>OW569407.1:85967993-87217993 GCA_937654795.1 Cistogaster globosa | reverse complement strand
AAAATAATGTATATAAATTCCTGCAATAACAACAACATTACTTATATGTGTCATCTTTGAAAAATCGCCTAAGGAAGTCATACATACAACACAAACATTTTACTAGCAAATTTTTGCATAAAACAACATTCAAGTGATTTGTACGACTACGTGTGACATGAGTGGCTGTGTGAGTTTATGCTATTGGTTGTTGGGTGACTGATTTAGTCACTTATTACACAGAAAAAATTTGTTTTTCTAACCATAATCCATTTATGAAATAATAATAATTTTTTTCAATTATTTAAAAATTACGAAAATATTATACAGATCATCTGTATTTATTAAAAAATTATTTTTATAATTTTAGATTTTATTTAATAAATTTTAAAATTTTACATAAATATCTATCAGTGTATTCGAAATCTAATGTACCTTTTAAGCAGTCGTTCGCTCACTCATTTATTCATTCAGTCATTCGTTTATTCATTCATGTTTGGATATGTGTAATGAACGTGATATAAGTGTCCGTATCTTTGACAGCAGTGGCGCCAATATCTAATGATGTGTGTTGGATAGGAAATAAAATAGCACTCACATGTTTATTAACACATGCACAAAATTTCACACAAGCAAACTCATTTACATTCAAGTATAAACTGTGTGTGAGATTACAAGGTAAGTAAGCACTCGTGCGAAAAGAAAAAACATATTTAAATTAAAATAATTTAAATACACATTTAATGAATTCAATTAAATATTTTATTAAACAAATAAATAAAACCAGTGTAGGAAATGAGAGGAGTTCAAATGATGTTAAGATTTAAATTTAAAAAAATATACAATTTTAAAAGAAATTAAATTTGTTTTCTATGTAATAAAAATATTGAAATGTAAGAAGGACTGTTCTTCACCTGTGTCGTTTTATTTCGAAGG
Source organism: Cistogaster globosa (assembly GCA_937654795.1). NCBI lineage: Eukaryota > Metazoa > Arthropoda > Insecta > Diptera > Tachinidae > Cistogaster > Cistogaster globosa. The sequence goes on along the minus strand of OW569407.1, from coordinate 87,217,078 downwards.
GTTTTTCAAATTAACTTTCTACCTAAAGATATTCTGTAATAACCATTTTATCATAATTTATTCACGCACTTTTTTTTAACATTTTTTGTAGTTGGCTTATTTTTATGTGTTTTCTTTTGTGCTTTAGATTTGTTTTCTAATCTAATTATAATTCTAAACTCGTTTAGTTTTTTATTTGTTTAACGATTTATTTACTTTTAACGACTACGTACTTTCTTTTAACTTTTGTTTTCTATCTATTGAATGTAAGTCAGTGTAATTTCAAGAGTAAAATGGGCAGTTTTAACGATTTTGGCAATAAAAGAACTGGCGAAATTTTATTGCGGCAACTTAAAATTTTATTTTATAATAAAATTTTTAAATCAAATTAGTATTTTGTCATTGTAATACACACATGCCACATTTTGTTGTTGATTTGTAGCAAAATTATATGCTAATTTTAAGAGGATTAAAATATTATTTAAATTCTTTCTTAAGCTATTTTTTTAAACTTTGAAACCTTAAGATTCAATAATTTTTATATCTGTGGAACTCTATTAAGTTTTTACCTTTTAAACAACAGATGTTCTTTAAGTAGTAAAATCTGTTCAACTGTTAGCAAATGTTAAAAATTTTAAGTTGCTTTTGTTAGAATTAAATCCAACAGTAGACCTTAAGTTTTAATTTAAAGTACTTTTATGTTTTTTACACATAAATTAATCATTTCACTTTAAAGTTCTTAACGGTCTATTCAAAAACCTTCCTCAGTTGTTCCTTTTTAACACTATTGTGATACATATAAAGCTGCAAAGAAAGAATTTCAAACCTGAGAAGAAAACTAGATTTGGGGACCTTAAAGTTATTATAGAATAAAGATCATAATACTCTGTACAATGAGAAGCTTTTGATTTTCTTAATTTTTTAACGCATTTGCGATAGAATTTTAGAGAGGTTTAAAACATACGGAATCAATTTCTAAAGAAAAAAAAAAGTTTCAAAGTGCTGTTAACAGCTTTAAAATTAAGTCCTGGAAAAACTGCAAAATACGGTTTTTATAAAAACGCATCTCTTTTAACTAAACAATAAAAATAATTCATAGGACGAAGTGGACGAACATTAAAAACAAGGTTCACAGAACACAAACGATCATATAAACAGAAAAGAGAAGACTCTTACTTCGCAGTACACCTTAACAAACATGAACACGAGCCAAGGGAAATAGATGAATGTATGACGTTAATACATCCCAGTAAAGAAGGACGAAGATTGGACATTCTTGAAAACATGGAAATATACAAAACAAGAACGTTTAACGGAGATATTATTAACGAACAGGTAAATACAACCTCCGACACAATTTTTACACCACTAAAACTATTAAAACAAACTTACAAACGCAAAACATCCACAGATGGTCACACTTACCTACCCAATAATAAATGACTAAAATATTAAAATTATATACCTTCAACAAACATGACAGATATCAGGCAATCTACCTGCATAATACCATTTAAATAGACACCATCCTAACGGATAAAACTACCTAAACCCACCGCTATCTATGCAACAAACACCTTACACTATCTAACCAGTACTAATCAAAACTCGGCTTGAAAATGATGTTCTCACATCGAAAGCGCTCGCCATGCGTACCAAATAAACAGCCAGTGATGACGGTCTTCACCGAAAGGTATGACAACATAATAAAAATAAAACTCTTTAATAGTTGGAGAATTTTGAATTAATAACAAGTAAGTGTGCTATATTCGGCTATGCCAAATCGTATATAATCTACACCATGTATGTAAATCTAGCTTAGTGAAGTAAGTTAAAAAAAAAACAACAAACTTTAAAGTGACAGAGAATTAAAACGTAATAAAATTAATTTTTTGTTTTATAAAAAAATGTCATCGACCCTTAATTCATTAAAAAATATGATACACAAGCGCACTTTTCTATTAAACGTTTAGACCCATAACTCGAAAAATATAAGCAGGCGCAAATTTTTTGCACTAGTTTTTCACTACTTTTTTTCTTATTTTTTAATTCTCTGTCATTCCATGTATTTGTTTTTTTTTTTTTTTTTAATAGAAATACTCCATTGTTCCAAAGGATAAAATTGAAGGCAGGCATGGTGTTTTGCCCGCTGCCTCGAAGAACAAAAAAATGTCCCAAACTATGTTTGATCGCTTCAAGAATTTACATTTTCGCTAGCTCGCCTATTGCTTTGGCAAAGTTGATTTCAAAACGAATACGGACGGGCAGATCCCATCGCTCAATCGACTTCGCTCTGCATAAGAAGTCAGAATATATATTTTATGGAGTCGGAAATGAATATTGTAGAACTTACAAACGGAATGACAAACTTAGATATAACCTTTCTACAATTTTTATGGTGCAAATAGCTTTAAACTGCTACAGCATAAAGCTTAAAAAAATATTAATTCATCACTGAAAACAGTGCTGTACAACAAATGATTTCTTTATATTAAAAATAAAGTTTTTAGTGGGTTTAAGCATCTTTTAAGGTTTATAAGGTTTTTTTTACTTGTATTAAAAAAACTTTTGGTTTAATATTTAAGTTATTAAAGGAATTGGCCTTAGAACTTTAAGCTTTTTTTAAAACATAATTTACATGTTTTTGAATTATTATAATACAAATATTTGTTTAGAACTTAAACAACAATAACAAACTATAAAGTTTTAAAGAGCGTTAAGCCAATATATATTTTTTTATTGTATCATGTGCTTTTGTAAAAATTTTTACTATAATTGTTGAACTATTATGCAATAAAGCTGTAGGTTTTATATCCGTAATTAAAAAGTTTTTATAACTCACATGAATTCCCATAGAGTAAAATTATTGTTAAAGAAGTTGTTGGTGTTAAATTTTAGAACTTTATATAAGAAAAAGTGCTTCTATATTCACTAATTGTAAACTTATTCAAACTGAAAAAAAATAATACTTAAACTCATCAACCTCTTTCTTGCCTGCTAAAGGCCAAAAAAACTTTCTTACCCTAAAACTCATTTCCATTACTTTTTCTCTAAACTTTTTTATTTAAATTGCATTTCGCCAATTTCCCTAAAGATTCTAATTTCGATAACCACAGCTCATACCTTTCCAATTTCTGGTGTTCGCATTATTGACTTGCTGTCTGTCGTTTGTTAAAGTTTAAGTAATTACAACAGCTTTTTTTTCTATATAATGACTTTAAGAAACTTATTTAATACAGTCAGACTAACAATCAACCATACTTAGACATTACACTCAACTTGAACTTCTTTACACTTCATTTGCTAATAATCACTTTCTAGAGTTGAATGTGAAATAAAAATAGTGACTTTTGCAAAATACCACAACAATGACAACAAAACTGAAAGACCTTCTTAAGAACTAATAGAAATACTTTTTATACTTTTTTTTGCTTGTGATTGAACGGTAATTATATCTGTTTATTTTATGCTTGACTTGATACCTTTTTACTCACTATGTCTGTCCTGCGGTCCTTCCTTTATTATAACATGCCTTGATTATAAGGACTACTGCCATTCACTCTCAATTACTGAGTCACATATTTTATTACTTCGTCATCATCATTATTTTATACTTCATATAAATATTTTTTTTATGATTATCATTTGTGTCATGTGGTTTATTTCTTTCCTTTTTTTCCTCTTCTTCTTTTTTAAGTTTGTCTTGCCATTAGAAGGTAAAGTTAAATGGCAAGCAACCCTTAAATTAACCATATCACGTAGTAAACAACCAGTAGCCACAGGAGTGGTGGCTGAAGGCAAAAACATAGTTAATCGATGTTAGAAGTAATTTATTGACAGGCGATAACAAATGCAACAACACTCTCATGCTCTTAAAAAAAACAAAATACTTTTGTGCACAAAAGTGTTGTCTAAATGTTAAAAATAAATGGCAACTGCGATGGTTTTAAACGGAAATACAAAGTCATTTAAAAGACAAATTGACTTCAGGAAATTAATAAGTTTAAAATGTTGTTATGGTTAAAGGTGAATTTTAATTGATTGAAAATACAAAAAAAATATTTGCAGAAGTACTTTAGACAGTTGTATTTTTAAATTATATTTCTCTTTTGCCAAGCACACGAAAAGTTTTGCAAAGCAGTCGTTTTTGGTTTGAAACTTTTTTTAATTAAATTATAATTTTAATAAAAACGTGAATAATGCGAGGGAAACTAAAAGATATTTAAAGCCCTCTGACCCGCAGTTTCCCTAAGGCCAGACTTAACGGGTATGTGCATCAGAAAAAGTAAAGAAAACTATGACAATTTCTTTTACTTTGTTTGACGTTGACAAGCCTCCACTTGACATCTACTTACTGTGAAACTTTTCACTATTTTAGAACAAAACAAAAAAGCAAAAAATCTTTTGAACAAAAATCTTTAAGTAATTTTCTTAAGGACCAAAAATACATTAAAATGGATGATGATGTAGCAGCTTTTTGTTATTTATTTTTTGATTAATTGTTAAGAACCCTTTGAATGCTATTATGTGTGAATTGTCTTATCTTTTAAATTGATAAATGGCCTCTTTGAGGGACATTTAAGAATAGAAAAGCTTTAAAATATTAGAGGCGTGTCTTAGCTTTGGCAGTGTGACTTGCTATACTTTGACACAATTTTTGAAGAAATTGCACTAAAAGAAGTGTAAAGAAATAGTATTAGCGATACGAGAAGTCTTGCTAAATTAGTTCTGAGAATACATCATCTCTTCCCAGACGCAGCTTTCTATGCCATTAGAAGTCGGACGATCTAATTGTGTACATCCATTTTATTTTGAAAAATAGTATTGTTTCTGTTTACAGTAATTTAGGGCTTGATTAAATAAAAGGCCCTGAACTAAATAAATTTTGTCCTTAATTCCCCAAAAATCAAAAAAGTGACCGGTCAACTTTATAGAACGGCTAAGACAGTTCTTTAAATTTGCGAATTTAGGACCAAATTCTTTCAAGCAGATTCCTTCACTTTCGTATATAATTATACGAAATAATCTTAAGAAGTTTTATATGAAATCTCCTAGTGGTGATTCTCTTTTACCAATTATAGGACAGAGCGGCTTTATCTCTAATTTTGAAAATTAAAGTATAGTCGAAAGTTTTGAGGCAAAATTGCTTTAATTGAGCCGAGAAATGCCTGAATGCTATTTCTCACTTTCTTTCTCTATGAGGGATAAAGACAACATATTCTTTGTTGTAAGTTGTTGCTCTTATTTAAAAAAATTTGAAATATTGGATTTTAAAAAGGAGAGATAAGAACATAAGCGCTATAAAATTCCATATTTTAATCGCTTTTTTGAATCAACAATTTATCTATGGGATTGATTGTATTAAACTTACAGTCTAATCACCTCCTTAAAATTCCAGTTTTCTTAAGACCTTTTTTAAAGGGTCTGTTTTTTTCCTCATTTGTATTTATGTAATTAAAACTCCCAAAGAAATTTGCAACTTGAATGAGTTTACTTGTTTAAAATTTATGTTCATTTTGTTGTGCTTATTTTTTTTTCACAAATTTGTAGAAAAATTATTTTTAAAATTATTAATTTACTCGGCAATTTTAACACGAACTCCATCAGGGCATTGTTCTTTTCTGTTAAAGCAATCATGCATTAGTTGTATTAAATATGAGTTTTCATTTTTTTCATTTCCTTTCCATGTATTATCTTTATTTTCTAGTAGCCTAAGGAGTTAGTTAGGGTAACTCCCACTTTTTTGCAGCTTAAAGATTAAGAAGAATTTATTTTTCCATTAAATCCAACAACTTTAACCTTTTGAATGATGTGTTTTAGGTTTTGTTCTTTTCTTTTTTTCGTGGTAAGTTCATTTAGAATTTTCCATATACGAAAAATAGTCAGTTGAGATGTTCGTTTATTTTAAAGAAATCTGCATCTAAATGTATGATTTTTTTTTCTTTGTGATTTTCTTTGTTTTAGCAAATTTTGCCAGTTTTTTTAAGAAGGTAATTCTTTTATTTATAAATATTCTAAAGGAAATCTTTAACATCTGCCGCTATTTATAATGGCTGTTGAAGGGGAATTATAGAGTTTAAGTAACAATGTATAACTTTATACAAAAACTTTTATACGAGGTGTGCATGAAAAATTACTGGAATTTATTTTTCTTTAAATCGTTATTTTACTCGTTCTTAATTATATTAAACTTCTTCTTTTTAACTCAAAACACTTGTGACAAATGTGATCGAGATAACGGAGCTGTTACTAAAGGGTGGAATCAATATGACCACCAACATCCCCAAAATGCAATACAACAGCTCGAGTAGCTTTTTTGCCTTATGATTGGCAAGGCAATGATTTTGCGCCGGAGACTATCTAAGCTTTTATCGTCTCATTACAACTTCTGCTGTAATGCATATAAGACCCACAATTGGGGTTTAGATCGGTAATTGGAAACAGCTGCGATAATCTTCGGGCGTTCAACAATACTTGATCCTAACATTTTTAACGTGATTAGATTTTTCATACTTAATTTTCTTGTCGTCTGCCCAAGAAATAATGACCTTAAGTAATCCGACTTTTCATTTTTACAATGAAGCTTCTAAAAGTTTTACGTAATGCAATGTTCACTTGTTTATAATGCAGCCATTAAACAACGCAGACATTAAAATAATTTTCTTAAATTTTGTATCACACCTCGTATGTTCAAAGACAAAATATTATTGCTTCTTTTCGGCATAACCATGCAACAACCATTTGCATTATTCAAGTTATCCACTCATAACAATAATAACAGTAATGAACAAGCATTTTTTAACACCTCAAGGTGCATTTAAAATTTTAATATTTTTGAAGTTCGATTTAATTTTTTGGTTAAAGTTTGTATTGTTTGCGTCTTTATTTTTTTTTATAACTAAAACTTTTGGATTTTATTGCAAATGATTATTGGTGTAGAAAAATATAACAGATCAATGACTGTTGACTGTTTGATTTTAAAAAGTCAAACGCATGTTTTAATTTTCTTAGGCAACAATATAAATTATGCATTTACTCTCTTTGTAAATTAAAAAATTTCACGTATAAAAGTAATTTAAAAAAAATCTTGTCCTTGATCTGCTAGGTAATGCTGGAGTTTATGTCTAAAATCCTTTACATCTTTATTTTTAAATGTTTTGTTTCAAACAATAAAAGCAAACAAAGACTTTGTCTTATGATATGAATCAATTGATACTTGGTAGTCCGAATAAATATATCTTTTAAAATTACGTGTTTTGTTAACACTGATTTTTTTTCTCTATCCAAAATAATGACTGTTCTTATCACTTTGCACCTGAACGACATTAAGAAACGTTGAAGAATTATTTCCAAAATGAGTCCTGTATTGTCGAAACTCTTTTGACAAAAAGAAATTATGGTCGCAATATAGCATCCACAGCAACTGCTGTACTTAATTTTGAGCAAAAGGTTTGTAAGACGGATACTAATAATCCCGGCTGCTATGGCCAAAAGTGTGCAAATCGATTCAAAATTATTAAATCGTTATCGATCTTAATAACTTGTCAGTTTAAGCCTCAGCATGATGATAATTTTGCACAAAGATCTTCTATTACAAAGTTCAATCCAATTGCTTACGGTTATTCAGTTTAGGCCTTACAGATTCTCCAATCAGACCTCGAATTCGCATGAAAATCTATTCGAGAAGCTTTTTTATTCTTGCGGATATATCAGAAAACAAAATTTCCTCATTTGGGGATCGGGAAAATCTCACGTCTTGGTCGTAAATCCAATGCAGCCGCAGAAACTAAAAGTTTGAAGAGGATTTTTTAATGGAGGTTGAGAAGATGATTTTAACGAGCTAAAATATAGGCCCGCAATTACAGACTTTTGAGCACCTAAAATAAAATTTATAAATTTGGGTCTTTTCTGGTTTCAGCAGAATAACGCTGAAAGTATTAGATCCTTTATTATTTGTTGTTTTAAACTTCTTTAAAATTTTTCTTAGGAAGTCCGTTAAAGAAAGATGAAATGGTCCACTTATCAATACTAATACTAATACTAATACTAATACTAATACTAACACTAATACTAATACTAACACTAACAATAGTTATTGAGTCACTGTCAAGACTGAACCAGAGATTGTCGAGGTCCTGTAAAGCCAGCTGCGATAGTCACACAAATTAAATTAAATTCCATAAATAATTAAAATATTTGTTACTTTAAAATAAACCTATAATAAATCAAAGGAAATTAAATTCAATTTATTTTATTTGATTTATAAAAAGGCATTTCTATTGGGACCGCCCAAGTCTTGACTTCTGAACTACAACATAGTAATTCATACATAGAGCGGACGTTTCGTATGTGTTTTAGCTTAAAATTGACTGATTTAATTTTAGGATAAATTGACTGAAAAGAAACTTAAATATTTTTCAATGGAAAAAAAGAATTCTTTAAATAAATTTAAATAAATAAAATTAAGTTTTTTTAATTTAAATATTTCATATTATTTTTTTTTTAGTTACGATTTCTTTAAATAAATTGTATTTAAAAAAAATCTAGATTTTTATTATTATTATTATTAATATTTATTATATTTTTATTTAAATCACCTCTTTACCTTTATCTAACAAAATAAAATTAAAAATATTAAATTTAAAGTTGACACCTGATCTTTTTATAGGTTATAAAATCTTGCATGACAATCATGTCATTAATAAAATTTAGTGTAATTGCATTTTTTGATTATGACTCAAAACTTTATATTGCACTCAAATATAATCCTCCATAAAAATATTTCAATTGTTAAATATCTTTAAGAAGAATGATATTAAAACGCAAATTTCTGCAAACTGTTTAAAGCATCTTCTCCGACATCTGCTTTTAATGTTTTATCTTTATGGGATTTCTTTCATTCTCTATTATTTTCTAATAATAAAAAGTAAGTCGATTTTTTTTCATTTGCTTTAAAATTACCATTAAATTAAAGAGGCACATAAATTCAAATTGCAATTTTGTAGTCTCCAATGCTGCTTTTTAAGCTGTTTTATACACTCACACATACTCCACTTGGTAGATTATATGGCAGTAATAATGCTGGTAATAAGGAACATCAAATAAGTACAAGTACTTTTTATGTTTAGTCGATTTTTGAATGCAAAAATTTTACCATTATCAAGAGACCTAAGTCAGCATCGACATAAGCATGCATCTTCGTTTCGCTCCCTTTTTGGGTTATTCGTTTCGTATGAAAGTAGTTCATCTGTGCAGCATTTGAGAAAAAAAATTTTAACCTACAAACTAAAATTGAATACTCTATATAAGTTGCAATATTAAGATAATTTTCGTTTGCATTTTTATTGTTGCCTTATGATTTTTTTCTTTTTTTTTTCTTTTTTTTTCTTTTCTTATTTTTTTTTTTTTTTTTTTTTTGAAGATTATTTCATGTAAATTTATTTAACTTTTTGTTAAATATATTGTTCACATAACTTTAGGTTTTTTGCATTATTAAAAATAAGTTGGCTTAGAAAAGCGGAAAACATCAACTTTTGCCCATAATTGCAGTTCAGAAAATATAAGCAAATAAAAAGAAAAAAATTAAGGAGGCTCACTTTTGCCGCACTGGAAAGTTAACAAAAAAACCTTTAGACTCCAAAAATCTCTTAACAAACTAATAAAGAAATCTATTTTCAAAAACAATCATAATAAATATAAAACCAAATTTAAAGTTTTTCTGAAATGCAAAAACCCGAAATTGCCCTCCAAACTCTCGAAAGTTTTATCAAGTAAAACAAAACGTTTCTTAAACAAACTTTCTTTTTCCAGAATATTATGGTTTATTCTAAAACTTTTATTTTATCACAGTATGATTTATTTAATTTAATTTATCTAATTTTTCCAAGAAATCCTTTTTTCTGCAAAAAGTTTATTTTAAAAATGCACCAATTTGGGTAAAATGGATTTTTTAAACCATTTTGAAAACAAAGGTTACTCTTCTTACAATCCCTTTTATAAGTAAAAGCACTTTTTTTTACAAAAGTACTTTTTTACGAAAGTACTTTTTTTACGAAAGTACTTTTTTGGCTAAAGTACTTTCTTAGAAAAAATTTACAACAAGATTCCTACCCTAAGATATAATTTTTTTTATACTGTTTTGTCGAAATACCCCTTTTATTAACAAAAAGTCCCTTAAAGAAACATTCTATACAAAAATACTTTTAGTTCGCAAATCTTAAAAACTGAATTATTTACAAAAGTACTATCTTAAATTTTTCCTTAAACCAAAAGACAAAAAATGACATTTGTTTTTTACAAATGCAAACACATTTTGCTTTTTAAGATCATTTTACACAGACGCCATTTTTCAAAATCGATTCTTTCGTTAACCGAAATAATTATACATTTTTTAATGTATTTTTTTCAACAAGAATTTAAGTTTTTATTAAATTTTTTGATGTACCTGTTCTGATTTTTAATATTTGTTGTTTTTAAAAAAAACGTCCACATTTTTTAAAAATTATTTTTTTAGTTATATAATTTTTTTCCTAATCGGGATTTGAGCCGTGTTTTTTATATGTTTACAATGTACACAACTAAAGGTAAATAAATGCGAACATGGCTGATGAAGGATGTAGCCATCCAGAAAATGCGACAATATATTATGCTGGTGTCTAATTTTTCTTGTTTTCTTTGGAAAACCTCCGCAAACATTTGTTAATAAATTTTCTTTCTACAATTTTTTAGAAAATTATTTAAAAAATAAACCTAAGCGGAAAGAGTAAATATTAATTCATTAAGAAATTTTTTATTTAAATTTGTGCATATAACGTATCACTAAAAGAAAATTTTTGTGCCACAGTAATCTTTAGCTTCAACAAAACTCTCGTTTTAAAAATGGTGCAAATTTTTTTTACAAAGCAAAAAGTTTTAAATAGTTTCCTTTATGTTTACAATGTACACAACTAAAGGTAAATAAATGCGAACAATGCTGATGATGGATTTGGCGGTCCTGAAAATGCGGCATCACATTCTGCCAGTATCTAATTGTTCCTGTATTCTTTGGAAAACGTCTGCATACATTTGTAAATAATTTTTCTTTCAAAAAGTTTTGAGAAAATAAATTAATAAACGAACCTAAGCCAAAAAACAATAAATTTTAATTCATTTATAAAAAAATATTTTACTAAAAATCTTCTATTAAGAAAAATGTGTCCAATTGCAAAAATTAATTAAAAAGTGCCTTTGAGTAATAAAAACTCACTGTACTAACTGTGTGGTAACGTTTACAGAGAGAACACTCTTTATTGCAAATGGATCCTTTTTTTGCAGAAAGTGATATTTTTTGGGGAAAGTTCTTTTTTTATCAACCAAATGGTACCTTTTCAAAAAAACCTTTTTTCCTGCACAAAAAGTCGCTTTAATACATCAAATAATTTTTTCTGTTTGTTATAATCCAAAAATATCTTTCATACTTTTAGAAACCTCCTTAATATTCAAACCTACACAAGACTTTTGTGTACTCTATTACTTACAGTTTATTTTCTTTTTCTTTTTGAGTTCAATACACTTGTAATTTTTTGTGGTTTTTGCTGTCGCATGTGACATCCTACACAGGTACGTTTGCAGATATGGTCTGTTGATATATCATCAACATCAGCATCGTCAAGTGAAATCCTACTTCAACTATAATTTGTCTTGTTGCTGATATTAAACTAAGATGGAATCTGCTTGGCAGATTGGTTTGACGCACCTTTGAAGGCAAAAAGTCTGTCGTGTGATTTTATTGCGACTAAATTTTGCAACATACTTGAACAGTTAAAATTTGTTAAATGAACAGGTTAAACTTAAATTAAATTTATTTGAAATAATAAATAATAAATATCAACAAAATTATTTATCATTAAAAAAAAAAGAAATAGAAAGGCTTGAGTTTATTTTTTTTTTCGTGACAACAGTCCAGCCCACCCTTAAAATTTAATCTTTTAACTACATCAAGAAATGTCAATCAAATAATTTTCCAAATGCCTGTATTTTGTGGGGGGAAAAATATATTTTTATAACTACAAATTAATACCCATTAACATAATCCTGAAACAAAAACTACAAATATTTATACGATTTTTACAGAATGAATTAAAGTGAAATGAAAATTCTTTCAACCACCTTCTGTTTATTGCTGTAACATTCCTTTTAAAGTTGTGCTAAGAAGGCTTAAACAAATGGCACTCGTTGCAGCAACTTGACTTGATTTGTCTTGACATGTGATGTTGTTTACAGAAATTAAATTCTTTTTTTTTATTTATTTTCAATTTTAAGCCCAAGTAAATATTGGCACGCGTTTTGACACTTGTCCAATATAAGAAAACTAACAATTCGTATGACAAATAAAAATCACAAAAATGCACTTTATTTGCTCAGACATGGTATTATTTGAAATTGAACAAAACAAAAAAAGCCAATTAATTTAAAAAGTTCAAACAATAAATATTAAACGAAAATAGGAAAATCTTGGGGTGGATGAAACAAAATATAAATTGGAAGAGATGTAAGCAATCACTTTGATTAAAGATTTAAATTTTTTCTTTCTTTTTTGGCAAACCTTGGCACAATCAAAGACAGACAAATTTTTGGATTATGACAGACGTTTTTAAAAGACACTTAGGGAGTTGTAAAAAATATATTAAATTATTTAGATTTTAAACTCGATTTAAAATTTAATAATTAAGAAATGCAGGCGTGAAAAGCTTCTTTGAGTTCGCTTGTCGACCATGTTTTATTTTGCTTGTAGCCAATATTCAATAGAGTATCAGTAGCTGACACTATTAAGAAGACTGTTGGGTCGTGTTAAATTCTTAAAATTAGCCTTTAAACTTCGGTTTATTCCTTTACAATATTTTGTATCATTCTGGCGAATTTCTATTACTTTCAAAGGTTGACTATGTTACGCAAAAAAGAAAAATGCAATATTCCTTGGTAAAATCGAAAATTTCCCAACAACAGACTTTTTAAATTTTTTTAAAGTAGTGTTTCTACACTCTTGGCTCTAGTTCAAAATTTATTGACTATTTTAAGAGATTTTTTAAGACGGAATTTCTGCAAAAATTTAATGCTTAATTTAGGAATACAGCAAGTCTTCTGTAAGTTGTAACTTGTTTTTTTTTCTCTTTTCAACGAGACTCTTTGTGAAGTCTTTAATACAACTCTTTCGCAGGTCGTATCAATATTTTCTATTCATTAAACTTTAATTATATTATGCATCACCCCAATTAAATTATTTTATTTACCGATTTTTATATTTTTCTTTATCTACTGTAGCGACACGTTCTCTGACCTTCAATAATATAAATTAGTGAATTAAAAAATTTTGATCGGAACTAAAGCATGTTTTAATTTAAGTTTAATTAATGTAATTAAATATTTTATTAAATTCATTTTTTAATTTAAAATAGTTTTTATTTTTGTTGGTGCAAAGTTTGAACGGTAAAAATATAACTCTTCCTCATAGATATTTCAGATCTTACAAACACAAAAGTGTAAAGGAAATTTATGTCTTATCTGTGAATATGTGCGTTGTATGGCGAAAACTTCTTTTTCGATAATCACGAAAATATTTCGTTTAATTAATTAAACGGGATTTATTTTTTAAGTTTAAGAAAAACCTCAGCCCATATACCAAATATAATTCGTATATGTGAGTAAACTCTACAAAGTCTGGTCAAGAGCTATTTGATCACATGTTTAGGGTGACGAATTAACTCATTTAAATCAGCGGTAAATCTTCGCAATAGATTATGAGTTTTGTTTGTTTCTTCGAATGATTCATGGAAATTGTTCCTTATAACAGCACGTTTTTAGTAAAGCACGTCATATATTAAAAGGAATTTTTTCAACAAGAACTTTGTTTAATATTTGATGATTCAAATTTTTATTATGAAAATTATTATGGAGAAAAGTTTGGTTACGACCACCACGACCTCTCGCAGACAGATATCGGTTCTTTCATCAAAGTGACTGAAGCCTCGTCTTCCAAAAAAAAAAAAAACAAACGGACCAATCACGCCTCCAAGCAACATGGCGGATTATACAGTGACACGTTAAGCATGCGAAAACTGCCAAATAATCGTTCTAGGATTTTTAGAAGCCTAAACGCTTCGTCTAAAAAAAAATATTTTTATGAGTGAAATTAAATTCATTTTAACAATTGCCAATTTATCTACTATGAATACGTCAAAAAACTAATTGTCAAAACTTTCATATTGTTGTTGTTGCAAAAATTTTAAAATAAATAGATCCAGATGCTTAAGAGGTAAATTGAAAGCAAGAACTAAGACAATATTTTCGGAGTATATTGACAAACGGTAGTGTGTAGATATATATAAGCTGTGAGGCTAAATTAATTTTGTCCTTAAATAATTTTTGTTGTTGGGAAATCATTATGGCCCTTTTCTTATATTTAAGCGTTTTTTTAGTTAAACTATTTTATATTACTGTAGGGTGTAGGGATGCTCATTATTATTTTTTCTTTTTTATTATGAAAAAGTTATATATAATTTTTTTTTTGGTTGCTGGGCTTTTAAGGATATTTTCTCTATTTCAGATTTGTCTTTTCTGTAACTATGCTTTCTGATAAAATAGATCCTTTTTTATATGGAACCATTTTGATTTTCGTAGGTTAGAAAAGAGTAAATTTTTATTTCTTCAAACGGGCAGATCGGAATTGCAAAATCAATTTTTGTTTTAACATGTAAGAAGGCTTATGTGACTATGCAAAATCTTATATACCCTTCAAAAAAAAAAAAAAAAAGGAACAAAAAAATCAAAAATTAAGAAAGAAAATTAAAACATTTAAAATATTTTAACATACAAGTGGCATCACCTCTTAATGGGTTAAGCATTTTTTTAAAAATTTTGTGTATTTTGAAAGATCTCTTCAAAAGCTTTAAGATGATACCTATATTGATATTTTAAGAATTTTGAAAATCTCAAACGCCCGTAACTCGAAAATAATGGGCCAATTTTGTCAGTTGATGTTTTTTCTTATTTTGTATTTCTTTACCGACCCACATATTTGTTTTATTCTTTGATTGGAGTAACATCATTGTTCCAAATGATATTGAAAAAAGAAACGTACAAAACACCACGCCTACGTCTAAGGACATTGACTGATCTTTCTGATTTCCAATGTCACCTTTTTCGACACTATGTGTGACCAATTGATGTATTTGAATTTTTTCTAGCTAATCTAGTGCCTCAGCAAACTTGATTTTAATACCTACATGGAAGAACAGACGGACATCGCTCAATCAACTTCGGAATATATGTATTTTATGAAGTCGGAATAAAATATTGTAGAAATAAAAAACTAAATGACAAACTTTGATGTATCCTTTTTCCAGCTGTGGTTAAGGATATAAGAAAAGATTTGTAAGAAGTTAGAAATAGAATGGCAAATTTGTTCGCATGCTGCATAACATAGAACAAAAAAAAAAAAAAAAAACAAAAACAAAAAAAAACAAAAAAAAAAGAAACAGTTGATTTAAATTTATCTAAATGTTTAGTTGTGTTAACGTTGAAAAGCTTAAAATTATAAATATATTTTTTTTATTTTGTGCCAAGTCTAGACTCTTAGTGATAGATGAAACCAGCTACAATTGATGACATATTATCACCAGAATAGACAAAGGAACGATTGTCATAAATGTCACAAACGACACTGACCATGACAAATAAACGAAAGTTTTAAAAGCATAACACTCACTATAAATATTAAAAAGATGATGAATTTTGTTAACGATGACTACTGAATAATAAGACGTCATTTGATTATAAACAAAAATATATATTTAATGTGGTTTTATCAAGAGACTTAAGAGACATATCATCACTCATTTATTTTTTGAATAATCTTAAACAACAGAATATAAATGTGAATATGTGAGGAAACCCAAAATATTATATCACACACAAAATCTTTTTAAATCATAACATTTTATGCGATTTTTTTTTTAATTATACTTAATATTGCTTACAATTCTTAGAACTATTTTCTTAGTTCGTTGTACATGTATTTTTGTCTTTTGTGCAATTCTCTTCGGTGTCATTAATCTTAAAGAATTTTCGTTAAAAATATTTTGATATTTTTAGCCTCTAAAAATCTTCTAGCAAACTGTTAAAAGACCAAATTAATCATGCTAAAACTTTGTTCACTAACTCGTTCAATGACTTACATTTAAAAAATAACATAAGAATAAATGAGAGAGTATGACGAATCTCAAAATACCCTTTATTTTTAAATGGGAATATTTTATAGTTAGTGATAATTTTTGTAACATAAAATGGACCTAATTTCTGAAATTTTCCATCTTTATGGTGAATAATTGATTCTTTTGAAAAATAAACAGTTTTTTGGCATAAATTTTTGGAAATTAAAATTTGAACGGTTTTCTGTTAGTGATTTTTTTTATATAAATGTGACAAGAAAATATTTTAGCGCAAAGGGTAGACTTTGGTAAAAAGTGCACTGTGGTCAGAAAATCAAATCTTTAATTAAAATATTATCCTACATGTAATAAATAGAGTTTTTGTAAGTGTTTCTGATAAAAGAAGTATTTTAAATGAAAAAAAGTTTTTTGGCAAAAAAATGTTTTTTTAATGAAGAGTGTGTTTTATTAAAAAAACTCTTTTTGGTAATTTTTTTATGAAAACAATTTTTTGTTGTTAATGTTTTTGATGAAAAATATATTTTTGATAAAAATATATTTTTGATAAAAATATGTTTTTGATGTTTTTGATGAAGAAGGTGTTAAAAAAATTATTCGAGGAAAGAAGCGTCTTGTTTTATAAATCTTATTACTAAAAAAATATTTTTGACAAAAATTATATTAAAAAAAATATTTTTAGTTAAAAAAAAATATTTTGATTAAAAAAATATTTTTGATAAAAAAATATGTCTTTAATTAAAAAATATTTTTGATTATTTTTGGATTAAAAAATATTTTTTTTTGTTAAAAACTGACTTTTTTTTCAAAAAAAATATTGCAACGTTTTGAATTTTTTTCTGAAAATACTCTGTTAGTAAAATTAAATTTTAGCTGCAAAAACGATGTATTCTGCAATAACAACTTTTTATCTAAAGATCTGATATTTTTTTAATTTACCCACTGTAGGTTATTTAAACATGCCGCTTTCATTGATGTTAAAACTTAAACTCTTTTTTTGTTTATACTTTTTTCACCGAGTGCTTTGTTCTTTTACCTTAAATCTTAAGACCACAAGCGTAAATGGCAAAGAGGAAAATGTGGCGTTTAAGCTTGGCGGCATCTTTTTGCCACACAAATAAGTGTTGAAGTTAAGAAATCTTATAAAATGCTCTCATTTTAGTGTGCAAATTTTTCAAAGAGTGTATGTGGATGTAGCAACTGATGCTTAACATTTGGCAAACTGGGTCGAAAGTATTAACAAAAAAACAAAACAAAAATGTTTCTAAATATTCCAAAAAACTTTTAAAACTTTTATTTTGTTTTAGTTTTGATTGCAGTTGTGCGATAAAAATGTAAAGCAAAATTATTCAATGAAGTATTTAACGGTAAATAGTTGAAAGTTTTGTTTTTTAAATTAAATTAAATATTTTAAGTTTTTTTAATAAAATATTTGTAATATTATAAATTAAATTTTAGTTGCTATTTATACTGGTATAAATATCGGCTTTTTTTGTAACATTGTTTTTTCTATTTTTGTTTCATTTCTTTGTCATAGAATATTTCTTATTAAGACACCAAACGTTTTTTTATTTAATCATCGACAGTTGTAACGTGCCATCTTTATCATGACAGACGACAAACCATCATTTTTGCTATCACCGTAACAAGTCAGCGTGGAATGAACTCAAAAAAAAAAGTCATCATAAAATTTAAATAACAATAGCAAGTAACTGCAAGAATACCAACTTTAGCAGCAACAACATCAGCAATAACAACAATGTTGCAAAACAAGAAACAACAACTTGTTCAACGACGGCTTAACAACGACAGAACGCGTGCACAGTGGGTTAATGGAATTAATTTGTGTAACACAAAAAACTTAAATTTACAAACACTTAGCATTTTGCTGCTTCTCTAAAGGAGATTGTTTCTTGGTCTTGATTTACATTATCATCAAGAGTGTAAGAAATTATTAATGTGGTGTTTCTCTATTATAAGCGTTTAACTAGTCTACAAATTTTTATATAATGACTCGAAAAACTAAGAGCTTTTTATGCAAATTGAGTTGATTGGTTATAAAACAGAAACATTACTAAAATATTATAATCATCATCTGCAGTCATCTTTATAAAATATTTTTTAGGTCATAGCAAAAAAAAAAAAAAACTCTGGGGAGGTTATAAAATTTCATATTTCTGACAGGTGGCAGTAGGGCAAAGAACTATTATTTCACTTTAACAACTTTAGTAAATATGGATTTACAAAAGTTTAACGATTTAAAAGAAGACATTTTGTAGATTTTTTGTTTCTCAATTTTTTTATGACGATTAAAAATTTATAAAAATTCTGAATATTTTATTAGAAGTTAAAATTACATAAAAAAAGGCAAAGACTAAACTTTGTGACCCCTTTTCTTCACTGATTTTATTCATTTGTTCATTTCAGCTATTTATAGATTTTATTGAGCTTTATTGCGCTATCTCGCTTAAAAATCGGGTCAGCACTTAATTTTAAATCAATTCAAAAAATATACACATTTGTTAAAAATATAGAAACAATTAAATGTTATTAATCTGGTCGAATTTTGACTTAAACAATTTTCAAAATTATGTTTAGAATAAATTCAACAAAAATTGGTCGGTCCGAAAAATGTCAATTTAAACGGAGAATCAGAACAAATTATTTACGTGAGCTTCACCAAAAGTTTGAAATTTTATAAAAAAAAATTAATTCGAATCAAAATTTTGTTGTTTACAAAAACTGTTTATTTATAACTTTGTTTTTACTTTTCGCACTGCAGTTTCTCTATCCACTACCACTGTTTAATATTAAACAACATTAACAATAGATTTTTAGTGACATCCGTAAGAAGTTGTTAACATACGACAAAGACAGTTTTATATATTTAAAATAATGACAACTAAACAACAACAATTGTGTAGTGAACATTAGATAACTGTTGTCTTCCTCAATGTTTTCTGTACGTTTATTCGTAAGGGATTAAGAAAAGCTGAGAGATAAAAAATATGTTAAAAAAAGATGTTAAAAACAGAAGATTCAATTTCGTAAAATGATTAGATTTTATAAGATACAATTTTTGACATTATCAAAGCAACTTTTATATCCTTCTTTTTTGTAAATGTTTCAGTAACAAAAAAAAAAAACTTTTAAAATAATTTAAAATAATAATTTACAAAGAACAATGATATTTGATTCTGCTTAAATATTGCAAATTGGAAAACATTAGTGGATGTGTTAATAGCTAAAAGCTAATGTAAGAAGCTTTTAAAATCAATACTTGCACGTTTACCATTTTAAAAAAGGTTTTTTTTATGGATTTTTAAGAACGATTAATCGATTATTCGGTCCCGTATTTTAGCATAATAAATTTAAATTATTGTTCGCTTATGCAAAAGGGTCTAAAATGAACTTAATCAAATTCTTTTGAATATTAAAACACATGTAGCTAAAAATATCAAATCTTAATCGAATAATCGAGCATTCGAATATATTAATTCGGTCTTATAAAGCATTTAAAAATATTTTTATCTCAAATTTCCGTTTTCAAAGTTCAGTTTCCTTAAAAAAATTCAACGTAAATAATTAAATTAGATTTCAAACAGAATTCTTTTCATTCGGTTATTTTACGCAAATTTTTTTAGATAAGATGTGCAAAGTTTACATGTACTGAGTAACCGATAAAAAGTTCGCTATTTCTTTGATATTTCAAGGAAAAGGAATCAAATATCACAGGTTTTGTTTTCTCGAATAATTTTAGTCGAATAATTTTATTCGAATAATATTAATCGAATAATTATAATCGAATAATTATAATCTTAAAAGTTTCTAAACTTAAATTAAATAAAAAAATTTAAATCAAGTAATTAAGCGTAAGCGTATTGATCAATTCGTATCATTTTGTAATTTTTTTTTTTTTTGGTTTAATGTGATAAATTAAATTACTCAGTCGAGCAATGGTAAAAAACTAAAATTATTTTATATTGTTATTATTTCTAAATAAATAAAAAATTTTCTAAAACCTTGGAACCTTTTTTAATCCTTCCGCAGTCATTTTT
This sequence comes from Cistogaster globosa, assembly GCA_937654795.1. Classification (NCBI taxonomy): domain Eukaryota; kingdom Metazoa; phylum Arthropoda; class Insecta; order Diptera; family Tachinidae; genus Cistogaster; species Cistogaster globosa. Next base: position 87,196,839 of record OW569407.1, on the reverse strand, counting down.
TTAATAAAGCCCTTTTACGTACCGTTAGGTCCCCCACAGACCTAGTGGATCATCATCTTATTCAGATGGTATTTAAACCGTTTAAACGTTTTTTTATATAATGGGACTTCATATAATAATTCTATTAATATTTAAAGTCACATACCGGGATTATTGGAATTATTTATAATTCTTACTTTATTTTTATTTTTCATTCCTAATATTATTTTAGATATACTATGAATTCAATCATTTGAATATATTGATGACTTTTTTTATATTCTCGTGGCTTAATAAAATTTTTATTCGAATAATTTTTCTTACCGATTATTCGCCTTAATTTTTGAGTTTTATTTGAAAAAATATTATATTTCTAGATGATTTATGCTGCCTTAAAATTTTTTTATTATTTATAAAATTTACTATTAATTTTTATCTTAATTTGAATAATTTTTAATCGAAATTCTGTATATTCGTTTATCTATAAAATGTTATAACTGATTTATACTTTAAATGAAAGTGTCATGTTTTTGTGGTTAATATAATTTGTTTTAAAGTGATGATTATAGTTGTCCAATAGTTATATAATTATAATAATTAATTATTATTAAAATTTGATTATTATTATTATTATTATTATTATTATTATTATTATTATTATTATTATTATTATTTGTTATATGTCTAGGAAACAATTAAAGCTACTTAGCAGTTTGTTATTATTCGAAAGAAAATAAAAACTTAAAAAATTTCCCTAAAACGTTATTGCATTTAAATTATATTGACAATGACTACATATGTAAAAATGCATTGCGGCGGCTATTTGAATTAACGAATACATTTCAACATTATGCAAATGCCACACTAACCGCGAATATTTTTTGTATCACAATGACTATTTGAAAAGCCTTCACCTTTTGCTCTACCCTTCTTCAAAGGAACATTTGCAACAACATCCAAAAAAAAAAAAAGAAAGCAAAACAAACTATCAATAATCTTGTAGTCCATGTAAAAGACGATGACGTGTATGCCATTTCTAAATCGAAGTGTCGTTAAAATATGATCTCAAAAAGTAAAACAAAAAATAGAATGCATTTTGACTAAAACAACACACGATAAAACTGAATTATTAGCGAAAATTTATGTACAAAATGTCTGCATTAATGTTCTGCATCTTATGGCTGGTTGTTTTTGTTTATTGGCATTCTTAAACCACAATCACCACAAATATTTGTCGTTTATATTAATTTATCGTTTGGTTTGTGTCTTTCAAAAAATGCATTGGCGTTTTGGTTTTAAATAACATTTATCGATCTTAAAACACAAAACTTTTACTTTTATAAAATAGGAAATACTGTTAAGATCAGTGTTTAGCAGCAATTAAATATTCAATTTTTACCCTTATAAAGGCTAAGAGGGTTTACCCTAGAAGTCACTTTGATGAGGGTTTTTTCCTACCCAATTTTTTTTTAGCAAAACTTAGCTAATGTGACATATTCCAGATTTCAGCTTGTTTAATTATTAATGGTTTTACGGTCACGTTTAAATTTATTCATTTAATGTGTCGCAGATATGTTGGGATTCACAAACTCGTGTTTTATTTCATTGTCTCACCTTTCAAGAAGAAGTTTTAGTAGAACTAAAAGTAACTTGTTTTTACATTTTAAGTAGAAATAGTTGCACAACCAATCAGTTGGTGAAAGCCTGGCCCAATTTGTCTAATATTTCATGTGACAACGAAACTTTAAGTGCGATACAACCGACTTTGTTCTTAGTACTCTTTATCTTTACTTTACATTTTTGTAGAGTATTTTAAATTCGTCTTTTGAATTTTTATTTTAACTTTGACTACATTGTCACAGTAGACAACCAAAAATTCAAATGAACTTCACCTCACCACATCTTAATGGCAGAATTGTGTGAACGAACATGTAACACACGGTGAAGAAAACCTGCATGATTTTATAATAAACCAAGTGCATTAACGACTACAACAAAATCCATTGAATGGAAAATACAATCGATATACAATCGAATGAATTGAAATGCACCAACAGTTAAAGAAAAATCTCTCTTTCTCTCACTCGTACATTTCGATTGAAATAATATTGTGCTGTTAAAGAGAAGTTTATTTTCGTTTTCCTTTGGATGGAAAAAAGTAGAATAAATTTTATTTAAAGAAATACAATGCTTTTGTATGCAAATTAAACATTTGGTTAAACTTGTCATTTTAATCGATTAAGAAACAAATGAAGCAAAGTTGAAATTATTATAAAGTTTTTAAAATAAGAAAATATTAAGAGAGAAAATAAAAGAAAAAACATTTTTTTTAAATTTAAAATAACTACAATATAAATTTTTACTTATTGGAGAAAAATTTTTTCTTACAAAACATATGTTAAAAAATTTATTTATCTAAATTATTTTCGCTTGCTAGCTAAAGCCATAAGGATTTGGTTAAAGGTATCTTTGATTTTTCATAAACAAATTGCATAAACTTTTATTCAGTTCAACCGTTTGTATATAAAGGCACCCACTTAGATCCTTCTGAGCGAAGTTTTAAATAGCCCAGTTGGTCCTTGGTGACTAAGTGTAGATTCTCCAAATAACTTTGATCCTCATACTATAGGAAACGACGAGGGTTCAACTTGCTCTCGACAGGAACTTGATATGGCTGTATGATCGCTCGTATGATCGTTCGTATGTCGGAAAGTATGGGAATTTCTCATGGTAAGAGTTGTAGAAGCTTCAGTTAAACACCTTCTCTGTGACTGTGCACGCTGCAGGAAAGCAGACTCAAATATTTGAGCCCAAAGATTCTTTAAGGACCTGGCCTGTCCTAGAGAAGCGATACTGACTGTGAGAAGCTCTAGGTAGTTCTTATAAAATGAGGAACCTGAGTTTCTAAAGGCAGCTTTGAGGGTGTTTAAATTCTTGGGGCATTACAATTGACCATTTTTGAATGTGAGCGAACTCGCCTCTATGCGGACTGCTGTAGATATACATTGCTCTCTAACTTTAGATGGTATACTTGTTTCTATCCCCGCCTGTCACCAAAGAAACCAGGGTTTAATACCCCGTCATGAAGCCAAATTTTACATTTTTCCCTTTTTGGAACAAACGTACAGAATCTTTTAATTGCAAATACCACACTATGGCACATTATAAATTCGCTGTTTTCTCTCTCCTCTATGGCTTTTCTGGCTATACTTCTTGATCCTACGGTTATTGAAAAATCAACTATCTATGCTATACTACTGTGCTACTCCGGCAAGACATGAACTACTCGATGGCTTTTTTAGTAACCTAAACCATCCCCAGACTACTCCACTTCGCTTTACATCCAAGCCACTCATCCCCTTTAATCTAATAGCACCAACACACATTTGACGTACACTTTTATTGACGCCTTGACAACTATCTGCTACTCTTCTTTAAAAGATGTCTTCACTAATTTATCTGCCATGGACATGACCAATGCAGGCAAATTGTTGTATTATACACCAATATCTGTTTTCTACCTCGTACATACGGACTACAATAACAGGGGTTGCCAGATCTGTTTTTCGTAACAATATTTATTCTATATTGTGACTTTAAGAACTTATATATAGATTTCTTTATTTATTTCTTCTTTTACGTGACAAATGCCTTCTGCTGTTTTTTTTATAAAAAAAAGTCCAATTTAATTAAGAACCAACACTTTAACATTTCTTTCATTTTTTGTTATAAAAATACAACTTTAATCAGCAAAATAATTACGCGAACATTTATTATTTTTGTACCTGCCAGTAGGCCATTTAAACGTTGTTGACATGCTGGTGCGCTCATACCACACCATCATTCATTGTAATCTTTGTAAATTAACTTAATCATTTTATCCTTTTTAATTAATTGAAACATGTAGTTTTTTTTTATTTCCTTTTGTGTATCGTATACACAAGTGAAAACTTAATGTCGCCTTTAAGAGTTCCTAATAAACGAACCAAAAACCATCGTTATGTTTGCGTTTAAGATTAGGCCATCCAACCATTTGCTAAGTAAGATTATTCTTTAGAAACAATGTATTCGTTTGAATATGGGTTTGTCATGCAACCTGCTTTAAATTTGTTATATTTTTATGAATTAAATCCACATGGTTATAAAATTATATTTAATGTAATAAAGTACAATTTTATTATATTTTTTTAAGGTGGAAATTGTAAGAAAATATAGCATTTTGTTTTAGATTTTGAAAGTTTTTATTTGTTGATAGCTGGTGAGTTTCGAAAAAAATTAATTTTGATTTTTCTTTTCATTTAGAAGTGCTATAGAACGCAATGAAAAAAAAACACTCCGACAAAATCACAACAGAATGTTGCTTAAGACAAGAGCGCTTTTTATACCCTTCTCTACCAAAAGTGGAAAAGGGTTTATCTAAGTATGTCATTCTGTTTCTAATTTTTACAATATCCATTACCGACCCCATAAAATATATGTATTCAGAGTCCGTCTATCCGTTCGTCTTAGCATTGAAAACAACCTTGTCAAGGCAACAAATCTGGTAGGGAAAATTTGAATATGTCAAGCGATCAGACACAGTTTCAAAAATTTAACGTTTGAAATAAGAAAGATCGGCCCATGTCCATTAAGGCAGTAGTGGGCTAAACACCACGCCTGCTTCTAATTTTCCATATTATTTGGAACAATAAAGTTACTGCAATCAAAAAAAAAATAAATACACGGGGCTAGAGAGAATTAAAAAATGAGCAGGTGAATATATTTGCGCTCGTTCATATTTTTCAAGTTGTGGGCCTCTGAACTTTTTATAGAAAAGTACGATTGTGCAGAATATTTTTTAAGATATTAATATGGGTATTATTTAAAAGCTACAGAAGAGATCTATCAGAAAATATAAACTTTTTAAAAAAAATGCCTCACCCATTAAGAGCCGATGAAATTTAAAAAAATTTTAATTTTTAGGAGACAGAGACTCCTCAATATTTGTTGTTTAATTGAAGTTACATCATTCAAATAGATTTACATAGATGGAGAAGGTTACATAAGATTTGGCATAGCCGAATATAGCACTCGAACTTGTTTTAACTCGTGTTAAAGGCGAACTGTGAATGAGTGGTTATATCAGCAGCATTTAATTAAAAATTTTCTATGGTTCTCAATACTCAGTCAGTGTTCTCGGCAAAAGTACCTCTTTGTTGAAAGAAAGTTTCCTCATCGTCTTTAACTTGTTTCTATTTTGTGTGGATAGATTTAAAAAATTTATTAATTGGGTGAAAATTTTTACTTTTATTTCTTAAACATTTCAGTTACTTGGAACAAAATGTGCAAATAATTGCCTTAGAAAAAAAGTCGATATGCTGTTAATTGGACCCACTGTGCACAAATGATAATGTTATATAAGTTCTCTGTTCTGTTTTCTAGCTATGGCGATATTTATTGCAGGGAAGCCCATATTTAGTAGACTGTTTTTGATCGTTCAACGACCTGTTAGCAATCCTGATATGTTCATCCTTCGCCAGCTCTTCAAATGAAGCAAACGAAAATTTTATTTCTAATAGCCTTTAGCCTAAAAAAAGGCTGTATTGTGGATGCAATACATGCAACCTGAGCCATTCTTTATTTCTAATGTAGTTCGATATTGATGTGTATCTTTAAATCGGATTGATATTTTCATTCTGTTGGGTGCGGTCATACGGCTATGGAGGAATATGTAAAACTGCGAACTCACCAGAAATCATATAAGGCCTAATGAAGACGCACGGCGATATAAGGTTGATTTAGCCCAAATTGAATTAGAGTTAGTTGAGGAATCTTAGAGATACTTGCCTAAAAATTTGACAGATATTAGGGCACAATAACTGGTTACTATAGGTTTCACGATCATGCAAAGAAGCCAAACCACCGCTATAGATACTTTAGTCTTAGGAAGAGATAACGATCATTCACCTTCTAAGAAACTGTTTCGTATGTATTTTGCCGGAATTTATCTCTAGAAGCAGCTTAAAATTGTATGTAGTAGCGTTGGTCGATAAGCAAACTTTCATTAGAAGATGGAACTGTTTCAATTTGTTGTGTTTAATTTACGTCTTTTACCACTCACGTCATACGCTTTGCTCTTTCTGAAATTTCTGTTACTCTCTCTCTCTCTCTTAAATTCCACACCCAAATGAGGTCTATTCGCTAACTAAACTTTTCCTTATCTAATCCTCTTTTATTGTCATGTACTTAAGTGATTCTAAAAAAAATATCATTTTAAAAATTCACAACCCACTTTGCTTTGCTAATGACCACAAAAACATATAAAAGTTTTATTTTTAACACGTTTTGCTCCTGCAGAATAGTTTGTCAACATTTAAATACTTTTTATGCGTATTTAACTAGATTCTTCTAAAAAACATTTCGAGTTCATTTAACTTTTTTGTTGTTCTTTAATAAAACTTAGTTAAATCGAGTTAAGTACATAATTTTGTTGGTGTTGTTGGTGATGGTCGTGGTGGTAAAACTTATAAAAGCCGCTTAAATTCATAAAGATAAACTTTATTATTTTATTTAAGATTAAAACGGTAACTAAATACACGCTGGATATTGTTTTGTATTGTAAGAATTTTGATAAGAAAATAAAAATAAAATAAAAAAATAATACACAACTAAGAAACATTTAGTTTCAACATTTAAGTAAAACGAAAATGGACTGATTAAAAATGTGTAGGAGGTGTGTTATGAAAATTTAATAAAACGTTTAGCTAAAAATCTTAAAGAGCATATAAAATGTTGTCTCGGACTAAGATTAAATATTTTTAAGTTAAGCTATACATCATTATAAGTCTCAAAAAAATATATTTTACATAAATTCGTGGCTAACACAAAATAAAATCGAGGTGGTTCCTATTCCCTCGTTAAACAAAAATATCATTTATCCTGTGCAGTTCTACCAGACTGAAATACTTTCAGTAAAAGAGCAGTTAAACCGTTGAGGTTGATAAAAAATGTCGGAATATTTGGAAGCAAAAGGTTATTGTTGCCGGATTGATGTGGCTCTTATTTAATAAAAATGTTTTCCAATTTCTTTATGAATGCCCTACTGCAACTTTCACAAATCCCAGATTTCTGTGTTTCTATAAAATGGCTTTTGAAGTTCCTGAAGCACCTCATGGCGTTATTTTGTGATTTCTTATAACTATAGAGTAGATCCAGTAACTGTTTCACCCATAAACACATTAGCTGATGACTGGTGTGCTCTTTTTAAATGGGCCGGGTGAGGTGCAACTGAATACAAGAAAAATATTTCCACTTATTTGTGGGCAAAATGTTATTGTTGCTAGATTGATGTAGCTCTCACTTAATATAAAACGTCATATGTAACTTATAAACTGAAAGTGAAAGTATATATTGAGGTAGCTAGCAGTAATGACGGGTCACGAGATGCTTGGTATTTAAGCGTGTCGAGGCTCTGAGAACAGAGATAAGAAGGGTAAGTCTTTCACCTTCTTCGCGAATGCCCTGCTTCATCTTTCACAAAGGCCTTATTTCTGCGCATCTATAAAATGGATTTTGAGATTATGGCCTTCTTTTGAGATTTCTTGTGACTACAAAGTAGAACTAATACTTCCTTCACTTTCAATCACCTTAACTGATGATTGGTTTGGTGTTTTAAAAATCGGGCTTTCTGGATCCTATTCGAATTTTTTTGTCTACCATGATATCCAAGCAACGAAGAATAGGGGGACAACGATACATGCCTTACAATGTTTTGTTTTTCAATGGAAACATCACCTAAATAATTTAATGAAGTACTTTAAAGGCAACCTGTTCGATATCCACTAAGATATGGAAGTAATGTATATTTGGAGGTACAAATATAAAAAGAACACATTACTTTTAAGGAAACCTTTTTCTTCATGGTACCGAATTTTCTTTTATAATTTCAGATTTATATTCTAGAAGAGAAACTTAAATACCCAAGGTATTTATATTAAGACATTTGGGTTGTCACCTCCTTTTAAACCTGACTAAACATGAAACATGAATATTTTCTTTTTCTACAATGAAACTTATCTAAACTGTAACACTTACTGTTGATAACCTCAAGCAACAAATGTCGAAAATCAAGAAGCTTTAAAGCGGCTTAGACGATACTGGAGGTTGTGTATGAATCTTTCAGGCAGTGAGATTAGAGAGATTGAGTCATATATCGTCTTATAATTATGCTTCAATATCATCGAAGTCAAAAGTTAAGTTAACAACAATTCAAATAAGTTTCATTAGACGAAAAAAAAAATGTAACGTACATTCAAATAAAATACAAACAAGTAGTAACTACGCGGACTTTGTGTTAAAAAACACAACCGATAACTAACGGCCCGGAACTGCCAATAATTAAAGAAAGACATAGATTAAAAAGAATTCCAAAACCGCAATTGTCAACCCAAAAAATAATTCTATTGTCAACCTGTCACAATACAGTAAAATAATCAAATGTTGAAGTAAGAAAATAATTTTAGCTTAAAGCGAGAGTAAATACCGCAATGTTGATCTTATTGATTTACCACAGGGCAGTCTAAAACAGTTGAAAATCTCTCTGACTAAACTTAAAATTAAAATGTTCATGTAATTTTTAAAGTATTTCAAACAATTGTTTTCAGTTGTTGTTCTTTATTTAACAAAATCAACATCAAAGTCCGCTAAATAAACACAAAAAATACTTTTGACTAAAGCTTAAATTTGTTTTCATTTAAGTTTAAATTTTTTCTTTGTATCACCCAGCTAATTTTGATTAATAGTTTTTAGCACATTTTGACAGTTGTGCCTGTCATTCAAAGATGAAATACAACATAAAATTTAAACAAAAAAAAAAAAAAAAACAAACAATAGAAACTAAATTATTAAAGTCTGAATTTTGAAGTTGAATAAACTTTCAAAAAATAATTTTTCTCAGAGGGCTGTTTTTCATACAATAGCAAATTTGTAACATTGGAACATACAAAATTAATTGTGATGCTTGTTTTTGTTCTTTTGAATTTTTGTTTCTTATTGGTGGGAATTTTATTTAAAAACATCTGTGTTTTTTTGTTGTTTATAGATTTATTGCATGATTTGTTATCTTTCGACCCCTCCCTCATAGAAACTTTTTTTCTTAAAGTTATGAAATATTTATGTCAGTAAAACTAAATACAAATTACTTCCTTGAAATCGAAATAAAAAAAATTAGTTTATTTAAATATTGTGCAAGAAATCTATACATATTAAGTAAAAAAAGGTTTTTTTTTGGATGCGTGTTTGTATGTCGGACAGCTTGTTAACAAAGATGCGATTAGGAAAAGATTATATTTTCTGTTTTTGTTTTTTTTTTTTTTTTTTTTTGGCGATCTTACGTGGGCGCAGTACTTCCCATATAAAATAAATATTTATCATCGTGTTACTACAGATAGACCTTAAAATTTTGTTCATATAAATCTCATATTAATAAGCCCAATGAAGCGAAAGCTGGCTGGATTGGAACAATGAGCGCGCAAACTCCCATACAATAAGTCTTAAAATTTTGCACAATCAACTCTGCTATTAAAAATTTTTGTCGGAAACTGCTTTTTTATAAAAAATGATTTAAAAATATTTGATAATCTCGAGAAGATTTTCTATAAATCCTTTTTCCTAAAAGCTGAGAAATTTTTCAAAAATAGGTTTAGCTATAAAATTAAAATAAGCCACGAGAAAAATTAATTAAATTAATTAACTTTTAAAAAAATACCGTCATGTGTTTTATCCCAATTTTATCTATAATTTTTGCGAAAAAAGTTGGTCTCTAAGAAACTGCAAAAATTTTTACAGAAAATGTTGCTCAACATATTACATCAGCAACATATTCTAAAAGTTTGGATATATTCTGTTTAAAATGTTGCATGAAAATATAAAATATTTTTATAGAAAATTACGCAGATAGCGAAGGAAATTTACTTTGAAAATATTCTTTCAAAACTGAGAAATTGCATACGTTGGTTACGGAAGATTTTAAATTTTACCCAGATGCTGATCAATTTTCCGATACGATCACTGAGAACTTTCTAGATAACACTGATAGGCAAAAATATGCCTTTATTCGATGCACTGTTGTTCATAAAAAGTACAAAAGTAGTCGCAATATTACTTTGGCTCATTTTGACAAAAGGATAATTATATCAATTTGTATTTCTCTTAATCTTGGTTTGTCCGCTCATACATTGCAATTCCCATTTGTTGTCATATTAAAGTCAGGATTTATGATAACAATTATTTATTTACTTTTATGAATATTTAATCTAAATGTCCACTAAAATTTTATAATCAACACACATCCTTTATACACTTACAAGCTCCCAAATCCAAAATGCTTCGTGTTCAGTTTCACATGACGTCTTTCATTCGCTCATACGTTTAACAGTTAAATTTGGCGCCATTAAGTTTAAAAAAGGAGTTTACTAATATGTTTGCTACTTAATTTTTATTACTTTTTTTAAGTTTGATCGTCTGTTAAAATGTACAAGCGGAGATTTAATGTTTGATTCAAGATAAGGGGACCCACATAAAAATGTCTGAATTGAAACACGTTCATTTGGGTTAATCAAACTCAAAATGTTAATATTTCCACAAAAGAAAAAAATTATTTAAATATTAAATGCTAGTAGCAGCTACAAGTATTAATTATGTTGTAATTTAAGCCAAATTCACTACTGTAAAAGTCTTTTAATTTGTGTATAAAAATGGTGTCAACAAAAGAGGAAATAAATGACTTTTTTACAAATTTAATGTACAAGATGTTCATAAAAAACTAAACAGATTTTGTAAATAAAATTATGAGGAGAAAGAAACAGGTTTAATACAAAGAGTTTTTTACAAGCAAATAAAATTTTAAAAAAGTTTCCCACGTAACAACTCATAAACTTGCAGTAAAATTTTTGTAAAAATTAAAAAAAAAATTATTGAAAATAAATGTTAATTATGATGCTCAAAAGCTAAAAAAAACTACCTAAAACCATTATTGCTAGAAATAAATAAGTTTGAAAATTTTCCAGATGTAATTATTCTCTGAAAACGAAAAATTTGTGCGGAGAAAATGTTGCACAGAAATTACAAATTTTTCAATACAATTTTTAAGATTTATATTTTTAATAAAAAAATGTTGTCCAAAACTGAAAAACTTTGTGTGGAATTAACGAAGAAATTATTAAAATTTTTCTGAAAATAGAGCTACAATTTTAAATACAAAATGTTTATAAGAGAAAAATATTTTCAACATATGTTTGTTCCATTGAATATGTTGCTAAGAAAGTAAAATTTAAAAATATTTTATAAAAATGTAACTAATTGAAAATTAGCTTTTTCATTACATAAAATGCCACAGAATAGTTTTGAAAAATTTTCCTGAATAGAACTTCCTAAAATCCCTAAAATATTAGTATACATACATGTTGTATATAAAGATATATTTCTCTGCGACATGTTGCTTTGTAAATGAGATTTATATCCAAGAAGATGTTGATATGAAGATTTAACATTTTTTGTTATAAACAGCTTTGAAGATACTTATAATTTGATATTTCTAAATTTTTTTACGCCTTCACTTTTAAACTTTACATTAAAAAAATATCTAGATTAGGAATAAAATAACCTGCTATTTAAAATATTTAATAAAAATTTATAATTATAGCTTGAGGTGATAATTTGTTTAATTTAAGCATGGATTATATATTTATAAAAATAAAGTCATTAAAAGAAACAAAAATATGGTTGTAGTATTTTTTTTTTTTCAAAATTTCAGTGATTTATTTTAATGCAGGCATAGAATGTACAAATATTGTAAACATGATTAGAAACATGTTGTTAAAATCTCTGTAATTAATAACCCGTTTTGTAAGTTATATAGTTTTACCAAATATTAACTTCTTAACATCTGACAGTTTCAATCAATGATCAGTGATGTAAAATTAATTTATTATAATAAATATTTCTCAAAGACAATATATAATATAAAGTTTTAAAAATAATTAAAATTTACCATGTAGCTGAAGAATGGCAAACGTAATTAATCACTTGAAATGTACACCACTACGTAGGTTAAAACACTTAGCAGCTGGTTTTATGGCTACAAAGTTCTAAGCTTTAAGAAAAAAAATAATTAAACATGTCTATACATTTACATTTATTAAAACAGACATGCGTCTACTCAAATTTGATTGACAATTAACGACTTTTCTGTTTTAACATTATTCGCCTATGCTTTTCCATTACGTTAAGGTGTGAGTCATAAAAAAATTTTGCTTCTTCTACTTACAAGAAGCTAATAATAAATTTTGGAACATTGTTAAACGAACGTTGTCGAAAATGAAATAAAAAACTTCATGTTAAATCTAAATTGATTATGAAAAATTTTACTGCAGTACTTTTCTTGTAGTTTATGGTTAAGTTTTTGCCTAAAGATATTTATTTATGGGCACCTTAAACAAGGTGTAAAACGACTTGGAGCATAGTTATAGTAATATTTTCATGCCAAAAGTAATAAACTTCTTTAGATAATTTTTAAGGCTTAACTAGAGTAAACCCAAATTTATATTCATATTTTTCAGTCATTTAAAAATTTACTCAGCTTTTAAGTAACATTTGTTGATTAAACTTTTCCTCAGTTGTATAGCAACATTTTTTGCATATACATATAGTTAGCTATTCTATTGTGACATATTTTCCGTGTTGGAAACTTATCAAGAGCCAGTAACATTTTCTCCGCAGAAAATTTCTACCAGATATATATTTCCCCCGTTAGAATATAGTTTATGTTTAAAAAGATTTGCAAGCAAAAATTTCACTCAACGATTAAGCTGGTATTCTATTTAACACTAAAGCTGCACTCCTTTTATTTTGTTAAAAGTAACTAAATATTACTTTCTAGATGTTTAATAATATCGAACAATGTTGCAGGCTACATTGGCAACATGCTAAGCAATTTTTGCAAATTTTATTTTTTACTATAATCGCCACTGTCCGAAAATTGTTTAGTACCATAACTTAATTATTTTGTTTAAAAATATTCGATAATTATCTAGTTGTACCACTTCCTTGAGGTATCAACATTGTTTTGTGTTGGCTAAAATTCTGCACAAAATAAGTGCAGATCATATTATTTCGCAGTTGAAAAAAATGTTGCTGGAAACATTTAACTCATAATTAAAATACTGACGGATAAATATTTTAACTTTTTACGAAAAGAATACAGTACAATGTCGGCAACATTATTGCTTGTGTATTTTGTCATAATTCTTTTATACCATGACAGCATTTTGATACACAGAATACCATGCTCTGACCAACACTATTCATAAAGAAACATACTGCAGCCATTGAGTTAATTATTTAATTAGCAAAATTAATCCGCTGTTGATCACAAATTTGTATCAAAAAACTACCCAGCTGATCAACAACATGTTTTGTGTAAAATTTATTCTCTCCTCCCTCCTTGAACTTCAGTTTCTGCATAGAAGTTTTTCTCACTGATGGAGCAGCAATATTTCCTCTTTAAAAATTTTATTTAGCAACAAAAAAGAAAAACATTTTTTAAACAATAAGCAACATTTTATTTGAAGAAAAATTACTAGATCTATAAGTTACCTTATCTGTGTTGAAAGCCTTTTCCAAGAAAATTCTATTTAAAGCCTGGTACTTTGTTAGAATTTGTGAAAATTGTTGAACAATATTGATTATTTCATGTGGAGAATTTGACATTTAAAATGTAGTTTCTATCTGGCGATTTTAAGGAATATAAATGCTTAAATATTTCCACGTATACTACATTATTTTAGAAATGTAAGCAGAAGATGTATGATCAGCTGCTGTTTGAAAAATTCCAAAATAATGCCATTTTGTTTTATATCACAGCTTTGATAAAATGTTGCTAGAAACATTTCATATGTTTTTTCAGTAAAACAGAGTACTACTGCAACATTTGACTTTTTCATACAATTTTTTTGTGTATGTAGTTTGACATTATTCCGCATAAAATGCTAAACAGAGTACCAGGCTTAATACCTGAACAATATTATATTTGTAAGAATAATTTTGGCCACAGAGTAAATAGTTAGAAATTAGCTGTGAAACTACACTTTCTGTATACAAAGGACACTGAGACTAAGAGCAGGATAGGCCGAAGGTCCAGATATTCAAAATTAAGGTTTTTTGTGCCGGAAAAATCTATTGCACAATTTTACTCGTAATATTTTATAAGGCCTATTATTCGATTCAGTTTTTATTGTAGAATATTATTAAGCTACATTCAAAACAATGTATACAAATAATGCATCCAAGAATATTGAACAAGTGGTATTTTTTCTTGTATTGGGAGAAAATATATAAAACTTTCGTTAAATATTTAACAAAGTTGTGAAATAAATAAATTTTAACATTTCCAGGATCAATGGTCATTCTTCAGTTACTTAGCCATTGCCTTTAATAGTTTTGCAACATTAATTTTTCTTATCGAAAATTCCTTTATAACAAATAATGCATCCATCAAAAAATGTTGCAGAAGTAGTACACATTTTGTATTGCAGCAACACATATGAAATTTTTCTGGCAACATTTTAACAAAGCTGTGAAATAATTCGGATAATTATTGTATCACCTGTTGAATTTTAAATTTTCCAGAAGAAATAATAATTTTTCACTTTTTAGCAACATTGTCATTTTCAATTTTCGTATCAAAAATAGAAAAATTTGTATTGTAAAAAATATTAAAATTTATCTGGCAACACTTTAGCAAAGCTAAAAAAATGCAGATGGTCATTAAATATATAAATAAGTAAATTTTAAATTTCCCTGGAGCAAGAATTAATGTCGCCCAGCTTTTTTCACAAACTTGAATAAAGCTTTAATAAATCTTCAGTTACTAAGCAACATTGTCTTTTATAGTATTGCAATATTTTTAATTTTTGTATGGAAAATGGAAAAGTTTATTACGAATTTCTTATGAAATGTAAATTTGTTATGAATTGAAGTAGCTTAAGCCGAGGGAATATGCCTAATAATAGTTCAAAAAATAAGGAAAATTTTCTTAAAGATTTTTTAATAAAAACTGGTCGTTCCATCTTATTTCTCACCAAAATTTTTTAATGTTTTTGATAAATTTACTCAATAGAAGAAACTTTTTTGTCACAAAAGTCACTTTAAGTTACTAATCTTTATAGAAATCTGGGCTTTTATATTTGTTTTATTTATTATTTCCTATTTATGAGTATTCAACATACCTAAAAGGCTTTAAAAAACAAATTTTATTTTTCAAAGTTAATTTAATTAAAGTTTTAAATATAATAAATCTGACACAATGATAAGACTTAACCCATTGAAAATTGGTTTTTCTTTAAATCTTTGAATAATGCGCGGCCAACAGATAATTTTTAATGAAGACAATAAGAATAAATGACTTTACAACTCGTTTACCACTTTAATCTTCTACTCTTCTTCTATTGTGATTTTAAGTAAGCCAATAAAAATATAAAAAAAAGTTTTTAACAACATTTAGATATGACAATACAGGTAGAGTCTGATATGTTAAGTTGTTAACATTATTGTTGAGAAAAAAAATTAAATTACTTTTAAGAAACCATTGATATAAAAAGTAAAATTTGTTTAAAAGCCCCATTTAGTTTAGATGATGGTCTACACGAGCATTCAAGTCTAATGGAGACAGAAAGATTTAGAAAAAAAGGTTATAAAACCAATGTTTGTTTAGCAAGTAACACACAGTTTTTGTCGGTGTTATTTTAATAGATAATTGTCTGTCTGTGTCAGCAGTCGGTGGTTTCTTTTCCACTCACTCGGTCAATGTTAATTTGTTTATCATAAAACACAAAAAGTTAAATAAAAAAAAAAACCAAAAAAAAAAATCTGAGTTAAAAAACACTTAAAGATATTAAAATGCATTTAAGTTTATGTGGTTTCATTGCCTAGTTGCCAGTTTGATTAGTATGTTTGAATGGTTGGCTACTTGACTGGTGGTTTGATTGTTTAGTTGGTCATCATT
This sequence comes from Cistogaster globosa, assembly GCA_937654795.1. NCBI lineage: Eukaryota > Metazoa > Arthropoda > Insecta > Diptera > Tachinidae > Cistogaster > Cistogaster globosa. The sequence goes on along the minus strand of OW569407.1, from coordinate 87,180,821 downwards.
ATCATCACTTTGCATCACATTTTATAAACAGACATGGAAAAAGGCTGATGGGAAGACGCACTTGCACAAGCAATAAACACACCGTCTATTCACATGCAATTTTTACTAGCACATGACTATCCCCACACACAGTCATACATTATTTAGTCTATTAGACCGAGTTAGACAATTCAGACGGTCGTCATTCATTTGGTTGTTAAAATAATTCATTTAAGCTTTTCTCCTGTTTCCTATTTTGTTAAATTATATGAGTTTGTTTTTATTATTTATTTGATTTGTGGATTTTCGGTCTGTCTGTGCTCTTTTATTTAGAAGTGTGTAGTATCTGTCTGCAACATTAAAAATAATGTTGAAAATTAGTTTATTTTTTTATTTAGTTGGTTTTGCAGCAACGTAAATAAGACAATGGTATAAATTATTTATTTATTTTAGAAAGAATTAAATTTTTTTTATTTTATTTCCTTTCACAAATTTAATTTTATAAGTAAATATTTATAAATTTTTTTTTATCTCTTTACGAAATGCTTTAAAAAATTGGTATGGAAATCTGTTCTTTAAAAGGATCCTTTCGGTTTAGTTACTGTTTAAAAAATATTTTTAAATAAAATGTTGTAATCAGTAATGATAAAAGTTATTTAGTATTGAGACCAGTACCTTAAAAAGCCTTTTAAATAAATCATTGTCTAAAATCTATCTAGAAAAAAGTACCTTCAAAACTGCCTTGAAATCAAGATCCTTAAAAATAACTCTTGAAAAAAATTCTGAAAAAAGTCTCCTACAAAAAAAAAAATGTTTAACAAGCAACAACTATTTAACGCAAAACTTTTTGAAAAGTACTTTATTAAATAATTATTTTTAAAAAAGTACCTAGTGAAAATAAAACTTTAGAGACAATCTAAAAACTGACCATCAAAAATACCAAAAAATTTTTGTATAAAAACTACTTGTTGCAAAAAGAACCTCTTGCAAGCACCTTTAAAAAAAGTACTTTTTAGATCCATCCAAAAAGGTACGTTTTGAAAGAATTCTTAAATAAAATAAATCACGTTTTTTGTTAATACCTTGTACACAGCACATTAAAATGATTTAAAAAAAGTAGCATTTGTGAAAATACTCTTAAATATTCTCTAAAAAAATACATATTTATTTAATAAAAGTATTAAAAAGAACCCCGAAAATATTACGTCTAAAATAGGAACCTTAAAAACCCATTTATTTAAATTGAGCCTTTTCAAGGAAATAAATAGGACTTCGTCTTACTAGGTTGAAGCACAATATCCAATTGAATACATTCCCAATATTTTGAAGTAGTTCTTAAGGTATGGTCAGATTAGTCAAATATTTGGCCAAAAAGACGTAACCACTAAATTATGGAAAATAATTTTAGTTTCTCTCAAACACTTATTAAGAAATAGAAGACCGAACTTTATGTAAAAGGTTAGAATTACGTTTTTTATAATTTAAATCGTCATTCGTAATAATACGTGTCAGAAAAGATTGAATAAAAATTTGTAAAAATGGCGGTTACGCTTTTTTTGTCAAATCTTAGACGAATCTGAATGTACCTGTAGTACATTTCAGGATACATAAAGAGTTCTCATATCAGATTCTGTGAAACATCGCTATGTTATGTTTACCATCTTGTCATCCCAACTAATGAAATATTTTCCCCCTAAAGGCCAAGTCGCAATTGTCTTTGTACAGAATGTAACTAATTTCCTGCCATTAAATTGTTTTTTTTTTTTTTTTTTTTTTTTTTTTTGACCTGGTTTGGTAAGTACTTGTATACATGAGATGCGAAGTATTATTCTGAAACAGCTCTTGGGGAAATTCTGCCGTTTGCTTCTAAAATTTGATTTTTTGTACAAAAACTGATTTTATTATTTTGCTATATTGGAGCTGCCATTTTTATGCTCCTTTTCATGCTCATGTTAATCGCTACCTTTAAGTAAATAAATTGCTCTGAGTGTGTGGTAAAATTTGGGATCAATGTTAGTTATAGTCTGCTATCTTGAAGTCTGATATTTTAACACTCATATTAAGACAATAGAATTGCCAATAAATTCAGCTCCACTGTGCAATATTCTAACATCTAACGGACTTTGCATGTGTATTTATTGTATAACTTTTGAATAATTTTGTTAAGTTTTTCTTTTGTTTTCTCTTTATCGAAGGTGTGTTTGTGAGTGATTTTGACTTCACTTTTGTTTTTTCTTTTTTTCATCAACACTTTTCTTTTGGTTATAAAATGTGTGTGCGTGTGTAAAAAAGGTTAAAATAAGTACAAATAAATGCTGGTATTTATTTAGTAGTTTGTTAACTTCAACTTTACACTATATCACACACATACAAGTATAAGTTGAAGTAGTGTGTAGAGAGATTTACGCCAGAGAACAGGGACGGAAAGCGAAATTAAAAAAAAAAAAAAACGTCAAATGGATTTAAAGATTGTTGAATTTTGGTAAAACAATTGGTAAGACTTCTATTAAAATAACCGTTATATTTTGGTTCAAAAGTCGCTAGGACATATGTTTATTTTTTATTAATTGACGATATTAAAAAACTATGAACGAATAATTTTGACAAATTTATTTTGTTATAAATATAATTCTATCATGAACTACTGTGTTCGTTTTTCTTTTCTCCGAAGGGAACCAACGAACTGAAATAAAATTTAATTGTAAATAGTAGTTAGGATTCTATGGATCTGAATATATATGTTGTTGTCTAATACGGCGTTTACACTATGCAATTTTTCGTGAAACTATCATGAAATTTTTTTTGTTAGTGAAGCAAGAGGGGTAAGCAAAATGCTATTTCTTGAACTTTGAGGGGATGTTACTGTCGCTTTTCATTTGATTTGAATAGGGAATTGAAGAAAAGTGACTCAAAAAATTGCATAGTTTAAATGTGGACTAAGTGAATATATTTTTCATCACAACGACAAATGTAATTTTTATCTCTTTACAAAATTTCATATTTAAAAATATAATCTGAATTAAATCTGCTTTTTTTAAATTATTTAATATAAATTGAAAATTTTTTATATAACCTTTTGTTTATGAGTTATTACTTTTCAGTTAGGTTTAAGTTCGTTGTTAATGGCGATTAATTCCAAATCGAAGAGTAAAAGTTAGATATCATTCCAATGAAATTTACTTTCTAATTTTCTTAAATTTTGTAATTATGCCTCTATAACGATCCTAGGCCTAACTGAAAAATTTTAAAAAATATTTTGAATAAAATACAATTTATTAAATCTAATTAAGAAAAATTTTCGATACTCTTGGATATTCCATTGCAATCAAAAGTGGCGTCTAAGTGAATTGAATCGTATGATCGCGCCTTTGATCTGATTAACAGCATAATTTCAAAATATAAAGTGTAAAGGTTACAAAAGTGTTAAATTTTCAGCTCTCAGTTGTTACTATTCAATATTCACATGCTCCTTGCACGGCCTTAATTAACCTTAAATCAGAACACCAGTGTTACGCTGGTCAGTGTGAAAGATGCTCATAAACTCTCAAATCGATGGTTCCTGTTCAAGCAATTTAAATACTTCGTTACAAGAAATCACTAAGCTAGTTTTTTGCCCTACTCAAGGGGATATATGCCAACATTTTTTTGGAATTTTCCAAATTTTTGATTAAATAAGATCGCAAGTATTTAAAACTGCTTCACATTAGAAATCCCATTGCAAGCCTAGCGGGAAATATGTCCATAACCCGGATACTCTCCAGTTTCATTATTTTGGGGTACCCTTAAACCCTTTTGAAATATAACTTTGGAAATTTGGAACATTTGTTAAATCATTATCAATATGTTGCAAAAGTCGCTTCAAGTATTAAGTACTTAAGTCTGCAATAATTTTTAGTAATAAAAAATAAATTATTAGTGCCGTATTTGCTTCACATTTCAGTTTCGAATTGTTCATAAAAAAAGAAAAATTTTTTCAATTTTACATCTCTGAAAATTAAACATGTTGCCTAACCGCACAGAAACTGGCCCTCATACTTCTAAACAAATTATATACATGTTTATATGTGTGGGATCTTATTTAGTATGTTTGCTTGTTTGTTTTTTTTTTTTTTTGTTTGTTGACAAATGTAAGAACGAAATCAAAATGAAGCCATGAATCATTTTTCAATGTCTCTCGGCACTTGCACTTCGTCGTGTTATAGGTAAATGTTTACTTGTTTTTACTATTTAAAATAAATGTGAGTGTATTGATTTAAGGTGTGATTTGATGACTTCTTCAAACTTAACACAACATTTTCGTATAAAATTTTTGGTTTGTTTTATTTATTTATTTATTTTGATTTTAATTTTTTTTTTTTTTTTTGTTATTTAAAGGTAAAAACTGAAACTAATGTTTTTGATGCTGCTGGTAACTGAGTGATGTTAGTGGTACAAATATAAGTGGCTTCTATTGTTGTTGCAGTTGTTAGTTATGCTTTGTTTTTTCATTTATTTGTTTGCCTTAAAGCCTGTTGCGTTTTTTTAATATCTTTTTTTGCTTGTTCTTCAGTTGCAACTTTAAAAACAATATATAAACAATGTTAGCCATACAAATAGAAAGACGGACTGACTACGAACATCATCAGCAACATGTTTTGTATATGTTTGATTTATTGTGCACCCATAGATTTACATTCGTATATGTGACGTTTTAATCATGATAGTAATGTTGCTGGTATCGAACAGTGGTGCATTTATTTTTTTTTATTAAATTTTTAAGCCAATAAAATAAAAAAGAAAATTATTAAAACTATTTTATATTTTTGGATTTGGAATGGAAAATTTTGAAATTCATGAAGCAAAAATTAAAAATAATTGGACCAAAAAAATAAATAAAATTTTGTATTCTTAAAAGTCATAACCAAAAATTAAAAAAAAATTAAATTAAAAATAAAAAGCATATTTTTAGAACCACTGTGTCTTATTGCTGATGGGTTCGCTCTTTTATATTTTTTTTTTGTACTTCTAAATAAAAACAAACATATTTAGTTGTAGGCGAAAATAAGGGTGTGTTTATGTCAGCATGTTTATTTAAAATATCAGGTGTTGAATTTCTGTTGACAACACACTTGATGCAGATTTGTTTAATTTTTTTTTTTTTTTAATTATAAACTTTTTCTTAATTTCTACATTTTAATACAAATAAGTACACAAGTTATAATTTATTTGTTTTATATTTATTTTAATATGCTTTTGCTCCTTGAAGGGGTTTTGTTGCTTTATTATATGGCGGCATGTTGATTTCGTTACTAACTTTATGCCATTTAGATATTTCATTCCCATGATGTTAACAACGTTGACGAAGATGAGACTGATGAGTAAGTAAATCTTTATTTGCTCTTTGTTTAAAACACACCTTTTTTATATACATATTCACATCTTATGAGATTAGTTGTGGGTGTTTAAATGAACATATGCATTTTTAGAGCTGCTAATTTTTTTCTTTTGCAACATGTTTAAAAAAATATTTTTCAATAAAACTCAACTTCAGGTAGATGGTTAATGTAATGTTAATATTTTTTTAATTAATATTTAAGAAAAATGTAAAACATAAACACATTAATAAAAAAAAACAAATATTAATAGCAAATAAATACGTATGCGTATGCAACATGTATATGAAACATGCTTTTGACAGATTCTTATAGACAACGTAAAACTTAAAATAATAATTTACTTTCTATATTTTTAATTAAGAGTTTATTAGAAATTTCTATATTACATTTTTAGTTTGTTGTAAATAGTTCTGATTTTTCTTTGTACATTGTAGGCATTTATTTTTTACAAAAGAGGGGGACTTTGATATAAAGAAAGTCCTATCTTTTGTCGACTACCACTATATCTCTTTTATTAACATTTTTTTAAACAAAATTTTTTCTCAATATATTAAAAAAATTGTAAAAATTCAGAGATTAATCAAGCCTAAACCTCTATCATACGATTTGTTTGTCTCCAAGCTGACAAGAATTTTAAACCTTTTAGTTAAAGTATTAAAAATAAATATAATTTTAAATAAACCTACATGCATCATAAATTTGTTTATAATTATGTCATAATCATTTAGTATTTTACAAAGCCTATTTGTCATTCCTACAAATAATTTAATTTTTATTCATATTAAACTGCCAGCAAAAGAATTAGTTTAAAAAAAATGTAAATCAATCGAAAATTTGTAAATTGCTTAGAGAATGCTTAAATAGTGTTAAATGTAAATGAATTGTTTTTTATTTTCTTTTAAAGAGAAAACCCGTCTAGAAACCTTGTTAGAAACAAAAGCAATCTGTTCCTCTTGTTTGTTTGGTCATGTGTGACATCTTGTTTGTAAAACACTTAACGAATTAAATTTATATGTGTTTAAGGTAGTTTTTATTGTTGTTTTAAAAAGATATTAGAAACCAATTAAAAACAAAATAATTTTTTATATTAACATTTATTGATGAGGCAAAAAAAAAATACTCATATTATGGGTTTCTTAACACCAATCGTTAAATATTTTGTCTATAATCAAAAGTTTTGTAAATTGAAGGAATGTTGCTATTGCTTTCATAGGCAACAATTCTTTGCAACATTGTTTATACACACTTGATGCAAAATATAATTAATTTTTTGAATGTTTGTAAAACGAATCTCTTTAAAAATTTTTTTAATTCCGTCCCTTAGACACACTGTACGCCCACCTATAAACATTATAACTTCTTTTATCTACCTTTAAAAAATCACTGCATAGCAACCATAGTAATTGAATGTCTCTTGTCCCCCGCCTATACAAATAAAACCAACAAAGAAACAAATTCCAAGCCACTTTTTTAATCATTCGGGCATAATGTCACGAATATCACGCACAACATTGACCTCCAAGATGTACATTTTTTTTTGGTTTATTAGCATAAAGCTATTACTACACCTGGCCTTACAGAAAATATTTTACAACTTTTATATAGCATTACCTTAGAGAGTAATTGATAGAAAATATTTCTCGAAAACATCTTACCGCAAAATTTTGATTTCAATAACTTGATGGTTGCAGTCGCCGTATATTGAAAGTCCGTCACTACCGTATCAATTTTATTTATATTTCCAAAAAAAAATATTAATAATGTTGCGATAATGATCTCCATTTACCATAACGTGAGCCCCGGGCCCATTTCTTTAGAAATAAAGTCCAGTGTTGCCAAGTGCAATACGTAACAAACGGCGCGTTTTTCTAGATGTAAAATAGACTGTAGGATCTGCTGTGGACTGGTCTCACTTCACATTTGGCAATTTTGTTTATTAAAAAAAATCGTTAAACCCAGAAGTAGCCTCATCGCTGAACAAAATTTTGCATTGAGAAGTAGCGCGAAATTATAACCGATTTTTAAAGTAAATCTGTAAAAATTGGTAGCGTTGTTCAAGAGTCAGTTCGTCTATGAAAATATGCCAGAATATAATGATCATACAAATTTGAAAGACAGAGCAAAATGACAGTTCGTTTGATAGTTAAGCCTTTTGTAAGTTCTATCGGACTTACAAAACAATTCATTATACTTTCTGCCTGCGGCGAAAAATACAAAAAATAAATATACTTTAATTTTGCGGAAGATTTACTTTTTAACATTTTAAACAAATAATAGTATAAAAACAAACTCACCATAAAATAAAAAAACATTTCTGATCTTAAACATTCCACATGAAATAATTTCAGTTCATGTTATTTCACATATTGGTTTGAAATGTTGCCAGAAACATTTTATATGTTTATCATAAAACATTTCCAGGGTTAATATTTTTAAGCAAATGAAACGTGATAATTATTAGATGTTGGTTAAAAGTACCAATAAAAAATGTCTACATCCCATGTCTGCTATTTAATGTACTTTATCTAACAAATACATTAACAGGCCCGCTGTTAAATCTTTGTTTTCATAACAAAAAACAGCTGGTTTTGTTATTTACAAAGCAATTTCAAAAGTATCTGCAGCATAACAGAATTCTAGCAGTTTTTATTTCACAAATACTGCGCTTTTATTTTGTGAAAACCAAAACAAATCTTATGCTCTCATATTAATTCTCATTTTTTTCTTCACAGCACTCACTAGCTGCCATTTATGCTCACGCACTATTTTGTGTGTACAACTCTCTTTGTTTTTTGTATCTCATGGATGAAGTTGTTGGTATACTAATATTGTAATGCATGTCTGTTTGTGTGTATGTGTGTGTTTTTTCTTTTTTTGGGGAAAACACATTTAAAGCCAATGCACCCTAAAAATAAAACCAAAGTGCTCACACTATAATGAAGCGAATTCATATCAAAGGTAATATTATTTATACATGTGGAAATGCACAAGATGAATTCGCCTTCAAATAACAACTGTATGGTTTAATTGTTTAAAGATACTCTTTAGTTCTATTGCGATATTGTCCGGGTACGGTTGCTAAAAGCGCTTGATAACTCTGCATGACGGCGTTGTTTAAACGACGGCCAAAAAACGGTATTTGTTTGTGTTCTTAAGTGAAGTGTGTTGTGATTTGTTATGAGAAAAGAAATTAAATAAAACAGAAAAGTTTAAATCACAAAAATGTTAAAATACAATAAATAATTTTTATTAACAAAATTTTTGATTGTAAAGTATAAAAAAACAATTTTAATTATATCTTTAAAGACAACCACCCCATTTGCTACACTAACGACTTTATCCCCTGATAAACGTGTATACTTCGGTAAACTTAAAAGTGATTTTCTTAAAAATAAAAGAACAACAAATCGTGTATCTACACAAATGATTGTCTAAGAACTCGCGTTTTAATGAAAATTTTAAACATAAAAACGAAAATTTATGGATTAATAGACCTTATCTAACTGGAATCTTAGAACAAAAATACAAAACAAATAATTTTTGAAATCTTCACACTTTAAGTTTTATCTTCTACAGCATCGTATTGAAAAGTTAGCAATTTTGAATACTTACAGTGCGGGTTTTACCACCACACACTTACACCACACCAGCGTATTTTTTCTTGTTTAGAACGGTATAGAAAATAATTTTTCGCCCTTAAAAAAAATATTGAAATTTATCTACTAAAAAAGAAATCATAAAAAAATAAAAATAAAAAAGTTGTCGAGAATTAAAATTTAATGTAAAGGAAAATTATAATTGAAGTGTCTGTGTGCGTTCGAATGAAAATTTGAAATTACCAAAATATAAAAGAAAATTGGAAGCAATAAATAAAGCAAAAATATTGTGCGTTAAGTGTTACACAAATCTTATATGAGAATTACAAAATAAAAAGAAAAATTAAATAAAGGAAAAATTTCTGCGTTTTAAGAAATTTCATTTTGGGAAATCAAAACATAAATTCTAATTTCAAATAAACCTTAAAAATAAACAAATTATTGTAAAGAAATAAGCTGTAATTTGTTTTTATAAACAATTGAAAATAATTTTCTGGATACTATAACTATTATTTTAAAGTGTTTAAGGATAAAGGATTAAAAAAGGTTTGTAATAATTCTTGTAACATAAATAGAGTTTCCATTTGGGATATATAAATATGTATAATTTTTTATTTTTTAAGATGTTTCCTTAAGGGAAAGAGTGAAAACCCTTAAAGTAGAAATTCTTGTAAAATAATTTTTTTCATTGAATTATGTCTTTGTAATTAATATTTTTTCTGTAATTGGGAAATCAAAAATAGCATTTTGCGTTTTTTTGTAAAAATATGATCAAGAAATACAAATAAAGACAACTTGAATTTACCACAACAATTTGAATTAGAGAGCCTTTTAAAATAAATTTTTTTAGACGGAATCGTTAAAAAGTTGAACAAAAAAATATTATTGTTGTTGTTTTTATTGTTGTTACTTATTAAAACTATGTTCAGAGATGCAATAAACTGACCAGTTCTGGAATAAGGCGATTATCTTTATTTTAATTGTCTGTGTTTTGCCTTAACATATTCTTCATATTCAGTGTTTGATTTCTTTGCTTTAATTCTCATTCGATCAAAGTTAAACTATTTAGAACTTGGCGAAGCGAAAAAATAATTTGTTATGAAAAAGTATAAAAATTTTAAAGATTTTTAAGTATTTTGTGAGAATAAAAACAAGGAATCAAGTTTGATTACCGTAAATTAAATTGTAATATATAACTTTTTTTGTTTTCTTTAGAAAACGTCCGCATACATTTCTTAATAATTTTTTTTTCTAAAATTTTTTAGAAATTAAATAAATAAATGAACCGAAAGCCGGAAAAGTAGTTTATAATCTAATTTAAAGGAGCTTGTTTATCAAATTAATATAAATTTGCATTTCTGATTCACAAAGTACCAAAAGAGCAAAAAAAAATATAATTTTAAATTAATTACAAATCACTATTTAAAAAGTTTTTTTTTAATGTTTTCTTTTACATTTGCCTCGTCGACATTTTCTCGTTATATTAAAGCGTTATCCTGATTTATATGAGTGAGGTAATAAGGTTACTATAATTATAGTGATTTAAATGTCTTCAAAGATTTAACTAGATTTCAATGATTAAAACCTTTTAAGTATTATTTTTTTCATGTTTGTAAAAACTTGATTTATTTTTGTTTGAAGGCAGTAGAATAGCCAGATAAAAAATATGAACAATTTGTTTGTTTGTTTGATGTTTTTTTATCTCTATGGTAAATTCTCTTTTAATGTGCAAATAAAAATAAAAGCAAGCATATATGAAGTAAAAAATAAAAAAATAAAAATTACATATATTTTTATTCTTGCGAACAAGCAACTGAACTGAAGATACCTATGCGTAAACAAAAAGAAAAAACAGTAATAAAATACGTGTTTACATTAGCAGTGCCCAGACTTCGTTCGCGTTTCATTTATAATTTAAATTTAGAAAAATGTGTTTTAAAACACATTTGTAATAGTGTTAAGAATTTTCATCTACAAAAATAAAATGTACTGACAACTGTCCTAGTAACATTATACCGGTAAAATAGGGTGCTTTCATATTTTTACCTCTGTTTTGTCTTAGAATTGATATATTTTACGAGAAGAACGTATCCTACATTTGAAACAAGATTTTTCGCAAAATTTTATTAAAATCCATCCAGCAGTTTTTACGTGATGCGAACACAGACAAAAATTCCAAAAATAGGTGTTCTGTATTCCATATCGACTGCTATCAATACCAACATCGAAATTTTCAAATAATATTTCATGTACAGAAATAGCCACGGTACTGTCTTATTATTTGTATAGATTATGTAAAACGCCCATGAAGCCATATAACGTTTCTCGATCAAGTATTTTCTCATTTCAGTCGTCAGTTTAGTAGTTTGTTTTCTGAGGTCATTTAAAGTCACAGATATATGTCAACAGTTCCATTTCAATTGAAGCTAATAAAACGACGAAATTTTATATCTACAAGTCAGTATCTAGCCCCGACATGTCCAAATTTGTAAAAAAAAATTATATTTTTCTCTTCTACTACTTTGCCTTGTTCTTTTACATTATACGTTTGTAAAAATAGAAACATTGATAATATAAAGTTTTAAGTAATTCCTCTAGGTTCTTATGATTTTCTGTTTATATTAAGAGCGTTTTTAAAAAGGTTAAGTTCAAAACAGCAGTCAAGGCAACACATTACTTTTTATTTTATTTTATTTTTCTCTTTTTTTGTTTTCTTTAATAATTAGAAGAGGCATATATTTTTATTTAACACATGCAATATAATTTTCATGCAACTTTTTATGCGATAAATAGAAATAGAAATCACAGATTTGTAGCATAATGGCCGATAGAAAATTGATCTTTTCTTGGCAAATTTTTCTACGTGATTCTCGCTTTGTTTTTTAATATTTTACAGTTGAGTTTTTGCAAAATTTGAATATTTAAATATTTGTTTAAATCTATAAGACATCATTTAAATGGCGATTTCTTATTGTGATTTAAAAATACGTTCTTCGTATCTATTAACAAACGGGTTTAAGAAGCAAAATTAAAAATAGATATCAATTTCTGGCCCCATAAAATATATATATTCTAACTCCTTATGCTTAGCGAATTGATTGGAGCCGTGCCCGTATTTGAGTTTAACTCAACTTTGCCAAAATAAAAGATGAGCTGGAGAAAATTTAATTATGTTAATCGATGAGACATACTTTCGAAAACTTTTTTATTAAAAATCAGTGAGATCGGTTTATTTTTTTCGAGACAGCGCGCATACCACCACGCCTGCGTTTAAAATTTCGATATTATTTGGAACAACGAAGTAACTCAAAAAATAAAAAACATATATGGGGCAATAGAGAACTAAAAAATAAGAAATAAGCTGCAAGTGAAAAATTTGCGCTCGCCTATTTTTTCCGCGTTATAGGCCTTTAAACTTTTCATAGATAGGTACGATCGTGCGTCATATTTTTTTAAATATCAGTATAGATATCAATTTAAACCTTTTAAAGTGATCTTTCAAGAAATCTTCAATTTTTAAAAATGCTTATTTCATTAAGAACCGGTGGAATTTTTATGTAAATATTTTTTTAATTTTTAAATTCTCTGTCACCTCAATATCTAATTTTTTTGTGATTTTAGTTACTTCACTAAACTAGATTTACATACATGGTGAAGGGTATATAAGATTTGGCATAGCCGAATATGGCACTCTTAGTTGTTTTTTACAGAGATTTTTTCTTGTCATTTAATTTTATTTACATAATTTTTTTTTTAATTTTTAATTTGTTTATATTATGAATTATTTGTGTCAACATTTAAAAAGACAGATAAGTAAGTAAGTTATGAAGCAAAATTAAAAATACCAACAACAAAAACCCTGTGGAAACATAAGAACATTAATATTTTTGTTTGTTATAAACGAACATATTAAAAATTAAATAAACATATTAAAAAATATATCAAGCAAAAACCACCGTGCATATTTCTTATATAAACTCTAGAAGGGAATTAAAAGAAGATGCGTAATAATTATCATTATAAATAAGTTATTAATTTTTCAGAGCCGGCGATGATTCGTTTGGTTTTAGCTACCGTAAAGTACTTTCATTGCGTACTACCGATAGAATCTATGCTTAAGGTGTGAAAGCAAATTTTGCAAGCATCGTTTTAAAGATTGAGTTTAGTTTTATGTTTTGCCATTAAAACACTATTTCTTTCTTTTCGAATGATTAGTAAAAAGTGAATAATTATTGATTTTATTAAGTTAATATTTTCTGGTGAAACAATTTTGATTTTTATGATCTAAGGAATATGGTAAAAATTAGACAGAAATTAGACAAAAATTAATATTAAAATTATGCTCCAATTAATCCCTAATCGAATCATTAGATTAATTTTATATATCAGCCACAAACTTTTCTAATGCATGATAACAGCATAAATTAAAGAGTTCATTTGAGTGAAACTTAATTTAATAAGACTGTTAAAAGCAATAACTTTTCATATTTAATGAAAAAAGAAATGTCAATTTTTTGAACGCTCTCCGGAACACATAAAAGGAAAACAAACTTAAAACAATTGGTGGCATAAATTAACAAAAAACAGTTGGATCGAGTTTAAACGTTGCTTTAGAAATATGAAAGATTTATTCTAAGTGGATGTGGTAACTTTACTAAGGCTAAGATTTAGAAAACCCCATTTCCAATATCACAAAAATTTTTCTGAAATTATGAAATACATAAGAATTAAAATGGCTGATATTGCTCGTTCAGTAGGATTGAACACATTATTATTTTGCATAATCATCTAAAATATCCCTTATAAAAACGCGGCTTGACAATAATGTTCTCACATCAAAGGAGCTTGACAAACGTACCAAACAAACTGCTAGCAACGACGGTCTTCACCAAGAGGTATGACAACAGTATCACTGATTAAGTTTGAAAAAGTTCTTCAAAAAATAACTTTTCTTCGGCTTATGTTCACGCATATTTTGTTTTATTAACGTATTGTAAAAGAAAATTATTAAAAAAATGTTGTGGATAAAATAGCGCAAGAAAATTTATGTGACGATTAATAAAGAAAGCAATGAAAAATGCTTTCAAAAATAAAATAAATTTATAATTTAAAATGTACGTTAGTTTAAGTCTAATTAAAATTATTCATTTGATTATAAAACTAAAATGACGACCAATAAATTAGTAATAAAAATAAAAAAAGGAAATATAAAAGTATTTAAATTATATTTCTAGCTTTCGTTTAATTATGACTTAAGGTTTGTCGAGGGCACAGTTGAGTAGAACTTGTAAAAATAAATTTTAATTATAAAATCGTATTTGGGAAATGAAGACAATATTCAAAAATAGATAAAAGAAAAGGAGCTTTTATTTTTCAGAATTACTTTATATTGTAATGACTTCTAATCGGTGGCTATAAAAAGAAATAAAATATACCTAAAACATTTTTCTTGTTTCGTAGTGGTGACTTAGCGACGATACGATGTTACAAGTCACGTATTGTATCGAAATAAAAGTTATTGTGTGATACAATTTTTAGCTTTCCTTTGTATCTCACACTCCTTCGTTTGCCTTTAAAAACTGAATATTCCATTACAAATGTTCCACTGAAAAGGACTACAAATTTAGTTCTAAACAACCAAAAAATTTTTTCTCCTTATAAATGTGTTAAATACATTAAGCAGTTACATCCCTATTTTTTTTTTTTTTTTTGTTTGCAAATACTTTGTTATCTATTTTGAATTAATTTCAATTTGTTAATTAAAATTCTTAAAATTCGTTTATTTTCATTTATTTGTTCTTTTATTCTTCCATTCATAAAAACTTTTCTGTTCCCTTTTAAAAGTGCATCTCAAAAATCATTTGTATGATTTTTATTATTTTTACGAGCAAATATGTTTGTTTTTACATTTTTGTTTATTTATTTTATATTATTTCCCCTTTAGAATGTGTTTTAAGGGTGTTTTAATTTTCTTTTTCTACTGAATATTTTGCCCAGTTTTTATTTTGCTCAGTAATCGTGTAAAAGCTAGAAAATTACTTTTAATTTAGCAAACACTTTTCTGCTTAACACATACACTCGAACACTTGTAAGTTATACGCATGCATAGATTTTCAATAAGCCGCTTAATTACCCAGCAAACATTCTAATTTGATTTAAAATTGTGATTAATTTATAGAACTTTTTGGAAAGAAATTAAAATTTTATAAAAAGTATTGAGTTTTTTAAACGAAAAATTAAAGATTTTAGTTTTTAAATATTTTTTTCTATTTTTTTTTTATAAACTTATTATGAAAGGTCTTAATTGAAAATTTTCAGTAGTCGATTGCCAGTAACTGTGAAACACTTGTTCCTGTTTTCTTCACTCATTTTAATTTCTAAAAGAACTTGGTTTGCATTATTATAATTCTCTGATTTTATGCGGCAATACTTGAATATATTTTCTTTTTTAAAGAAATGCAAGCTGTTTTCGTCTGAACTGCAGCTAATTTCTTATTTTTAACAAATCAAAAATAAAAAAATAGTTCAAAAATTGCTAACTGTTTAAATTTTAAGCTTCTCCTTGAAGTTATTTCCTTTGTAGTTTTTGTGACTTTCTGCTTGCCACAAAAGTGCACAGAGATAAAAAAGAGAAGAGAAGAAAAAGCAATAATTAACTGTCCTGTTCACTTTAAGACCGATTGATGAACATTTGTGAACCCCAAACTTAAGCCTGCTTAATTTCTATTCATAAATACTAAATTTTTATTATCTGGCTTTAAAATACTTTGCCAAGTCTTAATCGCTGTTCATGCTTTGCAGTTTTCGTTTCATAGTGTTATAATTCTTCGAAGGGGCAGGAGAAAAGCATACGGTATATTTAAAGCTCGAGATTTTTTTCTAGAACCAACTACAATATTTTTTTATTTATTGTATTACGCTAAAACCCTAATTATCATTTTAAAAGAAAAATGGAATTAATTTCTTGGTTGGAAAAGCAGGTATCGGAACGTATTTCATTAGGAAACCGTTAGCCAAGTTCTTAGAAAAGCAAACAAAAATATCTTTGATGTTTTCATGTTCGTGTCGAAATCAACTTTGTTAAAGAACTAGATGGATTGGAGGAAATTTAGGTATGCAAATCGATCAGATATAGTTTCGAAAATTTTGCTATTGCAAATCAGCAAGATTCGGTCCTTGCCTTTCGAGGCAGCGGGTAAAACAGTAAGCCTGCCTCTAACTTTTATATGTCATTTGGAACAATGAAGTAAATCCACTCAAAAAATTAACTATATGGGGCGATAGGGAATTAAAAAATAAGAAAAAACATTACGAGAAAAAATTTGCGATCGCTCATATTTTCTGGGTTATGGACATCTAAACTTTTTATAGGAAAGTATAATTCTGCACTATATTATTCAAGATATCAATATGGGTATCATTTGAAAGCTTTTGAAGACGTCTTTAAGAAATACTCAAATTAAGAAAAATGCTTAACGCATTAAGAGCCGATGGCATTTTTTTAAATTTATTTATTCTCTGTTACCTCAATATTTATTTTTTGATTGAAGTTACTTCACTAAACTAGATTTAAATGTATGGTGAAGGGTATATAAGAATAAAGCACTCTTGTTTGTTTTTATTACCTTTCGATTTTATTTTACCGTCAAGTTTTAGGTTGTTTAAGCAATAACCAAAGATATAATTAATATCTCTTTTTAAATTTGTTTGTTCGTGCTTTAATCATGGCTAAACAACAGAACGAATTTTAATAAAATTTGAAGCAGGGGTAGATATTTCTCTTCGAGGTAAAATAGAATATTTATATTTTTTTTAAATAGAGGACCAGGAGGGGCAAAAAGGGGAAGCGATCATTTTTGTGCACCTGAATCAATATTAACAAAGTCTTAGCTAATGGACTTTAACAAAATCCGAAACGCAGATAGGTCCTCATCTATACCTGATTCCAGAGCTAGTACCGATCTGAGAGAAAAAGGGAAAACATGGTATTTAGATATTCTATGTTTATTGTGAAAAAAATAATAGTATAGAAAGTGAGAGATAGAAGAACGCGCAATTTTATTAATCTTTAACGACCCTAAAAAAATCAGACTCTAAAAATTTTTAAAATATAGATTCCCGTGACCTGTATGATTTTCTAGATTTTTCACGTGTTCTATATAGAACCCCATAGCAAAAATAGCTATAATTCTGCCACAGTGCCTAGAAAAGCTCAAAAATTAAACCTATACAACGCCGGGTACAATACGCTAGTTACAAAATTATCCATTTCAAGCTATAAACAACCAATTAAGTGGGAGAACTAAAACTTAAAATCAAATCAAAACCCTTTATTGTTTCAAACCTCTGACTTTGTTGTAATAAACCACGAGAATATTAAATTAATTTTTAAAAAAATATCGTGCTATTAATTATTAAATCATCGATATTGATTATTAAGGGTGAAAGCACGTCTTGATAACCAGTATGCTACTGCTTACTTAGCTCTCCAGGTAATTTTGTGTTTGCTGGGTTATTCATAAGGTTTTACTATGTATATGTGTATGCATATGTTTCACATGCTCAGACACATTAAAACAATGAAAATTAATGGCATTTTATATGCGTGTTGCTGAAATTATATGCACGTAATTCGTATAAACTGCACATAAACATGGTTGGTTGGTTGGGTACTTTAGTTGCCGGCAGTTATGGTTGCAGTCAAATAATAGTTAATGGTGATTTATAAAATAATGTTAAGGAAAATTAACAAGAATTTTTAAGTATTAATTAACAATATGATTAAAGTGTAGAGTAAAACTTCCACTATAAGAGAGTTAATAAAACAAATGATAAAAGAGTAAAATATGAAAGAAAATTAAACTGTTAAATTATTTTTGAATAATTAGTGTATTTGAGTGTTTATTGAGTGTTTCCTAATGCACTGGGTTTTTAAATAAGAACTTTGTTGTTTTAATTGTGGCAAAACCAACAACATGACAGTTTTCGCATTTAGTTATTTAAGATATTCGTGGTAGAGGCATTGGTAATTATTACAATGAGTTCAATGTCAATTGAAAATCGCATTAAAATATAAAAATTCATCCGCCAAAAACCCGCTGGGTTTTTTTTTTTTGCAAAAATTTGTTTTTTCAGACAAAGCCAACTTTCAATTGTCAGGGTGTCAAAATTACGGCATTCGAACTTCTGAAAATACTAGAGCGATTATTGAGAAGTTCTTACATGTTTAAGGTACCACTTTATAATGCACTATGTGGTCAGGAGGCGCGATTAAGCCCTTTTTCCTAATATGAGGCTAAAAATAAAGTAACGGTAAAATGATCATGCTGTCGCAAGATGTTTTTTTTTTTTTTTGTCTTTTAATGATGACGTGGATATCACTGATATAAAGTTTTAACAGGACGGTGCCATATATTACACAGCCAGTGAAACTATCAATTTATTGCAAATCAAACTTCCCAGTCGCCTTATTTCACAAAAACAGCGGTTAAGTAGCCAGCTAGATTTAAATCCACTGAATAAGATTTTGTGGGCTTATGTTTAGAACAGGGCCAATCGAGTCGAATGTAGCCTAAAAACTCTAAATCCATAATGTGATTAACAAAATAGACCCGTCATTTTGTCAAAAAGTGATTATGAACTTTGATGAAAAAATCGACAACTGTCAGCGTGGTCGTGGCATAAATTTGGCAGGTATTATCTTCCATTTTCTATTGTCTTTAAATATATTTTTGAATCATCTTAATACAATTTTTTGTTTTAGAAAACAAAGTTCTGTTGAAAAGCCCAAGGGATTTACTCTAAAATAGATGTGAAATTTTTTACATTTCAAACAAAATTACTCTCATCTTATGAACTTCTCGCACAGGAAATTATTCGAGTTTATTAACATTCGAAAGTATATTTTTTCCTTTTAGCAAAGAAAGTATATGAAAAATAATTAGAAAATTTTCATTTCCTTGCAAATAATTTTTCTTCATAAAAGCTTTTTACTAACATGCAAAACATAACTTGAAACAGCAATAGAATTATTAGCAAAATTTCCCAAACCTTTTTAAACTGACGATAAATTCAAAGGCAAGACAAGCTAGCGTGTACAAAAAACTAAACTGTTTAATAAAAATGAATTGTTCTTCGATATTAAGAATTCTAGACGAGCTATAAAACAACAATCCAACCAGTCTGCAATAAAACTCTACATTTAGCACCCCATTCTCACTTTTTCTTTTTGCAAATAATTTATCACGTTAGAAATTATAAGTCAAATGAAAAATTTTTTTTTTTAATAATGCAATTGAATTTCAATAAATTTTTCATCAAGACCAAACAATTTGTTCATTTTAAAGACATAGAAACTCTATAGAAAAAAGGGGAGTAAAGGGATCAAGGAACAAGCAAAAGCAAATGAAAATTTTCAACAAAATTAGAAAATTATTTTTAGTTTTTTTTTTGCTTGGCTTTTACTCGTTTGTTTTCTAAAAACCAGACAGAAAATTATAAAAATTATTTTGTTTTGTTTTGAGTAGGTAATAAAAACACAAGTTGGTTATTGTAAGCACGCAAAAAGGATATAAAAAGGAACAACAACATTTTTTGCCTACACTTATACATTTACATGTTTTACATATCTAACACCTATACAGCTACAGCTGAAACACATATAATTTTTTTGTTAGAGTCACCGTCGTCTTTGTGAAACACAAAATTCCAATTTGTGTTTATTAAACTCAACGTTTGAAACACAGTCATATAAGAATAAATATATACATGTATACATACTATTACATAGCCAGGATATGTACTACTTTATTGAACATTTAAAACAAGAAGAAAAAACTACTTCTTTTTTTTTGTTACTCAGGATGAATTTTTCCAAAACCTAAAAAAATCTATAACAAGTTTAGCCTGGCATATATCCTGTTTTGAGTTGAAGTAAAGGAAAATAACACAAATATACACACACAAGCACTTAAGCATTTTGGGATAAATTTTTTCGGAACCCAGCAGACATATGAAAGCTGGTTATTTTTTAATATGATTTTGAGTTTACAATTTAAAATTTTTCTCCTTAAATAATTAAAAAAAAAATTATATAAAAACTTTCTTTACTCTTTAAAAAAAGTGCAACCCAGCAAGCATAAAATCAGTTATTTTTATTATTTTAAAAGGCTTTCCAAATCTTGAAGAAATATTTAAATTTTGAACTTAAACCACTAAATAAAATTTAGTTTACTAAAAGTTATAATTTCTCTTTTTAACAATTCAATATAAATCCTAAATCTAAAATGCTGTAGTAATTCATCATCAGGTTCATGGCAAAAATCCAGTAACCATTGAGTAACTATTTTTATCTTAAAGCGATTTCATAAATAGCAGCAGATTATCAATTCGTCTGAAAGTCGTTATTTTTATGTTTACACCTGCAGATGCCAGTCATTTTGAACCGATTTTGAAAATTTTTTCTTTATTTGAAAGGTAATACAGATTGGTAACGTTTTAAAAAGAGTTCATAATTTTAAAAATTAAAGGGTATCCCTATACAACATACGTGTTGCTAACGTGTTTTATGAACCCTACAGTGTCTCTCTAAAAATTAAAAAAAAGTTATAGCTTTTTTAAAAGCAGTTCATAATTCAAAAGTAGAGGGTGTCCCCATACCACATATGTGTTGTTTACGTGTATTATAAAACGTAAAGACTACTTCTTAAAATTAAAGAAAAAACTGCGTGTCACTAAAGTTTCCAATAGCACAAAATAATACAAACAAAAATCTAAAAACTAAAGGGTGTTCCTATAGGTGACATAAGTTGACTTTTATTAGACTGTTTATTGAACCTTTATACACAGACACTAAAAAATTACTGTAACCGTTATAATAACAACCATAAATATTCACAATTATAAATAAAAGGGTACCCCACTAGATCATTAAATTTGAGGTATATGATCATACATTTAAGCAGTTGTAGTCAGACTGTTGTAATTTACAAAGAAAATGTATTGCTAAGTTCGCTATAACAATTAAAATTTGGATTTAGAAATTAAAGGGTGTCCCAATAGTTATTGTAATGTAATGCGTGTTGCCAAACTTTTAAGCCGTGGTAGACAGACAACTGAAATTTGCCAGAAAGTTAAATTGCTTTTCCCGCTGTATCAACAAATATACAATTTGAATTAAGAAATTAAAGGGTTCTACCATAATTGACGTAATTTAAACTGCTAGGCTCTATCTTTTAAAACGTTATTACAAACACTTAAAAAATAAGCAAAATATCTACTACTTTGTTTTGTATATTATGATGTTTAAATATGTATAATTAAAAATTAAAGGGTGTTACAATAGTTGATGTAGTTTGATGTTAATGGTCAACTGTTAAACAGTTGCAGACAACGGCTTGAAATTGACAAAGAAACTGTATTGCTAAATTTGCTACAACAGCATATAGAAAATTTGATTTTGGAAACTAAAGGGTGCACCTATAGTTTACGCATTTTAATGTATATGGCCAAGCTCTAGGCAGACGCTTAAAATTTGCAAAGAAATGATATTTCTAATACTGCTATAGCAACAAGTACAAAATATAAATTTGTAACTTAAAGGGTGTCCAAATAGTTAATGTAATATATTGTATTTTGTTAACTTTTAAGAGGTTAAAGACAGGCAGCTGAAATCTACAAGGAATCTGTATTGCTAGGTCTGCTGTAACAAGTGTATAAATTGAACTAAAGAGTGCCCCTATAGTTAATGTAATTTATTATATATGGCCAAAGTATTAACAAGTTGTAGAAAGACAGTTTAAATTTACAATTAAATTTTATTGTTAAATCTGCTATAACACGACGTATAAAATTTGAAGGTGGTAATTAACGGGTGACCCTATAGTTAATGTTACCTGATATATGTGGCTAAACTTTTGATGAGTCCCAGACAGATAGCTGAAATCCGTATTGAAGTCGGTTTTTTCTTGCAAGAATTATTTATTTCATGATTCAACAAAAGGGTTGCCATTTAAAAGACTCAATTCTAATTTTTATTTTTTTAATAAATCCTTCAAGTGCACATGAATATTTTCGAATTGCAACCCTTATGTAAAAAGCATATCAATGGTTTTAAATGGCAACAATAGCAAAATGAAAGAAAAAGTAAAAATGGTTACTGTCTGCTCCAAGATATGATTTTTGGTATTTTTATTGCCTTTGTTTGCTTTGTTGAATTAATAAAGTTCTCATTAAATTATTCATTCATTATTTTATTCATATTTGAACTACAATTAAGAATATTTAAATTTTGTTAAATGGATGAATAATATAATATTGGAACTCCAAGCAATTATGTTTGCTGGGATATGGGATAGTGTGCATGTATTTAATTGCGTCTGTGAGTATATTTATAGACAACCATAAAATGCATTTACGTTACAATTTTTAAAATGTTTTTATGCTGAACTGCTGTTTGAATTTTGTGGAAGGGCAATCAATCCACCCTTTTGGATTTTTTTTTTTTTTGCTTAAACGTAAAAACGTAAATACGCCTCCATTAATAAAACCGATCCATCTATTCTATGATTATTGAATCACACACTTTAAAGGAAATATCCCAACTTCCGTTAATGTTATTACATTCTTCTCTTTTACCAGGCTATTCTTCTTCTTCTTCTTCTTCTTCTTATATTTTACAATGTCAATGTCGTGTTAAATGCATTTGGCTGTGCGTGCGCTTTTCTAATGTCTATTATTATTTCAAAATTATGACAACAATATGTTATGACTGCCATTAATTTTCAAACATCATTCTATTAATATATTTTTTTTTTGCCACCACCTAATGAGTTTTTTCTTGTTTTTTGTTAATTTGTTACTATTTTTGTCCTTTTGTATAAATGTAGCATTAAAATTTGGGTTGATACTTTATTCTATATTTTATTATTGGTCTGAAAAATAGCAATGTAATCCTTGATTTTAACACTATTTGATTTTCTTTTGTTTAGTTTTTTATTTTATTTTTACTCTTGGATTGCGACCCTAATTTTGTAAAAAATAATTTATTTGAATGAAAAACACCTTTGGTTCATAGATTTCATTTTTATGGATTAGTAATGGCTATTTAATTAGGTATGGAAAGGCATTTCTAGGGATATTAAGCAAATTATAAAAACGTAATTCTAAACAAGGAAACTATTTTGATTTAAAACTAAAAAAATTGGTTTACGAAAATAAATTCTTTTTAATTTTACACTGCATGAAAAAAGTATTTTAAAGAAAAATTTCAAGATTTATTAAAAGGTTTTTTGGAAAGGTTTTATTTTGTAAAAGTTAAAATGAAATTTTTCGTAACATGATAACTATTCACAAAAATAATTAATTAATAATTAGAATTTTTCGATTTTAAGGATTTTTTATAACCTGCCTTTTTACAAAAAGGAAGTCATTATATAAAAAATGGTATTTCATTGAATTGTTTTGTGTACAAATTTCTTAAGTAGATAATCAATTTATATTTCATTTTAAAAATATTTCTTAATAATAAAAAGTAGTTTTATACAAAAAGTGAAAAAGTTTAACAAAATTTTTTTTTTCTTTTTATAAAATTATTCTCTAACCAAACAGTTTATTTTTAATTAGGTTTTAGGAAAAGATAGACTTTTGTCCCTTAGAATTATTATAAAAATTTTATTGAGTTTTTTTTTTTACCCTTTAATATTTTTTTTAAATAAAACCTCTTTTTTCGTACTTAGCCGTTCTTCAAAAATATAACTTTTTTAAATTTTTTCAGTATTTTTATTTTATTTTTGTCTGTTTCTTTACGATATTTTTTATCAAGTCTTCTTTTAAGCCGCAAAATTTTAAATTTTAATAACGAATACATAAAGCGACTTTTGCTTTTCTATCAAAAATGTTATGAATCTACTTGTCACAAATGTGAAAAGTATTAAATTACAGGCCGGTTTTAGTAATTTCTGTGTTTCTTTTTCAGAATTTCAAAAATCCAGCATTATTTTTTTTTAATTATATATTTTATATAAAATGTTTGTTTTAAGGGTAACCAGAGACTTTTTAAATGACACTGATCAATATTTTACTAGTTACTTGTCAACAGTTGTTAAATATCTTGAAGAACAACTGTAATTTACACTTGTGCTCTGTGAAAACATATAAAGAAGATGTAAAATTTTTTAAACATTTTATTTTTTCAACCAAGCATGAAATAGAACGTTATATTAAATTGATAGACCTTCTCTTGATGACAATAATTCTGTGATGAGTATATTTACAACTGGCAAGGGATATATTAAATTAGCAAAGAAAAAAACTCGCGTAAGACTCAAGAGACACAAGTTATTTTATTAACGCAATATTTAAGTATTTTCCCCTTAAAAAGAAAAAGAAGCCAAGCTGCCGCCGACAGTTTTTAGCGTCGTCTTAGTGCCGGATTACACTAAAGAATTCTGTAGATAGACTAAAATATCTAGTCTCGTATTTGAAGTATTTGACTGGATTTCCAAGCATCTTATTAATTTAATTTGAGCCAGAGAATTAAAAAAACTTTTTCAGAGTCTTTCTCTGTATCTTTTTAGTATTATTATTTTTTAAATTAATAAAATTGTATTATATTTGTAATGGCAACTACAAATACATACGACAGAATTAAGATAATTTGACCGTTAGTTTATCGGACAATTTTAGCTTAAAAAGTTATATCTATCTGTCCAATAAAACCCTACCTTTAGCTATTAGTAATTCATAAACTTAAAAAGAAAATAGTTAGAACAGCATGTACACATTTTCAAACACCTTCAAAGTACGTAAACTTTAACAATTGAAATATATCTGAATTTCTGATCACATCAAATCCATACATAAATTAATAGACTTAGAAAAAATTTTGAATAATTTCAGTAAATTATATGTTGTTTCTACGACATCCCCTCCAGTGCTTTGGTATAAATTATTTTAAACTTAAAATTTCTTTATACCGCTAAGCTTAGAGCATCTACTTCGTTCTTACATCTGAGTTAAAAAAAGTTTTTATATAAGAAATAACCAGCTGTAGAAGTGAACTTAACTGGTAAACTATTACTTCAAAATAATATGAATAAATTTATAGACGCAAGGAATGTTTTCTGACTTGTTGATAGACTTATAAATTCAGTAAATGCTACATTACATGCTGCAAATGTCTAATTTTTCTGTTTTCTTCAAACTTAATTACTTGTAACTAAATAAATCTTAATAAATTCAGAAAGTAAAATATTACAAATTAAAAGAAAGTGCTGTTTATATTTCAATAATGAAGAGTGAAGAAAAATATTTTGCTTTTTATTTATAGTTAAACAATGAAATTTTATTTTTAAATTAAATTTTAATTTAATCTATTTACGTATTTCCCTTGTGTGAATATCTAGTTTCAAAAACATCTGCTTAACAAATGTCACCAATAAAAAGTTAAACATTTAAATCAGCTGTCCCACGGGTAGCGTTAATTTAACAGGTAGATCGGAATAATAAAAGCAAAAATTATCTTTAATAAATAATCTACAACTAAAAAAATAGACAAAAACCATTAACACCATTTGAAAAAAAATAAAAAATCTACCTGCTTTTTTATATAAAATTTCATCAAGCAGTGATAAGCAAAAATGTAAAACAGTCTATGAAATTGTTTTATTAGAAAATATTAACACAATCAAATATTTAAACACTTGAAGAAATACAAGTGTAAATTGCAGCTGTTTTTTTCACTTCGTCGAACTAAGATCTTTTTCCAAATTCCCTAGTTTAATATTTATTTATAATAAATAATGAGTTTTTATGAAAATGGTTATTTTATTCATTCAAGACATTTCAGATTTTCTTTGTGACCAGCATTTAAAAAATGTATTGAGTTACAATAACTTTTAAACTATAGAATTCATTTGGTTCTAAATTAACTTAAAACGGACCAATACATTTTGTAAGTAACTTAACACTTTTTTATCAGTGACAATTACACATCACTGTAAATTATTTTATACATAAACTTTTCTTATATGCGTGTTATTGAATGTTTAAAAAAAGTTACAAAGTTTTTATACAATTTAAGAAAAACTTGTTAAAACATTAAGGAGGTCGTTAACGTTAAATTAGTTAAATGGAAAACTACATACAGAAAACTTTTTAAAGGGCTCCATGAGGTTACTCAGTTGCTTTAAATTGTTGTTTTGTAAACGGATATTCCAGGGTCTTTTCACAAAAAATACACCCAGAGAAAATAACACATTGTTGTGTTATGGTCGCAGTAACCTTTTGTTTTCTCTTTAAAAATGTATAATTCCGTCAAGATAAATTTTCTTTATTCATTTTCAGCCATTAATTGGTCAACCAAATCGAACCACAAGCAAGACTTTTTAACTTATTGAAAATAGTATATATATTTAACATTAATATGTTAATATTATTAATCAAAGTAGATCAAAAGCAAGCAAATAATGTTTGCTCTTTAAAATATGCTACGATATTTTAATTTAACCAGTTTTACATAACATATTATTGTTATACTAAGCAATAATATGGTTCCAACCCCAACTGTACTAAAGATTGAATACAACCATAATATGTTGCTCTTAGAATATGATTACCTCAGATACATATTTTTTTTACACGTACTTATCACTCCCAGAATTTTTTTAGTACTTTTTTGATACTCCTCTAGAGAATTTAAATTTTTTTAAAGTAAATAATAATGACTTTGGTATTTTTCTTAATGTATTAATTTTAAAAAATAATACAGCTCTAAAAAACGAAATTTTCTTTAAAAAAATCGAAATGTCTGACAAAATTTTTTTTCTAAAAAAGGTACTTTTTTACATTTCTTTGAAAAAAGTACTTCTGGGGAAAACAATTCCTGTGAAAAATAGAAGTTATTTTTGCAAAATCTTAATGCTTGATAAAATACTTTTTCCAAAAAAAGTACCTCTTTAAAAAAAGTACTTTTTGGTAAAATACAATTTTATTGGAAACACATATTATGGTAAAAAACAATTTGTTTTAAAGAAATATATAGAAAATTGTTAAAGAAGTAACATTTAAATAATACCGTACATCTTACGTCTATAAAATGGGCCTGAGCGAAAATTATTTATTTTTTTTTTTTTTGGAAAATATAGTGGATCAAAAAATTTTGTCTTAAATAAGAATCTTTAAATTGATTACAGAAGTAATTTATAGTATAGCAAAAAATCTTGTTTTAAATAAGATCTTTAGAACTAATAACAGGAAGAATTTTATTTCCTTAAGGTACTTTTTTGAACAGTTAATAAAAAGAAAAATATTTTTTATAAAATACATTTTTAAAGAGAATTTTGAATAGTCAAATAGTGTTAGTACTAATAAGTTGTTCCTTAATAAATGAAAAAATTTCTTGAAAAGTTTAAACAAACGCTGTAACAGAGAAGCCTTTTAAAAAAGTACCTTTTAAATAAATACATTTATTAAATTTGGTTTTTTAGACCGTGCTTTTTAAAAATAGTGCTTTTTAAAAAAGTACGTTATTAAAGGGTACCTCTCAAACAGCTAATTAAAAAATGTTAAAAAATATAATTTTGAAAACTATCTTTTTTGTAATTAAAGTTATAATTCAAATATCTTGAAAGGACTTTAGAATGGTAAAAGGATTTAAAGATTTTGGCATAACTTCACGTTCTTAAAAATCAAGTACTTTAAAAATAAATTTTACATGGAAGTATTATTTTCTTTTAAGCAAAGTGTTGGCGTTTATTTAATCTTTTCAAATAATTCAAGATTTGTTTACTGTCACAAAAAAAAGACAACAAAAAAATTGTAACCTAAATAGCTTTAAGCTATTATCTCTTTCTCAGTATTGGCAAAAATGGCCTTAAGCTACACAATTTTCTATTACTTAGAATCATTAAAAAAATATAAAATAATTTGTTAGGAAAAACAAGAAATATACCAAAAAAATATGATAAATTTAGAAACCATGAACGTGTTTATGAATAAATAATTTTTTGTATGATTAACGTTGTTTGAATAGAATAATTCGAATGTTGTAAATATTGAGATGGAAATAATGAAGGTGTGTCACATAAAACAATATTATTATTTTTATTATTAATATGACGGACATAAAACATTTCGAGGTCTATTAATTTTATTACTTTATGTTACATAAATATTGATTTAAAAAAGTTATTATTAACTCAAAAAAAAAAACGAAAATAAAAAACAATTCCTGTTAAAACTACTACGAAAAATGTAGCAAAGTATTTTAATAAATTGTGTTAACATGAGAGCCAGACAAAAATCCAAAGTTTTGAAATTTTTAATTGTCATCGCATATGTTTGTGTGTGTCCTACACCATGTTTCTTTTAACGGAAATTTATTACTCATATGTATGCTGCCTACAAACAAACTAAAATGAATCTTTAAGACGGTGAGACATGTTTATAGCACCCACTAAATTTCATAAATCTTAATTTTAAACAAAGTTACACAGACCCATACACTTTAATATCATTGTAATCCAAAGGGGGACCTAAAATTTATGTCACCAATAAACAAACTCCCTGCCAAGTGTTTTACAAAAAATAAAAATGAGTTTTATTGTTGAGACAGATTTTTAATTGATATAAAATGCACCAATAAAAAGTTAAGATATTTATGTTTTCTTCTTCAAGAATTTTTCAATAATTTTTTACGGCGAAAAAAACGTAGGAAGGTGTGTTGTAAAACACTTTAGCACTTCTGTTTAGCAGAGAAAGTTTCTTCAAGTCTTCCTGTTTTTTCTTTCTCTTTTCATGTTGCAGTACTTTCAGGAGGACTTGAGAATCTTCTAAGTAGCAAAATTAAAATGCGGTTTGAATAAAATGTAAACCATTGCTTATTTTACTTCGACTAACATCGAAAGAGCTTCATTTTTTTTATAAAAATATCGATTTAATCAGTGTTGTATTTTAGCTAAAATAAAGTTAATAAACAAAATATCATTATAAAGAAGATAAAAATTTTGAGGTATTTTGTCAAAGCTTTTAAAAGCAGCGATTTATTAATTTAGCAGAATAAAAACATAAACATTAAAAATATTTTGATAGAAAATAAAATGTATATCTATATGGATTTACATGTTCTTAAAGAAAATAAAAATTTCTAGATCTTAAAGCTTTAAAGTAATAAATTTCTCTTAATCGAAAGCTTTTATTAAAAACTAAATGTAGGGTAAATTTAGCCAAGGTTTATTATCGCAAAAGCTGTTCTGAGTTTAAATATATTCTTGAAAAAAATCCAACGACAGTGTTTTTGCAGAGTCTAAATTTTCTTTAATAAATTAATTCTATTTCATCAAACAATTATTAAAAAAATAAACAAAAATTAAAATATTAAAATTTTTTTTTTAATAAATTTTCTAAATCGCTATATGTAGCACTCATTACATAATTTCTTACTTCAGGGTTGAAAGGAATATTTCCTTATCACATTTTAGAAGCTGTACAAAGTTTTATCCATCATTAAGTTGATAAATTAAACTTACAACCAATTGTTCAAAACTTTTTTTTTTGCCAACACGTGTTTTAAAGATTTTTGAAAGCCTTAAAGCTTTCTTAATGTTATTTTGTTATTGCCTCACAGACTATAAGTTTTCTTTTAGTCATTGAAAGTCATAAATCATTAAGTTGGTGGTTTAAAAATTATTTCGCTTTAATTTTAATTTGTGGCACTTTTTTTTTTTTGGCAGGGCATGATATTGCGATTCAGTCAAAAGCATTTAGACATGAAATGATTCTTAAAGGTTTTTTATTTATGAGAATTTAAGTATTTTTTTAAAGTTATTGTTATGTTAAAGATGAAGTCAAAAGATTAATTAGTTAATGTTATTGGTATGTGAGTGCTTTTAATTTAATGTTTGGCGTTTTTTTTTTTTGTTACAGGTCATTAAACTGAATAATTGTTAGTAACTTTAAGATTTTAATTAGTTATTTTTGCTTTTTTAAGTAGGGCCTCACAAGGCGGTTTCCTTTGGTGTTGAGGGACCCACTGGTAGTAGTAATAATTATTAGATAAAACTAATGCTTTTGTAATTTAGTAACGAACAACTGCAAAATAAAAATTTATTGTTTAAAAGAGAAATCACAATTTAAAAATAATAATTAAAATATTTTGTGCTTATATTATTGCTTTTTTGTTATCTGTGTTAAAAAGAGGCTGTCGGCTACGTGTAAATCATTAGTTAAAATTGATCTATCACCTTTCGATTTGCACGGTAAATGTGTATGACAGCAAATTTATAATTCCGGATGGATAAGAGAAAAATTTTTAATGCTGTATTAAAGCCATTCAAATTTATCAAGTAAAATCCTAATTAACGATTCTTTAGACTGTTTCTGGCTCAATTAAGAAATAGCGCTATTAACAAATACAAAAAAAAATTTTTCTATTTAATTTTCTTAAAACTTAATCTAAAAACATAAAAAATAAAAAAATTAATTCGAAATGTTTTTCTTACAAAATTAATTTAAATTAAATTCTGAATTTATTAAAAAAAATATAAATTATTTTTTTTTAAGAAAACAGGGAAATCTAAAAAACAACAAGTAATAGTGCTGTATTCGGCTAAGCAAAATCTTATATACCCTTCCGATAAAAAAAACAATATAGGGGTGACATAAAAATCCCACCGGCTCTCAGTGGGTTAAGCGTTTTTAAAAACTTTATTATTGCCTTAAAGATATCTTCAAAAGCTTTAAAACGATATCTATATTTATATTTTAAAATTTTTTAAAATTTCAGAGCGGCAATATTTTTACTTGATGTTTTTTTTTCTTTTTTCAATTCTTTATCGCTTAATAAATTTGTTTTTTTTTAGAAATACTTCATTACTCCAAATGATATGGAAAAGATAGGGGCAGGCGTGGTGTTTTGCCCGTAGCCACGAAAGACATGAACCGATTTTTCCAATTTTCAATAGCGATTTTCTAAACAATGTCTGATCGATTGGCGTATTTATAATTTCTCTAGATCATCTAGTGCCTTGGGAAAGTGGATTTCAACACGGACGATCAGACGGACATCGCTCAATTGACTTCGTTTTGCACAAGGACTCTGAATAAACATGATTTATGGGGTCGGAAATGGATATTATAGAAATTAAAAACGGAATGACCAACTTAGATAAACCCTTTTTCACCTGTGATCATGGGTAGACAAATGTTCAAAAATTTTTGGCTAATTTTTAAAGAAAACACGAAAATCTTATAATTAGTAAAGAGAACTAAGAAAAGAGCTTTGGCTTCACTCATATCTTTAATGTTGATTGATTATGAATATTTCTTATAATCTCTTATATATTCCAGAAATTAATGCATTACACTTTGCTAGTGTTTAGTTTTTCCTATTTTCTTTAAAAAAAATAAAAACAAGAAATTTTTAAATATTTTTCTTTTTTAAAAAAATGTAAAACTAAAATATTCGTCACCTTAAACTGAATAAAAATTATTTATTTTTATAGCCTGACTAATAATTTCCAAAATGAAAAACCCTAACATTTTTGATTTTATCTTAAATAAAATTCTAGTTTATGTCATCAGCAAAAATTTAAAAAAAAAACAATTTTCCGAAATAAATTTAGTTAAAGAAAATTTCTCGGTAATATTTATAAAACAACTTATTTATTTATATAAAATTTTTATAAAATTTCTTTTAGAAATTTTTATAAAAATTTATTCAACAAATCCAAAAAATATTTTACGTATGTATATAAAAGACAAATTTCCCTTATACTATATTTTTCTCGGAAAGAAGCTTTCCTTGAACATGACTTCGCATACTTGCTGATGACATAAAATATTTCTTTAAAGTTTATTGGTTATTCAATTTTAATTATTTTTATGATCAAATCGTCTTCTGTAGCTCCGATTTTAAGTGACAATTTTTCTTTTTAATTTCTATTTTATTATTTGTTTCCAAGAATTTTTTATACCATTTGCAGGAATATTTTATAGTCAATTTTAATATTCGATTAAACTTTGATGGTTTTTTCTATGTTTTATTTTTCCGCTTAAAAAAGTATTTTATGTCTTGTTTTTTTTTTTTAATAAAAAAAAATGTTAACAAGTTTTTTTATTCTAAAATAATTGATAAATCGTAATTTCCTTTAATGTAAGTTTTATACTGTCTTTACATAAATTTTAATTTCCTTTGGATTTTTTAAAAGCTTTTATTTCTTCTTGTTTAGGCTGAAGTTATAAAAAAAAGAAGAAAAATAAAAATAAAATTTTTTATTAAAACATAAAAATTTATGTTAATAATTTAGTCATAAAATATGTTGTATTTGTTCCACCAGCAACAAACGTTAAATAAAACTCTTCAAAATTGACTTTGATAAATGTCCAAGACAATACTAGCCAACACTTTCAAATTGCTTGAGGTATGAGTGTTTGAAAACTAACACTTCGCCCGCCTAAACAGACAAAAGAAACACAGATTGTTTTAAAAGAAACCAAAAACAAAAACATAAACTACAAATAAATGTGGTTTTATGGTCGCATGCATGGATAATAATATGAAATCAATAACGCCTTAAAAGCACATGATTTCATTATGAAAATTGATCACGTTGTTAACGAAATTACGTTCATAAAACATGACTCTAATGATTAAAATTTCTATGTAAATTTTGGATAAACTCTTTGTTTTTTTAAATCTGCATACGGAACTTGTGAAGTTTTTTTCTTAAAGTTTTAGCGTTTTTAAAGAAAAAGCGAAGAGGACATGATATGACAGATTATACGGAAATCGGCAGGTAGTGCAAGAAATAAAAAGTAAAAATTTTAATTTTAGGAAAAAGAAAACACAAAGAAATTTACGAGGGAAACATAAATACGTGACTTTTATTTGAGAAAAAAAAAACTGTCTTGTTTTATATGTATCTAAAGACATGAAGCGATTTTCTAACATTGAAAGTTTTTCATATAAATAAAATGGGTTTTTTGTTGCACAAAAGTACTTTTTTTAAAGATCGATTTTTTAAGCAGTCCGTGTCGTTGGGAGAAAATTAGAGAGTTTTACTTATTGGAAGATAATAAAAGAATTTCTTTTAATAAATACAATATCAATTAAAATTTAAAAAATCGGTTCCATTTGTAAAATAAAAAAATTAATTTTTGAGAAATAAATCTGTTCTTTAATCAAAATATATTTTGTTTAAAAAAATACAACAAAATTTTGATGTTTAAAGGAATAAAAAGTAACAAAAAAGCATAATCATTGCTGGCTTATTTTCGAGCGCAATATATTATTTCTCTTAAATTTTTATTAATAATCGAACAAACTTGAGCATGACTAAAGTACATTTAATAAAGTACTTATTTCATAATTGCAAAAATAATTAATAATAAAAAAAATTATACTTTTTTCGTAACAGTCACAGGAAGTACTTTTCAGCCGGAATTGTTCAACTAAGTAAATAGCATTTTGCGTTTACATTAGATTTATCAATTAAGCAACTTTTTAATAAAAAAGTTGGTATTAGTAGAAGTGCTTTATTCATTTTATATAAAGGACTTTTTGTAAAAAATATTTTTTGCAAGAAAAAATTATTTCTTTGAAAAGTAATTTATGTGAAATAGTTTTTTTTTTTAAATGTAAAAAATAGTAGAAGTTCAGTAGAAGCTTTTTATATTATTTTTTTTTTTTAAACAAAAAGTACTTTTTTTAAAATAAATTTCTTTCAAGAGATAATAATTGCACATTGGTTTGAAACATTATACTTTTTTTAATACATGTTTTTAGGCAAAAATGGCAGTTTTGGTAAAATAAAAAAAATTGTTATAATTTTTGCAAAAAGTACTTTCAAAAAAACTTTCTGTAAAAAATATTCCACTGCTTACAGATAGTACTTTTTGAACAAAGGTTCCTTTTTTAAAAGTTCTTTTTTCAAAAAAGAATATTTTTTTTTGCAAAAGTAGCCATTTTTGGGTTCAAGGTACTTTTTTTAAGGGAAAAAGAAAATTGTTTAAAAAAAAGGTACTTTTTTAAAATTGTTTAAGAAAAAAAAATTATAACTAATAAAAAAAATTTATTAGGAAAAAGCGTGACTGCCAAGAACATTATAGGAATTTTTTTGGAAAATGCAAATGTTTTCTGTGATTTGTGATCCTAGTTGGCTCATTAAGTTTGCAAAAAAAAACGTTTTTGTATAAAATTAAAATAAATTTTAAATTTTTGGTCACATCTTTTTAGCCCATTTTATATCTACAGCCCTGTTATTGACTTTTGCTTAAAAAATTTTAAATTACTTAAGCCTACTTTGAAGATATTTATTACTATTGACGTTTTTTATTTAAAATTTATGCAAATTAAATATGAATTTCTGTTGGCATTTATTTAGGCAGGACTAACACTGTTTATTTGAATTTACAAAGGGTAATGATACCTCCATTTTTTAATAAGGTTTTTTATTTTCAAATAAAAGCATAAGAAATAAATAAAATACTAAATGTTGTAGCTTTTCTTTCATTTTCAAATATTTTCCCTTCGCCACTTGATACACTCTTGAAAAGTCTTTATTAAGTGGCTGAGGGAGCCATTAGAAATGTCGTCAATTTTTCTATTTTAATTTTGTAAAATGAGTTCATAAAACTTATTAAATTAGCATATGAATCATTTAAGATAATTTGCATACAAATTGGTCAACTAGAGTTTAATTAAACACAATTGAAGCGTAAGAACACAAAAGACAGTACAAAAAGCATGCAATACACCGTCTCATACTTTCAAACATTTAAACCACAATTTTTGCTTAGAACTGTGGGTGTACAAGTATGTGAGTGTTTTAAATACAATTATGCAAATATTTAATATTACGGTTCATTTCCTTCTTTATAGATTTTTTTTTTATATTAAATATAACATTTTTTATTTTATTAATGATGATAAAGAAAATATGACATTGATTTCTCTTTTAAGGGAAAAACTGAAACATTTTTAACACATCAATAGACCTCTAGACGCCACTTCATGGAATTATTATTTTTTTTCTAGTTTATTGTTGTTACAAAAACATTTAAGTTGATTCTATTTAATTTTTTTATTTTCAACCAACTACGGCATGGAATTTCATGACAGCTTTTGTTTAGTTTGAATTAACTTTTATGACCATCCGTCCAGTTAACAAAGTTACGCCTTTTGGTCATAGAAATACGACTACCACAACCAATCAACTATGAAATGTATACTAACAAAAAAATATATGTTTTTATTTCATCATCGTTATGATGAAGAGTTAAAGTCAATCGTTTGGCCAGCTTCGTCTTAAAATGCTTTTGTAATTACATGTTTAACAACTACAACTATAAAAACAAAAAGTATTATAGACTAAACGTAATGAAATAAAATTTTTCATTATATTTACTCATTACACGTGCTATGAAAATAGATAAAAATAGCAATAAACCACTGGTAATGAATCACGTTTCCTAACTGGGATGAAACGATTTTTAAAGAAGGCCAGTGGAAATTTTTAGATTCAAACATTTTATGAGTAACAGTTGTTCTGGAAAAACTTTAATTGTTTTGGTAAATATAAACCAAATTTAAAGATAAATGTTTTTTGCTTAGATCATGATCATGTAGATCCACAGTGTTTTTTTTTTGTCAAAAGGGTGACAAGTTTCTGCAAAAGAAGAAAGGAGTAGCAGTTCTGATTAGATAATGACTTTTGGTGATAAAATAAGGTTAAAACAAAATAACGGACTGAATTTTTGTTAAAATAGTGAACTTTGGTGAAAACAGCTTTCGGTTCGAATGTTTTTTTTTATTTAGCAAAACGCAACTCTAACAAACCTGAATATTTTTCAGAAAATTTTCTCAAAAAAATTCTTTTACAAAACATTTAAATGATATAAAGGCTTAATTATTTAAATTCTATTTATTTTAACAAATGAATTATAATGTTTTAGTTAGGCCTAAGCTCATAACTTATTTCAGTTGATTTGTAAAGGAACTTAAGCTTAACTGGAGATAATACTAATTTGTAGAAGATGAGTTTTAAGCGGGTCTTTTACTGCTGATGCGAGATTGCATCTTCGTGACTTGGTAGCTGAAATAACTGGACTCAACCTAATAATTGTTGCTGAAGCAGTGAAAATCGAATACGTCTTCTGCCTGTGCCTTTTACTGGATTACCGACGAGCATCTTGGAGCCTCTCTGTGGTTTAAGTATTGTAACTGAGTAGGATCAGTTCTTTTTTGAAAAACTGCGGCTGGTTTTCTTACCCTTTCCTAGTTAGCGTGACAATGTCCTCTGATTGATTGCAAATTGTGGCTACCAGACTTTTATTGCCAGCTTTCATTCTGCATTCCTCTTTCATTTTCTTCTCCCTATTTTTACCTTCTTAGTTCATACATATCTCTGTTCTATGTTTTTATACCGTTCAAAAAGGGTAAAAGTAAGTTTGTTATTTCATTTGTAATTTATGTTTCCGACCACATAAAATGTTCGTCTGTTCATCCGTGTTAGTGTTTAAACAAGTTGGCTGAAGCACTAGATCAGCTAGAAATAATTAAATGACAATCGATCAGAAATAATGTCGAAATAGGTGCTATAGAAAATTAGCAAGATCGGTCCATGTCTTTCGACGCAGCGGGCAAAGCCGAATATAGCACTCTTACTTGTTCACAGATATTACAAAATTATTATACAAAATTTGATTTTTCATTAAAAAAAATAAATAAAAGTTCTTTTCTCGTTTCGCTTTTAATAATAAAAAATTTTAGAAAATTTTTTGAAATCAGATGAAATATTTACAGTCTTTATAGACATATTCTTATTAAAATAAGACCATAAATAACTACTTAAACAATAATTTAAACGATTTAAATCGTCAATATTGCTATCAAATTTAAATTTATATATTTTTTAAATTTTCACCATTAATTTGTGTTAACAAGTTCTAAATTTTACTAGTTTGTCCACATAACACTAAATGAAAAGCTCTTAAATCAACAATTAATGTCTAAAACTGATTAATAATTAATTTTTTGTTTTCTTAACTCGGAACATAAAAATAATTAAATTTTAAGCAATGAAAAACTTTAAAATTTATGGTTCAATGCGAAAATAAAATAAAAGCTTTCTGTAAGAATTTAATATCCTTTTAGTATTAATTTTTATGGCGTTGTCATTCCGAAATGCCAAATTTCATTACAGTTTCTAGTTATTAAACCAGGAGACAAGATAAGTCGTGACAGCCGCCACCTTAATATTAAATACAAGAAGGGTCTATTTCCTGTTTGTCAGAAACTCCTTATTTAAATTTTAATACAAAATAAAGCCTACTTTAAGGAGTTTTTTTTTCAAAATTCACTCACATAGAAAAAAGTTACGCTTTAACACTCTTTGAATGTAAATTGTAAAAAGAAGAATTATTATATTTTTAGTATTTTCATTACATTAAGTCTTAGAATTCCCCTCTCCACTGTTTGTGTAGATGTTTAAACACTTCAGCTGCTAAGTTACCATAGGAAAGAAAAAATGTCAATTTCAATAATAACTTTCACCTTGCTGTCTATATGCACGTTCTTATTTGCTTTTCACCAAGCAAAAGTAACAATGAAAAATAAACAAACCTAAAAATATGCTTCAATTTCTCTTTTTAAATAAAAAAAAACACATAAAATCAACCATTTACGTACAAAAGTATAAATGTGTGAGTAAAAAGGATACAAATAAATGTCTACGTGTTACGATAGAGGGAGTTAAATAAAATCATAATTTTAAGTCTTGTGCCCCCTTCTTATCTGGCAATACAAATAACAGAATGTGCTAAGAATTCTTTATTTTTTGTACTTTTTGTCCTACTTGCCTGCCTGTTTTTATGCATTTATTCTCTTTTGTAGGAAGTTTCATTTTTTTATTTATATATAAAATGTATATAATTTATTTTGTGTATGTATTTGTTTTGCTTTTCGGGAATCAGGTAAACTTATTATTGCTAAAATTGTTGGAATTCTTAAACAACCCCTGTTTAGACATAAGTTTATTTCTTGTTGCCCTTTATCGTTTTATGGTTGATGCGAGGGTGGTTCTACAACTTTCCGTTTTGATATATCAAAAAATTAATAAACAATAAAACTCAAGCGAGGATAGAAGTTACTTTTTCTAAATGGCACTGCAATGAATGTTAGGCCTAAAAAAAATTAGAATCTAAAACGTATTAAAAGTTAGTGAAAACGTTTTATTGACATATTTCATGTCTAAGTGCTTCTTCATTAAATTTGGCGTATATTATCAGTGTGAGCATAAGGTGCAAAAACTATAACAGGAGAAGAAATAGGAGCAGCGGTGAGAGTAAAGGTGAGTGGTGTGATACGAAGAAAAGACAAGAGAAAACCAAAAAAGATATAAAAAAATACTTTTATATATGAAGACGGAACGAAAAGAGAGTAGAGAACAAACGAAAAGAAGAAAAAAAATAAGAGGAACTTTTCTTAGTTAAAATTCTCATTTAGTTTATAAATAAGATTCGCCGTCCTATTTTATTTAAAAAAAAATCGAAAAGTAATCTTCTTTCAGTGCTTTTCGTCTGATTTTAAATTAAAAAAAATCAGTTTTCAAATTAAAAAAAAGAAATACATAAATTAGTAGAATCATGAACAACCTGATGTTCCATTTCTATAAGATTTTAAAGAAAAGTTAAGCTCATAAATATATTAAGCACCTATAGTTTTGTATCTTGATAAAGACACGAAAAGAACACTGCTTTATATTTTAGACACTCGTTTAATGAGCATAAATGTTTGGTAGATTGAGTATTGAGCCTCTGATTGGTTTGAAAGCATATGTTCGTACCCCAGCCACCACCACTTACTAGTATACAATACAGTATCGTCCTAAGCATAACTTCACATCACTAGTATAATAATGAACAGCTTAAAAATATAAATGCGCTTGATTAATGCCAGAAGCTCTGTAATATTGTTTATAGTCTGCATCTGCAGGATAAAGCCTTCTACCTATTCCTCTTTTACTACTCCATAGTTTTCCTTGCTCGGAGCAACTGTCGGAATGTAATTTCTTTGAAGTTTTTTTTTCTCATTAATATTTTAGGTTGTTTTTGGAAATTTTGTTTTAAGTATCTTAAAAACAAAATAAATTTAAGACAAAATTATGGGATGCACGAAAGTTGTTAAATTGATACGATGCACCACATTACACATCAACTACTGGAATATATAAAAACAATTATTTAAGACGGTGCTACATGATCATAATTTAAAGATAATGTGATCACACTTTACATGAAAGTTATGCAGTTGGGAAATAATTAATAATATTTGTACCGCCCTCGTAGAAAAGGCTACTACTGGTTTTACATGGTTAACGAAAATGCTTTCTTGCCAAAATTTTTTCTTTCTTAAATTTACATTCTACCTATGGGTTGGTTAAAGCAATCGAATGTTTGTATTTATTTTTGCAATAACTTACTACTATCAAATTTTATGTTGTATTAACAAAATCTCATGAATCATTTAAAACAAGAGGGTCTTCACAGCGAAAAATAGTTGAAAACTAAAGTTTTTCCATTTATCTTTTACAAAAAGAAAAAAAAAAGAAAAAAAGAATTGCTATGAGTATCATTATAAATGTTTAATGTTTTTTCTTGCTTTCTTTGAGTATGATTTTTCTTTTTGTAAATTATTGTTGTTGTACACGAAAGAAAAAAAAAGTTGTCTGTAAATAAATAAATATTTTATTTTCATCTTTTATTTTTTATGTTCTGCAAAAGAGATTTGCTACTACTTGCAAATGTATTGATTTTCTTTTAAAGATCAAATGCAAATACATAGCTTAGGGCAAAATTATAGCAGCCTTTAAAAAAAAAATATTTCCAATTTTTAATCTTGAAAGTTTTTTAATGTTGCTTTAATTGAATTTTATTTGAAAGTAAAAGAGAAACTACTCGGAATGATTATCAAATTAAAAATAATGTAAAATGCAAATCCCCGCAAGATTCCCGAAAATTCCAAGATACCGATTATACGGTTGAGAGTATTGAAAATTTAAGCATAGTCATGGATTGGAATTAAGGAGTTTTTATCCCTTTAAAAACATTTATTCCTACTGTTTAAAAATTTGATTTTTTTTTTTTTAATTTTGCTTGACTCGCAGGATAATTCTTTGTTATATTGGCAGAATATTTTACAGAACATTGAACAACTGAGATATTATGGTATTAATTTTTGACTAAGACAAACTAAGTCGGTAGGTGATGCTTACTTTAGCGTAAAACTAAAAAAACTTTAATAAAAAAAATCAAATTGAGTCTTGTATTTGTGACTCTTTTTAATAAAAATGGTGTGGAGTCATAAGTCATAATAATTATTTCAAAAGCTCAAAAGATCTTTAAAAATCTAACAATTTGCTATAATTTTCACTTTTGTATTATTGTCATCTATCAACTGATACGAAAGGGTTGGTGCAAAGCTTTTATGTAGATTTCTCGTGTACTGCATTTCATATTAGACTTTTTAAAAATGCAAAAAAAAAAAAAATTACTGAATATAAAAAAGTAATCTGTTGTTTAATCTTTATTTCTTCTCATATTCCACATAACATGAAAGGGCAATGAGTAGGAATGTGTGTATGTATGTATGTACTTATGCATATATTTTATATAAATTTTTATTTACTGTCTTGTGGTTTAAAGATTCATGCAATTTATTAAAGAATTTATGGTTGCTACATATTGCATATTTTGTATTTAACACAGCTTTTCATGTCATTTCCACAACAAAACACATGTTCCACTTGTAATCTGCTATAGATTTACCAAAATATTTTAAAAATATACTTTTTTTTCTTAATTTTCACATACATTCTCGCATATGTATTTGTAAAAAACAAAACCAAAATACTTTAAAACAATTCATTTCAAGCTTCATTTGATGCAGTTTAGCTTGAATAATATAGAAGTTTAAAAAATAAATCTTTAAATATTTAATTACACTGAAAGATTTTGCTATAGAGACCTTTGCAACAAACCACTTGACCATATGGTGAGACATTTTATTATTATTTTAATATTTTTTTCTTTTTTCTATCCTACGCCCTTCTTTACGTTTCTTATTTATTTTGTTAAGGTTTAATTTTCTTTGTGTTGCCTTTAACAAAACAAAAAAATAAAAAAACAAAAAAAAAAAAAGAAAACTGTTTATGAGTTGTATGAATATGTTGATTATTTTTACAAGTGTCCTTGTGTTGCAAAGAGCATGAAAGTCAACACTGACTGGTAGAAAAATAAACAATTATTTTTAAGAATTTTTAGGAAAAATATTAGGAATTGTAACACACATGTTTCAACAAAATAAATTACAGAAAACAACAAATGAATCATAAATTTTTATTTTCAAACCTCAAAATGTTTGTTTAGTTTTTATTTTCTTCTTTATTTGGGGGAGATTCATTAAAAGTCGGCATTTAAAACCACATCAATAAGGGCAGAGTATAAGAATTTAGAGCAACAAAAACAAATTAAAATAGTTGCTTCAAATGCTAAATGAAGTATTTAAGAAGATTTTTGTTTACTTGAAATTAATGTGAGGTAAAAGCAGCAGCTGTTATTTAAGAATGTACACTGGTTGCTCGTAAGACAAGATTTTATTCGAGCAAACTAAAAAAATTGTTTATTTGGGGTAAAAAACAATTGTCCATCTAAAATCCGCATGTAGCAAATAGGTTAGAATTAACTGTTCTGAAAAACGATTTTATACCTTTACATAACTGAAATTAAATTACTCTTAATAAAGGTTACAACAACAAAACATTTCTGCTCAAGAAATATCTTGCAAGCAATACAGTTAGTTTCTTTTATTTGTTGCTGCAATATTCTTTTTAACTATATTAAGTTGCCAGATCTTTTCATATTAAATGTATGTAGACGTTTTTACTTACTCTGTATTTTTAGATAATTTACCTTACTTACTTATCTATATATATATAAATATATATATATATATATATATATATATATATATATATATATATATATATATATATATAGATAAGTAAGTAAGGTAAATTATCTAAAAATACAGAGTTAATTTTTCATTTGTTTTATTTTGTACTTAAAAGCATCTATCGAGTAAATAAAACTTGACAATAGCTTAACTTTCTGAATCAAAAATATATTATTTAATAATTTGTGCTCATAATACTTGGCATTTTTTAATGATCATTGATATTTAATTAGCAGTGTTTAAAGCAATGCTAATGATTTTATTTTAATTATAATTGTTTTCACTAATGGTAATAACATTTTAATATAGTCATTTAAAAACAATTTAGTCAAAAATAAATTAATTTTATAAAAAACTATTTTGATTGCAGAACTTAAAAAAAAATGCAGAAATTAATAAATTTTAACGCTCTTGTAGAAAGATCTGTATTTAAAAATTGTTCTTTAAGTGAGATGGCGCAAAACTAAATATCTAAGATTTAAAGTCACCTAACACCTCCACCATTAGATCTTATTACTTACACGATAACAAAAATTTGTTTCCATAGTGTCTCATTTTTTTCAGAGAAAAATTAAAAAAATATAGTGATCAGCAAATTATTGTACCAAATACATTTTTAAAATAATTGTCTACTATATTTTAAGATGTCTATTTGGTACAAAGATAAGGAATACATTTAACTTTGTTTTTAAATTTATTACATATGAAACCTTTTCATTAAATGGCATTACCATTAGTGAAAGTGATGATAATGCTAAATAAATTATTAGCATTATTTATCATTCAATGCTTATGAAATCGTCAATTAATAACTACATTTAATTAATTACTTTCATGTATGGTGTTCATAAGTATGCCCCTTTATTGAATATTACAAAATAAATATTTATTTTTGAATTAAAATTTACTAAGCCTGAGGTAGATAGATGCGAAGAATGCTGCTGAAAGTTGTAGCAATCCAGAATATGCTGCACTTCATTCTGCTAGTGCCAAATTTTCTTGTATTCGTTGAAAAACGACCGCACACAGTTGTAAATAATTTTTCTTACTAGAGATTTTAAGAAATTAAGTTAATAATAAAACCTAATCCAAAAAAGGAATTCTTTAATTAATTTAAAATATTCACGGTTTAAATCTTGATTGGGAAAGAAAACTAAAAAATTAATAAATATTTAGATATAAATATAAATATCAATTACAATTTATTATTTTCTGGCTTTGGTTCATTTATTAATTTAATTTTGCGGATGTTTTCATAGAAAACAAGAAAAATTAGACGAAGGCGGAATGTAATGCCGCATATTCAGGATCGCCAAATCCATCATCAGCATTCTTCGCAACTATCTACCTTGTTGTGTATATTGTAAACATTATCTATTTAACCAACTACAAAAGACATAAGAATATGAGGAATATTCATATCAATATTAATTTGGTTTGACGAATTCTACACACAAACTAAAGTATTTTCTCAATGTTCTCTATGTAACTTGTCTCATACATTTGTTTTTGCAATTTTGTATCAGTCATTGATTGAACACGAAAGCAAATTTTGTTTTTGTCTGCCATTTTTACTTTTTTACATACTAAAGATGCTGTTCCAGTATCATTTTAACTGTTGTGGAATTACGTATGAATGTACATGCGCGAGCGTTTTTGTTAGTTTTATTCCCAGTTATTTATTGTTATTGAATTTTCTGCCATATTTATTTAATCTTCCTATT
This sequence comes from Cistogaster globosa, assembly GCA_937654795.1. Classification (NCBI taxonomy): domain Eukaryota; kingdom Metazoa; phylum Arthropoda; class Insecta; order Diptera; family Tachinidae; genus Cistogaster; species Cistogaster globosa. The sequence continues at coordinate 87,137,140 of OW569407.1, read as the reverse complement.
AGAGCACTGGCATCTTTTTTATTTCCGCTGTAAACGTATTCCAATTTTTTTACTTAAATTTCGAATGCTTTCTTCGAATTTTGTAAATATTTCCTTGTCACCTTCGACGATTTTTTAAATAACCTTTTTGCCTATTATTAAGTCGTAAGGTACTATTGTTATCCATTCTTCACTAAAAACGCTTTAATAGCCCGTAGTTTACCTTCGACTTTTTAAAGAAGAGCCCCTTAGTTTAAAGAATGTTATGTAAATTTCGAAGGAGAAGTAATTATATAAGAAAACAAAATTTAATTTTTCATTTTTACCATTTTTTAGATACATTTATTTATTAAAAATAATTCTCTTATATTAGTTTTTATTAAAAAAAAATATTTTAAAAATTAAAAGAAATAAATTAAATAAAACGAACAAACTATTGACTTAATGTTTTGATCTGTTTTTTCTTTGCAGGTAAACTTGTGTGTAACAGGCAACAATATTGAATAGATGGTAGGAACTTATAACCTGTAAATTTCAAATACAATTTCTTAATCTCCATGGTAAAATTTGTTTTGCAATATAAAAATAATTTATTATGTGCCGTTTTGTAAAGTTCTATTTTTTAATTATCATTTTTTTTTTTGAAAATTATCTATATTACTTTGCATCATTTCGTTTTATTAAATTTAGTTTTGTTATAATTTATATTTTACTAGCAGTGCCCACGACTTCGTCCGCGTGTCCTTTAAATTTCCTTAAAATTCAAATTCAGATAAATTTGTTTTAAAATATTTATTGCAGATATCTGTAAGCATATACAAATTTTCCATCTATAAAAATAAAATGTACTTACAACTGTTTAAGAATCATTATGCCGATAAAATTGGGTGACTTCACATTTGTATCTCTGTTTTCTTTACGAAATGACATATTTTTATGAAATAAAAAGGATTCTATATTTAAAGCAAGGCTCTAGGGGACCCTCACAAACTATTTCATTTAAATCCATATAGCAGTTGATACGAAATGCGAACACAGACAGGCAGACGGCCAGGCAGAAATACAGAAACACAGAGTAAAAGTTCCAAAATAGTTGTTTTATATTACATATCGATTACTATATATACCAATATAGAAATTAAAAAAAAATTGGGTCATGTACAGAAATTAGCTCGCTACTATATGTATATGTGAAAAATTTACGTTTATAGAATCTCAAACGCAAAATTGGTTATTTGGTAAAGCAATTTTCATTGGTTTTGGCGCTTTTTAAAAATAAGGGTTAATTTTTTTTTGTTTAATTTCACATATTTTTGGTGATTTAAAAAATTTTCTTTTATCATCTGTATTCCTTAACTTTAATTTACGAATTTTTGTTTGCAAGCAACGTAAAGAATCAGGTCATGCGTTAATTGAACTATTGGATGGGTTGTCTAGAATGTGTAGCTCTTAGCAGAAGCCACATACCATCGGCATCAATATTCAAAAAGTTCTGTAATAATGGCCCGTTTGGTAGTTTTATCTATTAGCAAGGCAAGAGATGCTAATCGGCTCAGGATGATACAAAAAAAAAAAAAAAAAAAAAAATCAGCGTACACTTGGCGCCCTCTCACTATTTTTAAAATATTTTTTTTTGTTTGAGAATGTCATATGGGAATATGAATTAAGAAAAAAATAATAAAATATTATGAAGCAGATAGCATTCTGATATTTTAGAAGATATAAAAACACAAAGCGCTTTTTTTCTAACTGACTGAAAAGGAAAACAAAAGGCTGTTATAGGGGGCTTAAAAGTTTCTGTTTTAAGAGAACGTTATCAATAGAAGCACAAAACATGTATTTTTTGCTTTTAAAGCTCGAGACTTTTTCGATACAATTTTTACTATTTAATTTTTCGTTTAAGCTAGAGAAGAGCTTCAGAAAGTTAAAAAAATAAAACGAGTCACGATTTTTTAATGTTAATTTTGTGTTTAAATTTTATATTTTTCTTTCACGGCGTCAAGTCATAAATTCATTAAACTTTTTTTCATTTTAAGTTACGCTGTACATATTATTGTTTTAATATTTTGTAATAGCAAACAATAAAAACAACAACAATTCCATGAAAAAATAAAATACATTAAAAGTGAATAATGTTTTCTTATGTAGCTGCCAATACAATTAAACTCCAAAGAGCCTTTAGTAATGTTAAGTTTTTTTTTTTTTAAAGATTTTTGTTTATTTCGAAATATTGAACAAAAAAAATGTCACGTTCTCCAAACTTTTAAAATGTTTCATGTAACAAATTATGTATATCATTTTGTAAGGTTGAGTGCTGTGAATAAAAGCAAATTTGTTCTTGTTCAACAGTGACAGCACATTTAAAAACAACATCATTTTTATCATGACAATAACAAAAAAAAAAAAAAATATATATATTTATATCACAAATTCGTAAACATATGGAAATTTTTACAAATGCGAACATAGAGTGAAAATATAACAAATTTGGTAGGATGAATAGATTTATAACTAAATTAATATTCATTAAAACAGACATATGGATAAAATATGAATAAGCTGGCGACTCTCTTCTGTTAAAGGTTGGGCAATTGAAAATAAAATTTGTGGAAACACGATTCCTTAGAGTTGCTTTCTGTGTGGGAGCATAATTATATAAATTTTTAAATTGTCGAATCAAACAAATAATTAAATTAATTTTATACTTAATTAAAACAAAAAAAAAAAACATTTTTTAAGTAACAAAATTTTTTCCGTAATAAAACAAAAGCTCCATTTTAATTAAAAACCCAATCGATATTGCAGCGTTGACACCCATCACCAGAAGCTGCGGAGATTAGCGATAAAAATAACTGCCAAATAAAACCAAGGAAAATTTTCCCTTAAAAATTTCTGTTCAATAAAGAAACATTCCTCGTATACGACAAAGTCCCAACTACGATAACAAAGTAACATTGAAAAACATTACTTTTACATTGATCATTCAATTAGTTTTGATGTTGGGTTTTATTTTGTTCCAATTTGTTTATTTTAAACTTATTTGTTTTAGTAAAAATAAAAAATTATTTAAAATAAAATATATGATTTGAAACAAAAAATTTTAAAATGAAATTTGCTTGCATCAATCTTATTTTTGTTCATTTTAATAAGAGATACTAGATTTTTATGGAAATATTGTAATGAAATTTTCCTGTTAGACTTGTATGATTTGCTTAAATTAAACATGAATTGGTTTGTTGTTTTCATTATAATAAAATCTAACACAAGTTTTAATTTAGAAAAACATGAAAGAAATAATATTGAAGCAGGGACAAAAGTTAAGTAATGAAAATACAAAAAAAAATATAAATAAATAAAAGCCAATAAATTAATTTAGTATATGTTTGTTGGCAATTTAAAGAATAAATGTCTTTTTAAGAGAAGTAGCACTTCAGGAAATAATGCCTATTTAGTTATTTTCGTAACCGTGCTACATTCTTTAGGAAAGGGATAGATAAGAGATAAGACAGGTGGTAAAAAGAGAAAGATAGATATAGCCATTTTATTAGTTTTATTTACTTCGCCGGCAAATATGCTATGAAGAAGTAAAGAGGCTGCAGGGGTTGAACCTGGTCAACCAGGTTTGTAGCCAACGTGTTTACCACTTCGGCTACATATATTATGGGAAATATATATTTATAGAACAAATCATAATTATCTCAAACTTTTTACATTAATAAGGAAAAAATGCCTAAGATAAATAAAACTTTTATTTGGTGTGAAATTTTATTATTCTAACTGTTATTTATAGAAAAGAAGCTTTAAAATCCTTTAATTTTATACCCTTAACATATTTTTTCAACGTAAGTGATGTTATGTTGTGATATTTATAAATAAATTAAACCAATGGAAAATTTACCAAATAAAGTCTAAACATTCATAACATGTATAACAAGTGAAAATTAATTAAATTTTTCATCCCGGATGCTAAGTTAAATTAAGCCAGTAAGAGTGATATATTCAGATTTGCGAATCTTTTTACCCCTAACTATATTTCTAAATTTAATTTAGTGAAGTAACTTCAATAAAAATAACACAAATATTGGGATAACAGAGAGTTGAAAAAAAGCAAAAAAAAAAAAAGGTTGAATACTTTATATCAACAGCTCTTGGTGGGTTAAGAATTTAAAAAAAAAAATTATTTCAGCATTTTCTAAAAGATCTTTTCAAAAATTTTTAAATGCTACTCATATTGATATATTTTCTTTTTTAAGTCTGTCTCGTTCCATATATTTGTTTTTGAACTGCAATTACTTCAGTAAACTAGATTTGTTCCAAATATGGAAAATAGCAGGCTTGCTAATTTTTAATAGCAAAATTTGTGAAGCTATGTCTGATCGATTGGCGTATTTAAATTTTTTCCTTCTCATCTAGTGCCTTGGCACGGACGGACAGACGGACATCGCTTAATCGACTTCGCTATGCATAAGCACTCAGAAAATATATCCTTTATGAGGTCGAATGCAGATACTGTATAAATAACAAACGGAATGACGAACTTGGATATAGTCTTATTCCACCTGTGGTGAATGGTATAAAAATTAATAGCTTTAATATTATAAATATTTTTTTGTTGTATAAAAAAAGAGAAAATTTTTTTAAAAAAGCTATAAGAAATATAAAAATTTCAAATAGTCTATATTTTAATTAATAAAGAAAGAAAAAAGTTATGCAATGGTTCTTACATGCTCAAAGCAATATAAATTTATCTAAGACAAGTTAGTTATCACAATTAAAAATATTGTTCTGTATTGCTTTTAGAATGCAAACAAAAGAAATTGTGATATACTTTGTCATTTTAATAGAAGGTTGATTCTAACACGAATTTTTTTGAAAAACAAAAGGTAATGGTATAATCCTGTTCTTTTAAAACTTAAATAAATTATAATGATATTTTTCGCTATTAATGTCATAGTAATTTATATCATCTACAAACAAATTTTGATTTCTAATATTTTAATTAAAAAATGTTGCTTTTTTAACATTTTATTTATTCTATTAAAATTTAATTAAATTTCTATCTGCAAGCAACTAAAACATCTAATACAGCGCAAAAACTATCTAAAATTATTTTTGTACTGCTTTTCGCCATTGGGAGCTATAATGATAATAATAAATATATATAAGATATAATACGCGTAAATAGCATGTATGTTGTAAGGGAACACCCCTTAATTTTCAACATTATGAAATATTTTTCAAACGTCCAAATAGTAAAAATTTTCAAAGTCGGTTTAGAATTCACTTAGTTCTGCAAGCACAAACATTAAAAAAATTATAACATTTAGACAAATTATTAACTACCTTTTTTTATTGAAGTCGTTTAAAAATCGATGAAAAAAAAACTCAATGCATCGTTATTCAAAGGGAACATTTTGTCTTTACAATAGAATTAATTTGTAACAATTTCTCTACAATTCTTCTCCCAACGTTTTTAAAGCCCTTAAATTATTTTTTTTTTATTAATAATTCTCTACTTTCTGATTTAGTATTTACTACCAATTAATTGAAGCTTAAAGTTTGCAAATGCAAAAGAAACTATAAAACTCATTAGTTCTCCTTAAAAAAGAGACTTTTATTTTATATTTATCAAAATCAGTCTGCGTCAATAATCGACAACAGCTTTGTGCTTTTTTTTAAATTTTTAAAAAGGAAATAAAATTAATATGTAAAGCAAAAAATCTTTTAAAATTACAAGTGTTATTCGCAAATTAAGTTATCGTTTTAAAGACTTTGAGTTATTAAAAAAAACAAAAACTGTTTTAATAAACGAATTTCCCGATGAACTGTTTTTTATTGTTTTAGTGTTTTCATAAAATTAAGAAACAAAATTGTGAAAAATTAAAATAAATCAATAATTGAGATAAAAAAACAGCATCGACTTTCATTGATATTTATTTTTGGCGATTGAATTTCAATTTAATTACGTATTATTTTGTTCTAAGAAGTAATTGATTTTATTGTTTGGATTCAAGATTGTTTTGTATTTTTTGTAAATTATATAAAGGGTATTTAACTTGGAACAGCCACTAGATAGTTAAGAATAGAATTAATAATATGTAAAATTAGTGTTAGTGTTGAAAAAAATTTTGCCAGATGACCAAATAAGTTAGAGAAAATTTAAATACGTCAATCGATCAGGCATAGTTTCGAAAGAGGTGCTATTAGAAATCAGCAAGATTTATCAATGTCCCTCGAGACAGTTTACTAAAAATCATGCCTTTCTCTAATTTTTTATACCATAAAAAAATTTTACTTAAAAAGTATTTTCTTTAGTGCTATCGTCTACAGAAATTTTGAAATTTTTTTTATGAAGCGAAACGTTTGCAAAACGTTCTTTGTTTCACATAGTGATTTAAATGCTTAATGCTCAATTCAAATATGTCATCTCACTATATTTAATTAAGCAATTTTCATTTATTTTAATCTTAAACCTCTTCTTTAATCAAATAATGAAAACTAAATTTCTTCTCTGTTTGTAAAAAGAACAACCAACAAGAAAAAAAGAGGAGAAAACAAAACCAACTGCTTTTTACGAAATCCCACAGCTTAAACAATACTGTTTACTGTTACTTCCCCAATAATTTAAAATCTTCTTTATTATGATGGTGCTAATTAATATTGAAACGCCTTCTCTTGTTTTTTTTTAATGGTTTCTGTTCAACTTAACACTTGCTGCATCTGTTACAGTTTTGATATCACGCACATAAATGAAAACATGGCTGTATTTTAAAATACAAAAAATAGTTAAAACTTCAAAGATTTAAATAATAAATGAATTGATAAAGGGTGTCCCAAGATTAATATCTGGTTTGCCACAAATAGATGGTGCATTTCATATTCTGCTGCAATGTAGGATTAGAAAGCTTGTGGACAGAGGACTTTGGCTTCAAATAACTTCCCTGAAAGAAAGCCAACCACCACAAAGTGCAGCGTTAAATTTAAAAACACCCTTTACTTTTTAATATTTAATTGTCATTGCTGCCTATATAGAGGAACATCAACAAATGTTTCATTAAAAAATATGCCTGTGTATGAGACATTAAGAGACAAAAGACACATGCTGCACAAAAATTAAATAAACTAATTATACTCAACAATAGCAACAAGAAAGAAGGGATGGCGCAGTGTTTGAAGCCATTAACAAAAGTAAAAAAAATTTTTTTTTTTTTTAATTCTAGTGGAAGTAGTATTTATTAATTACTGTGACCTACGTACCTATTTTTGAGAATGTGAAAAGCAAAAATGGACCACCAGCATATGGAGCTTTTAGGAGCCTTTCGTATTTGCTCTTCAAAATGATTGAATAGAGTTTCTGTAAACGTTATTCCGAAAATTTGTCAGTTTTCCAAGCCAAAAGAGTGAAAATATGCTTGATCGCTTATTACAAAATGATTTTTTTAATATTCAGCAGCTACTGTGTAGCTTTCAAATTATAATTATATTTCTTTTTTTCTCTTGTCAACCACAGTGCATTATAGTCATTAACATCTTGGAAAAAACTCAAATAAATACAAGCAAATGGACAGACAAATAGATTATCATAGGAATAGAACAGTCAGTAATACACACTAGTGGATAAAAACAGGCTCGATATTGAAACAACCAACGCTAAATGATTAAATCCATAAAATACAAATATTAAAATACAACCACCACAAACTAACACTACCCACACAATTCTACCAACATGCCGCTTTCCTTTCAGTTTCTCTCTTTCACACTCTCTCTCGTTCTCATTCAATCTCTATTTTTTTTAGTTATTTCATTTGATAAAAATCGTATAATCTTTGCAACAGTTTAAATTGAACTTAAAAACTCATCTTGTTTTTTCCTCTTTATAATTTCTAATGTGTGGCAGACACAGAGTGTAATTTTGTCATTAGAAGTTGATAATTTAACGCACATGCAAACAAAAATCCATTTGCTTCGATGTGTGTCAGTCATTGTTTGGAACACATGTCACTATTTTCCTACAGATTGTAAGAAATAACGTATTAAATGGTTTATGGTTACACTTCCTACAGATTTTAAAATTATGGCTTTTTGTTGTTGTTGTTATTATTCTATATTTTGGAGTTTTTAATATTTTTCGAGGCATGCAAGGAATACTCGTATAGAAAGAATAAGAAGAGAGAAGGATACCCGTGTTTAAGTTTTTGTCTTTTAAAATGATTAAATGATGTATAGTTGAAGAGTTTCCAGCAAAATTGGAAATAAATTTAAAAATTTAATTGATTTTCGCCATTTCGCTACCACTCGCTTAGCTCTGCAGGAAATTTTTCACAAATATTTTAAGTTAAAGATTTTTGTCCAAACAATAAAGTGAGAAGTTTCCTGTAGATCTAAGTGAGCGGTAGCAAAATGGGCATCGATACGTGCTTTCTCTCTCCCTCAATAATCAATATCGGTGATTTATTAATTTAATCGGGATAAAAAATAGCTCGATTTTTTTAATTTAATTTAATATTACCGTGGCTTAATTTGATTAAAAATTTAAGTTTTCAAATGATTGTTTGTGGCTTCTTAAGTCTATGAAATTTTTATCAGTCGTGTCATATACAGACCCTTCTAGGTGCAACTTATGAAAAAACAAAAAATTTGTAGAATAAAATATTTTGCTTATATTTGGATTTAATGGACTGACTTTTCTTTTGACATTATTGCCAGCTTTCTGGATATCAAGTAAATTTTTTGGTGGCCTATCATGATGTTTAAGGATATAATATCTTTAGACATTAGGATGCACCAGAAAGTGCCACAATATCCGTGGATATTGTAGGTAGGTATATTTAATTGTATTATAAGTAAGAAAAATACAACATTTTAATATACTGGCTTGCAGAAAATTTTGGTAAGCGAAGCCGGTGACACTATTTCTATACTAATAGCGTCGCAATGTCCATGGGCATTATGACAATTTTCAAAGTAGCATAAAGAGTATTGATATTATGTCCTTGGACAGTATGACATGCCCCCAATTTTTAATTTTGATACTTTTTTACTCTCGTTTAAGTTCGGATGTTTGAGCGAAATTTCGAATTTCAAGTCTGCCTTCTTGCAACACTTTGATATGTTAGAGCATTTGGTTTCAGTGATTTTTCGCCGCGTGGCATTTTTAGTTTTGTTTTTTATAAGTTTACAACAATTTAAACATTTTTTTTTATTTGATTTCTGTTTTTTTAATGTCTCAAAATTAAATCTTTATAATTTAACTGGCAAAATTTAGCTTCAAAGAATAAAAAAACGCAATTTTGATTTTTGGGAAATTTTATTTTTCTAAAATTATAATTTTTACGTTTTAAGTGAAACATCGATTTTTTTATTTCGAACATTTTCAGTAAATTTATACTTTTTTATTCTTCGCAGATTTTTTTTCTCATTTTTACATGCTGTTTTAAGAAAAAATTTTCGTCTTTTGATAAAATTCTTTATTTTTATCATATTTCGTTTTTTTTTTGTGTAAACATCTTGTAACTTCGTGGCTTTTTGGAAAATTTCTGGCTGTGGTTTTATTTGGCCGTTTCAAGAAACAGCTTATTATGATGTTAATTTTTAATATAAAAACAAGTTGAAGTAAATGTAAACTTTTACATGTTGTTAGTAGTTGGAATACGATGATCCCTCCCATAATATCTTTTTTGAGTTATTATAAAAATTAATGGAAATTTATTACTTTTGAAAAATATACTGCTTTTAACTAAATATCTCCTCTAAAGACACGTAAGAAAAAATTAATTTATTTTGATTTTTTTCATTGCATTTAAATGTTTCCAAACATATTTTTAATATGCAGTTTTCTTAATGCTAACATTAATATTATTTCAGTTCTTTTCGGTTGTTGTTTCTTTCTTAATATTCATTTACTTAAATGTTTTAAAGCAGCACTTAACTTATTATTATTTTAATTATTTTTCTAAGAAATATTAATTGCAAACAACACACATGCTTCTACACCTACAACATATGAATATGCAGACTAAAACGAATAAAAACATTATTCTCATAAACCCCTTTCAAGAAATTAAATACAAAAAATAATATCGTTTTTCCAACAACAACAACAACAAAAATCCACTAAATCCCAGAATTCTATAGTAAAGCGTTTAAGACAATATTAAATAGTATTTTTAACACATACGCACAACACATGGCATCAGCATCTTTATATGAATTTGAACCCTTTTTTTTGCTTATTTTTTTTTTTTTCTTAATTTTTCTTCTTTCTTTTTTCTTCGTTTTTGTGATGCCATTAATACTTAACAGGAAAGTTTAACTGCATGCTTAGCTCCTACAACTAAAAAGCACTTAAAACTTTATAATATTTTAGATACATAGACAAAAATACAGTTAAGTCGAAAAATATTAGGGGTAATCATCTACAAAAGCAATTTTGGGAAAACAATTTTATTGCTTTAGTATGATGAGTAAAAAAATTTATTTTTGGATGTAAAAATTTTCTTATTGCACTCAATTAGAATTTAAAAGTGAACTTACACAAAATTATTAATTGCAGAGTGTAAAAGGGTTTTTAAATAAATTCTTGAAATCGACCTTTAAAATTCTATATGTAAAAATTTAATTTAAAATCCATTATGGTAAAAATTATAAAATAAAAATTAAAAAAAAATTTCACTTTTGTTATATTCAATACGAAAAAATTAATTGAATCACAACGTTTAAATCGAAAAAGTTTAATTCAAGAAACCATTTGGTGGAATTGTAATATTATGTTTGCCATGCTCGTTTTGAAAAAATTATGGTAAACAAACAACTTTTTTAAATGCTTCATCTTTAATTGCTTAATTGTCTTATTAAATTCTTAACAGAAATAAATAATTTCTACAGCAAGTGAAAACCCTTATTATGTCAACAATTATATTAGTGTTATTGTACTCAACGTTAAAAGTCCTTTGACACACACAACAGTTGCTGATGTCGCTCAAACTGTTACATTATTTAATATCACACTGCATAATGAAAGAATCATATCAAAAAAAACTTAACGCCAACGCAGCAAAAACAGGAAACATAGAGACAACAAAAAAATCCACACACACACACACACACACACACATATATATATATATATAATTACACTAGCACATGGAACATCCACCAACATTGTCTACTTTATATCCTGATATAGACTTCAATTGTTGAACAAACATACAAACTGACAAATACACAAAATGTTGCAGTGAAAATATTAAATGTTTGTAAGCAATTTTAATATTCAAAGTAATTTTTACCAGTTGTTGTTTCACTGATCAAATTTACCCTCAGGCTTTAATAATCATATGACAATAAGTTACATCAACTATACAAATCTTTACCGTTATAATCACCAGGCAAAGAAAAACGATGGAAAATCATTTTCATTTAACAAATAATAGAATGCTTTTGTATTTGTAATGTAGGAAAATTAATTTGAAAATGACGACGCTGCTGTATTTTAAATACTTTAAAAACTTTAAAAATTAAAATGTATTTAGTTTCAAATTATATGGATGGAGTAGAGGGCGTTGTCAGCTTTATATTCATATTTACTAAATGCAAAATAAATAGGATCGTAATTACGGATAATATTTTGTTTTGCGAAAGGATAAGAAAGAAAGGTTCAAATGAAGGATGTGAATATTAACACGTTTTCCCTAAAATAATCAGAATAAAAGGGTCCTATAACTAAAGATGAAAAACAATATGTTAACATTTATATTTTTTTCTTCAACAGAGTAACTGTTGTTTTGACACATTCACACATACTTACGTTAGCTGCTCCTCATTTACTAAAACATTCCAGATCTCATTTAATGGAAAAAACACGTATTTAGGGGAAGAGAAAAAAATATCACGATTTCAATTAGATACGAACTTTTCTCAGCAAAAAGTAAATTCTTCCTGCAAAAAAGTAAATTTTATTTAATTTGTAATATCCACGGTTCAAATCCTGATTGTGAAAAAATTAAAAAATACGCAAGGCACAGCGCATGCATACTCATACTTAACTCAACAACATACAATATGATACAGGAACAGCATCTATAATGTTGTGCTGAAAAAAGTACGAATGATAAAAAAAATTATTTTCGTGGCTATACCAAAGGTTGGTACAAAGCACAACAAGTGTACAAGACGAGTCACAGAAATAACAACAAAGAAATGAAAATTTGTGTGTGGACCTAGTTCATTCAAATTAATATTTATTAGTTGTTTAATTAGATGATGTTTAATATGTAAACAACTTAAGGTAGATAATTGCGCAGAATACTGATGAAGGATGTAGCGATTTAGAAAATGCAGCATTACGTCCACATACATAGTTGTTCTTTTTAAAAATTTTTAGAAATTAAAATACAAAATAAACCTAAACCGAAAAAAGTAAATTTTAATAAATTTTTTTATATTAAATAATATATTCCATCAAAAGGGAACTTTTTTACACAAAATACACATTTTCCAAAAAAAAGTCATTTTTGCACTTAAAAAAATTTTTTTCATCAAAAATCACTTTTTCCATCAAAAGGACACTTGTTCCATTAAAATGTTAGTTTTGCGTCAAAAAGTAATTTCTTTTTATCAAAACATCCAGTTTTTAAATAAAATCTAAAATAAATTTTTTTACCAGAAAGTCACGTTTTCCATCGTTCTGCTTAAAGAGAAATTTTTTTCCCGAAAAATTTATGAACTTCTAAAAATCACTTTTTCTATAAAAACGTAACTTTTTTCTCCAAAAATTACTTTTACTACCAAAAAATGTTTTTTCACCAAAAAGCTTTTTTTTCATTAAAAGGCAAGCATTTTCCACCAAAATGTCGTTTTATTCCAGAAAAAATTATTGTTTTATTTTATCAAAAAATCACTATAAAAAAAGCCACTTTTTCTATAAAATATACGATATTCTATCAAGTTCTACTTACTGCACTTAATTCAAAGCCAATTTTTTAAAGCAAAAATATATAGTCGCAGAATATTGAATACTGGTGTCGCTACAGATTTTGTAGCTCATCAGTGAGTTTTATCAAGATTTGAAATAGAAACTCCAGTCATCAATTTTTCAATATAAAATTCTAGAAATATAATTTTTGTTTAATTCACAGAATAATAAAAAATTCTTTAAACTTTAAAAAATAAAAGAAGAAAACAGGGTGACTTTTTTATCCTTAAAGTGTTAAAAGGTACTCTGATATGAAAAACTTTTTTATCAATATTTAATAATAAAATTATTTCCTTACTAAAATCACGTTTAAATACACTTTTTCATTTTTTATTTTATTTTAACATTTAAAAGAACTGAAAGAATTTACAATTATATTTTAACTTTATTTTAGGTTTTATCTTTCTACACAAACAAAAACAGCAAAGTATCCTGACTCTCGATATCTACAAAGAAAACAAAAGGTAAATATTTTATTAATTAAGTTTTACTTAATGATATTTCAATAATCATAAAATTTCAACAAAGCTTAAGATTATTTAAAAAACAAATAAATTAAAATTTATTGACAACAAAAAAAGTAAAATGACCCAAATTCTTTATTTACTCGTAAATATGAAAAATCTAATAAAAATAATAAATTGTGCAGTTGGAAGAAATATTAATATGAAATGCACCTCTGTGGCCCTAGTAAAGTACACTCTCTTTCTCTCCATCATTACAAACCCGTAAAAAAAACTGTCATATAAAAGTCAAATCATGATAGATTACACAAAAATGAACGCCCTCTATTCTACCAACGCTCCAACATGATAAAAAAAACACCTTTTTAACACAAAAACGCAAAAAAAAATTGAAATTTTTATATCTTTTGGTTTAGTTTCAAGCAGATAAACCATCAAGTCCAACGAAAATAAAAATCAAAGTAAGACCTCTGTCAAGTATTTTATTGACTTACAAAACAAATAAACAAAAGCAACAAAATTATAATAAATTTTGTTCAAATATTGTCAGTTGAAGAAAGAAAATTAACTGATTTGTTCATAAATACTAAACGCACTTATAAAAGGAAATATTTTACATTTTGGCTCATAAAATATCGTGGTATTAAACAAACGAAATGAGTTAATTTTTATGGAAAGATAAGAAGAATTGTTTTATGACGAAGCTTTATTTTCCATCCAAAGTTTCAAGAGGTGCTTGTTGATGTTGCTATTGTTGTTGTGGTTGTTATTGTTTTCCAAGTTTGTTCCTTCGCTATTCCCCATGGAATGAAAGAATTATTATTCTATTGTATTGCATTGAATAGTTTTGTGATTAAAGGGGTTTCTATTGTTGTAAGATTTTTCAAAAGATTGTTGGTTTGGTTACCGTAGTATCCGTCATAAATTCTTTTTTTTTTTTTTGTTTTGTTTTTTAATCATTTATTGGAGTAGGTGTGGCGCCATTAATCATTTATTAATCATAATAAAGTAGTTAAGGCAACGTTGTCATAACTTTCTAATGTACGACAGCCGCTGATATAAAAACGTAAAGAGATAAAAGTAAAGTGGAAATAACAAACTATTTTAAGGTCTTTTATAGCTTCTGTCTGTCCTACAGCTGATCGATTTGTATATTTTAAAAATAAATGTCTTAAAAAACGATGCAGGCTCGTAAAAAAGCCCAGTTTTCAACATTATTTTCACTCACGGTTCTATTTTTTAAAACGAAAGTACTTTTTCATCCATTCTCTTGTTCCAAGTTTTGAAAGCAGACATACAAATCTATGTTTATATTTTAAGTTTGATTTAGGTCCGTTTGGAAACCAACTTTTACTATCTGAGTTTTGAATTTTAATCATAGATAAGAATCTTTTTCTGTTTCAAATTTTATTAAAACTAATTCAAACATTTAGCAGTGAAAAACGAATAAATGGTAATAAATAAATAAAATAAAAATAAAAAATAAATTAAATAAAAATAATAAAATCCATAAGGTTTTGTAACTTAGTATATTAGACATTTTTTGAAAGATTTTTGGTGATTTCAGAAAAAAATTTAATTAATATTTTAATTGAATCAATTATTTATTTAATTAAAAAATTTGATTTTTTTGTTGGTTAAATGTATAATTGATACCATTAAATACTTAATTATTATCTGCATATTTTTAATTAAATATATAATTGTGATAAATAAAAATTAAATTAAATTTCAATCTGAAAAAAACACACATAAAATCAAAATTATCTTGCTGTGTATAAATATAACATTTTATATTAAAGCCTCTTTTTTTAAGGGCACTGAGCTACTTAGACAAAATTCAAAGGTTCTCATTATAATTGTACTCTGGATATTCATTAATTGCTTTAAGAGTCCAACGACAAAGTCCTTAATTTAACCAATTTTTTGCGCAAATTATTTCCTTCAATAATAAAGTTTTAATATTTAATTTAAGCCACAAACACAACTGTGATAAGAAAAATATTTTCACGACATAATGTGTTCCTTAGACGTATTTATTTCCGAAGAGTAGTAACGCACCAATGTCTCTGTATGAAAAATTTAATCGGTTAAAATTTTCGGGGATTAATTAATAAAATTATTTTTTTTCTATTTAAAAAAAAATAGGTCAGTTGTAAATATCATCTGTTTATCTAATTGAATTTAAGAAATTTTTATTTTAAGGTATTTTTGAAGAATGAGTTCGAGTCCTATCAGCTATTTGAGTAGAAAAAAAATGCATACTTGTTAAGCAGCCGCAGTGGATGAGTTCCTGAAATGCAAATAATTTGAACACAGCAATGAAAACTTTTTGAAAGTCTCCATAAGAGAAAGGACTACAGTTTGACTTCTAGCTGCGATAAATACATTTGCTAAGGCATCTGTATGTTTAAATAGCAGTTAAGATATTTAAGAACTTGTTGTGAGAAATCTTAACGGGCCACTAGTTTAGCGAGGGATCAATATGTCGCAACAATAGATAAGCTGGTTAAAAAAAACTTGGTTGGTAAATCAGGAGATCATGGGCTCGAGTTTCCTTGGAATATTTAGCCAAACTCCCGAAAAACGGAAAGTATAAAATCATAACACTTTCAAAAACTACACTGACTATTTTTCAAATATTTTTGTTGTGACATTAAAAAATTTTGAAATATCTTGTGACGTGAGAATTCTACTACATAAGATATAAAACAAAAGTTTACTACATTGTTAAAAAGGGAATTAGAGTTGTTGGAAGCCACTAACATTCGAGCAACTAACTCTTTTTAACGTATTGTTGACAAGAAAACCTACCTCAGTAAAAAATAATGGATCGCTAGAAATTTTGCAACGAAAACAAGAAACAGAATGTCTATTCAATTGCTAAACCCACTTACAGTTCTAAAATCATATCTATCAAAAAAATAATTAATAAAATACTTTTTAAGTATTTTTATTCTTTTTGATCTCTCGTTATATAGCACAAATGTCCATATGTATGTCCTGTCGCCTGGATTGTTTTTAAGTTTTATAAACTGTTAAAACTATTATTTAACAATTAGTTTTATTGTTTATTTATATTTTAATAAAACTATTAATTTTTTAATATTTTTAAATAAACTTGTTTTCTTCAAGAATGGCTTTTTTCCCGTGAATACCGCGAAATGAAAAATAATTCTGGGAAATCCCAAACCCTATTTACAGGTCAAAGGCGCATGAAGATGAAGTAGTTGTTGTCTCATTGAAGCTACGCGATAATGTGGCTTCCATAGCTTATAAATCACATGTTAAGTAAACAAGAGATCATGGGAACAAACACAGCCAGATGAAGATGAAGAATAAAGAAAATACCATGGAGAAATAAAAAAAAAAACAAGGCCTGTTAAAACTTAACTGAGTAGAGGCATCATATTACTTGATAACGTGGATATTTTTTACTTTGTTAAAAAAAACCTGCTTAATTTTTTACATACTTTTTTTATTTAAAAAAATATTTAATGGGAGTCTCTCAAATGTCAAGTAAAACTTAAACAACTTTGCTTCACTTTTTAATTAATCTTCTACAAAAAAATCACTAACATACGATGAGATACAAATTAAATAATTATCTTTATTTGTCTAGAAGAAAAAAAATCCAAGTTTTAATAAAATTAATCATCGCTTGTTTTAACACTTTAAAGACAACCGCCTTCTTTTTATGGCAGCGATAAAAATTATAAATTTTAATAATTTTATGATTTGTCTAAATATTTAATTAACAAAACAAACATTTATAAATGAAATGATATGAAACATCAAGCGAAATGAAGCGAGTTCTGAAATATTTATTAAAGTTTTTTTTTAATTTCTGTATGAAAATATAAGAAGGAAAAGAATTATTAAAACCACTTCACACCTCATTTACCATTTAACTAATAACGCCTGCTGTTTATACACAAATGAATTTTAGTCACTCGTTTGTGGTTTTTCTGGTGGCAGCAGTTTCATTTAAATTTATACGACTGTTAAAATGTTGCAAATTTGTTTTTTGTTTCTTGTGTTTTTTTGTTTCTTTTGTATCGTTTAGACACCCCTCTACATAAAGTTCGTTTAGCTTTCAACACCAATATGTTTGTAGTTTGTTGTTTTATTATCTGCCACACTCTGTGGCATGTTATTCATCTTAAAGTATTTAATTTTAATTGCAAAATCACGTTTAGTGTTGCATTGCATTGTTGCTGTTGTTGGCATGGTGCTTTTGTAGTTCCATATTTCTTTGTTGATGCTGCTGCTGCTGCTGCAGTTGTTTTTTTTTTTTTGCTCGTTTTGGCTTCATTCGACCGTTTCAGCATCAAGTCACGAGTATGGCAAATCATATGGAACAAGTTAAAATTATGCCCCTTAAAAATGATCGCTGTTATTTTTTTTATGGAGTATGTAGCATGAATATTTCAAGGTTACCATACATGGTTTTCTATAGTCTAAACGTACCGCAATTGTGAAGAGAAAAAATGCCTTTAAACTAGTTTTCAGAGGCAAATTAATAGTTTCTAAGAATATTAGGGGTAATAAAAATGCGATTGCGGTAAAAAAAAAACATTACACTAAGAAACATAAATTTGAGTTAATATTTTGGTGGATGAAACAGTTTTAATTTTGTTCCAGGAAATTTTTTTTAATTTTTTCAATTATTGTTTTAATTTTTATTTTATTTTTATTAAACATTTGCAGTTTATTTAAACCAAGCGATTTCCACCCTAAACTCGGCTACTTCGAAATAGGAAATGAAAAAGAATAAAGATGTTATTCTGAGTCACTAGAAATCGTGTCAGATTTGGTTTTCTCTATTCTTAAACTTTTCTATTTTTCGGTAGCGCTTTTAAAATAAAAAAATAATTTTGTAAAAAAAATCAAATGTATCGTGTCAGCCAAATAAGTTTTCCTTTACTGTGTATGCAATTTTTTCAGTTCTGATGAATTGCATGAATTTATAATTTTACCCATTTCAGCATTAAAACAAAAATTTTCTTCTGTTTAGCGATTTTTCAGTAACAAGCGACTTTAAGCGCTGCTGTGTATATTTCGGGAATAGTAAATAATAAAAAACATTTTTAAAAGAAAATGCATTTACCGATTTTCGAAATATATCTCTTGATATAACAGTTGACATAACAGTTTTTTCTTTCCCCTAGAGATACCTCTAAAACATGGGTTACTGCTTCTTCGACGTTGATCAAGCACTTTTCCTTTGATTTAATGAGAAGAAGTCATTGACTTTAAAGTTAAGATTCTGCGAAAGATAAGTTATCAACTTAATATTTTGATGGCTGAAAAGTCACGATAAACAAGGCTTTTTCTTCCGGGGTTAGTTTTACGAATTTCTCTGAAGAATTTCGGAAAATAAGTAGTGGCGTAAAGCTCATAATTGACAGCGATTTATTGCTCAAGCAGGACAGTGTCACATGAACCTTTTAGCCAAAGAAACAGGGGACCATTTGCTATGCTTTTGTTGGATTTAGCTCGCCTCTGAATACCCACACGTTCAATTGCTATGTCATTTCCGGCTCAAAGACATATATCCATTCGTAACTTTTCACCTGTTTGTTTAATTTCGAATAATGAAACAGGGCGTTTAATTCATAATAAATATTTAAGTACAAAATTATAAAACCAGAAAGTTAGTTTTTAAATTTAAATAGACTTTTGTAAAAATTTTTTCGCAACACTAGCGGAGGAGAGATTTAATAAGTTTTAAAATTATTTAAATTTCACAAAAAAAAATCGCACGACTCATTTACTTACCACACTTAAGGTCAAGTGTTTTGAAGTGCTGAAGCCTCCCTGGGCAGATTTGCAAGCACTATTTAAAAAAATCGGTTTGAATAGAGACAAACAAAAATCTTCACTTTTTATTACACTTTAATTTTTAATTCTAATTTAAATCCAAAAATAAATACTTTAAATAGCGCCTTTTTTGCTAGGCTTATCTAGTTAAAGTATCAAACAAATTAAAATCAGTTAAACAAATATTTATAATTATTTTTTTATTTAAAATTTCCTTTTATTTTGCAACATAATAAATAAAGCTATTTTACACATTGCTGGACAAAAAGAATACAAGAAAAACATTAATTTAAAACCATAAAACCAACATACATACAAACAAAAACAAATTTAAAAGGTCCTTTATAAACAAAAATGTTTAACAACAATGGATTTATTTAAATAATTTTAGAAATTTTTTGTTACAAAAACATCAACAATCATGTAGCATTGAAAAGGTTACAAAAACAAATATATTTTTGTTGTTGCCGATAAACAAACGAAAAATTAACATAAAAGAGGTTAAAAAATTACATTAGAAATTCATGAAGCTGAAACTAAAAAAAATTTATTTTGATCATATTTTAACTGAAACTGACAATAAATAAAAGATTATTAAAACCAATTTAATTTGATTATAAAGAGGGGCAAAAGTAATGTCTACTTATTAGTTAAATGGTACTATTTTGTTCAATGAAACTAATTTCTATGCTCAGATATGCAAGCTTTTACTTTAGCTTTAATTTAGATAAATCGTATCGTAACTATAATAACGTTCGAAGGACCAAAAAAAATTGTTTTATTTTTTTTAACAGTAATCTTTTTTTCACATCTTTTTTCTAATTTAGGCATGAAACAAAATATTTCAATAATGCTATTGTCGGGCTTTCGAACGCCCGTTGTGCACTCGGCACAACGTGACGTAGTTTGATTATTAAATGCCACAAATAACATTTTGACTCCATACCTATGGATTGCCATTTTCTATAAAAAGTTCAGAGGCCTATAACTCGGAAAACTGAACGCGCGCCAATTTTTCCACATTCAAAATTATGTGGAAAAATTAGAGGCAGTCTTGGTGTTCTGCTCACTATCTCAAAGGACATGCACCAATCTCGCTTAATTTTAAAAGCAAAATTTTCGAAATTATGTCTGATCAAACGGCGAGCTTAAACTTTTTCTAGCTCATATCGTGCTTTGGCAAAGTTGCTTTGAACACTAATACGGACGGACAGACGGACATTGCTCAGTGTTCCGAATATATGTACTTTATTGGGTCGGAAATGAATATTGCAGAAATTACAAAAAAATTATAAACTTAAATAATACCTTTCTTCCACTTTTTTGGTGAAAGGTGAAAAAAAAAAATCGTTTGCTTTACTAATTTTTCTATTTTATAGATCCGTGTTTTAAATTCAAGTTTATCATATTCTATCATCTACATCAGAATCTCAAGATGTATGTAGCCAATGTTTGGCCCTGCTTAGACAAGGATCTAACTTTGTTTAAGAATCAGTTGACTCAGAGAAAATTTACAATTTCTCCAACTTTTTCCCTCATCCGGGTTTAAACTTTAAAGAGATGCTGTTTTGATCATCAACAGTTATTAGAAATGTGTGTCATATTAACAAAATAATAAGCAAATTTTTTTTAACGATATGACAACTGTTCTGTGAAGTGTTGGAACGAAAATTTCGAAAACTCAGATTACAATTAAACAAAATACCAGATTATTTTAGACAAGGAATATTCAGTAGGTGCCTACTACTTTCTACAAATCATTGCTAATATTGAATTATTACAGATCTTTAAAAATTTTTAAAACTAAAATTTCATAGTTTTTTAGCACTAAATTGAAAAATAATTTCTTAGGCTGCAAGAATAAATAAAATCCTACGACGCACAATATAAAACATACAAGACTGAAACTAAATCATCACACCATGCTCAAACACTTGAAAAGAAGAAGAACAGCTTCGCAAGCAAGCTGACAACAATACTTAGACAGCAGCCGGTTACCAAAAAAAAAAAAAAAAAAACAGATTAAAATCAGCACTCAAAGGAAACTGCTGAAAGGAAAAAGAAAAAAATGCAACTGATAAGATTCTAAAAACGTTGAGAGTTCTCAAGGAACAAAGAAACAGAAATTTACTTTTGCCAGAAAAATATAAAAATAACAGATGATAATAAGCAACGCCTTTCATATTTTATCTGTGTTTAAATTTTGCCTAAAAGGCTGAGATAATTTTAGTAATAAAAAACCACACGATCATATAGCGGCTAACAAGAATACAAACTAAAAATTATTAAATATTTTTGCGGCAGTTTTAACTTTACTTAAGATAATTTGCTGAAATTTATATTGCATGTACAAAGGAACTGTAAGATTGTATTAGAGGAAATAAAAAGAAATTGGACTGCTAGGTGATGTAAAAATGCACACGAGAAGAAGTTGTTGAACGGTTTGTTTATATTCAAATTGTTAATTCATTAAAATTTAATTGGTTAATTATTATATTCGTTAATATTCATTTTAATTAATAATATGATCGAGTCAATTAATTTTTTAATTAGAAAATTTTGTATATATTTTCTAAAAATTTAATTAAATCGAAATCTTTAAGGGATACAAAAACTTTTTTCTGTGTATGACTATAGAAAAGAAATATTTATATAACTGAACAATTTTGGGAAAGAATGTTGCATTTAGTGGGGTTTTGAAGGCCGCGATCATGACCATTGTAGCATTATTTGCATAGCATCGCCAGCATGTTGGAACTATATCTCTTTCAGATCAAAGTCTATTGCTTGTGAGGTACAACGTAGACTTTTCTGGGCTTTACTTTACGCTATAGCAAGTAGTTGCTGTGTATAAAATATGAATGTAAATTTAAGGGGTTCAAAACATGCATCGTTGCATTAAAAAAACATTAAAAAGACCTTTCACTTGCACATATTGCTCTAAATGGCTTATATTTCGATTTTATTACATCGATTTTTTTTAAAATTAAAAAAAAAATGTAGACACTAAAAACCGAAAGTAAAACCAGAAATTCCAAAAAGAAAAGATATCAATGAGAAAAATTTTTTTTGGAAAAATTTTCCAAAAATTTTAAATAATAAAAAACACCAGAAAAATTAAAATTATAAAAAACTACGCGAAATAGGAAATTTTACTTGCAAATAAGAAAATTTTGAGTTTTCGAAAAAACGCCAAAAATCAGAAAAATTATATTTTTTAAATTTTATAATTTTTTAGTTTTTTAGTTTTTTTTATTAAAAACATTTGTTGAGCAACTAACGAAATATATAGAGGATTTTGTTGAAATATATCTCATATTAGATGTCAAGAAATTTTTTCTTTAAACCCTTCTGCAGTTTGATTTTTTATAATTTAAATTTTATAAAAACCTTAAAGTAAGTAAGAAAACATGGAAACGAAGCCACCATGTGATCAATATGATTCAAAAAATGTCGCTGAAATTAAAAAGTGGCTTAAAAATTTGCCTTTTAGTTCTATGAAAAAAATTCTCTGTTAAGTGAACAGTCTACTGAACATAAAAAAAAAATAAAATAAAAAAATAAATAAATGAATAAAATAATTTTTAGCACCCGTCGTGTAATTCATAAAATTAAATACACAAATTTAAAAATACTTAATACGAAAAAATAATTTCTGAGGTAAACAATCAATGGAACACAGAATAACGCATTTAATAAAACTATTAAAACAATAATAAGACATAAACTTTAAAGAAATGTTTGTTAAAATAAAAATTATTTAGAATTTTCTTCAGCGGAAATTTATTTAAATATTTTTTTTATTTTATTTAGTATTGCTTATAGAAAAGAGAAGAATAAAAAAAATATATAAAAGTATTTTACTTTATTTATTATAATCTTAATGAAAATTGAAAAACAATAATTTTTAAACGAAAGCAGTTGATAAGTTTTAATATTTCTTGAAATCGTTTTATTTCCTTCTTTTTATTGTTGTATCACTATTTAACTTTCAAAAACTTTTTGCAAAAATCTTGTTCATTTTTCTTTGAATAATTAAATAAATATTTGCCAACAATTTCAAGCCAATTAAATACTACAACTTGCACTACACCATGTCAAATAAATCAAGCATAAAATCTACAGATAAAAACATACTAAAACGAACAGCCATAAAAAAGCAAAAATCTCTAAACTAATAAAAAAATAATATACTTTATGCATAAAAATACAAAAAAATGTTTTTGTTATTTTTAACTCGAGCTATTGTGCTAAAAACACTCTTAAACAATTTTTCTTAATATTTTGTATTAAGCTTTCTGAAAACTTTTACTTAGTTTTAAGAACTTTTAAGTTAAATATAGAAGTAGCTGGACAAAAATTTATCACAAAATCAATAAATACGAGTACATATATTTTAGAAAATTTGTAATATTGTTTTAAAAAATATCTCGTAGGAGCGTAGGTGTTGTAAATTGAATAAGAATAAAATTTAGCACTGGCTACAACAGTAGAGGTGACTAATTGCTCGTAAAAAAAAAGATCATGAGTTCAAATCCTAACAGCATCCTGAGTATAAACACAATAAATGCTGTTAAATAGCCGCTCTTAAAGTCACGATACAAAAAATAAAGTAAATTTATTGCATTGCAGATCTTAATGAATTCTTTATGAAAATAGCAACTAAGTGCGCCAATCTTGACTGAAATGTTTTAAGAAGATCTTGCTGGGTAAGGTTGGAGATCATCACTTTGTCTTGCAGGAGCCAAAGCATATTATTGGCTATATCTCTTCTCAGCTTAAAGGCATATGTATGCTAAACAACATTTCAAGTCACTCGAGTCTCGCCATTGTCACAGTATGTTGTGTTCTGAACAGCTGCTTAAATTTGTATAAAATATATTTAGTAAAAAGAAGATCTTCAAAGTAAATCTAAATATGTCACATAATAAGAAATAGTGAAATAAGTGAATTATGAAATAAAAATTTAGGTGCTTGTATTTGCAAAGTATAATTGACAGTTTCTATTTTTGGGAATTTTATTTTTATTTTAATTTATTTTTTTTTGGTTTTAAATAAATTACATTTCATTTTTTTATAACACTTAAGTAAATAATAGAAGCATTTTTAAATCTATTTCCTATAAAAATCTTTTATCGGTAAATTTATTTCTTATAAGAAACCACATTCTTATTCTCAGACAATGAAAAAATTTTCGTTTACAAACTAAAAAGTTAATACTCACTGTACCGTTTCTAGACTCAATAACATATTGCAGCCCATTTAAAAACTACAGATATTTTTAAAATTTTTTTGCTCAATCTCCCACTGTGCAAAAAAAATTATTTCTTCTTTCAACTTCCTTTTGTTTGAAAAACATTAAAAATTCAGCAATATCCAAAGAACTTAAAGAAATTGAAAATTATGCTGAAGACGTGCTCATAAAGGGTATACAAAAATTATCATAAGAATAATATATATAAGTTTGTCATTCCATTTGTAATTTCTACAATATCTATTTCCGACCCCATAAAATATGTCGTTGGTCACAGGTTTACAACTCTTAACATGTTTTATTTGTTTGTACTCCGTTGCTAAACCGTGAGGAAGTAGATAAAAAAAACACAATTAGTAGGAGATAATTATTGTGGGATGATGTAAAGAAAACAAAGCTATTGATTTAAATTATATTTCATTAAAAAAAGGAAGTAAATAAATATTAACACGATTCGATATTCTGAGTACTTACGCATAGTCGATTGAGCAATGTCCGTCTGTCAGTCCATTCTACTATTGAAATCAACTTTTCCAAGGCACTAGATGAGCTAGAGAAAACTAAAAGAAGCCAATCGATCAGACATAGTTTCGAAAGATTTGCTATTGAAAATCAGCAATATTGGTCTATGTCCAAGCCAGACGTTCTTTTTTTTATTGAATTTTTTATTTGGAAAAATTAAGTAACTTCAATCAAAAAACAAAAAAAAAAAACAATTATATGAAGTGATAGAGAATTAAAAAACAAGTAGAAAATATCTAGTGAAAAAATCAACGCCCGCACATATTTTCCGAGTTATGGGCCTCTGAAATTTTCATTAAAAAGTTTTGTTGTCAATATGGTCAATATGGGTATTATTTAAAAGCTTTTGAAAAAATCTTTCAGGAAATACTAAAACTTAAAAAATGGCTTAACCTATTAAGAGCCGATGATATTTTTTATTTAAATTTTTTGAATTCTCTGTCACCCGAATATAATATAGCACTGTTTGTTGTTCGCATTCGAAAATTAACTGGGAGAGGAATATCTATGGTATAATTTATTTGAAGAAATGTGTGTGTATATTTCATAAAGATAGCCGAATGAAGAGATTTTCGCCCTACCAGGCAACGCCGCACGTGTTAATTTAATTGTTTCTTGAAACTTTGAACATGCGGCACCGCCTTGTTAAAATAATATACCGTCCAAATTGACATTATCCATGGTAAAATTATTTTCGAATATAAAGAAGAAATGATAGTCACGGCTTACTCAGTCGTGTTAGATATATTATCGTGCAAAATAAAGTGGGTTTTCAACACGTTTAAACAGTGACTGTTATGTTTGTCCTATTAAAAGAATCAGATTCCAAATATAATTAATTAATTAAAATTTTATTTAATATTTTTATGACCAACTTTGTGTTTTAATTCTTATTATTTTTAGATTGTTTCAAAGAAGAAGATAAACAAGGAAAATCTCAACCAAAAAAGTAGGAATAAAATTTTATTTTTTGTACACCCTTTAGTTCATGTCTAAATGTAAAAACGCACCGTTATTGAAACTAAGAAAAAAAATATTTACATTTTTCCATAAAAAAAAGAGAAATTTTTGTTTTCATTAAGAGATAGGCCCAGCAACACTTTAAGTGCAATTTTCAGCATGAAACAGAGATTGTGTTTTAAAATTAAAATATGTTCCGACATGTTTGTGGTAAATTAAAATAATTTTCTTGCCTTTCAATAACAAGTCATAAAAGAGGAACAAATTTTAAACATTAATTACAAATATATTCAGGGTATTCAAGTGTTGTAAAGGTGTTATTATTGTTGAATAGATTTTTTTTAATAAAAATGTCTTCTGGGGCTGTCTTATTAATTCAACATTGATTTTTTCGTGAGCAGTGCGTAGGGCTCAGTAGAAATATAGAATTATTAGGCTCTTTGTTGTTGGTGACACTGCTCCATTTTTAACAGTATAACGAACTAAAAAATAATTCTACAGGCCCTATTCACAGTCTACTTCAACTTAAAACAAATTAAATTTTGCATTGTAATGGTTAAATAATTAAAGGAAATGTGAGTGAGTGTTCACGCCATTTGGTTTGCAATGGGATGTTTAAATAGAGTAAGTAAAATTAAAGAAAAATGTGATTTGCAGGAAAATTTTTAAAATCATTTAAAAAAAATAAAATTAACAAGTACAAGAAGCCCTACTTTAAAATTAAACAGTGGTAGTTTAGCAATTTATTGGTATAAGAAACGAAAACCATAAATCATTTCGGATAAATATAACTTCATAAATAACTTTCATTTTCTACTTTCCCTGAATACCCCTACTATTTGCTATTGTAATTGGCTTAAGTTTGAGCGCATATAAATTCAAAAAATGTTTGCCATTTTTTTGTCTGTTTCTTTTTTGTTATTTAATGTTTTCAAGTTGCGGTTAAGATGTTGCGGCCTTAAACATGCCACAATCTTGTTGTCTTATTTTATACTTTTTTTATTGTTGTTGCATTTGTTGTTTTTGACTGTTCTGTTTGTTGTATAAGTGGTAAATGTGCGCAACTCTATAATTTTCCAATATAAATAATGAAGTGTAATTCGTATAATTTTTTTTTTCTTTGCTTTTATTTAAACGTGGGTCAACCGAAATTATACACAAAATAAAGATAAACAGACATAAAAACACCCAAACACACATTTGCTGCATCTTCCCTATCTGGTGTGCATTGTGGGCTTTTTTTGCGTTACAAAAACGTTTTTCTTGCGCACAGCTGTGGATGAAGTCTTTAACATCTTGTTTATATTTTTGTAGGATTCGGATTGAAATGACAAAAAAAATAATGTCACTGACTTTTTCAAAACTATTTGGTTGGGATTTTTCGTTATTCATACATTTTTGTAAGTAAACAAGTATATGAAATTAGCTTTATCTTGCAAATATGAAATAGATGGAAATAGAATTTGTACAATATTCTTAATGGATTTTTTTTGTCATGTGTTCTGTTTTGTTATTGCTAGTTCTAGGGTTTTTATTTAATAAACATTTTTGGCAAAGAATCAAAAAAATAATATTATTTGTTTTTAAGTGAAACTTAGTGAAGACACAATTCGAAAAAAGGTCGTTTAGAAAAAAGAGACAAGAAATATGGAAAAATAAATGGCTGTTGCATTTAAGAAATAAATGGAAAGTTCCTTTAACCTTCTAGAATTTGGTGTATTGGTTTAGTTGTCAACAGTTATATCATTTGTATTAAAACAATTTATTCAAGTCACTTGTTAGAAACTTGGAATAAAAAATGCTATATATAAGTGTTGTAGATCTTAGTCAAAATCAGACTATGAAGGCTTAAAAGCCGCTTGTCCAGAAATGAACTATTTAAAAGTGTACACCAGAAAACAGCGTATACAAATCGAAATTCAAGGCTAAAATAAACTTATTTACGGTCGGATATTTTATGTTTAAATAGATTCTTCCTGCATCTACCGCTTCCCAGAGAAGAATTTTTTAAAATCAGGCAGTTATTGTTTGTCTGCCTGGTAAAGGATGATGTATTTGTTGCTTTTATCTGGAAGTGGCTAAGACATTAGCTCATATTATGTTTAAATATCCAACATTGGTTTACATTAGACTGAGTATCGACAACACGCAATCAAAAATAAATATATCATAGGTTAGGTACAGAGCAGCCAGTCGGACTACAATATGCCATAGCTCCGGCGCAGCTCCAGCTGACGAAGCTCTTGCTTTACTAACCAGGCAATTTTGGTGTTATGTACATGCCTCCCACACGATTCAACTTTTCTAAGGCACTAGATGAGCTAGAGAAAATTTAATTACGCCAATCAATCAGACATAATTTCAGTAAGATCAGTAGTCCATGTTCTTCGAGGCAGCGGGCAAAACACGATGTCTGCCTCTAATTTTTCTATATTATTTGAAGCAATAAAGTAACTTCAATTGAAAAATAAAAATATGGGGCGATAGAAAATTAAAAAATAAGAATAAATCAACATACGAGAAAATTGGCGCTCGCCCATATTTTTCGGGCTATGAACCTCCAAAATATTCATTAAAAAGTTTGATTGTCAATTAAGGTATTATTTAAAACCTTTTGATGAGGTCTTCCAGAAAGTACTACAATTTTTTTTTTTTAATTCTTAACCTATTAAGAGAAGGTCACATTTTTATGTTTTTTTTTTTTTTTATTCTCTGTCACCCCGATATTTTTCTTTTTAAATAGGGTTTCTTCACTAAAGTAGATTTACATTCATGGTGTAGGGTACATAAGATTCGGCATAGCCGAATATAGCTCTCTTAATTATTTTTTATCATTTTGTTCCGATAATGAATCTTTGGCTACGTTTTTTTTTCTTTAGTTTTGTTCAAAGTAACGAATCTTGTAAGTGGTGGAAGCAGCAATTCATTTGGCGGCATACTGTCTTTGCAAACACGTCCGATTTTTTAAACACACATGTTTTATTGCTACAGCTAGTAAATGGATGTCTAGTCTTCTTTCTGAACAATTTAGAAGAGTTTTTACAATATTGAGTGATGGCGTCGTCTAATATTTAATTTTTTTTTTACGCCTGAAAGTATGCTAATAATATGCTAAAACAATGTATCCTATATGTTAGACCAATGGTTCTCAAATGAGGGTCCGTGGACCCCTAGGGGTCCGTGGCAACCATCCAAGGGGTCCGCATGAAGAACCGAAGAAACAGTGTTTTCAAAAATAATTAAAGTTTTATCTTGAACTTGGGCTTCAGAGGGGTCCGCGAAAAAAAAATTGTTTACTAGGGGTCCGTGAGCAGGATTTTGATGAGAACCCATGTGTTAGACCGTATAAAAATGAATCGGTGAAAAAAATTTAATCAAAAGAGGTTTGCCAGATAAATAATCTATAAGAAAAATTTTTCTTTAAAAAATTACTCCTTTTTAAATAACTCAAAATATTTGTCTTATAAAGAAATTAACTTTATATAATTTGTAGGCCAATTAAACTAAAACTTCGAAGTCTATGTAACAAATTAAAAAAAACTTTTTTTTGGAATTTAAAATTCCTACAGCTTTTACGGAAGCAAGCAAATTTGATCAAGAAGTGAAAAATAGGATCCCTTCTCTTCCACCTATTGCACAGTTTATATAAACGTAAAATAATTAAAAGATTTAAAAATTTTTAAACAAATTCTTCAATACTTTTACACAGGGATCAATAGTATAAAGAATTTAATTTTGAAAGCAAAAGTTAAAAGTTCTTTTAAATAAATATATTTTTCTTCTTATTAAGGTTAATTTTTTATACTTTTTTAATGTTGCAAATTTTAGTTATTGGAAAGATGAATTTTAAGGTTTCGATTAAATAAAAGATACAAACTTTAAAAAATTTCTTTTTGTATTTTTAATAATTTTCTAAAAGTATTTAATATTTTATGCAAATTGTTGCCGCTTTCTTGTTTTATTGTTTTATTTTTTGTACTTTTAGCTCTCATATTCCTGTTAATTGTTTTGTTTCATAACTACACATTTTCCGCCTGTTAAGTGCCCAATTTCCTGCTAATAATATTTTTTATTTATTTATTTACTTTTTTTGTTGGCAAAAATAACTTCTTTTTTTATTTTTAGCAAATTTATATTCAATTTATACAAAAAAAAACCTTTCAAAGAATAGAAAATAACTGAAATAAATGAGAAAGAAATCCACCTACATTGGGTTTAATATTGTTCCAGCTGTAAAAAAAAAAAACTTTATATTTTTTTTATATTTTATAAATTCCATTTGAACAGTTCGCATAAAAAATCTTTTCTTTTTTGTGCAACATAACTTTATACTTCTTTGAATTGCTAAGTTGTAGTTTATGGTGATGCTGAGTATCATTATCTTTTTTTATTTATTGTACAGGGTGTCCGCAAACTTATGCATACCCTTAAAGAGAACATCAATATTTGAATTAAGAAAAGAAAAAGAGTTAAAAAAAAGAGTTGGTAAGCGAAGTCGGTGTTAGTTTTAATTGCGGACATATGACCATTTTTAGAGATGCACTTTGTCCATATTAAATACGACACAATGTTTAGGGACATTATAAATTTTTTCAAAACGGAATTTTTGTCAAAGTTATTTAAGAGTAAAAAGCATATGCGATGCACCCACAACGCATCTTTAATTGAGTCAGATATTACAAAACTAAGTTCGGTGAAGCAGTTGCTTTTATAAGCACGACATCACAACATAATAACACGGCAGCAGTAAGATTTATATAAAACGTTCATGAACAAATAAGAGCACTAAGGCCTTCCCATCGCTGAATATAATTTTCATATGAAAAACTTTTCTTTAAACTTTGTGTCCAAAAAAATTTTTTTTTTCATTTAAATCTTGCGTTAATTTCGGGACATGCTTTTTTAATGTTTCTTAACAATTTTCCTGTTTCTTTTTCTACTTCTCCAAATTGTGCGTATTTTCTTGTAATTTTTATGTTACAACAAATGCCGGATGCTTTAAACTAGAGTAAAGACACCTTTTGATTTAGTGGTGGCACCTTTGATATATTTAAAAAGTTAAAGTGGTAGGATGGTGAACAACAGTGGGATGTAAAGAAACAAGAGTAGGAATACTGTTCGTGTTTCAAATGTTAGTGGCTAGGAATCACTCTAATTCCTTTTTAAACAAATTTTGTTCTGTTTTATATCTTACTAGCAGTGCCTACGAATTCGTCCGCGTATCATTTCTTAAAATTAAAATTTAGAAAAATGTGTTTTTAAACTTTTGTTGTAGAGTTCTGTAAACGGTATTAAAAACTTTCCTTCTGCATAAATCAAATGTACTGACGAATGTTTTAGTACCATTATACCAATCAAATTGGATGACTTCACATTGGTATCTCTAGGTTTTCTACGAAATGACATATTTTATGAAATAAAAAATGTTCTATATATGAAACGATGTTCTTATTTTGTTCAATTCCATCCAGCAGTTTTTACGTGACGCGAACACAGACAAACAGACAAAAATTTTAAAAATAGGTGTTTTGTATAAAATTTCCAAAAAAAAAAAAAAAAAAAAAAAAAATTCATGTACAAATGTATAGTTGTAGTATAATTAACACGAACCAAGATATTTGAAAATTTTTATCATAACCAAAATATTTTAAAAATAATCAATGTATTTTTTGAAGTGCTAATGATTTTAAATTTTCCGTTTCTCGGCAATTTAGCCAAAATTTTCACGGGAAGTTGCAAAAAAGCTTTTCTCGGTAATTCCCTCTCGAAAACTACAGTTTCCCAAACCATAGTTGCATCTTTCTTGTTTAACAATGTGTCGATAGCCAAATGCATTTCTTTGGCGATATTCTAAATAGGACGTTTGTGTAGGATGGTACGTCGCGACCTTCAATAAAAATGAATTCTGCGACAGATTTGTGATACGTTGTGGAACACAGCCTTAATAGATTTTAAAGTAAATTATATAATAGTGACAGACTTTCTTCATTTAAAATTTTGTGTGGTTTTTAACTTGCGTTTTTTAGAGTTTTTCTGTATATAAATCGTTTTTTTACTATTTTAGTTTCTATTTAATTAAAATATTTAATTTTACTTAGCTAAGCCCACCGTCTACACAATGAGTTTTATTTTATTTTATTTTTTATATATTATGGGTTATCCATATCAAGGCTTTATATAAAATCTTAGTAAATGCCAACATTATTGACTTCGAATAAAAGAAAGAGAGTAAAAGAAATTAAACAAAACAAAGGTGAAACAACTTGAGTATAAAGCAACTAAAAAATGTTTATTACCGTTGTTTAAATCATTCTAAATGGCACTCAGCACACTTAATGCCATTTAGAGTGATACCTGGTACCACAACAACAACAACAAAAATGTAATGACGCATTTCCTTTTTCAATATTCTTTCAAAGAAAAAAAAAACTTACCTTCATTTTTTTTACTTCTTTGCCATGAAATGCAGTAAAGTTTTTATATTAGTTTTGTTGTTGTATTTTTTGTTTAGAGATAAAATCTATGATACTTTAGAGATAAACAAGGTAAAACAAATGAATTAGCATCTTTTGTAGAACCAAGTTTAAGTAGAGTAGAAACCTAAAGAAATAAATTAAACTAAAGGGAATTTAAAATGGTACTTAAAGTACATAAATATTTGGGTAAAAGTGCTTTCTCTTAAACAAATATTTTGTTTTTAGATATCGAAAGTAAAACTAAAGAAGAAAGTTTATTTTCATTTTAAGACTTTGCTTCATAAACTATTTATAACATTAAACAAATAATACAAATTTAGATTTTGTTTTAAGTTGTTTATTTTTTACTATGAGTACTAGAACTTAATTGGTTTGCATTCAGAGTTGAACACATATGCAATAGTTTAACATGTTTGTTTAATAAAAAAATATATAAAATAATAGCTCAAGGTGTTTAGTATTGTATTGACCTTCTAATCGAATTCACATTCTGTTTTTAAGGTTTTAATATAAAATATTTCGGATTTTTTTTATTAATGTATGTAAATTTTACCTGATGACCAAATTTGAAATGCTAGGAAAATACACATTGAAACAAACTTTTCCTTCAATCAAAAATTTCATCATTTTCGATTAAAAATGTTGTACATCAACACAAAGATGCTGAATAAAAGAATTACAAAAATAAAATTTTAAGAATTTATAACAACAAATCTAAAACAGAACTGAAAATGTTATTATTATTTCTACCACTAAGAAGTGTGGTGTCTGAAGAGAAGAAAAAAAAGAGAATTCAGGTAGTAAAACTTGAGCATCCATGAGGACTGTGCTTCTCATCTTTTAAACAAGATGTCACGAGTTTAAATCCCAACAAGTTATTTATTAGAGGAATAAGAAAGTGGTTTAAACTTTCGGCACTCTTGATTAAAAAACGAAAATAATTTTTGTAAAGCCGCGATGATTCTTTACCTGCTTATTAGGACAGCAAATAACATGGCTAAGATGACCGTGCTTACACAGATAAAGGAAGAAACAGTGACTGAGCCTTAAAAAAGTAACAACATATCAGAGTGTAGCAATAAAAAAAAAATGATTTCGAAATTTTACCGGAGCCACAGCTTAAGCTGTATAAAAGTTGGAGCTGCAATATTTTATATTGTGGATAAGAGTATAAATTTGTTAAAAAGCATTTTTAGCAACAAAAGCTCGTGTGGAAATCTAGGAATACCTTAAAACTTATGAATTTCTTAAATTAATTATTTTTATTTTTCTTAGTTATAAAATGGGCGTTCTTGTTTTGTTTTATTATTTGATAATTTTCAATTGCTTTTTATTTAAAATTGTAAGTTCTGCAGCTAGTTCTTCGTATGAATACTTTTTACGCCAAGGAAAAAATCATTGTTACTCTTTTTATGACGCTCAATTACTTTTATTAGAGTAGTACGTGAACACACCTAATGTTTTGTCTTTTATTACATGGAAATAAAAAATTTTTGATACACACTGGTAAAAACTTTGATTTTTGTAATTTTTCATAAATTTGCATTAGCAAGATTTGGATGCCCTGCATATGTAAAGTAAAAGTATTAATATTCTTTTGGTCGAATGTATAACCTGTTAAGCTCTACTCTCTATTATTAAAAAATCGTAGACTACGTCAAGAAACACATAAAATAAATTGAACAATAATTATCTATTTAATTTATTTAATTATTTAAAAACAGTTAAAGGTACTTTTTGCTACGAAAATAGTACTCTGTTTTTAATGTAAGAAAATTAATACATGTCTATATATATACACACATGTATGCTTGTATGTGTTGTATGCTCTTTATAAAAAAATGTGTGGTAGCAAATGTTGTGAAATTGAAACTGGTTCTGTTTTAAACTTTTAAGGGAAACAAAAGAATTTAAAAAGAAATGAAAACAAAACAAAAAATCTAGTCTATCAAAGTAGATAATAATACTCTAGGGTTAAGAAGTAGTAATAGACCAGGTGTTTAATAAAGGGTTCTCTGATGGGTACAGCAGGACACATTAAAATGGACAATTAAATTTAGAAACTAACATCACAGAAATTCACCTTTTTATTAATTGCATCTATTGAATGAATGAAGAGAATTATAATAAATTCTGTCTCTTAGGAAGTGACTATTATAACGTCAAAAAAATTTTCATAACATTACAAAACTTTCAAAAGCAAATAATAATTTATATCGTATCTAGTGTGCAACACGTACTCGGTGACAGCCACAATTTTCATTAAATTATCAGTAAGAAAATAAATTATTAAAAACATATTATATAAAACCAGACTGGAGCTTAGCTTATTTGAAAGAAATTTTGGTTCAATTAATTTAGGTTCCATATAAAACACTCATTTAAAATGTTGCTTTAAAAAAATATGTTCTCAAAGGAAATAAAATACTCGTAAAACATTGTCTAATTTAAGGCGCCTTACATAAGCGATAACGACTTCTAATAAAAAGTTCTTTTTTAATTCATTGTTAATACAAATTATACAATTGTAAAAAAAACTTAAAAGTTTTTATGGTGTTTTAAGGAAAAATTATTTATATTTGTAAAAAAAAAAAAAAATTAAGCATATAAATAAATTTCTAACGAAATATTAATAAAATATTATTATATTCAGTAGCACACAATAATATTTAATGTTATTATATATTTATTAGCTATGAAAGTTATGAGCTCAACTATATTTGAACAATAAAATTAAATACTGGGAATAAAATTTTATAAAATGGTCCTTCGAGCCGAAAGTTAATTGTTGGTTACAGTAAAGTTGTAATACAAAATATAAAAAAAGAATGCACTATCGGATTTTTTCAATTATTTATATTCATTCTGATAAAAATTTTTGAAAATTTAATATTTTTAAATTTTAAAATCTAAGTAGATTTATTTAAATATTATAACGAAGCGAATAATTTTAGTCGAGCTAAAGTTCACATTTTTTTTTTTAATTTGTTAAGCTAGAAATATTAATTATATTTTTTTAATTTCAAAGAAAACAATACATTTCAAATTATCTAATAGGTGTATGAGCTTAAACAGGACTTAGATTATACATTTTGTTGGATTTTTTTTTAATAATATAGATTTACATTTGTAATAAAAAAAATTATAAAACATAATTAAATTTATAAATTATTATTTTTTCTTTTACAGATGCCTGAATAACTAAAAAAAAATAATAATTGTGCAACTAAATATAAACACGCAACACACTCAAGCTGCATGCGTCAACGTGACAATATTTGCCAGCTTTATTTTAAACATGACAGACACTCAAGCAAAGAAAATCTTTAACATTTTCTAGACAACTAAATTTTATAAAAGAAAAAAAAAACATAAAAATAAAAATAACAACTAAATAACAAATAGTAAAACATTATTTTACTTCATATAAATTAAAAAGAAGAATACTAAACTTTTTTGAAACTTAAATGTTGCACAAATGCACAAGCTCGTACAAACAAATAAAATAGGATGCATAAAGGAGAACGAATAAACTATACAGCAAATGATAAATTGTCTTGAGTACACCAAGACGCTCATAAAAACTTCAACTTAAAGCATTTTATGGTGAATGTCCTTTTTGTTGGTTTTCTCCACCACTTCAACAGCTCTTGAGGGGACTAGTGGTGCCAACTGAACCATTTCAACATTCCTCCTTTTTTCTTTGTTGTACTCCACGAGACACAAAATAAAAGCCAACGACGGAAACTATGTACGTGGTGTCGCTGAAGCACTTGAAAAACGTGTTCATGTCTCAGAATTTCTTTTTGCCATTTTTAGTTTGGCTATAAAAGGAAAACAACATTTTTGTTATTGTTGTTATTGTTGCCATTGTTGGTGTTAAGGATCAAGTGCAAGGTTATATTACATTTCCAAATAGCCAGTATTGTGTACTTGACACTCAATATTATAGTTTCCTTGGCTTCAAAATAATCTACGAGCAACAAAACAAAGACCGAAATAGCAATAAAAATTATTTTTCTTAAGAAAAAAAAGCAGTAACAAAATAAAAAAGTAATAAAAAATTTTTAACATTGTAAATTGTATCGAGTGCAAGGAGAAAAAAAACACAGAACATGAAAACAGCATAAAACTTTTACACCCGCCTAAAAGTATGCAACTTTATATCTGTTTAAATTACAGCTACTAAATATCTTACAAGGAAAATTTTTGTCCTTTTTGCTGTTACAAGACAAAAGAAAAAATATCGAAACATTGTAAATTTTACGTGTAATTTTTTTTGCTTCAAAGAAATGTTATAAATATGGTATCCTGCAAAAGCAGTTCTTGTTACAAGAACTGCCTACCCCGAACTCATCATCTGAAGCATCTAGACAATACGTTACATCGGCAACAAAAGTGTTTGGTTAAAATCTATGTAAATAGAATGTTACGTTTGAGAGTTTATAGAGGAGTATTTTTAATTTTATATCTCACATTGTGGATAACAATCTTAGCACAAGGGGTTCAAGGTAAGTGATATTGATTGAAATACAATACAATTGAAAAAAAATTATAGCTATAAAAATTTTTAAAACGAATCTAGAAAATGGTTCTTCGAGCCAGGAAAATATATATATTCTTAGGAATAGCGAAGCTTTTTTAAATAATTAAGACTTCTTAATTGTTTCTTGTTTTTACACAATAAAAATTTTCTCACAAGTGATATAATAAGAAGGGTAGGAAAGGGAATGTATTTCTTTGAATGGCGTGCTTTCCTGGGTGTGTGGTATTACAGAGCATATACCTTGTGTCCCAGATATATATATATATATATTTTTTGTCATGCTGTCCATATCTGTTTTGACTTGCGTGCAGATTTAGTGTGATTCTTTATTTTAAGTTAAATATTTTTATATTTTGATCACAATTTGCGACAATCAATTTATGAAATACTGTGATGCTTATAATTAAATTATGTTTTTTATAATTCAGAGAATGGTCCTTCGAACCGAAGAATTTTAAATTTAACGTTTAAAAATATATTTATAAAAAATTTATTTTATACATGTCTGCATATAAGTTTTTCCTAGTTAAAGGATTTATGATTTTTGAATAGTACATGAAATTTAAAATAATGGCAGACAAATTAAAAATTTAGAATAAATTTTTAAAAAAGAATATAAAATGTATAATCACTAATTATAGCTCCTATAATAAATTAAAATATTTTTCATTAATTTTAGAAAAACTTTGGGTCTCTGAATCATGTAAAATTTTGTACTAAATCATTAAAAATCTTTTAACTTAGGAAATATGCAAACCAATTAAAACTTAATTAAATAATGGTCCTTCTAACGACGAAAATTTTAAAATTATCAAATTGAAGGACTTAACTTAAATATTTATTTGTTCAAATTCATGTCTGTGTGTAAAAATGAAAATCTTCTTTTACAATTTATAGATTTGGGAATAGTAAAAATAAGCTTTTAGCGCATGGCACATGAAATTAAAAATATTAACGGAGAGAACATAAAATTCTAAACCATTAAAAAATTTCTTAAAATAATTTAAATTAGCTATTTTTCAATAATTTTATATAAAATATAAGTTGTTTATAATAATAATTAATAAATATTATTATTAAGCAAATTAAAAAAAAATCGGGTTTAAGATTCCTCTATGGCCCGTCAGCAAAGTATTTGATGTAGCGATTTTTATGTAAATCTTTTTTTCTATTTCAATAGCTTTAGAGGGTTTAATTCTATACTTTTATAAGAAAAATTTATATTTTGTTTGGCAGACAATTTTCAAATGCATTTAAGTTGCGTTACTTTTCATTTTAAATAAATTTTATTAAAATAAAACTCAGTTTAAATATTTTTATTTTCTTTAAAGTATATTAAAATTATTTAGTTTTTCTCTAGACCTTTTTATGGACCGCCTCAAAGTTACTTGAAATAAGAAGCGTTTCAAAAAATCTTGCCTTTTATAACATCATTGCGGGTTATAATTATACCGACCCTGTCTCTAATTTTTCCGTATTCCATTTTGCAATAATGAAGTAACTCCAATAAACAAAAAAACCCAAAAAAAAAAAAAAATGTGTGGGGCGAGAGGGTTTTTAAAAATAAGACAAAACACCAACTGAAAAAATAGACGCTCGCCCATATTATCCGAGTAATGGGACTCTGAAAATTTTATTAAAAAAATATGATATCTATGTGGTATCATTTAAAAGAATCCAAAAAAAAAACATCTTTCAGGAAATACTAAAATTTTTAAACATGCTTAACCCATTAAGAGCCGATGACACTTTTATGTAAAATAATATTTATTACTTATTTTTTTTCTTGTTTTTTTATTCCCTGCCGCTCCAACATTTCTCTGTTTAATTGGAGTTACTTCACTTAACTAGACTTATATTTATGGTGAAGGGTATATAAGATATGGCACAGCCGAATATAGCTCTCTTACTTGTTATATTTACTAAAATTGATTTCACCCTGTTTGTATGTATTTTGAAATTTTTTATTAATTACTCCAAGATTCGACCAAGGCGTATCCATTACCAGGTGGTCGCAATGGCGAATTCTTTAATTTTCGCTAAAATCCCTAAAAATCGAATGAAGTTAAAAATACAATGAAGTTAACAATACAATACATGTATGTGTAATGTGTATGTTTTCAAACTTCATTTATTACTAATGAAAAGTTTCAAACAAATTATTAAGTTTTGCAAAAATTTTCTAAATCTTTTAAATGGCTCAACTTTAAAATGTTAAGAAAAAAATGTTATTGTATAACAATTCTCTTTCTTGCAGCTATTAAATATTCTTAAATTCATTTGGCTTTCACTTAAATATTTTATAACACAATTACTAAAATACCACAAATTAAATTGAAACTTTATTTTTCAATAAAATTTTACGTATTTGTTTTTAACAATCTCTCTAACATTGAATGTACTTAGGTACTTGTTAAAAATTAGTTGTTTATTTCATAAATGTACTTACAGCAATAAGAAGAACATATAAAAAGTTTGAAAAAGTTTTTTTGTGAACAAGTGAAATAAAAGTTTTAGAAACTCCATCATGTTAGAATCTTATCTGTTGCAAAATTCATGAAAATAATAAAATAATAGTTTATAGAAACATCAAGCACAAGTGTAGAATTTATTTTTATCTGTATGAAAAAAAAAAACTATAAAACTATGAAACTATAGCTATCACTACAACAGAAAACTGTAAGAAAAATATTTTTAAGGTTGTTCATTTTAAAGCCTCTGAGTAAAATTTATTTTATTAAAAATATGTGAAAAAATTTTTAGTTTATATTTATATATTTTTTTTAAATAAAAGTTTTAAACATTGAAAATAACTCGTTAGTATATAAACTTGTGCATAAGTGGAAAAGTACTTGAACATAGAAAATGTATCCTAAAAAAATTATCAAATTATATTTAAAATTAAATTATTAAAAGAAATAATAAGAACGTAAAGATGAACTGACTGATTTTTTTTAACAGAAAATGACATTGTAAAAAATTCATCGTATTAAAATATAAAAAAAATATTAAATTATAATTAAACGATTTTGTTACTGTTATGTTACTGACTTCTCGTTAGCAATCAGACACTGTAGTATTCCAATATTCCAACTTAAGACTCATCGCGAGAGCAGTCGATAACGGACTCTTAATTTAGCATTGCCTCTGCCAAGAAGCTGGCTAAATTAAATCTAGCAAACTATGGAGACTTGTCAACCTCCTACCTACGAATATAAAGCTCATAATTACTGGGAACAAGCAGGACCATAAGAATGCGATAGGGATGCATAATAACGCTTAGAAAGAGGAAGGAACCCTAGTCTTTTTATACAATGGAGAAATCACTAAGAATGAACAAGATTCTCTGGCCGCAACCGCTCTTTAAAATATACAAAAACAAGCTGGATAACTGCGTTAGTGACAAATTATGAAATTTTAAAATCAAGATGAGAACCCTAGAAGACTTTGAATGGCAGAGGTCGAAGTTGCAGCTCACAGTGTATGTGAATACCATGCATTGGCAAGTTAAACATGTTAAATATTAGACAGATGTTAGCAATTACAGAACACACAAATGAGGTCCAAAGTGACCACCCAGGAGTATAAAATTTCTACCGTGAAGAGAAAAGTTTGATGACAACATGAGATATTGAGAAACTGAGGTGTTTGTTATTATAACCAGGTACCAGAAATCGCCTGGTCTAACGGACCACGTAGTGTTATTGGTTTGTTTCGATAACTGCTCGCGAAGATTTCAGTAATAAGATAAACTTTTTGACAAACTGTGAAAACATATAGGGCAGTATTTATAGAAAACAAGTTCGTTAAAGACAAAATGTGTTTCATCGTTTATTATAATTTTCTTCGAAAAAAGTTTTGCGCTAGAATTTCACTACATTTTAAATATTTTCGATAGCAAAAGTGCATCTTTCTCTTCCTTTTTAAGCAAATACTAACCTCAGGCATGTAGCACACGTAGCGAAGAATTAAAATAGTTCATGAAGTTTCATCTTTAACGGTAATAGTGTAATTTCTATTTTAAGAGCCTTGAAAAAAATATTGATAAAACAAGATAAATAAAAACAAGTGCGAGTATATTCGGCTATGCCGATTATTATATACCCTTTATCTTGCATGTAACTCCAATTAAAAAGAAATATTGGAGTGGCAGAGAATTAAGAAATACGAAATAATTAGGGACTTTACAGAAAAAAGTTATCGGCTCTTAGTGGGTTAAGCATGTTTTTTTTTTTAGTATTTACTGAAATATCTCTTCAGAAACTTTTAAATGATACCCATATTGATTTTTAAAAAATATGTTGCACAATCGTAGTTTTTTGCGAACTCCGAAAATATGTGCGAGCGCCAATTTTTCATTTGATATTTTTTCTTGTTTTTTATGCTCTTTCGTCCCATATATTTGTTTTTTGACTGAAGTTGCATTATTGTTCCAAATGATATGGAAAAAGTTAAACACAGGCGTGGTGTTTTGCCCGCTGATATCCTTCGAGGCAGCTGATTGGCGTATTTTAATTTTCTTTAACTCACCTAGTGTCTTGGCAAAGTTATTTAACCACTAACACGGACGGGCAGACGTACAAACAGACATTGTTCAATTCACTTCGCTATGCATAAGGACTCAGAATATATATACTTTATGGGGTCGGAAATGGATATTGTAGAAATTACAAACGCAATGACAAACTTAGATATACCATCACTTTTTTTGGTGAAAGGTATAAAAACTAAACTCTTTTTTTAAGTGTATTAAGTCTCCCCTAATACATGTGAACATTAACTGCGAAGGGTTGAAATTAAAAATGTTAATAGATTTTTTTTATTTATTATTAAATTGCTCTTCTATGAATAAATATTTTGCATGGTGTAGAATCTGCTTGCATTGATTCAAATGTATAAACGTTATGTTTTAGTGCTGGCGGTAAAATACTAATGCTCTATACTCCGCCATATATCATAGTTATACAAAGTCATTAATTTTATTTTATTTTTTTTTTACTCATTGCCTTCACTATAAATATTTATATTTTGAACATAATTTGTGGAAAAATATAGATATTTTTTTGCACAAGGAGAATACTATTTATAGTGCTTTTTTAGTTTATTTTTTTCGGTTTTATTTAATAAATTGAGTTTATATATTTGGCATAAGAAAAAAAAAAATACACATTAAATATTTTAGTTGAGTTTTTGCGAATAATTTTATTGCTTTACTGCAATATTTCAAAAAATTAATCTGTGGTGCGAGAAATTCGGCAGAAATTATTCAAAAACTTTAGCAAATTAGATTCTTTAAATGAATTTAAGTAAATTGCTATAGCTATAAGTATATACAGAGAAAAATATCGTTGATATGACTATACTTTAATAGCAGCATGTTGTGACTCTTTTAAAGATTTTAGTTGTTTTAGTAGGGATCTTGTTTAAAATAAGACTGAATCATTTTTAATTTTTTATTCCTAAAAACAAGGTTATTTTCAAATCTTAACGAGAAGTTAATTATACAGGCAAAAGTCATGTTAAAGAAAACTATAATTTTTTACCTCAATAATATATTATTACACAGATAATAATGTTGTTTTCGTGACCATAGTTTAAACATTTTTTTTCTCTTCCTCTGTTATAAATAAAATAAAAAATAAAATAATATAAAATAAGAAAGAAACTCAATTATAAGATTAAAGTGAAATATACTTTAGAACCGGAAATTTAAATTAAACATATAATTCGCTACAATAAAAAATCTTCGGTGAGAACAAAATATAGTTGCAGTGATCATCTTACGATCTTCTCATTTTTCCCATCTAAAGTGAAAGTAAACTTTTTTTAGTTTCTTGTAAAAATCAAAATGATATACATCGCTTTTATACTTGCCAGTCAAAAAGCGGCAACATCTGCAAAATTTGGCACTAAAGATTTAACAGAAATCCCATGTAGCTCAATTTTCCATAAAAAAAAAACAATTTCTTGTTTATAAAACATAATTTCTTCAAAATTATTTCATATTTCTTCTAGTGCTTTGTTGCTAATAAAATAATTTTTTTAGAAACCTAACAATGTTGTATGTTTCTTAAAAGCTTATTAGGCAATCAAATACATATTATGCATGTTTAAAAAAAAACACAAAACAAAACTTTTATTTTGAAATTTATGGCCACATGCTTTTAACAAAAGAGCAGCGGCAAAAAAAATTCCCAGTATTTAAAAATAAAATGAATACATATAAAAAAAAATTATTTCAAAAAATAACTTTAAAGTACTTAAAAACCATTAAACGGCTTCAAAAAAATT
This sequence comes from Cistogaster globosa, assembly GCA_937654795.1. NCBI lineage: Eukaryota > Metazoa > Arthropoda > Insecta > Diptera > Tachinidae > Cistogaster > Cistogaster globosa. Next base: position 87,093,849 of record OW569407.1, on the reverse strand, counting down.
TTTGTGAATAGAAATTTTTACAATAGTTTTCGTACAAATGTACAATTCTTGGGAATAAATTGATGTTGAGAAAGGCTGTTTGTTGTCTTTGCAATTAAAAGATAAAAATGGAAAGGGCATTTTAAAAGAGTATACAAATAAAGATTTTTTAATATAAACAAAAGTATAGACTTTGTAGCCTTAATCGTATTTGATAAAAATGTCTTTAAATATTTAAAAAATAAAAAAACCAACGTTTATTATCACCAAATGGCCGGTCAAGAATAGAATAAAATCTTAAATTATTTGTCTACACATATTTAAAAAATAAATTATTCATATTCTTTTCGAAGATTAAAGCACTATTAATAGATAGAAGCGCTGTTTATGAAGAGAACCTTCAGATTTCTTAAAAAGCCGTGGATAGTTGGCTTTATAATTAAAAAATATTTTTCCACATACCATATCATTCAGTTTTAGATTATTTAGATAAAATAACGTAATTTGAATTTGTAAAAAATATCTACTTTCTATTTCGCTTTCTTAGTTAAAAGAAAAGAATATTTTCACGAATGTTTTTAACATTTATATTTTTAGCAAGAATGCTATTGTAGCTTAAGAATCTTCTGAAGAGTTTTTGTTAGGAAAACATCGACTCCTTGACGTTACTGCTTTTAGAGTTATAAAGCGGCACCAGTCCTTTGAGTTTTCAGGTTCCCTAGAATTGTGATCCAAGTTGATACTTGGTCTGCTATGCATCCTAAGGACCAGAGTAGGAATTTACTCTTGAATGTACAGCACACGTGCCAAAATTTGTATACATGTTCATGAATAAGAGCTAATTTTTTGTGTTCCTACTAAAGGCACATGTGCAAGTTCAACTTGCTTAGGCACACTTCATGTGCCACTATTAAAATGAAAGGCACATTTCAAGTGCCGCTCTTAAAATTAATATCACATGAGGGCACACGATCTTGCACTTTTCTATATGTCGAAGACGAAGAAATACAATGAAAGCAACAAAAAATCGTGGTGTTTTGTTGTTATTCATGTGCATGTGCCTATTTATTTTGCACGCACATTTCTCTTCATGTACATGTGCCGCACATGAGTTTGCAAATCCGTACCCTGCAAAGGACCCTTGTAGGCAAACTGAATTCACCTAGTGGTTAGACCAAAGACTCATGACTAGTTACTGACATTAATCTCTATCACATCTGTAGCCTCAGATTCCTCTTTTCTAAAAGAAAAGCCCTCCACTGCTGCAAATTTCTCAAAAAGATGACTGAGCAGTAAAAAAGCATGATGTTTTCGATTGTCAGACAAGACTTGGCCAATAAGAGACGGGCTCCCTTGGAGTGCCTTGAAAGTAGTTTAGTTGGAGACCAAGCATTTTATGGACTAAAAAAATTATTAAAGTGCCTCTAACTAAATTTCATAGCTTTAAAATAATCCTCGTACATTTGTCTTTCAGAAAAAAAACAGAACTAAACTGAAACTTGATAAAAAAAATTAGAAAATCATTTATTAAATCCATAAATATTTACTTGATGACAGTTTTAATAACATTTGAAAACATTTGTGTCTTACAGCAAAATCCATTTAAAGAACTAAAAATCTACAATAAAAAAATCTTAAACTAAAAACACATCTTGAATAAAAAGAAGAACCAAAAAAGTGAATAAATAAAATCTACTGATAAAAACTTTGTTTTCATTCTTTATACAAACTATACTTCGATTTAATTTTTTTTATTCTTTTCAAAAAAGTAAAAAAACAAATTCTGTATCTGGGGTTTCTATTACAGCTGCATTTACCATCCATTCAATGTATTCTATTTTCTTTAATGTGTCTTACAAATGTTTCTTTATTGTTGTTATGATTCTGATTCTTTTTTGTTTCATTTGTTTTTTTTTTTTAATTATATGGCACAAAGTTTTTTATGTTAATGAGACATCATTTTAAGTGAAAAACTATATGTTTTGGTCTTTCTGTCTCTTTGTATATTTACGAAGTGTGTTCAAAAAATCACAAAACCTTTTACGAATTCTTTGTTATGTAAGTTCGGATTGATGGATATGAGCAACATATTGAACATGTGGGGCAATATTTTTTCATTACCCAATCTCACTTTATATCCCTCATTTAACAAGTCGCCATAAATGTTGCTGCTGTTGACCATTTCTTACCCACATGGCTTAGGAAATTTTTTTTTAATTGAGCAGATTAATAATTAATCATAACCATCAAAATTATGTTCTTAAAAAAAGTTTACTAAATAATTTTAAAACTCTCCTCGTACGATAAAAGATACCAATTGTAGTCACTTTAGATTTATATCACACAAAAAGAGAACAAAAGAACTAAAGTAGAAGAGTAAAATACTTAGAAACTATAACAAGCGAAAAGGGTAAAAACTATTATTTTACAATCAAAAATACCTAAGAGTTTTCAAATTTTGTAAAACGACATAAAAATGTATTTAAAGTTAGTTAACCTGGGGTAGTAGCTGGGCCTTCACCATTTGTTTGGAAAAGTACTGAGTTGGTGCTAGAATATTGATGACAAGTCATGTAGGGTAACACTTACTCATAAATGTAAAATTGCACAACTGAATTATTTCAATTAAATAAATCAGTAAAATAAAAATTCTTGAGGTTGATCAAATTTTTTATTTAAAAATATATATTTAGTAAAAGTTTTTAATGTCATAAAAAAAATTAGTTTAGTTTTATTCTACATTAGCAGAGCCTCCCACCTCGTATTATTTCTAATTTGCTTCAAGTTCTAATTTAGAAAAATGCATTTTATTGTAGAATTCTGTAAACAGTGCTTAAAATTTTCCATTTGCAAAAGTAAATTGGGCTGACAGCTGTTTTAGTACCATTACACCGGATAAATATGGTGACTTCACATTTGTATCTCTAGTTTCTATAATAAACGACTTGTTTTTACGAAAAAAAAAATCTATAATTGAACCACGATTCTAAGGGACACCCCCACAAAGTTTTATTCAAATGCATTTATCAGTTTTACGTGATGCGAACACAGACAAACATTTAGTCAAAAATTTCAAAAAAAAAAAGGTGCTTTGTATTTCATATCGATTATTATTTACACCAAAAACAAAGTTTCAAAAAAATATTTCGTGTACAGAAATACCTCCGTTTTAGTTTTATTATACGTCTGGATATATTGAATATCTAGCAGTGTCGACGACTTCGTCAGTATGTCATTTATAATTTTCTTAAAATACAAATTCAAAATGTGTTTTAAAACTTTTTTTGTAGAGTTTTTTAAAAAGTGTTAAAAATTTTCAATCGGCAGATAAACGAACAGACAGAGAGGCAGACAAAAATCCAAAAATGGGGTTTTTGTAATCCACATTGGATACTGACAACACCAATATCAAAAAAATATTTCATGTACAGAAATGACGGGCTCAGTGTTTCATTTTACGTATAAATATATGTTAATTCACTTCGAATTTTATATTATTTTCCGTGAGTTTGAATATGGCCCGCCACAGTAGTACTAGTGATTGTTTACTTATTTTAAAATTTTTTTCTGTACTTCCTCAATAGTGTTTCTTTTTGTTAGTCGAGTTTATTTGTTTATGGTTTGTTTATGCAGTCGGGTTGGAATCTTTCCCTGGAATGATAAGGAGATGGCTGGGACAACACTGCAGCGAAAAAAGGCACATAACAATATGTTTCTTATTTATTATTTTTCAATATTTCGCCACACCGTTGGGTGGCATCTTTAATTTAAATAATTTTCTGTTTCCTGAAGGTGCCACCCAACTGTGTTGCAAAATATTAAAAAATAAAAAATAAGAAACAATATTTTTATTTTAAAGCCGGAACTAGTGAAAAGAACATTTTTTTTAGATTTTTTTAGTTAAGAAGAAATCTTCGGTGTTGTTTAAGTTTTGTATGACAATTTAGTCTCAACATTTTATGTATTTAAACATTTTTAAATATTTAACACATTTTCGAAGTTTGAAATCTAGTCCATTTTAGTTAAACTAGAAATTTCTTAGACTTTTTATTAAAAAGTATTCTGAATTAAATAGTTCTTTAGATGTTTTATTATTTATAAAAAACTTACAATTTTAAATATACATATGTATATTTTTTTATATGACTCGCCTAAACTGTCTTTTACCTTTGACTCCTGGTTTACAAAATGCTCTCTGAGTTTTAAGTTTTTATTTTAATTGAGGCAAATATGACCCGCCTTAAAGTTTAAACACCAATTAAAAATTCACAAACAGCTGGCTGGAACTCGCATATTATCTTAAATATTGTGATTGCCCAAAATATTACAAATATTTAGGAAAAACTTCTTTTAAAATTAATCTAATTTTCTACTCACATTCTTTTTCGTATGTTACTGGGTTCCTTTATAATCTTCCTTAAATGAATACAAGTATGTTTTGTTTTCTTTTTTTTTTTTTTTTTTTTTTTTTTTTTTTTGTTAAATCATTATAGGCTCTCTTAAGAATTGTGGCAAGTCAAAGCAATTTTCTAAAACACATTGGCACAATTTAATATATACAAATTACTTAAAAGCAAAACCAACTACAATGAAGTTCTTCACGCATTATACTAAAAAGGAAAACAACCCCAACTGGAGGCATAAAGCAAAATAAAAAAAAAATACGTTAAAGGAAATTTCCAACAGCCTCCAGGGAGCTTTATAACATTTTATAATTTTTTCTTTGGGGTCGCTTTTCCAAAAAAAAAATTTTTTTTGTGCACCTTGACACTAATCCAATTACCAATCCTCCATGAATTTGTTATTTGTGACACAACAGCAACAACTACAGTTGGATTTAAAAGAATGGAATTTTGTTGCTCCACTATTATTATTGTCAGTGTTTTTTTTTTTTGCTTATAATATTTGTGAAACTCCTTTAAAAGGGATGAAATCGCTTAAAAAATATTCTTCTTTCTTGCGCTTTTAGTTTTACACGAAAAGAAACCCAAACAAAAATCCTTTTTAAAAACTCAGCACTTCGAACTGTCGTCTTTATTTTTAAAACTTTAAGCCAGGACAAATTTTTATTTTTTTTTTGAGATTAATTTCTCTCTGCACGTTACCATTTTCAATGTCATTTCTTGTTGAAAGTGTAAGAATATTTTAAAGGGGACAAAAATATTTTAAAAGTGTATAGAAAATTCACTTTGATGCTGTAGATTAAATACTTAAAAATTTATATCCTTATTTATTTTACTTGAAATAGATAACACATAGACAACCAGAAGAACAGACGAATACAGCAAGTAAAACGTGCTTATGGTCTTCCATTTTATATTGTAAATATTGTATGTCAAATGTTATTCACTTAAGTTTTGTAACTTTTAAGCGTAAAAAAGTTTTTTTTTAGAAAGAATTGAAAATGAATAAAAAAAGCGGTTGCTTATTCAATCTAAAATTAAGTTCAGGCAAAGATATAACAAGTGTTAAATAAAGTTTTGTAACTGTTTCTTGAATTTAATTAAATTTATTTAAACTTTCTTATTTCCCTACATTTGATTTGTATGAATTTTTTATTTAGGATTGAAATAGTCCGCCTAAAGGTTTTGAGCAACTATTCGTCTGGTTTTTAATAATTCTAAGGCAATTGCTTAAGTTTAAATATGATCCGGATTAATTCATAAATAATTTTTTTAATTTCGACATCAGTTTTTGTAAAATTAATTTGTTTAAATTTTTTTCGTGAAAATTTTTTATTGAAAACTAGCTCTGCTAATCCAGCATGGCTTTGAAAATTGTATTAAATTAAAAAAACTTTCTAGATATTACAAAAACGAAACCATATTTTCAGAATTTTTACAAATGTCTTTAAAATATTTTTTTGGACAAATTATCGCTGTAGATGCGGAGCAAAGAAACGTAACCACTAAGTTCTGGAAAAAAATTGTTTTCCCTTTCAAACAGATTTTTTATATTAAAAAAAAATGGAAAAATGGAAATGGAAAATGGAAATGGAAATGGAAAAATTGAATAAACATTTGTGAAAATAGTGGTTACGCTTTTTTGGTCAAATATTTGACTAATTTAACATTAACTTAAATCGAAATTTTATTAGCCCTGGAAGAAAGTAAAGAAAATTCCTATTTACTTGTAAAATAGGTAAAAAAGAAAGCAGGTTACCTTAATCATAATAGGTTGTTTGTAATAATTGAACGAGAAAACGTATAAACTTTTTACTCAAGTAGATGCACAAGGTCACCACAAGTCAAGTCTTGCATGAAACAGGCAAATGAGTTATTTTTTGTTTCTAACAACGTTACAGCCATAACTAGCAGCATTTAGGAAAATAAATAAATTTTTCACTTTCCTGTTTTTTAAACAAATTTCTTAGTTAAATAAAAAAAATTAATCTTTCGTTGTTCCAGAATAGCTGGAGTTGTACACAATAGCTTTAAAAAAATTTTTATTAGGGATTCATGAATGGGGTCTTTAGTAATTAAATAAGGGTCAGAGTGGCCTCTAATGCACCTAAACTCGATAACTATCTCAAGGACAAACAAAAAAAGCATGATAGAAATCTTTCTTTTTGAATTCTAAAATTATCCCAGATCTAAGAAATTTGTTCGACTTAAGAATGGAAAAAATATCGCCTCAAAAGAAATAGTTAAATTGATACGCGTCCAAATTAGAAGCTGCAAAATATAACACAATGTTTGGGACCCCACAGACGTAACATATGACCTACTAAGGTTTCCTTCATCAATATGACAGTGGGAAATTTGCTGAGAACCGCTTGTGTTCAATAGAAACTCAAAAAAATATTTTCGAAAAAAAAGAAGTAGTGGAATAAGAACGCATATTTTTTTAGGAATAGAAATCTGATGCAAGGCCGTTCGTTTGTGGAGTAACTTCTTTAACAGATAATTAATATACGAAAAATTATTTGTGTTTCTTGGAACAGTAAAACAAGTTGAGGTATGCAAATGTCGCTTAGCTTAGAGTTTGGGAACCAATTCCAAGATTTTTTATTATTTGCAGCTCTATTTTACAAAAAAAAAACATATTATTTTTTTCTCAAATTATTAATTTCAATTCGTTTCTTAAGGGACGATTAGCAGAAAGCAAAAAGAAATACATGTGATGAATTATAAAGAGAACAATAAAAAAATGCTTTGAACTTCTTCTGACCTGCTTAACAGATTGATTAAGGGTTTTCTTCTTAGTTCGGTTGGTTATAAAGATGATGTTTACAATCTGCTCAACTTACAGTTGATAGATTTAGGAAATGCTATTAATGAATGTAGCAATTTTGAATATGATGCACTTCAACAATCTGCTGCTTTCCTGTTTTCTCATTTTAAGAAAAATTAGACGCTAGCAGAATGTAATGCAGCATTTTCTGGATCGCTGCATACCTCATTAGCATTCTTCGCATCATTTATTTTTAAATTATGTACATTGTAAACATCATCTATTTAACCAATCATTAAAAAATTAACCCAAGCCGAAAAAAGCAAATTTTAATTCTTAAATAATACCCGCGGTTCAAATCCTGATTGAAAAAAAAAGGAAAAATTAAAACGTACCTAAACTTTAGAAGGATTACAGGGATTCATATGGTTGAATTGATTTTTTTATTTTGTTTTTATTCTTATCTTTTCAGAAATAATTTTTTTTTACACTCATTGGCAGGGGCGTAAAAGCTCTCTCCTAAGTCGTGTACTACCTAACGTATTTACCGTTTCTTTTATTTTATTTTAACTTTATCTGGTTTGCTTGTTTGTGATATGTTTACTTAATGTTAGGAAAAAACGCCGCACAAAAAGAAAACCAAAAATAAACTTAAGACCATTATCGTTTTACCGTTTTATCCAGATGCAATTTATACTTCATTCTAAGGATTTTAAAATAAAATTTTTTTGCTTTTATTTTTTGTACATTACGCCTAATAAAATATTCTGTTTAATTTAAATAAGTGGTAAGAGTTTTAAAGAAAAAAAAAAAAAATGAGAATAATACAAAAAGAAAATAAAGTGGGAATAGATTTATTTGGCAAAAGAGACTAAAGGAAATTAGATTTTAATAGATCAAGGTCTTAAAAGGAAATTAAAATTGGATTTATGTTTTTAGCCGTATTTTTCAGCATGTTTTTTAAATCTTTTTTTTTTTTGTAATCTGAGAAAGCTTTAACTTTTTTTATTTAAAATAAAAAGTATTGTGTACTGTGGTGGGCGGTAAAGGACAAATTCAAGCTGCCATAACTTGGGCGATTCACATTCTTAGGAATACAAAAGTGTTTTCATTATAAAAAAAAGCGTAAAAAGGCTTTTGCTGCCTTTCTGTTAAATAAGTCTGCACTTGATATTTTATTTAATTTATATTTAGTTTAACAATTTTAATAACTTAAAATTGTTTGCAAAATGAGATGCAGAAAAAATCGTCAATCAGTCGCATGCTATTTAATTACCATTTAATTGACATTTGTTAATTGCCATCATCCATAAACGGAAAAAAATTATATGTAAAAAATAAATGAAAACAATCAAACTAAAACCACATTAATTTAATTAAATTGTTATTTTTTTTTTTTTGCCAGTTGCTTGTTTGAAACAATCGACTCTCGTTATAACTTTTTTTTTCAAAAATGATTTTTTTTACGCTTTTTTTAAATATTCGACAGTATTACATTTGGATCAAATTACTTTAGTCATTATCAGACAGACATTAAATGTTAAAGCTTTAGCAGCAATCAAAACCAAACTACAAATAATCTGTACTACAAGTAGCTACTAAATTGTCATTATTGGCAGATGTCAAAACATTATATCGATATAAATATGCAATATGTGTATGTATGTATATATGTATGTATATGTACACGTATATGTATATGTATATGTATATGCATATGTATCCATGCATGTATGTGTGTAGAAATATTGATATTTAAATGCAATAAAATGACTTAAGGTGACACATACACAAATAATTACAACTGCAACAAAACATTTCTACATGATTTTAATTTTTGTTCATCATATTTCCATAAATATTGTTGAGGTTGTTGTCGCTATTTTTGTGGCGACGACAACGACGGTGAGGATGATGATGATGGCTACAAAAAATAATTAAATTTAAAAATTAATACCGAAAATAATCGCCAGCTAATTGCAGTTTATATAAGTTTTTGCTTTATAATTTTAGACAAACAGATGTTTAAAGAATTTAATATTTTTCAGTTTTTTTTGCATATCTCTTTAAAATAAAAATTTTAAAAATACAATAAAGTACAATTTAATTTAATTATGTGTTTTATAAACAAAAGGCGTAGAATATTTTAAAGCCATTTATTGACTTTAATTTAACTAAAATAAATTTCACCTTCTGGACTACTGACTTGTACATGAAATCTTATTTTATATTATCGTCCTATTTCATATGCCAACTTTATTCCTTTTCAAAGGATATAAATAAAAAAACAGCAAAAAATTTTTTTAATAATTTGCTTCAATTAAATATTTAAAATTTTTATAGTGCTTGTTCCTCTTTTGGCTTTTCTTCCACTTTTAGATGTAAACAAATCGGCGAGAATGATATTTTTGTTATTGTTGTTATTTTGTTATGACTTAAACAAAACATGCACTTTATCAATTTGGCAACATCAGGCCGCACGTAGAAGTTTCTTATATTCTTTTTTCTACAATTTAAACTACATTTTGAAACATTTTATGATTGTTGTATAAATTGTTGTTTTTGCTTGTTTTTTTTTTTTTTGCTTTTATGCCACAATAAAAATTTCAAAAAAATATGTACGCCTTGTTGTACTCGTAGATTTTTTATAAAGAAAATTACACAATCGACATGGTCATCATTTGTTGCTGTAACTTTAGCGGTTGTTTGTTTTTTTTTTTTCTTTTATTCACATCTCTGTAGCTTTTTGATTTTTGAGCTTCATATTCATTCATGACTATAACAGTGCTGCTGCTACTACTGCTGTTGCTCTTAACTCTTATGGGCTTTAGCAAATGTCTGGCCTGTATTGTCATGGTAGACGGTAAAACGGCGACGACAATGGCGTTAGTCTACTTTGTAAATTTTTTGTTCAACTGGTTATAGGAGTACGTTACTTTTTTTAGCTGCTACGTGCAACGTGCGCACATCATGACCAGTAAATCATTGTTTATTATTTTTTTTATAATAAAATCTTTATAAAGTTGAGTATTCTAAATGTATGAGTTTTTTAAAAGATTTCTTTTTTTTTCGATTGTTAACTTTTGTTTGTATTTTTTTATATAAAATGACCAAATGGTTTTACTTGGCTTTATATTTCCCCTTTAGTTTTATTTCATTTCTTAAAATCAACAATAACTGCCAGCCGTTTAATGTGGCTGTCGTTGTTGCCACAGTCACAACCCAACAGTAGCCGTGTCTCGTTCATAATGTTGATGTAAGACAAGATAACCATTTATGAGGAGTTAACCCGTTTTTTTCATCACGCAACTTGTACATATTTTTTGCGAATTTTTTTTTTATGCTTCTATTTTCTGTTGTTGTTGATGTTGATTTTAAAGTAATTTAATAGCAATTTTGCTCTTTAAGTTCACTGATATAATCATAAATTATATTTAATGAAATGTTTAGCGTAATTGGTCAAGGTTCAATGATGATAAGCATTACTGGTGCTTATGAAAACAAAAGTGTTTCCTAAAACTAGGCAATGAAATTTTAAACAAAATAAACTTTCTAAAATATGCAACAATAAAGATGAAAAGAATTAGTAAGATTTATGTACTAAACGCTGATAAACAGCATAACTGAAATTATCTTTCCATTAACTCTGATTTCATTTTTTTTTATTTTTTAAAGTTAAAACGTACATTGGCTTCCTGCATACCAGTTATTTTTAAAAACCTTAAATAGTTGAGCAAGACAAGATCAATACCTTTTAATTTTAAATCAAATAATTTTAGTTTTAAATAATTCTATGGCCGACTTTTATGCTTCTTGCATTTTTCAAAGATCTTATAAAACTGTTTAAAGTTAATTAAATTTTTCATATTTATTAAAAAGTTTAAATTTTTTTATATACATTTTGTCTCCTTTTACTTAGCACAGCATCCGATTTTAATCTACCAACATATTTGTCTAAATAATATAATATTTTTTTATTTAATTATTTTGCCACACATCACTTTCATTTAATGCATAATTTGTTTTAGACAAACACTTCTTTTAAACTCTTAATAACATGTGCATTAATAAAACCCCAAGAATGACACAAAACATCTAAAGATTATATCAGATACAGAAAAAAAAACAAATGTTAAATAACATATTTTCTCCTTGACTTGCACTTGACTTATAGTCAACTATCATCAATTTAACACTTACCACAAATGCAACAAACTGCCAGTAGTGTCTACTATACTTCTTATTTCTTACTACTAACAGCAGCTCTAGTCTAAACTTATTACACCAGAGTTAGTGATACTTTTATTATAACAACAAGTTATTGGATATTTTTAGTTCACATTTTTTATATAAGAAACTCTTGCAAGAGGAGTAACATGAGTAGCATCTAGTGAGTGGTTGCTTGTGGGTGGAGTTTGTTTGTATTTGATGTGGCAAGTGTTATACCAGCCTTTATATTTTAAATAAAATGCTTGCAAGTTGCATCAGAGATAGTTTGTAATAGAAGTAAATTTATTATAAAACTACTACTTAACAAGAAAATTTACGATGCAAAATTTAAGTAAGAAAAAAAAAACACATAAATTTTGGTTTAAAGACACTTATGCATACATGCAGTTAGAAGCACACACACAAGCATATGATTATGTATGTGTTTATATGTGTAACTTGATGATTGCTGTGTGCATCATGATTGAAATTTTTTATTAACATCATTTACTTTGCATGACTTTTGCACTTTCAACTTTTACTGCATTTTATTAAAACCAATACATCAGCTACTAGTTACTTGATATATTTACTCTTACATAATAATGACGAGCATAGTTATTGTCATCATGACTGTTATGATTATGTTTGTAATGAACAATAAAGTCATCATCTTAGTTGTTGTCGGTTTTAGTGTTTTTATTGGGATAAACATTTGCAATGTCATTGTTTTATGTATTACGTTCGGCTTTATAGAGATGTAAATAAAAAAATAAATCTATAAAAATGCTCCTTAAAGTATGCTTTAGTTTTATTTTATTGCATGTGAGAAGTATTCTGTCAAAATTTAGATGCACTATGTTTCAGAAAATGTAGAATCTTTAAAGGATAGAAACAAAAAATAGATCCAAAAAGTGGAATATGTTTATAGATAATACAATAACATCATCCTCCTAAGCCTAGCAGCCATTAAATCCGTTGTTTGAAATGAGATAGCTGGCATTTAATATTTGGCAATCCTTAATTTATAAGTAACATTAAAGCTAATTGCCCATATTCATAGTTATAGATCAAATTCGACTCTTGCTAAAGTATACTCTAAACCAATGGTTCTCCCTGGGGGTCCGTAGCAACCATCCAAGGGGTCCGCATAAAGAACCGAAAAAACAGTATTTTCAACAATAATACAATTTTTTTTAACTTGGGCTTCAGAGGGGTCCGCGAAAAAAAAATTATTTTACTAGGGGTCCGTGAGCAGGAACTTGATGAGAACCCCTGCTCTAAACTAAAAAGTTCTTATTATCTTTTTTGCTCTCATAGTCGAAAATAAAGCATACTTTAAGTCGAATCGACTTTAACTGGGTGTCAACTCTAGTTTGATAAATGTTTTCATACAATTTCTAAATAAACATTAGAAAAAAAGTAACTCTGTTGTTTTTTTTGTTCACTTTGGTATAAAAATCAGATAAAGAGTATTGCGTTTTTAAACCAAATAAAATAATTATGGAAAAAAGAGTTAAAAACAGATTTAGCTAGTTTTAAATTTAGAGTTGACTTTAACGCCAAAAGTATATTTCAAATTGTCTATGAATGAGTTAGAGTTGACTCTAAAGTAAAACTGACCTTAGTTCCATTAAAAGTTCTTTAATCCCGAACTTCTTAAAAAAAATTCCTGATCTTTTGACTGTTATTTTAGACTTTGCTAACAAATATTTACAAACACAAGTCAGAAATTAAAGTAGCAAACGGTGAATAAGTATCAAGACAACCCACTGAAAACAAAAGTTCTTTCCGTTCATTAAGATTTTCTGTTGAAAACGAGCGGCACAAATTTCAAGTTAGGAAAAAAGTTATGAAAAAAATTAAGGCGCCAATGTTGTTGACTTTTAATAGCAAACTTTACGAAACTGTATCTGATCGAATAACGTTTTTGAATTTAACACTAACAGGAAGGATAGAGGTACAGACCGACATCACTCATCGATCATCACCGGCTTCGCTTTGCATAAAAAAATAAATATTAGGGAAATGACAAACGGAATGATAAACTTAGGTACACTGTTTTCCAGCTGTAATGAAGGACTTAAAAATTGTTATTAAGAAAGTGCTTTGGAATTTTGTCGAGTTGGCATTAGTAGATTTAAAACAGTAGTCTTTTCCCAAAAATTTATTAAATATTTTAGAAACAACAAGAAAAACGTACTATATTCGTCTTTGTCAAACCTTTTACGTCCTTCATCATCTATGTAAGTCTAGATTTGTGAAGTAACTGCAGTGACTTCAATTTTCAAAATTTAAGTATTTTCTGAAAGATATTTTTAAAAGCTTTCAAACGATACCCATATTGATATGTTAAAAACTTTGATGCACCAACGTATTTTTCTATAAAAACTTTAGAGGCCTACAACTCGGAACATGTGGGCGAGCATTTATTTTTTTTAGCTGATGTTTTTTTTATTGTTTAATTTTCTACCGCTCCATATATTTTTTTTTACTTCACTAATTTAGATTTGTTTTAAATAATATTGAAAAATTAGAGACAAGGCATGGTGTTTTGTCCGCTGCCTTAAAGTACACGGACCTATGCTGATTTATAATAGCAAAATTTTCGAAACTATGTCTGATGGATCGGCGTATTTTCTCTAGCTCTTCTAGAAACTTGGCAAATTTGATTTCAATCTCAACACGGAAGGGCAGAAGAACATGGCTCAATCGGCTTTGTTATGCATAATAACCCAGATCATATTTACTTTATGGGGTCAGAAATGGCTATTGTAGTAATTACAAACGGAATGACTAGTTTGATATACTCTTTCCAACTGTGAAGAGGGGCATAAAAATAATTAATAAATTTACAAAATATTGCTGAAATAAAAGGCACCCTTCGAGCAGTTAACAATGCATAATTGCATATATACAATAAAGTACACTACTGCATTTATACATACAAATGTAATTTTATGCAACATATACAACCTTATTTATGAACATTTTTAGTTTTTATTGAGAATGTAAAATGGTGCAACAGTAAGTAAAAGCACTTGAAATTATAGTGCGCCAGAGCTACAATAAAACTTAGAATAAGGAAATGCCGCTATAAATGAGTTACAAGCGCATATTTACACACACACATATCCATATATCCTTACATAAGCCCTTGCTCAATATGTATGAGGATATCATCAAATAAACTTTTCAAACGCACACATCAAAAAGAGTTTTCAATTGCATGCTGTGTGATTTCTGTGTGAATTTAATTTTAACGGTTTTTTGTTTAGTGCTGATGACAATTATTGGTGTTGAAACTTTTTTCTAATTTTAAGTTTTTGTTGTTGCTAAATCTTGCACAATTTGTTTGTGTTTGTAAATGATGTTAATGATGATTATGTGGGGTTTCTGTGTGGCTTCTGATGCTATGAATTTTTTTATTGTTCTTCTCTTTTTTAAAAGAGCAATAACCGCAACGTTTACATAGCGATTAATGTATGTATGTATTTTTTGCTAAAATTTAGTGTTTGTTTAAATTTTTTAGCGTTAGTTAAATGCAATAAAAAACATAAAAATTTTATGCTTGATGATTAGCAACAATTGCCTTATAAATTTTATTTTTTCATTATTATTTTCGTATAGCCCTTCTCTGTTTTATATAAAGCAATAAAAATAACTGTAGTTTGTAATCTGTCATGCAAACAATTTTTAAATTATAATTAATTTGTCTAATAACTTTGTAAATATTTGTTAGAGGCATTGCCAGAGAAATTTGAAAATTATATTTAGGAAAAAAATCACTAGCCTTTCGTTAAAATTTGATATACAAAATTATTTTTAACGAAATCTACTTCGCATTATTTGTAGGAAAAATTCGAAATAAATATATTTTCACAGTTTAATCTTCTAAGAAAAACTTATTGAGGAAACTTTTTCAACAGTAAGATTTTTTGAAAAGAGAGGATAATAGTTTTGTTCAGTAACTTTTGTTACTAACTGTTGCTAATTGTTACTAGAACGAATTCACGTTCTCAAAAAACTTGCCAGTAAAGAGTGAAAAAGACAGAGCGTAAAATGTGTGAGAAAAAAAAATGTTGCAAAATTTTGGTTAAAAAAATTTTGACTGGCAAGAATTAGCCAAAACGCTGTTTGTTACTTTTGTTTACATAATGATTTGCTTTAAAAATTTCTGACAAAATAAATGTTCGTAACATTGAAGAAAATGCAGGTATTTGGCAATTAAAATAATATGAAAATTATTTTGTTATTTTTTCTTAATTCAGCTATGGAAGTACAGAGCAAAGAAGAGTAAACCAACAGAAATTGGGCTTTAAACTTTCGAGCTTTGCAGGGGCTTGAACTGCTTTTAGATTTAAAGCTAAACAACCCATTGATGGAACATTCAATGCAATGTAATTATTTTCGGTACAATTTTAAGGAGATTAGTACTACTATTATGTATAATTAATTAATATTTTTACATCTTAAATACGATAAGAAGGTTTTTAGAACTAACTGCAGAAACAAATTATATTCATGATGCGCTTAAACACATTAACGCTTTTGAAAATTACCAAAAATTAAAAAAAAAATTTAAAATTTTCTGTATGTTTTTTTGCTCTTTAATTACTTGGAATATAATTCAATTTTTCGTTGTGGTTATCACTTTGCTGGCTTTTTATGATCAATTGTTTTGTACATTTTTGCACTCTAGTATACTTTCTTTAAAAATGGTACTATTTACTGTACAGTTTCTATGTCCAACATATCTTTCCCAAGGCCACAACAATTTTCTTTGCTCATTTTTGCTACAAAAGCGTTTATTTACCTTTTAACATTTAGAAAAGTAATTTTGAATATTTTTGTTATACTCTCTCAATCCTAGTTTTTGCTAGTAAACTTACTGAACAGACTTTATATTTCAACAACAATTTATCTAATGTGTGTGTGGGAATAAAATTATTCTGTTATTGAATTTATTAAAAATGAAGTAGTTTAGAACCTAAAAATTTTCTTAGCTAAAATTTTTTAAAAATTTTGATAGCAAGTATTACAAAAAGGAAAAAATCATTTAAAAAAGTTCCTTGTAGAAAATTTATTTTAAAATAAAACCAAATTTCTAAAAGATTTTTTGAAAGTGAAGTTTTTATATTTTTCGTTTGTTATATTTTTATTAATATTATTTAATTAATTGTTATTAAATTAGGTGCTGAACTGTGACATAAATGATTTAAAATATACTTTTGTTTAAGTTCATATTGTAATTTCCAAAAACCTTTTGATTTTTAGAAAAAAAAAATTATATTCGTTATCAACCGATGGTTGATACATAAACAATATCAAATGTACAAACAAAGTAACAAAGAAACCGTCTAAGCAAATTAATATTGATATGAAAAACGTTCGCATACATTTGTAAATAAATTATTCTTTCTTAAAAAAAAAAAAAAAATTAAAAAATGAACTTAAGCCAAAAATAAATTTTAATTCATTATTGACTTAAACTTATTAGACGGCACTAGAATTCAGTATTAGTTCTTTAAAAAGTTAGTTAATAAAAAAAAAAACCCTGGCTGCAACCGTTTTAAACTATTGCACCTACTTAAAACCAGAGATAATGCAGCACTGTACTAATATAAATGTATGCAGTTGTAAAAATTAATCTCTGTATCATTCTTTTACTCCATTTATGCTCCCTTTTCAATGCATTATATCATAAGTGGAACTTTAAAAAATCTCTTTTGATAAACTGTTTTCAGAAAATGATTTCCATATTTTCATTTTTTGAAACTTACGCCTAAGAATTTTTTTTGAAAATTTGTAGCCAAGAAAGTCTTTCGCATTAAAAAAGAAAGGAATTAAGTAAAATAATAACAAATATTAAATGGAATATATTTTTTCTATTGAAAATTATTCACAGGAAATTAAAAGGAAATATATTCCTTCAAATTAAATTAAAATAAGAAACAAATTTTTTTACAACAATTTATTTCTAAACAAAACTGTTTCTATTAAATTGTGTTTCTAAAAAAATTTTTACCCATTTAATCTGCAAATTTTATGTTCTCAAATTATTTCCGGATGTGTTTTTATTAAAATAAAAAACCCCTTTCCATTACAGATCAGCTGATATAAAAATCTAAATTAAACAATTTTTTCTTTTAGCTTAAAGAAATTTTTAAAAATTCTTCAAATAGAAAATAAGAAAAAACAATAAATAGAAAAGAAAATCTTAGAATCATCTGCCATATTAAATGCAAATTTACTTCCACCCACTGAACACATACTTGGGCATTTATTAAGAAGAATTTACAGAAAAAAAATCTCTTAGTTTTTGCCAAGTAAAAATGTGCCAGTAAAATTCACATGATGCTGCTGCAGTTATCTAAGGAATAGAATCAAGTAAATAAAAAACATGAAAAACATTTCTCGTTATTAAAATTATTTATATGGCTGTAAGTGCACAAGAAAACGAAGAAAACCTTAAAGTCTAACAACAAAAGTAAAAATTTTAAATGGAAAAATTCAATGTGGTAAAAATTAAAAACAGCCATAACAAGCTGCCATTGCACTTTTCAATTTCGTTAGAAACTTGCAAACATTTAAAATACTATTTGGCACCATAAGATAAATTCAGACATTTGAAGAGTAAAAATTATTTGAACAACCTAAAAATTTCCAACTTCATTATTATCTATTTTTTGAGAGTTAAAAAAAGACGAAATGAAAAAAATTTTATTCAATTGCTGTCAGGTCTTGATTTGGTTTCATTCGTTCGTTGCAAAATATTAAAAAATTTTATTTACTTGTAAATCTATTCTTCTTAAGAACTTTTACTAGTTTTAAACGTTTTCTTGCCATCATCATCCTCTTTGCACATAAACTTGAGTACATTATCATTTTATTGCATTTATTTAACAAGTTTTATTTTGATTTCATTTTTTATTTAACTACTCTGCCATATTTGTTTGTTACTTATTGTACAAAAGAAGAACAGCATGAGCTAGAGAAATTGAGAGAGTTTAAAATTGGTTGGGAGTATTTGTGTTGTTTGTTTGAGATAAGGATACGGATGTGTCTGCTTTTGCTTAAGCAGCCTTTTTCACACACAGGAAGCAGACAAGAAAATGTAGAATAATACTGCAGTATTATTACAATTTATATTGCATATATTTGTATGTGTGTGTATGTGTATGTTTGCTACTACTGTGTACATATGTGGTTTTCTACACCATAATAATTTATTGTTGCCTTTAACTCGCTTTATTGGATGTAATAATCACATACTGGCATAACTTTGTTATTTTTAAGGAGTAAATTAAGTCATAAAATTTTTTAGTTTCTTTTTTTAATATGTAGTAAAAATTCAACTTTTATTTAACATAAAAAATAAATAATATTTAGGGAAATGTTGAAATTTTTGTTTTCGTTTTCAAGATATAAAATATGGTCTGAAAATTTTTATAAAAAATACTTATTATTACAATCAACTAAATTTTTGTTTTTTTGGCACTAGTTGATAGTGTAACCAAAACAGATTTAAAATTAAAAATATTATATATTATAAATTAAATATATGCCATATTAAATAAAAGAAAATAAATAATTTTAATAAAAAGAATTTAAAGAAATTAAACGAAAATAATACAGAATATAAAAATATTCGCCGTTGGTCTGCGTAAATAATTCTTGCAAAATAAATCTATTATAAAATACACAAACTTAAAATCATATTAGAGTTTTAGTGAAAAATACTATAATTTATATATATATATATATATATATATATATATATATATATATATATATATATATATATATATATATATATAACTTTTAATCCTTAATTTTTTGCAAATTCTATCATGGATTTGTGTGACACTAATTTACGCATAAAAAAACAAAGAGATTTCTGCTGCTTAACGCACGTAAAAACTATTATTTAATAAAAAAGGTTTTGTTTAAATTTCAATCGTCTGTCTTCAACTGTTTAACAGTTTGGCAATACACATCAAATTACATCAACTATTGTAACACCCTATATTTTGTAATTTTTAATGTTTATACTTCTGAAAATACTGAAAAAAGTATTGGATATTCTGTATAATTTTCAAGAGTTTGTATATAACGGTTCAAACGATAGGCCCACATAGGTCAAATTATCTCAATTATGTGAACACCCTGTAACTTCTAAAACTAAATTGTTAATTTGTAGCAGCCCTAACAATAAAAATTTCTTGCAAATTTCAACAGTCTGTCTATAACGACTCAAAAGTTCTGCCATACACATCAAATTACATCAACTATTGGGACACCCATTAATTTATAAAATTAAATTTTTTACTTGTTGTTATAGCGGAGTTAGCAATAGGGATTGGTTGTACACATTAAGCGTGTGTCTTCAACCGTTTAAGAGTGCGGTCATATGTATTAATTTAAATTAACTATTTGAGCACCCTTTTATTAATAAATTTAAGTATTAATAATTTTTACTATAACGGTCATAGCAATTGACATTCTGTCCAATTTGGAAGCGTTTGTGTATAACAGTTCAAAAGATAAGCCTATATAGGTCAATTTACGTCACTTATGGGGACACCATTAATTCTTAAATTTATTTTTTTATTCTTTTTTATTTTTAAAGTGATGCTCTTTACGGTTCATGATACACCAAAAAAGATGTTATATGGGAAAACTCTTTAATTTTTAAGATTATGAACTAATTTTGAAAGAGGACCAATCTGCAAGCATAACCTTTTAAATAAAAAAAAAAAAATAAAAATCAAACCAGAGATGACTGAGTTATGGAGTAACAAATGTAATAAAAAGCAACATACAGTCGAATTAATAACCTCCTTCTTTTTATGAAGTCGCAAAGTTCGTTGTGTGCGACGAAACGTGTTCGAAGCATTTATTGCGAGTGTTTTTATATACACGAATGCGTTTTACTTCGATGACGAATATTTGCAACAAAAAAATCCGACGTTCATCTCAAATATGTTTATCGCATTACTTACTTAAATCGAAAAATATATGCGACACTATCAATTCGATTAAATAATTTTTATTTTTAAATTATAAATGAAATAAACTCCAATTTTTTGTTTAAAATTAACTTATCGTCAAATTTTTAGTTCAATAAGTCTTTGGTAGCGATAACTCGCCCAAATCATTGTCGTACATATTTTCACCGAAAAGATTATTGATCAGGTTTTACAACGATCTTCATCGACCGTAAAGTGGGCTCCGGCTTCGTTTTGAAGATATTAGCTCCAATTATTCAACCAGAGTGCAATTGCACCAACCGGTGCCTTTTTCTGCATCTAATGGGACTGGGAAGCAAATTCATTAAGCCAAAAAATGAGCATAAAGGCTAAACATTTGGCATTTTTTTATGGATTTAGTTTGTGACTAATTTTCAAAGTTAATCTGAATAACTTGGAAGCGTCTTTCAAAAATGAGTTTATTTGTGGTGAAATTGAAAGCAGAATGACAGTTCATTTGATAGTTAAACTTTTCGTACGATCGTTCGATACTTATGTGTAGTAAATAATTTATGTGAAGTGAAAATTGTTCTTATATAGGCAAGGAACTTCTCCGCTAGCCGCAAAACTGCACGCGATATGTTTTTTATTAAGAGCACATCCGGTTATAAAATGTGTAAGTTATTCAGGTAAAGAAGCGCTATTCCCTCTATCCAAAATGTATTACATGAGAGAGATTCATGCCTTTGACAACAAAATTACATAGAAAATTTCATGAAAATCATTAAACTCAGGCAACTGTTTGTAACCAAAAAGGCATTTATTTTCTTTTCTCAGAACATACGCTTTGTAAAGTTGTTAAACTCTTTTTAT
The DNA here is from genome assembly GCA_937654795.1 of Cistogaster globosa. Classification (NCBI taxonomy): domain Eukaryota; kingdom Metazoa; phylum Arthropoda; class Insecta; order Diptera; family Tachinidae; genus Cistogaster; species Cistogaster globosa. The sequence continues at coordinate 87,072,643 of OW569407.1, read as the reverse complement.
TACAAATGTTGTTAAACTTTATACTTCATACTACGTAATTAACACTTTTACTACCACCACTACCGCTAATAATTCATAGTTTACTTTGGCTGCTGCTCATTTACACGGTGTCTGAATAAACTGCCGTTTTTTTATATCTGCCTTTATGCCTCTATGAGCACTTAACAAAAATGCATTTTTATGTCGAATAACAAAAAAAAATTCTTTTTATATTTTTATATTTTGTTTAAACAAATGCAAGCAGAATCGTGTAGGAAAAAAAGGGTGATGAATACTAAAGTTAAAATAACAAACAGCAAACATTGAAAAACGGTAGCTAACTACCATTCAATAAAGAAATTGAAACTTTTTTATCTTTTATTAACATCTGAAAGAAAATAAAATTGTTCAAGTCTCTGGGTGCTCGTAAATGCACAATGATAATGACGATGATGGTGATGGCATCAAAACGTTGAAGAAGGTTAATGACATTATTGATTAAAACATTTAAAACTTATTTTTCAAATTGATGAAGAACAATTTTATTGATTTAAAAATTATAAATTAAATAATTGCAAAAAAAAAACAAATTTTTGGTTTTTAAAATTTTCCTTTTACATCAATCAGCATTTTGGCTGAGAAGAAGAATAAATGATTAAAAAAAAAAACAAAAATGCCGGCTTTTTGCTGGCCATCATGATGATGTTGCATCAAATATTGAAAATTAATAACAATCATGATTTACGATGTGTCAATTTCAGCTGGTGCTGCTGGCTGGTTTGATTCTTTGGCTTGTTTTCTTTTTGATGCTATTGAATATTGTCAATGCAGCTCCCTGCGGTGCTCTGTTGGTTGAATATTTTTTAATGTGAGCAATACGAAAAAAATTACATTTTTTACATGAATTTAAAGTTGTGTGGTCCACCACAATTTGTTCAATATTTATTTTTTTCTACTTGTGATTTTTTATTAATCAAACAAAGTTTTAATGGCAAATGACACAACCTTTATGTTTCTATTTAAAAAAAATGATGTTGATATAAATAGAAAGCAAAAAATTATGCTGTTTATTAGTTCAACTGTAACTGAAGAGTACTTATTTAAATTAAAAACAACTTCAAAGTGAGTGAAATTAAAATCATAAAATTATCTCTAAATTACAAATAATAAAATAATAAAGCAGAGCTAAATTTTCTAAAAAATTATTAAATTTCTTAAATTTACAAAAAAGAAAAAAAAAGTAATTGAATGTGAATTAAAATCAGATATTCGAGCAAACACACTTCAAGATCTTGAAAAAAAAAACAACCTAAATTATGAGATTAAAAAAAAAAAAAATAGCAAAAATTTCAATATCTGCTACGTCTGTTGTTAAAATATTACTTGCGATGAATTTTTTCCGTCTTAGCAATATATTTCGAGCCACTCAATCGAATTTTACGCTAAACTAGTTATTTCTGGCTGCCGACTTTCTACTGGTAACTCCAGTTTTCATCACAGTGTCGCTCATGGTATTCGTATTCCGTGCAAGTCGATATGCGATATCGATACGTTCTATTCCCAGCACTACCTAAAGGTTCCTTAAATAGCATTTTTGCCTACCTATATGCAGTTGCCGCTCATTGTTTTTCAACTATCGGAAATCTTATATTTACATGACTTTCGGAACAATGCGTCTGACAGTTTACATATTAAAGTTGATTGCTGTCTCACCGCGAATGGTAGGCTATACGGCAATTATGTAATCACACTTTCCCCTTTGTACTTCGATTGGTTCAAAATTCATTAACGTTTTGCTCACTGCCAGAGCAGTGTCGTCACCCCTTCATTTATTGCTCTTCTGGCAATTTATTATTTGTCTTCTTTCCACGCGCATTACATACTTTCAGCTCTGTACTTGTGTTCTGGCCATGGTTATCAGTTTATATTTCTAGCATTGGAACAGATTTTTATGGGGTTTTCTCCAGTATTTATATTTGTTCGTTGCGACTGTAGAGATTAACCTCTCCTATAGTGTACATTTGTGAAACCATTCTGTGAATCTTCTGTAACAGTGGTGAGGACTTTCTAGTTATAATAGTATTGAGCGAAAAATATCAACCTGTACAAAGCTCCAGGTACAAAGTAAATCTACATTTTAACTGGAGGGGCACATGCCGACGATTATAATGTAATTAATCTTCTTAATAATTCAGTTCTTCTAGCAGATTACGACTTCGTTGATATCAGCAACTACCAGAAGGGATAAGTTGTACTTACGGAAAGTACCAAATGGTGGCCAATTTTTGAGCTTGTAAGTCAAATGAGCCATTTTCTTGATGCTTTACTAAAAATTAAACGGAAAATTGGTAACGTTTGTGACGAACGACATATTTTTTGTGTATAAAAAACATACACACTTACTTTGCTGAACAAAAACAAGTCCTGACGAATTCAGAAATAGTGTTATTAGTCTTTCTCTCCCAAACAAACTAAGAAAATTTCTTATCAGTTTCATCGTTTTTCATATAATACACAACTCCAATTAAAAACCAAATTTTCAGGTTACAGAGAATAAAATAGTTTTAAAAAATACACAAAAATATCATCAGCTCTTAATGGGTAAAGCATTTTTTTAAAAAATTTTAGTATTTTTTGAACGATCTCTTTATTGATGTCTTAAAAAATATGATGGAAAATTCAACTTTTCCACTTGGTGGTTTTTTCTTAATTCTTAAAATTATATCACCCCATATTTTTTATGGTTTCAAATTGCATGGTAAATTAATGGCAGGGGAGATGTTTTGTTCTTTGCCTCGAAGGACATGGGCCGACCTTGCTGATTTGCAATAGCAAAATTTTCGAAACAATATCCGATCGAATGGCATATTTAGAATTTTTCGAGCTCATCAAGTGCCTCGGCAAAATTAATTTCAACACTAACACGAACGAACAGACGTACAGACGGATGTAGCTTAATCGACTTCTCCATAAGAACTCAGAATATATATAATTTATGGGATCGGAAATGAATGATGTAGAAATTGCCTTATTTCACTTCTTATGGTGAAGGGTATAATAATATGCTTTTTGGTGCAGAGTTCGTTGAGCTGTGAGCAATTCGTCACGTGGCCTAATTGTGTTTTGACAATAAATTAAAAATATTTTATTTTATGGTAATAGATTTAGTTTCCCTAACATTAAAGAATACGTATGCAATTAAATTTCAGGGGGACAATCTTGAGGGCAACACAAAATATTTAAGTCTCCTACGAAACAAATTCTATAAAAATCCCAATTTAAATTATTAAAGCTTTAGCTCTTTAAATTACAAATAAAAAATACATAAGCTTCATAATAAAAAAAAACAAGAATATTAAAGTTTAAATCAAAATAAAATATTGGATACAAGTTTTGCCTGGCGACTGCTTTTTTATCCTCAAAAATTTTTCCACCCTTCGCAAAAAATATATGTTTTTCATGCAAAAGCCCTCATTCTGTCCTAACGTCAAGTATGCCAACTAATCTCAGAATTTTCATTTTTTTTCTCATTTTGCTGTTTTAAATTAGAAATGTTTTCTACAACACTTCAGGATAAAAAAAATTCACTGTTTGGAACGCTTTCACCCTCCTTAATATTAGAAAACCCCAAAAATTGCCAAATTTTGCATGGAATAAATATAAAAATAAAATATTTTATTTTTTGGGGGAGAATGGGTGTTACAATGATAAACGAAAGAAAAAAAATATTTTTTTTTGTGTGAATGCCCCCAAAAGTAGAACTACCACACGTATAAACGCTCATTCATTCATTTATTCACTCGCTCATTCAGCACACTTATGTTTAATTACTGTTTGTGTATGTGTGTGTTCAGTTTTTATAAGGGTAGAATTTATTATTTTGGAGATATTAAACATTCAACAATGTTTGAAAACGTTATTTGTGTTGCGGTCGGTGGTAGGGTGGTGGTTACAATAAAAGCTTAACGAAAAATAAAATTTGTGGCACATCATTAGTAGAAATCAAAAATTTATCATTTTTGTTTTATTTTTTTTATTTTATTGTGGGTGTTGTTATGGGGAACGGAACAAGGTGGAGCAGCATTAATCACTGTGTGCTTGGAGGGGAGATTTTAAAGAGAGTTCGAATAACTTTTGCTTATGATTATTTTGTCTAAGGATGGCAGGATGGTTTTTGGAATTGATAAGAATTTAAAAAAAAAAATTTTTCACATTATTCGCCAAAAGTAGAAGATGAACGTGCAAATTAGTTATGCCGCTTGAAGCTTTTATGTCTGGGCCTTATTTAGTAGGAAAGTCGATATAAGAATATAAGAATACCATTTTTGTTTTCTGTTGTAATGTGTTTTCTGAGAACCCAAATAGATTGCATACCTTTGTGATACACACAGCTTTTAGATACTGTTCTCAGTGTATATCCGAAGACATAGTTGCCATATAAAATTGGTGTAAAATAAAAGAAAAAGTTGTGAAGCTGTTTAAAATGTCTTAAACATAAGAGCTTCTTCTAAACAAGTTTTTGGCTTTGAGTTCTGAGTCTGAATATAATTCTCATCAAGTTGGCGCACAAACTTAACTAAATAAAAATGATTCCTTATAATTTTTTTTAACAAACTATCTGTACTTACTCGAAATTAAAACATAATACTTAAGTGCAACATCTACCAATCTTGAAGCCTTCATGTGTCAGAAAAGAAAAACATGTTTAAAAGTCTTAATTAGTTTGCAATTTAATTATTTTTCTTCTCCAAAGGCCAACCCCGTCTAAAAATTTTACAAAATTTATTTGACATCGGTTTGCTTACCGTTTTCAATTTGCTGATATTTTTTCTTTCTTTTTATCAATATGTCAATAAAAATAATGTTTGTTTTCTATTTAAAAAAAATCTTTCCCGCAACGTCTAAAGTTTTTTATGTTTAAATTTTATGTTAAAATTTTTTAATGGATTAATTTCAATTGAAGTGTAAAATTTAAATCTTTAGATTAATTTTAACACAACTCTCATGTAGCGAATGTCATGTGGAAAGAACCTGTTTTTACAGAGATTTTCTCTGCTTAAAAATTTTAAATTAATTGTCAACATGAATTAACGGTGTCCGTAAATGTGGTCTTGTGGTCGTTTGGTTGGCCGGTTAGATGTCTGTTTGCCCGTATAATCTTTTTTTAAAATTAATTAAAAGTTGTTGGCAAATTTATTAATCAATTTAGCAAAAGAAGAAATGTCAGGCTAAAGTGGAGTATTAGCAAAAAAAAAAAACAAAAAAAAAAAAAAAAAAACATGTGTGACAGTGGAACTGTAGAAAAAAAAAAAACAATTAATTTAGAATAAATGGGAAGAATATTTTAAACTGCCAAAAAAACGCATCAACATTATTGCTGCTTTTTATCTTAAAAAAGTGATGAAACTTATTTTTAATAAAAAATTTTGTTTTTGATAAACGCAGTAATTCTGCTATGCATCTCCTAAAAGCCTCCCTACAGTTCAACCGCCATAACCATTTTATATGCTCTTCCCTGGTATCAACTCGCTTATAGAGACTACACAACAATTGTTTTCCTTTTCTAATCAAAACTTTGGGAGCTTTAAACAGATGTTTTTCATATAATCATCGATTTCCATTTGTACCTCATCTAATGCGACAACTCAACAACAATTTTCTGTACACTCAAGGCTATTCTGGGGTTTGAACTCATTGACAGTCTTCTGTTAAATAAAAAGGCAGATGTCTTTACTAAAATTTTAATTTTCTATTTTCCGCCAAGTGACTTTTATTGTGTTAATTTATTTTTAGAACAGCATTGCAGCGCATCTGGCATTAAGTAGCCTCATCATAAGTTTAAGAAGCTTGTACAGCCATTTTATGCTTCACTTTACTAACGATATCATGCTGTTGAATAGCAAACAAAGCTCAAATCTAAATAAAGAAAGTGAAGGCATCTTAAATAAAACTCAGGAAGAATATGGATACAAAGCGACAATCTAACTCAGTTAATATCGAGATGACCAGTGAGTCATCTAGAAGGGTTTATAAACTTCAAAACTGTCGAAAAATCGATATTGTTAGAGATGATAACAGTGGCCTAGCTTTGGCTTGCAGAAGCTTAAAAGAACCCATAATAAGCTCAAAATCAAAAATAATTTTCTAACGAAATTGGTTGGGAATGACCTGAAATAGAATACAAGTAAAAGTGTGATTGCCGGCAATTACACTGGTGCAATGTAGGCTACGGCAAGACATCTTAGATATGTAGTGGCGTGCTATAAAGAACACATAGTTTTATGAAATTTATATATTTATCATCAGCGATGAACAAAATTATGGCTTTAAATATACTTTTTTTGTTTCTGACCCACTGGTGCCTTCAGAAAAACATGTGTAAGTCGACTAGATAAACGAAGATGGTAAAAATCTAACTTGTTTGCGTGTCATTAAGCCATTAATCTGAGTAGAGGTCTACTCATTGTAACACTATTCATAACTTAAAGTAACTAAATGACAACGTTTTAATAACAAGTTTTCTTTTAATTCTAAGCAAAATGCGGAAAGGTAACAAAACATAAACAAATAGAGATAATGACTGGAGCCTAGAGTTAAGTATTGCGAATGTCATGGAAAATTGGACATGGTATTTTCTAATGGTGTTGAACAGTAGTAAACATTTCAAATATTTATTAAAGAAAAGTGGTCTTATGGCTGTGTATTAACAAAATAAGGAAGCAGGTTTATTTTTGTAATAATTTAAAAATTTCAAACTTCAAATTATTTTACTCTTTACTGTTTTACATCAATTTACAATTTCTTACTTCCAGTTTTTTTTTTTAAAGTAAATTTTGTTTTCAAAAGTAATTTTAGCTTTCAAATGCATTATCAAATGCTTGACATTTGTCTAAAGTTTACACTCAAAAGCCACAATTCAATGACATATATTCATTTATAAAAAGTGGAAAAATCTCAATGTAAAAATTTTCCCAATAAGCATTTTGGTTCGAATTCAAGTGGAATTACATTTGAAATCCAGTTACAACCCAATAAGCACAAATTTTTTGAGAATTCCAATGTTGGAATTCCAGTGTGAATTCAAGCTTGAATAACATTTAAATTCCATTCTCTTTCCAGTCTGTTTGAAGTTTGTTAAAAAGCAACAAATTTGTTTGAAGCATATTTTATCTGATGTGAAAAAATTGTTTTTCTTTATATTGAATTATATTTACATTACATAAATTATTTCGGCGATTGGATACGAAATACTGCCACCTAAAGAACGTTGCTGAAAAACAACGTCGGAAGTCCCAAAGTTTTAAAAGTGAAAATAAAGAAATAAAAGTGAAAATAATAATCAAAAAGAAAATAAAGAATAGAATATAAAGCAATATAAAGAACTTTTGAATAAATAAATATAAAGGTATGTATTCAAAGGCAAAAGCAGATGCTCGTAAAATTTTTGCACTGCTTACCCAGAATCAGCATATTCTGGGAAATGAACAACCAATGGGAATGGCTTCCAACGATGTCCACGATCTCCACGTCGCTTTGAACGATGAAACGTCTGTCTGTGCGGACGCAATTATAAAAGACGATGGTATATCTGATACTAAAATTAAGTCTGTGGGAGACAGGGGCAGATAATGGTTTGAAAATTATTGTTAAAATAATGTAATAACACTATTTATATACTGTTGTAACATTGCTTGAATAACACTGAAATTCCTTGCTTGAATTCAATGGTAAAAACAGGTTCAGTTCGACTTGAATTCCACTGCAATACCATGTTTGACTTCAAGTGTAAAAACAGGTTCGGTTCAACTTGAATCACACTGTTATTCAAGGCTGGAATTACACTGTAAAGGTACTGTTTTGTTCGACTGTAATTCAATGGTTAATTTTGCTGGATTCGCTATTGATATCAACTGTATTTCAACTGTAATTCAACACTGGAAATTGGAAATTGTAACTGGATTTCAAATGTAATTCCACTTGAATTCGAACCAAAATGCTTATTGGGAATTTCCAATTTCCAGTGTTGAATTACAGTTGAAATACAGTTGATATCAATAGCGAATCCAGCAAAATTAACCATTGAATTACAGTCGAACAAAACAGTACCTTTACAGTGTAATTCCAGCCTTGAATAACAGTGTGATTCAAGTTGAACCGAACCTGTTTTTACACTTGAAGTCAAACATGGTATTGCAGTGGAATTCAAGTCGAACTGAACCTGTTTTTACCATTGAATTCAAGCAAGGAATTTCAGTGTTATTCAAGCAATGTTACAACAGTATATAAATAGTGTTATTACATTATTTTAACAATAATTTTCAAACCATTATCTGCCCCTGTCTCCCACAGACTTAATTTTAGTATCAGATATACCATCGTCTTTTATAATTGCGTCCGCACAGACAGACGTTTCATCGTTCAAAGCGACGTGGAGATCGTGGACATCGTTGGAAGCCATTCCCATTGGTTGTTCATTTCCCAGAATATGCTGATTCTGGGTAAGCAGTGCAAAAATTTTACGAGCATCTGCTTTTGCCTTTGAATACATACCTTTATATTTATTTATTCAAAAGTTCTTTATATTGCTTTATATTCTATTCTTTATTTTCTTTTTGATTATTATTTTCACTTTTATTTCTTTATTTTCACTTTTAAAACTTTGGGACTTCCGACGTTGTTTTTCAGCAACGTTCTTTAGGTGGCAGTATTTCGTATCCAATCGCCGAAATAATTTATGTAATGTAAATATAATTCAATATAAAGAAAAACAATTTTTTCACATCAGATAAAATATGCTTCAAACAAATTTGTTGCTTTTTAACAAACTTCAAACAGACTGGAAAGAGAATGGAATTTAAATGTTATTCAAGCTTGAATTCACACTGGAATTCCAACATTGGAATTCTCAAAAAATTTGTGCTTATTGGGTTATTTGAATGTTTGTTTGTATGGAAAAGTTTCTGTATTGGAGCTAATAAATCTCATGTGAGACCACTATCAAAACACTAACAATCGCTGTGGTAATGTCATGTTGTTTAACGCCTGTAATCTATTACGCTGACATGCTTTGTAAATGTTTTATTGTTTGGTTTTCTTTTTTGTTTGTCTTACATTGAAGTATTAAGCTGGTGCATAAGTGTTGAATACCACAAAAAAATTTTTTTTTCTTCAAAAATAAAGGCTCATGCTAAACACATCATCTTTTTCTTGAGGCCAGTTTTTCATTCGGTAGAAAACAATATTTGTTCACAACAACTTTTATTAATAAAAATCGCGATTAATCACCTTCTAAAATTAGCGCTTTCTGATCAATAATTAATTCTTTTAAACAGTAAGTTGCGACCGGAAAAAATATATTCTTATGTCATAAAACGCAATTATTTTTTATATATAAACTCCTCTTTTCACATAAATTTTTTCTTCATTGAATTTTTTTACCCAACCTTTTTTTTACAAAAGTCTCTTTTTAACAAAAAGGTCCTTTTCACCAAAGGGCACCTACTTTTTTTCAACAAAAAGTTCTTGTGAAACAAAAATTCATTCTTGCATAAAAAACCATTTTTTCATACAAATTCCTTTTTTCATAAAAAAAAACCTCTTAATTACAAGAACTAATTTATTTTCACAAAAACTCCTTTTTAGAGAAATATATTTCACATAAATTCATATTTTAAAAAAACGACCCTCATTTAATAAAAAAAAACCCCTATGGGCACAAAAACTTCTTGTATCAAAAATTTTTTTTGCTTAGAAATATTTTTTCGACATTCCTTTTTGTGGCATAAATCCTTTTTTTCATAAAAAGACAAAAATATCTTATTTTATAAAAAAAAAATCCCACTTTACAAAACGTCTCTTTTATAGAGAGGTCTCTTTTCACAATTTTTTTTTCACTAAAAACTTTTTATTTCCTTTAAATCATTTCTGTTAAAAAAAGTTTAATTTTTTTTGCACAAAGTACTTTAGCAAACAAGTTTTTTTTCACATAGTATCCATTTTTACAAAAAATCTATTTTTACAAAAATTTTTATTTTACACTAATCTTATTTGCCATCTGTAGTCACTCTTCACAAAAACCCAAATTTTGATAAGAAACAATGTTTTGCTTACAAACTGGTTCATTTTGTATAAAAAGTACTTTTTACCATATAATCATGTTTAGGGAGGAATGTTTATAAGAAAATCAAATATTTTTTCTTACTTGCTAAAGTCGTATGTACACAGAGCACTTCTAATTTTATGAAAATGTAAATATTCTAACAAAATGTACTTTTATAAAGGAGGAAATTACCTTATTTGCAAAAAAAAATGTAAAATTTTTCATACATTTATTTTGTTTTTAATAAAAATAACTTTTAAAGAGAAAAATAATTTTTAAACAAATTTTTTATATAAATTATCTTTTGTCAAAAAACACCTCTTTGACCGAAATTCTATTCCACCAAAATTTAATTTTTCTGAAACTTAAAATATAAAAGAAACAATTTAACATTTTCTTATACACTTCTTTTTTATGAATACACTAACAAGATTGTTTTTGTTCTAAATGTACTTTCTTTTCTTAACCAATATTTCCCTTTGGACTTTAGTAATCTTATTTAACAAGTGCTCCTGTTGTTTTCTATTTGCTTTTTTCATGTTTAAAATCTATATCTAAATTGTGTTCAACCTTTAACATCATTAGTCATTTTGTTAAAAAAAAATGCAAATTTTTCTATTTTAAAGAATTCTTTTGTAGCCTTTTTGGGATGAAAATGTAGGTGCTCTTTTAAGGAGTTACAAAATTTCTCTTCAAAAAATGTTATAACAATCCTTAAAACCTACATTTCTGTTTAAATCTATTTAGAAAAAGTTATCCTTTACGAGAATATGTCATATTTAACAAATGACTGAATTAAAAATAATAAATGGAAAAATTTTCTGCCATAAATTCTTTGTTAAAATCACCTGTTTTTCACTATAAAAATTATAAAAAAGAATAAAATAAAACAAAAGAATATGTAAATGTAACATGAGGTGACCTATATTATCTATTCATAACTACACATATCACCTGAAATAACATGTGCTAACATTTTCGAAATCTAAACTGACATTAACAAAGTGTCAGTTAGGGTTCATATTTAAATTATCCTTCTTATTTATTTTTATGTTAAATGATGTTTCAAATAAATTGTTGTCTTCCTATTCGTTAAAATCTGCTGGAAGCCACCTGCACGCATATTTTAGTGTGTCGTTCTGTTGGTATAAATTGTCCTCAGGAACGAACATATGCTTTTTGTTAAACAAATTTCTCTTAGTCATTTCAGCTAACAAATTGTGTAAATTTTTTTCTTTTAAACAAAAAAAGTAATTTTAGTTTTTGTGTCGTAATTTTGAAACTAAAAGCTGTGTAAAAATGGCTTAAAATATTTTTTCTTGTTAAAATTTCTACCTTGATTTTGATCCCTATTTCTAAGCTCTGGCTTATGTTCCCGCTCTATTTTTTTTCTTTTTTCACACTTCTCTAATTCTCTAACGGCACAGTTCACAATAATTTTATGTTACTTTTTCCATATTAATTGTAGTGCTTTAGAACAATTTTTTAACAGTCTCCCTTTGTTCGCCTACTTTAGTTTCAGCTTTTAAAATATTTTGAAAATACCACCTGTCTTAAACAGGTCATTATGCAGGATTAATGTGCTTTTAACTTAAAATTATATTAATCTATTCTGTGTGCAGATACTGAGGAAGGTAGTGTGTGTAGATGTGTGTGTGTGTGTATATTATGTATGCTTGGGTATTTTAAATTTGTCTTTTTCTTTTTCTTCTTCTTCTTTATTTTAATAACTTTCATATAAATTTATTTAAATTAATTTTGTTTTTTATGCTTTTCTACTTTCAGGTATGTGTATTTTAATTATTATAAATTGTTGAGCTGTTGATATCTTTGGTAATGGATACGAAAACTGGCCATTATGTTAAATTCACAAAAAGGTAGTGTGTATTAATCATTATCATTAAGTAATGAAAAAGAAAGGAAAATATAATAACGACAAATTATTAAATACCAACTACGTTGTTTTATTAAATAATTTATTTAAAACTGCCTCATGATTACGAAGCTTAAGTTGCTATGTTCGTCATTGTTTCGCTTATATCTCTTCGAGAGGTTTTTTTTTAGCTGAAAAATAAAAATTTTTAAAAACATAAAAATATACAGCATTAATATCTGAAATTATTATAGACACATTGCCACCACGGCTTTGCCAGCCGTATGTCAAGCGAACGAAACGAACAATGTTGGCCTCTAAGGTGTAAATTATTCTTAATTTATCAGTATAAGCCAGTGGCTCCATACGTCCGCACAGAAAATATTCAAGAGCTGTCACATTACCCGACATTGAAGCCAGCTGTTGGGTTCATCTTTTGAAATCAGCTTATCGCCAAATTTTGATTTCAATAGGTCGATGGTTGCTGCCGCCGTATGACATATAGCGCTGCCTTATTGATGCTATATATCGTTCCGATCTTGAAGTCATTTATCATGCTTCGGTAACGATCTTCATCGAACATAACGAGAGCTTGATCTTTATTTAAAAGAAATAGGAAACCAAAGTGTGAACAGTAGCAAAAGGTTATATTTTTTCTTAGATGTAACGAGGTCTTAACGTCTGTAAATTATACTTACGATCTCTTGTCTACGTAAAATACACTATAAGACATCGTCTATACCATAATATGTTATGACTTTGGTGAGGCTCGAACTAATCAGTACCTGCTACAGTAAACATGTGCCGTCAACCGATGCAGTAATGTCTGTGGCTCTTAGCAAGATCCTTACTAATATCGAGTTCACACACATCAATTTTTCTTGCAGCAATTCTGAATTTTGTGGAAGAGAAAAGAGTGTAGAAAAATTTTATTTCTCGTTTTCTCAACCACAAAATTCAGAATTGCTGCAAGAAAAATTGATGTGTGTGAACTCGGTATAACGATTATATTTAAATGATAAAGCTAAGCCTGCTACATACTTGTTGAATATTGTTTAATTTTTCTCTATACAAGTCTTAGTCTTGGACCACACTTTCTGGTATTTGCTACACAGGCGCCTTATTCAAGTCATTTCTAATATACGGGTACCCTACGCAACACTTTCATCTATCGGCTAAGTTTGTTTCAAGTTTTCTGGCTTTAAAAAAACTAGTGGACTTAACAACAAAATTTTTTCTTAATGTTTAAAGCTTTGTTGGGATGTGAACTTATGATCTTCTTTTTAACAATCAAGCAGACAACTCTATAAATGCAATCGTTGCGGCTACGCGACATGAATTAATTATATTTGTATGTTTTTTTATTTTGCTACACCCACCACACTTGTTAGTGGCAGAAAGTAACACGATATACAGCTTTTTTTAACAAAAATTATATTTTTGCTACACTATTACGGGTATAAAAGCAACTGCTTTTAAACCTTTTTTCATAAAAATATTATATGACAAAAATAAAAATACTAAAACACTTGATGCTGCACACGAAAATAAAGAAATATTAATAAAATTAATATCAAAAGACCTTAAGTTGAAATAATTGAACTGTTACTAATATACATTTTTTTTTATAAATAAACTCCAGGCTACCCAAAAATTATTGATATAAATTAAAAACTTCCTTTCAAATGTCTCGAACGATCAAAAACACCTGCAATGACATTAAAAAGAAAAATTCATTTTATTTACAAAAAATAATAAAACCACTTGAAAGATACAAATACAAAAGACAAATTGCTTACATAAATAAAATATTAAGAGCAAACAGGCTTTCTTTACTGTTACTTAAGGTAAAACGCAAAAGACAGCTTTGAAACTAAAGAAAATATAAATTGCAGCACAAATTCTAAAAATATATACAAAAGCCTAAGCCATAGGATATCTCTGTTATATTTGTTATGAAAGCAAATCCTTTAAAAAGCAAAAAGTCCAGCTGTGTTTCTATTTTTTGTATTTTGTATAGAAGCACATCTTTCTTTTCTTTACTTTTGCTTTAGCCACAACTAAGGAATGATAGTCTGAAGAAAGAAATAACATTAACCATTCCCTTAAAATTACCTTAGAGTTAGTTAAGCACAAGGTGGAACATAAGTGCTGCTAATAATTCCTTTGTAAGATATTTAAAAATATTTTTGAAGATTTAGAAGTTACTTAAATTTTATTTAAAAAATATTAAATTAAAAACTTTTAATGCTAAAAATGGAAATTTAATATATTTTTTGGTTTAAAAACTTGGTGTTCTTGCGTATTTCGCTGTTAACTCAAGCCAGCTCATCTGAAAACCTTCATTGGAATAAATTTGATCAGAGACTTTATTCACTATATGAGAATTACTCTTGAAGCCCTTATGAAAATATAAAACCCTTAACAAAAATTATCAAAACAAAAACACGTTTTTAAATTGTGCTGTGAGCTTGATGTGTCAAACGTAATGCAAAATTGAAGATACTGCTCTGCGAATTTCGATCGGCCTAGAAAAGTTTTGGGTGAGACTCTATAGAGACAGTAATTGGGTCTCTATAGGTTAAGCTAGAGATATTGTCAAAAGAAGTATTCCTCTCATATTTATTATGTATATATTTATTGCGTAACGAAATGGAAGTTCATTTGCTTAAGGAAGTTACAAGCCTCCTCGTGCATTTTGTAAAGAATTACATTTTATCGGGCACTCATGGCCAGTTTAATAAAAATGCGATTTTTTTATTATAAAGCTCGTTCCTCTTTGCATTAAATATAAGAGAGTCAGCAGCACATAGCAGCTGTCAAATGATTTGTGTTTAATAGAGAAATATTATGTTGAAATCCTTTGTTTCCTTTTTCATAATTCTATGAAGTAAAAATGCTGATTTTGGATACCTTGCGACAACCTCAGGGACAGTTTTAATTTTTCTTAGCTAGTAAAAATTGCTGGACTAATCGTTATTATTCTTTATTTCTAAACCTTAAGGTTGCAGGGAGTTCAGAAAGAGCATTAAAACAACAAATAAGAAATTGATAGAACACACAGCACCAGACATTTATTTCCTTTTCTTTAGGAATGTAGGAACTAAAACTTGTTTTCCACTCACTTTCCATCTAACTGTCAATTTAAGTCACAAGGAACAGTCACATTAGAAATAATTTTTATAAACTAGAACACGTCGACATTATTACTTTGCTTTTACCTCACCCTGCCCTTGAAGGAAAAGAGATGTATGTTTGTTTATATGACAGATTAATAAAATATGTCATCATAATATAATAAAACGTAAATAATATTTGACCATATTTTTTGCTTCTTTCTGCTTCTTCTTGATTTCCTTATTGTTCTATTTTCTTTAGTGACGGCAGAAAAGCAAAACTAATAGCTTTTACTGACATACGGGCAAAAGTAATGGCAACAGAGACAGACATAACGACAGACGGACGGATGGATTAAAGTATGTTTGTTTGTTTGTTTGCTTGTTAAAAAAGCAAATTATAAATATTTAAAGGAGTGTGTGTATATTTTTTTTATTTGCTTTGAAATGAATTATATAAATTTATGTTATTTTGGATTAGTGTCAAAATATTGTATAATATGTGCGTATGCATGTGTATATGTTAGAGACAACAAACATTGCTCTGTGTTTCCATCTTTATTTCATTTTACTTGAACAAATAATAAAGAAAAGGTTGGGGGTATTTCATTGTGTTAAAATGAAACAAAAAAAACTAAACTTAAAATATTTAACTTGTCAAGAGGCTACAATTGGATTAAAAATTTAAGAAGACAAGATATTAGAGGCAGAAAAAAACAAGTTATTTAACTTGTATATATATACTTTACACTGTGTTATAAAATTCGATTCTGAAAGAAACAAAATTTTTAAGGTACTTAAGTGTTATTAAATCGGTTAAATCGAAATTAAAATTGCACTAACTTTTACACCGAAATAAATGAAATTTTGTTTTAAAAGCAATACCGAAATATTCACTAATGTTCTGTTTTTGAGTTACAAGCAACTGAGATGTCTGAAAATTTGTTATAGAAAAAATCACAAAAACGGAGTACTTTTCGTAAAAGTTTTTGTAAAGGGTGTTTTTTTAACGGATCGCAATTTTCATATAGAACAAAATCAAAATACAATTTTCTTAGTAATGTGATTTTGAACTAGTGGCCGCCTTGCCTTGGTTGTGACGTAGCAATTTTGGCGGTATTTCGCCATTAACCCAGATAACTTCATGTTCCGAGTCTCCGATTCAAAAGTCTCCGTTCAATGGGTGTAGGAGATGTCTCAAGCCAAAAAAAAAAAAAAAATCGTATAATATGTTCAGATAGCTTCAGTTGAGAAGCATTTTAAAAATTCTTTTGTAAATAAATTTTATATTTATAAGGATTTTCTATTAATTCATAATAAAAAATTAAAACCATATGAGTTCTAAGGTAAGAAGGACATAAACTTTGTGTTCGGTAGCTTCGCATGACGATATTATGGTTCCGGCTCCTAGTAGTGAATTCATATCTCATGCACTATTACTTATTAAAAAAATTTTTTTTAATTCCGTAAGAAAGCTCTAAATATTTTTTGAGTCTACAACGCGAAAGTACTGCTCAACTTTTTACTCCTAATTTCTTCGCGACCAAAATTTTATTTAGTACAAAACAGTTTTTGAATTCTTAAATTGTTCCGCTTCTTCTAACTAATGGTGATTTTTAAGTATCCAAGGGGACTATTACTTACATTCTGAACAACTCAAACTCAACTTCTCTTTTCATACACTAACAAAGTTACGAATGAGTTATCAATACCCTAATCATAACATAGAGTTTGTACTATTTCGCCTACAAACAAAATTTTCACACTTTGAACAGCACAACTGTTACGTTTATAATGTGACATACTTTCAAATGTTATGATTCATTACATACGAAAAAGTCGTGATACTGAATGACAGTCAAGAGTTTGAATGTTATTAAATATGATGCAAATGATACCTGTATTTAATCTACCAACTCCGTATACATTTTCTGATTTTTTTTAAGTAAGTTTATTAAAAAATGTCAACAACTAAAGAACAAAGAGAAGTAATTATGGCATATCAAAAGAGATTTGGTAGTGATAATGATTTAGCTGACATTGAGTATTTTCAAAGTGCTTTATTGTTTTGTAACCAGCTTTAGCGCTTTTTAAAGACGTAGAGTCTTATTAAAAAGTAAACTGGATAAAAAAAAAACAAAAAATTAATGGTCAGAAAATAAGAGGCAATTTGTTTTATAAGAGGCCATGGTAAAAAAATATTTTATAAAGAAAACTGCAATTTTCACGGAAATCAAAGTAATTTTTTAATTTTTTTTTAAATTGTAATTCGAGATGGCGATTTATAAACATGTTATCCAAATAATAGTGATTACCAATCTGAAACTAAAGTCGCATTTTTAAAGTTTTGTTATTCGCAACTACGAAAATATTTTTATGAACAGTGATGGTCAATATTAATGTCCGAATCTGTCTGTCATGACTGTTTAATACAAATGCATTTCCTTTGCATAGAAACTTTATGGAGCATTTTGTACCATCCACTCCGCTCACGTAACTTCTTCACCAAGGAAACTGATTCTTCCATACAATAAGTAAAGTGTTTCAATAAGATGATCTATTAGTGAGAAAAATCTTCTGTTCACAGATTTTTATTAACTGTTTGTTCATTAACTCATATAACTCGTATCACGTTGCTTTAGATGTAAAATTTCTGATTCTTTCTCCAAAAAGGGTAACTCTTCATTGCTTCGGCTGTTTGTTGAAGCTACGACAGCAGTTTAAGTACTTATTTTCTGCTTTTTTCTTTAAATTTTACGTAGACTTCTAGCTAAAGAGCATAAAGATCAGCTTACAGTCTTTTTTTTTAATTTAATGTTTCTGGTTTTGTGTTAATTTCTTCTTCCAGTCTTTTCTTTTCGCTTGATAATATGTTTTAAGGTTCTCTTAGATTTTGCATCTCGAGTTCAAGGTTTTTAAGCAGATACGTTTCGTTACTTTTTCTAAGTGCTTTGCGTCTTCTTAGTTCAGTAGTTAATAACGCAATAAACTAACAGTTTGCTCAGCTTTGCCTTAGTTAGTTTGCTCTTCTTCTAACAAGAACTGCTATTCTAAAACGTTCACCCGTTAGATCCTAAACTTCCAATGTCAAAGAAGTAATTTGCTTTTACAATTTGGTCAAACAGTTTGTGTATTCTTTGTTTGAAATAGTTTGTGTATCCTTTCTTTGATATGATGCATTTTCTTCTGCCAATGGTATAGAAACACTGTCTCCGTTACCCCTGTCTTCATGCTAAGCCAACTTTGCTGGAAGTTCTCCTATGCACACCTGTTACTTTTGCACGTCCATATGTTGGCGTCCCTTTATCTCAGTCAAATGTTCATTGACGTTTGCAAAAACATCAACTCTTTTTAGTTACTTATTTCTTTTCAAAAATTATGCTCTCATGTTGCTTCTTTTGTTCGTCTTCTAGAAATGTTATTTGATTTTACAATTCGTCTTGTATATCTGCATCAAGATCACCAAACATAGAGTTTGACTCAACAGAGCAGGATTTTCGAAAACATTTGTAATGAACCGACAACTAAAGTACATTTAATTTTAATTCGTGTTTTACTACTTTTTCATTAGTTTTTTGGACTTCATATGGAGCTCCTTCTTTTGTTCTTCACTATGTTCTAATGCAAGTAGCAGCACTTAGAAGTCTTCATTCAAGTCTTGAATCTGTAAGTCTAACTGCTGTTCTCTAGGCACAAATGGAGTAAAAGCACCTGACATATTAGAGACCACAATTTTGGCATAATCTTCAGCGTTAACAGTCGCTTTTGTCTTACCCCACGAATCCCTAATTCTCGCACAAGTCAGGAGCTGTTACTGGATTTTCTTAAACACTGCGGATGGCCTTTTCTTAGGAATAAAAGACATATGTTTTCGTAACTCTAAGACTTTTTCAATTAGAGGTTCATACGACTGTTGGGGAATAGTTAGTTAAAGATTCGAAGTCCAGTGCTGGTTCTGAGTTACTAAAAAACATATCCAAAGTTGGCTGAACGATAGAATCAGGAAAAGTAGAAACAAATTGACTTTCCAACGAAGGCATATTTTTCTTAAGACGTTCATCATCTTATTTTCCACATTTAATGCAGTTTATTTCCTGATCTTTTTTTTCTAAGAAACTTTTAAGAGAGGCAACTTTATTGTTCAGTTTCGATGATTTTTGCAGTTCAGCTAGCAACTCTGTTTGTTGCTACTAGGGCTTGGCCAATTTGGAGTGAACATTTTGTAACTCACTTTTTGCTTTTTGCAATTGGTGGACTCTTTCTTGGTGGCGCAATTGCAAGTATCTTAATTTTTCATATAAGTTAAGGAAATTAATTAGCAGACATTACCAGGAGCACAATTAGTCAGACCGATTTGTCGGGCTTAAGCACACCGGTTTCTCCTAATATATTTTTATCATGCCATATATTACATCAGTCTTTTTGAAACGACTGCATTTTTATTATGAGATTATTAGATTAAAAAAGGAACTTTATCATTTAAGTCAATAGCCAGAAGCTTGCAGAATACGTAGAAACCTACTGATGCTCCTCCAAAACCTTTTTTTTTAATCATAGGCATCAGATTTGTAAACTCTATTCTATTTTAATTACACCCCCATTTTTAATAATAGTTCAACCAAACTAAGCCATTACCATAATTGATTTTCCCATTTAGAATTTCTTCCAAGTGTTTATCGATTATTTTCACAATTTTATCAGCAAAAAAATACTTAATTTTTATGTAGCAAATATAAATTTATTATATTCCTATTTACAGCATCTCTTGAAGCTGATAAAACTTATATTAATTTGTTCCTCATGGTAAAAATCTTTACTTGTTGTTGCTTCTTAAAACTTTTCTCTTAACAAAAGCTGTACAAGGGGTCATACATTTAATTTCAATAATTTTTTGCCCTGATAATTTTTTCAATTTCTCTGCTGATTTAATCATACAGGGTGGTAGTTTGTTGTTGCAATGTTAATATTTATAAATATTTCACAATACATTTCATTAATTATTCGAAAGCACTTCAAAAGAGCAATGAAGCATATTGCAACTTTAATGAGTTTTATTTCAATTCAGGGGAGGGTATTGGCTTTTCTTAAGGGTGGTGGGTGACTGAGAAGCATATAATCACAAATAATTGTAAGAGAAAGGAAAGTTCTATAAGAAATTGTTACGAAGATGAAGATGAACAAAATTCGTTCGACTTATGGTAGCAATTTATTGATTGAAAATCTTTAAGAAAATTCTATTTTCTTTTATACGTAGACTGTTAGGGAACTTAGCACTATACAATATAAATACGTCAGGAATTAGTAATTTCTTTATTGTTTTTAATATATAAACGGGTCGATTCCTCACGCTAGTATATTTTTACCCTCCTTTTCCATGATGATTATCAGGAACGCAAGCAATACGGACAACGATACCTTGCAAGTTACAAAAACGTCAAAATCTTTTATAACTCCTATGAAAAAGGGTAGTTAAGGAGTAAAACCTCTGACTCCTTAAATAAAAATTCCAGTTAGTTTTTAAAGTGACGGTACTAAGAGAAGATATGAGATTAACAAAGGTGTTAAAACGTTTCTTGCTTAAGAAACTTGCAAACGCTTATTATGATTGTTTTTCGAATTTTGTTGCTTGCAGAGCTTTAGGCTCTATGTAGGAATTTTAGTTTGAAGGTGTAGAGCCATTTTATATATAACTTTACTTTGCACTCTAAACAAAGTAAAAGTGGTCGCTGTGAGGTGCACTTCAAGTAAAATGAAGAAGCAACACAACTCTGAAAAAATAATCAAGTAAGAGTGCTATATTCGGTTATACCGAGCTTAGTAAAGTAACTCCAATAAAAAACAAATATTGGGGCAACAGAGAATTAAAAAATAAAAAAAAAATCCAGAACTTTATATAATTTTACATCAAAAAATGTCATCTCTCAGCTCTTAGTCGGTTAAGTATTTTTCAAAAATTTTAGTATTTCCTGAAAGATCTCTTCAAAAGCTTTTAAATGGCACCCATATTGATATTTTCAAATATAAGACCCATAACTCGGTAAATATGGGTGAGCGCCAATTTTTTGACTAGAAGCTTTTTTTTAATTTTTATTTCTCTTTCACTCTGTAAATTTGTTTTCTGTTTTTTTTTTTTTATTGATTGTTTCAAGTGCTTCGAGCCAAGAGTGGTGTTTTGCCGCTGCCTCAAAGGACATGGACCGTTCTTACTGATTTTCAATACCAAAATTTTTGAAACTATATCTGATCGATGAGCGTATTTTTCTCCAGCTCCTCTAGTGCCTGTTCAAAAATGATTTCAACACTGACACAGACAGACAGAAAGACGGACATTGCTCAATTGACTTCGCTATAGATAAGAAATCAGAATGTATAAATTTTGTGGAGCCGGAAATAGATATTGTAGAAATTTCCAATGGAATGATAGACATACGTTTTTCCACCTGTGGTGAAGGGTAAAAAAATCATAGAGCTAAGAAACGTTTCTAAAAATAAATTTTTATTATACTCTTTCATAATACGGGCCTAAATGGCAGGGGTAAGAAAATATTGTCAGGTAAGACTATGTCAACTGGGTCAGAAAACCATTTCGGTTGTAAGAGAGTTGCGAACGAGGTTTAGCAATAACAACATCACCCACTAAAGAGAAAATATCTTCGTGAATGTCAAACCAATAATATAATTTGAAAACCTTGAACTAAAATTACGCAGTAGAAATAAAAGTGGACATCTAAAAGCCCTTAAAATGAAAAGTTAAGTCAAAACGGAAATTAATAAATAGGTTGACATGTAACTATTTATAGTGAAAAGTGGCTGATTAAAAGGAAATTCAGATCATTCAAAATCCATTTCAATATTTCTTCTTTCCAATTCCTACTCTTAATATTAACATTTTTCCACTAAAAACGTGTCTCTTTTTAGCATAACTTAGTATTGAGTTAATACTATAATAAAGAAACAGAAGCTAGGATCAGCCTCTATTTAACCACTTTATTTTACCACTTTACGCCATACTTTTTTTAAAAATAGCAGCAGATATTTACGAATTAAAAAGTCAAATTTTCATTTAAATTTTTTCTTGCTTTTGTAAAATATTTTAATCTTTAAAAGTTATTTAAATCTTAAAACAATAAATTTTTTTTTGGTAAAATTTTTCTTACATTAAGTATTCAAGAAAACTATTTAATCCTTATTTTAGACTCCCCAGAGCTTATGTTAATTAAATGATAAATGTATGAATCAATTTGTCTATATATCTGCTAATTTGCTAAACACCTTTTTTTGTTGTGTTTAATAACAGAATTATTTGCAGAAAATGTTTGCCTCAACATGCGTAAGTGATAAAAAACATTTGTAAGAACTTTAAGATTTTAAAAATAATCTTTAAGAAAACAAGAAAAAAGATACTCTTGCGTGAATTAAAAGATTTACTATAAAATGAGTTGTTTTTTTTGCATTCTATTTTCGTTGAAGACATAATGTTTTGCGACTGCATGAATTAGAGTGAATATTTATGACTTTTTAACATCATTTAATAAGTTTTCAAATTTAGCAGATACTTTAGAAAAGTGGCAAGAAAACACTTGAGACTAGAAAAGCAGAATATCAGGAAATTAAAAAGAAACTTGGCAAATATTCAATTAAAAATTATTTTCAAAAATAATCTTAAATAATAAGAAAATGGCAGAAAACTTGCCTTGCTAAGATTATATGGATTCGATAAAGGGGAAAAAATTTTTTAAATAAATGTAAGTGTATAGATTTAATGTTTAATACAAAAAACCTCTCGAGTTGTGCTTTATATTCTACATGAAAAGATTTTTTTATTTTTTTTAGTATGAAAAATAAAATTTTAGCTTAATGAGACATGTTACTTAACAGTCAAAATATATAAATACTAATTAATAAGAGGTTACTTACTGACTAGTAAATACAAAAATAAAATATTGTTGTACAAGGGCATTGAGCCAGCTTCCTTGTGTTGGAAAAACTACATTTAGTTTTAATGAAAATGAGTACAATTCTAATAATTTTAAATAACTAAATTTTAATTAAATATTTTTATAATTCTGTTTTATATTATCAGTAAATGAAACTATAAAATATTAAAATTATTTTTATGAGGTTTAAAATTTTCTTGACAATCAATTGAAATAAAAAAGTTAAAGTTATTTTTGGTGAAACAGGCAAACAGAAATCTATAAAAAATTTTCTAGAGAACTTAATTATGTACAACTAAAGTTTAATTATTTGTACTTTATCTCCCTTGAAACAAGTGATGGACAAAAATATTCAAATTTAACATAACGACTGGCCACACTGAGAGAAAAAATAAGTTGTAAAAAAACAAAAGCTGAAAAGGAAATATAAGTGCCATTGATAATAATATTTGTTACTGCAATATAAATAGCAAGCATACACAGCTACATAATAATCTATAAAGTAACGTAACTAACATTACGTTACGTAACTAACATTATGTACGTAGCTAACATTACGTAGCTCGCTATGAATATGTAAAAATTTATATCGTTTTAATTCATTTAAAGAAATCTATGTCTACATAAGCTCACAATATCATTGACTTATTAATTCTTGACTTCATAACCTAACGTTAGATGTGTTTCAAATAAGAGCATTAAAGAGCATCAGAGATCTTAGTTCAGGTTGTTTTCTTTTTTTAGCTGATGCAAAAATTTTACACATTTTATTTTCAAAAGTTTCACCATGATGTCTTATTCCAGACATGATGCAACACGTTTTTAAAAATAATTGCAACAAAATTCCAAACATAAAGTTTAGGCCATTCCTGCTCTATCACTCATTTTTTACTTATATTGTTTAACTAACGATAAAAACTTTGTTAATTCATAATTATTGTCTTGTTTAAAATGTAAAATTGTTGGCAAAATTATTACAAAATAATGTCAATTGTTATTCAAATCATAATCTTTAAACAAAAATAATGTTGATTTTGTTCATTTTCCAATTCATTAGAGTTGGAATAAAGGAGCATTAGTTAGCCTGAGGTGGGTCCTCTTTAACGAAAGTTGCAACAAAGCACATCGTGTATAAAAGATATTTATATTTTATATGTGTAAGTGACGCCAGTATTATTTCACAGTTGGTTGAAAGAACCGAAATTGTGTTGAATTACAACATTGTCGTGGCAATAAAAAACAAAAACAAAAAAAAAAAACTTTTGCCATTGTTTGTATAGACATGTCTACGTTTTATAATGACTTTGTAATTTTACCGCTTTGAAGACACACATGCTCCTGCTGTTATTTACTTCTGTATATGCCACACACTAAGAGAGCTCCATTACAAAGGTTTTGGTGCAAAAGACCCAATGAACAATGAAAACAGTTTTTTAATTAGCATTTTTTCGCCCTTTCGTATTGATTATGTTATAATTATGCAATAGAATGAGTCAAACTTTCCGTCCATTTGGTTCTATTTAGTGCTTGTTACTGCTTAAAATGTTTTAACTTGGTGTGCGTCCATTAAATTGTTTTTTTTAATGCATTTTGACTAAACGAGCATAAAAAAGTGTGTTCACAAAAAGGCGTTAAATAAGGGTTTATTTATACTTTGGCTATAATTCTAGTTAATTTCTGTCTTTCCCCTATTAAATGCAAAAATTAAAAGTCATTATCCATGAAAGGGTTAAAAGAAATTGACTTTGTATCATATTTAATGACTTTTAAAGTATAATTTTTATTGCAGTCAATAATTCTTTAAAGTTACACAGGAAAGTCTAAAGTGCAATTATATAAATAAAATAAAGCCAATTGGATAAATATTTAAAAAAGAAAACAGTTTTAGTACATCTAAGTTCAGCAGTAAACGTGCAGCTAATTTTTAAAACTTTAAATCGTCTTATTTCTTTGTCACTAAACATGTCTCAATTAAAATTGCAGACGTCAGGCTGCATATAAAGGAGTATGACCTGGGGGCAAATTACGGCACTCGATATCGATCGAAATTTCTATAGAATTTAAATGTAAATTTCGATCGATATCGAATGCCGTAATTTGTCCCCTGAATGCAAGTTGCTGGGTGAAAATCTTGATATAAAATATTCTAATAGTCATAATATTATTGAAGTAACAAACGTAGCTTTCATGCTTAGTTAGAGTTACCTTCTCTTTTTGTAGTTCCATTAGAAATATTCTGAGTATTTCGTGGCGTAAAGAACCCTTTTTAATTTTGAAACTGTAAAACCCAAAATTTTTTAGAGGGCTTCAAAAAAATATATTCGGTTTGCTGCATAAGGTAGTAAAAAATACCTTTTGTTACAAATAAAAATTGCTCTCGTTTGAAATACATGAATTTACAAAAATACATTTTTTATTTAAAAACTCTATTTTACAAAAAAAAAAAAATGGATTTTTCTATTTAATTTATCAAGAGGTCCTGGAACACAATTTTTTTAGGGAAAAAAATTATATCTGATTTTTTGTTTTTTAACACCTCTCTCAATTTTCACTAATACTCAAATTTAAAAAAAACGGATTTATTTTTAAAAGTACCTTTATGTCCAACTTTTTACAAAAGAAATTTTTTCTTTAAAAATTATTTATTTAAAAAATACTCTTTTTTGCCAAAAAGTCCACAAAGTATAAACGTAGCTTTTCTTTACAAATTAGCAGTTTTACAAAATTTTTGTTTTTCATTAAACGTCTACTTTTTGACTAAAAGTACTTTTTCATTCAGTTATTACAAAAAGTACTTTTAAAAAAAAGCACTTAAGTAATCGTTAATTTTCAAATTGAATTTTCTTATTTACAATATATTTTCGCTTCAAAAAGTAAAAACCAGAAAAAAAAATTTTTCATGACGCCTTTCTTAGTAATGGGTTCATGTTTTGCAAAGGTATCCCTTAAAATAAAACGAAAACATTTTTAAAATTTTTTTTATCTGGATTTTTACAAAAGTATATTTTAAAAAATGATATTTAATTTAAATTTAATTTAAGGAAATTTGTGGGACAAAGTTGGATAAAGCCTTTATAGGAGTTTCTATTCTGTAAAATGTTATTATAAGGTATGTGTGTCTTGTCTCCTTTCATGAAACCATTGAAGAAATAGTCGCTATCTCCATAGAAAGTGCAGAAAAATACTTTTTTGATAATCTGCTCTTTCTTTTACAAAGGATCCTTTTCTTTAAACCCTTTTTTAGCAAAGTCCTCTTAAAAATGTTTTTTTTTTTTTTTTAACTCTTTTTCACAGAATAATATTTTGTTTTATTTTTGATAAAGAAAATAAAAATTTTTCCAAAAAAATTTTTCACATAACACTTTTGCTTCGTGTTTTTTTGAATGTCATTATTGATTCAAATAAAATCTTACTATTTTTAAATAACAAGTTTAGTAAAAGTCGTTGCCAAGGACACAATTATCTTCAAAGTAAATTTGACACTTTTCATACCAACTGCTAATATCAGACGGTACAGTAAGAATAAGGGACGCTAAGAGAAAGGAAATTAATTATCATTTAAATCCAAATAGGATTTTTGTAAGAAAAAAATTTAATAAATAAAGTTTAAATATTATTCAAATTTTATTTGTTTTTCGCTATTTTACCTTTAAACAGAAGCAATAGCAATAAGTAATAAATGTTTAAAATTCAACCATAATCACGTCTTACTGCGGCATATTTTACAGATTGTCTACGTTTTTCATTCTCTCCCTGCTATACGATGTGATAGCAGAAGGCAAAAGACAGCAGGCAGAAAAAATTCGGAGACATTTATTTATTTGAAATCAATCTGGAAGGCAGGAATATATATGAGTTGAAATGCAAATATTTCACAACTCTACGCTACTTTTTAGTCAGTGAAGTGAACATAAATTGTGTGGTTGAATTTGTTGTTTTAAAATTTAGTTTTTCTTCTTGCCAAGTCATCATCTAGAGTCACGCATGTACAATTGCCACATGTATGTACTGCTGCTCGTTACTACAATCAATGCAAATTGTTTTTAGTTTGCCATTGTGGAGGTAAAAACGTGTATGTCCAACCACTCTTTCATAGTCATCAATAATTATGATGCCGGGGTTTTTTATTTCCTTTTTTGTGCAAATTTCTCAATTTATGATAGAAAGGATTTTTTTTTGTCTTTGCAAACACCTGCTTATCCTACAGGCTTTAAAATAAATGAAAAATTTGTATATAAATAGTTTTTCCAGGAAAAAATTGTTAACCAATAAATTGAATACTTGTGACTCGTAAACTCTAAGAATTTTTGTACTTTTTTTAAGCACTATAAAATTTTATTTGCTTTTTGGAAACAATATGGAGTTATAAACATCAAAGATATGAACAGCATGACACAATGCCTGCTAAAAAAAAAATTTGCTGCTTTAACTTTATAGTACGCATTACATCGTTTTCTCAAAAAGAATATTTAAATGTTTCTTCATTAAGTTACTAAAGAAATGTAATAAAACTTATTGAATTGATATTAAAAAATAACATAATTATATAGAATTACAAGAAATTCAAAAAATCAAACATCTTAGACATTAACTGCAGGAGCCATAATAAGGAAATATATTTTTTAATAAAACGTTTTTTAATAAGAACATAATTGAAAAAGAAAAATAGCTTGAGTGCTGTGAGAGACGACATACAAAATTTTTAATATTTAGATAATTTTTTATAAAAATAAAAAGATCCAAATCTTTCTTACTTTAAAAAAGAAATCTTCAATTTTCTTTAAATACAAATACTAAAGACAATCAAAAATGAAATTTTAATTATTAAAAAATAAAAAATAAGATCGATAAATTAAGTAATTTTTTGTAAAAATAGGGACGCCACACCATTTTCAAATAAAATAAAATTAAAAAAGATGTAAAAAAAAGATACCACCGATACACAGATAGGTACACAGTAAAATATTAAACAACAATTTTAAAGAAAATTTCAATTTTATTTAAATTAAAATACCTTCTTAATGAACGATATGCAATTGCTTACAAAGTATTCTATCCTCTTTAAAAAAGCACAACTTTATTACGGCAAAATCTCTATACCTCTAGTATTTTTTTAATCGGCAAAAATAAGGCGGAAGTTATTAAAATAATGCGAGACGCAGTTATTCAAATTTATTTGTGTCGGGCAGTACTTATTTTGGCACCATGCCGACGCTGGATTACATTTACTACTACTTTTCAGATGACATTCGTTTATTTTATTTAGCGTAGAAAATTGTTTCTATTCTGCTTGATACAACACAAGCGATTTGAATCGCTAGAGCAATTTTGTTTTTGCATGGCTGCTAGAAAGGCATTCATTTTTGAGCCTATCCCGCGTTATATTTCATTGCTCTTACTCTATCACTTTCTAACACAACTAAAAATTATTAATGACGAATACGATAGTTGCCACGTTTTAAGGCGGTCACAGAATTCAACACGAATCCGAAATAAAACGGACTATTGGGTTAATCGAGATGTATTCCTCTTTTACAAAAACTTTTGTATTGTTCTTAAATTTCAAAACTAGGATAAATTTAAATTAAAGTTTCGTGAAAAGTAATTGGCAAAATGATTTCTAATGCATCTAAAAATTAATAAGGCTTTTTCAAAAATAGAACGTCGGGACCAAAAGATATGTATGGGTGTACTAGTCACTTAAAAAGAATTATTAAAAAAAGGTAAATAGATGCAAAAAATACTAAAGGCGGATGTTGCGATCAGGAAAATGCTGCACTACATTCTGCTAATGTTTGGTTTTTCTTTTTTTAAAGAAAAATCTGTCATGAAAATTTTGAATAAATTCCCTTTTTAATAAATTTAGAAATTTAAATATACATCCGTGAACTTAACCCGAATTAAAAAAAAAAAAAATAATAAAAAAGTTAAAATTAATATGTAGTTTTTTATAAGACTTGCTTCTTTTGTGTTACTTTAGATTTATCTATATTTTTACAACTTAAAAGTCGTGGATCAGTGCAATCACATGTAGAAATGAAAACTTAAGGCAAAAAATTTAAGTTATAAGAAATATAATTTTTGAATATTAAATAATTTAACCAAAACATATTTAAATATATAGTTTGCCAGTAACCACGGACGGTTGTAAGTATTGTTCACTATTACAAAAGTCCCTGTGGCTTCATTAGAAATCTTCAGTATCATATCAGTTTCGTGATATGACAAACATTAAAAAATTTCATTAAGTTAACCCAACCAACTAAAAGAATACATTCAAGAAGCTGTCATTTATGACTCCATTAGTATTTTTATTTGCCTCAACTTCTAAGCTTTTAATTATTTGACATTAAATTTTTTTTATCAAATTTATATATTTTAATCAACTGCTTTCAATTTCTGTCTCAATAATAAAATGCCATTTAAATAAAACATTAAAATCCAATAAAAAGGAAATATAAAACAAAATTTTTTTATTTAAATTTTAACCTTTACAACATTTAACTGCAATAGAGTACGATGTCCTCCAAAGAATGTGTGATAGAAAAATAGTCATAAAAGTTTAAAATAGTCATTATTTTTTTTTTAATTTTATTTCTCAAAAGAAAATAAAAATAAAGTGTACTTTTTGTAAAAATTGATAATATTTATAGAGAAAATGCCGTTTAGAATAAAAAAAAGTTGTATTAAATCATTAAATTTATATAAAAAATATAATCACACATTATTCTAATGGAAGAAATAAATAAAAAATTCATAAATTTTTATATTATTTTTATATATTTTTAAGTGTTATTAATTTAAAAGGAAATTATTATCTTGATGGTCTTGTTATCAGTAATGTTAAATACAAGACGTATTACGTTAATTTTTTTATACGAGGGCAGCTTAAAAAGGCTTTAAAAATTTTTTAATTCTTTTGAAAGATCAGAAAAATCCTCCAAAAAGGCATCATCTTTTTATTTTTTCACCTGGATGTTTGTAAAAGCATTTAATAAATAGATGCTGTGGCTCATTGCAAATCAAATTTTATATCTGTCGCAAGTAAACATTGCTGCAATATTCTTAAGAAAACCTTTTTAAGTTATTCTCTGTATTTGTGGTACATAGAGTTGAACACACTGTTACTGCTGCCACAAAAAATGTGTGGTGTGTTCTGATTTACTCTAAAATGAAAAACAAGTAAGAGTGCTATATTCATCATCATGTATGTAAATGAAGCAACTCCAATTAAAAAACAAATATTGGGGTGAGAGTTTAAAAATAGGAAAAAAAAATTTTTTTTGCATACAAATGACACTGGCTCTTAATGGGTTAGACATTTAAAAAACATTTGGCTAGGGCTTATATTTTCACTTGATGTTTTTTTTATTCTAGAATTATTTGTCGCCCCATGTATTTATTTTCCAGATGATATGGACAAATAAGAGGAAAGCGTGGTGTCTTGACTGCTGCCTCGAAGGATATGAATCGTTCTTGCTGATTTTCAATAGCAATATTTTCGAAACAATGTCAGATCGATTGTCGTGCCTTAATTTTTCCTAGCTCATCTAGTGCCTTAGCAAAGTTAATTTTAACACTATAACAGATATATAGACGCACATCGTTCAATCGACTTTGCTATGTACAAGGCCTCAGAATATATATAAAACTTATATGGACGTAAATGGATATTATAAGTAACCAGCGGAATAACAAACTTAGATGTACCCTTTTCCACTTTTTGTGGTGAAGGATATAATAAATTTAAAAGCATTTATATTCTCTCAGCAGTCTAAACTTTGAAAAATCTTTCTTAGAGATTTGGCCTGAGCAGCTAATGAAGTATAGAATAAATCCACTTCCTATACAAACTTTTCAATGACTTAATTATTGTATAAAACTTCTTTCTTTTTCGAATAAATATTCCAATTATATTAATTTCTTCTTTCTTCTTTCTATATTATATTTTTAGACTTAAATAAGTCTAATTAAGGCTAAATAACAATTTTATTTTACTTCTTATTAAACACAATAATTACCGAAAAACTTACTTAAAAAATAGACAAAAAATGCATAATATTCCAGCAAGCAAGCTCGCTTCTCCATCTCTACACTGTCTGCAATTTCATAAGTATCTCATTAACGTAATGAACCACCATATAAAAACTTTTTCTGTCTAAAATTTACTTCAAATATACAACCCAATTAAAACTAAATAACTTTCTTATTAACACATGATTTTGGTTGTGGTTTTGTTTTTGCCCTGCGCATTTGGCAAAATACAGCCACAAGAATTCCATGTGAAATTGCAGATAATTTCAACAAATTACTTTTGATTATTTGAGTAGCTCAAATAATAAGAAATAATTTCTTTTTTCTTCTGTCTCTCTCTTAGATTTTACTAAGGCAGAAGTAGTAGTAAATTAAGTAAATTGGACTTATTTAGGAACTACGTTTTCCGAGTTTTTTTTTTTCCTTTCGTTGTAATTGGATCATGTGCAAAAGCTTTCAAATCAACAGAAAAAAATTAGTAGTAGGAAAAGAAATGAAGTAATTAAGTAACAAGATATGATAATTAAAACAAAGGCACAATAAAATTTTTCCAAAACATTTTTTAAATTTAAAATTCATAAGAATTCTTGTACAGCGACTGTCTTTGATTTCTTTACAATTATTACATTTACGACGAATTTAATAATAATATTGAATAAATGAAATTCATAAGGAATTTCACATAAGCATTAAATCAATTTTTGTTCTTTTTCCTTTTTAGTGTCATTTACATTTTTACAAAATTACTGAATATAACAATTACTTTATGACAGTTAGCGTCCACTTAACATTTTAATATTGTGGCAAATGTTTTTTGTTTCTCAATTGACAGAAAAAAAAATATTATAATAAGTATTTGTGATCAAAATCTAGGATATGAAAATAAGATTATTTTATAAAAAAAATAATAATAAATCTTATCATATTTATGGAAGATTTTCTGCTTTATTGTAAAAACTGAATTCCAGTTACTCCTTAACTTTTTTGGTGTTCACTTAATTTTTGATGTTTCAATATCCAGCAAACAAGTCTGGTCGAAAGTAAATTGAATATCATTTTGGTCTTGGTAAAAGAGACGAGTTTACAATTGCATTTGTTTCAAGGGAGAGCTTTCTTTAGATTTTTGATACTGAAATGTTTCTATTACAACTTATATTCCCTCACATTAAATCAAGTTCAGTTTTTACAAATGAAATCACTTTTGAGTTCGAGGCGATTTACAAAGAGCCCAGAAAATAAACAAATAAATAATTTGAAACAAATAGATAAATTTAATAGTATTCTGAAATTTATTAATAGAGAAAAATATATTTTAATTTTTGTATTAGTGTTTTTTTTTTTGAAGCATTGCAGCATTTTTTACAATATCCATTTCGGACCCCTCATAAAGTACATTCTGACTTCTAATGCAAAGCAAAGTCGACTGAGCAATGTCCGTCTGTCCGTCCGTGTTAGTGTTGAAATCAAGTTTGCCGAGGCACTAGATCAGTTAGAAAAAATTTAAATACGCAAATCGATCAGACATTATCATTTGGAAGAATGAAGATACTCTAATCAAAAAAACAAATATATGGGGCGGTGGAGAGTTAAAAAATAAGACAAAAACAACCGGCGAAAAAATTGGCGCTCTTCCATATTATAGGAGCTACGGGCCTCCGAAACTTTCAAAATTTTTAAAATATCAATATGGGTATCATTTTAAGGCTTTTGAAGAGATCTTTAAAGAAATCTTAAAATTTGTTTAAAAATGCTTAACCCATTAAGAGCCGATGGCATTTTTATGTAAACCTTTTTTAAGTTTTTGATTTCTCTGTCACCTCTATATTTGTTTTTTGATTGGAGTTACTTCACTTAGCTAGATTTAGATAAATGCTAAAGCGTAGCCGTACATAGCACTCCTACTTGTCACAATTTTTCCTTCTTATCCTAGTTTCAGTAATATATGATCGTTATAGAGACAGTATAAATGCGCGGTACCTTTTCTTTCTAAATAAATTTAAAAACTAAAATATAAATGATTATTTTTTTATATTCAAATTTGCTAAGCAATTTTAAAGTAATGAAGGGTTCTTAAAGGCAAATATTGGTTGAATTAAAAGTAGAACATATTAATATTAAATAATTAAAGAAGTGAGTTTGTTTAAATATTGTCGATAAAATATTGCAATATTTCAAGTTTTCTTAATAATATTTTACGATATTGCAAAACGTTGGATGAATATTTTACAATTTATAACAAAGTTAATTTTTTATTTGAATTTCTTAGAATTTGAGAAATTTTTAAGAAAAAAATACTTCTCAATTCAGGTGGTCGTTTTCAATAAATTATAAATTATTTCAAATTATTATCGTGGCTAAGCCGTGTTAGAAGTAAAGAAAAAAAAATTAATAGGAGATATTTATTGTGCGGTGATGTAAAGAAAACAAAGCAATTGAAATTATTTTTTTTTAATTAAAATAAATAATAACCCAATTTGAATTTTTTGCGTCTGTGACCGACGATATTTATTTTTTAATAAAATCCTTACAATTTTTCCTAAAGTAGTTATTTAAAGAAATTTTAATATATTTGAACAATAGATTGTATTTTATTAATTCCAGCCAGTCCTGGATGGTGTACTTTGCGCGAGTTGATTGTTATATGCAAATCTTTTCAAATACGTCACCAAATATTTTAGGATTTTTTAATTTATCCCTTTTTCCATTATAGTTTTTAGGAATTTAATTTTTTTTATAGAGATTTTAATAAAATTAAAAATTAAATTGAAAGCAATCTGAGATTTTTACCAGTTAAAAGTTCCCAAAAAATCTTGAAAAAATTCTAATCGTTTTGTTAATATAAAATAACATTACAAAATAATAACTCATGCTGTAATAAAGACTCCACATTGAAATTTGGCAGACTTGAACAAAACATAATAAGAATTAACATGTACTTTTTTGAGATTTTTAAAAATATTGTTTTTCGAGATATATCCTTTGGAAATTTTGTTCCTTGATCGAAAATTCCAAAACAAAAAAATTTTTTAATGGCGCATGTTTTTGCCTGTGAAATGAGCCCTTCATTATTAACGTACAATGAATACTTTTCGAGATATTAAAAATTGTGTTAAGGCATCTGAGTGCATTTTTATTGATTTTCGCCAAATTGGAATGGCCATAATTCTGAAAATACGAGAGCTAGGACACTGAAAGTTGGCAAACGCTATTATTATGGTTAACTTTCACTTCGTACCAAATTTCATCCAATTCGAAATCGGTGCGGTCAACTCATTGCTTGATTTCATATGTTAGCCGTGTCTGCTTTAACATTTATTTCATTATGGCATGTGCATGACATACACAAAATAATTTTTAAATTTTATTTTCGCCATAAAACTTAAACAATTTATTACTTCTAATATATAAAATAAACTTATTACCATAATTCATTATTTTTCAAATTATTTAAATGTAAGTCCTTAGATATTAAGAGAAAAACTTTATTTTCTCTCTTAAGTTTTTCATTTATAACAAAATTCACAAAAGTCATTAATGTATTGTTAAATCTCCTTTAAGTTGTTCTCTTCCTAGAAGTAATTTTAATATAAAATAACTAGAATAACAACAACTTCCCAAAAAAAGAAAAATAAAACTGTAATTTCTTTATAATTTTAGTTTTCAACCATAAATGCCTTAAACTCTATAGAAAATGAGAAAAAATCTAAACGTGTAATTTGCCATGTAGCATCTAAGTAATTTTTTAAGTGGCACTATGAACCTAAATTTGAAGCAACATACGAAAACACTTTAGTCAGCTCTAATAGAAGAATTCCTATTAAAAATAATGATTATATGTTGCAAAATTATATTTTCGTCTCTAGCTTACGAAGAAAGGTATTACAGATGAAAAATCATAAAAATGTTATATTTCTTATTTATTCTGCTTTTTTTTTTGTTGTGTATAATTTTTCTGTGCTGTTGGAGTATTAAGTTGAGGAAATTTTGTAATATTTATTTCAACAAATACTAACACACTTTCACTTCATTTTTGATGAAGTGTGTGTATTTGTGTTTTTGCGTTTGTTCATTTTCCTTAGAGTGATAGTTTTTATTTTAACTTTTTTTTTTAAAGAATTTCTTTTTTAACTTTTCTCCATAGAATTATTATTTCTTCCGTTGTCAGCCCACAACATAAATTAAGATTTAACCCAAATAAAAATGATTCAGAAAGAAGTAAGGAGTTGAAAACAATTATTTGAAAAAGGAATTAGAATTAAAAAAAATCATGTCGATTTGTCGGAACGTTCCTAATTTAAAATAAGAATACGAACGAAATGGTTCTTTTAAGCCCCTGGATTTTGTAATCATCAACAAATCTTTTCCTTGCAATTCCGTAATAATTATGAACACATATTATGTTTTACCATTTCTTTTTTGTTTTTAATTTTAGTTCATAATGATTTGCTTCAAAAACAATGCTTTCAGAGTTGGTTTTTAATATTTTTTCTTTTATTACTAACGCAAACAGAGAAAACCCTTAGGGAGTGCATTCAAAGTTTTCCTTTTGTAATACTTTTGAAATTAGAAAAAGAAAAACAAAAGAATATATCAGACAATTCCAACAAATAAGAAAATTATTATTTCTTTTTTTCTTGCGTATATGTGGCCAGGAAAAGTTACTCAAATACAAAGATTCGTTATTAGTTTTTCAGATGAGTGTGAGTATTTTTATTTGGAAAAATTTTTACTACTCAAAAAAGAATTAAGAAAGGAGTTAATAATTTTCGAGCTCTTAAAAGTTTGAATGCTTTTTGCAGATATAAAAATGTAGAATGAGAAATATGCTCATGTGCTTTACTTACCCTTTTAAAATAATAGGAAAATTTTTTTTTTAAACTTCTTAGGTATTAAGCTGAAAACACACCAGAAGTTGGTTACTGTTTAAAATTCGAGACAAATTCAAATATCTCAAAAAATACAGACATCAAAATAAAAAATACACGATTTTAAATAAAATTTTTCCAAAAAACATAATTTTTTTTTAATCGGCGCAACGTAATTAATTACATTTTTTTATTACGCAATTTATTTAATTTATTTTATTATTAAAAAAGAGAATCATTTTGATTCTTAGTTATGGAGCCACAGATATCTTTTGTTATTTTATATTTTTTTATTAAATCGTTGCTGGCAACGTTTTCTTCAGGTCAAAATAATTTCTCTACCTAAAACTGCTTGGTGTAAAGTAAAAACTGTTTTTTAATAATTTCACTTTCAATAAAAAGTTTATTGTAGAAAATTTAGGGATAAATTTACTTAAGAAAAATTATCGATAAACGATAACTTACTATCTGCGTAAAATTTATCCATTTATAAACATTTTTCACGAAAAAATCTTTAGTGAAAATTTATTGTTAACTAGAAGTTTATTATGGAAATTTATCGATAATTGGAAGTTTTTTATAGAAATATATCGAAAGCTTAAAAAATGGTTTAAAGAAATTTATCGATAACTCGAAATTTTTTTAAGAAATTTATCGACAAGTAGAAATTTTTACGGCAAATATATAGATAATTAAATAATTTTTAGAAAT
Source organism: Cistogaster globosa (assembly GCA_937654795.1). Classification (NCBI taxonomy): domain Eukaryota; kingdom Metazoa; phylum Arthropoda; class Insecta; order Diptera; family Tachinidae; genus Cistogaster; species Cistogaster globosa. The sequence goes on along the minus strand of OW569407.1, from coordinate 87,036,029 downwards.
TTTTTGTAGAAGATTTATCGACAACTGATTTTCTTTTATAGAAATTTATTAACAACATAAAATATTTTTATATAGAAAATTTTTCGACAACTCAAAATTTTTTTATAGATGTTTATCGACAAATATAAATTTGATACAGAAAGTATATAGAAATTTATAGACAAATAGAAATTTTTAAATAGAGAAATTATCGACAATTAGAAATTTTTTTATAAAAAATTTATCGACAACTAGAAATTTTTTTATAGAAGTTTATCGACATTTATAAATTTTATACAGAAAATTTGCTGAGAGTTAAAACTTTTTAATAAAAAATTTACCCGCAATGAAAAACTTTTAGATAATTAAATAATTTTTAAAGAACTATTACCAACAATTAAAAATTTTTGTATAGAAAATTTAAAGATGGCTTGAAGTTTTTTAAAAAAACTTATCGACAACTAAAAATTTGTTATAAAAAACTTATCAATAATTAGAAATTTTTCATAGAAAATTTTCAGACAATCAGAAATTTATCGATAATAAAAAATTTTTTATAGAAAATTTATCAACAATTAGAAATTTTTTATAGAAAATATATCGATAACTGAAAATTTTGCATCTAAAATATATCAATACCTAGTCATTTATATTTAGAAAATTTATCGATATTCATGAAAATTTTATCGATAACTACAAAAAACTTAAATTTTTCTATAAAAAAGAGGTTTCTATGAAAAACTAATTTGATAACAACACATTTTCTGTAAAAAAATTTTTGGTAATAGAAAAATTTCTCTAGAAGATTTGACTGATATTTCTTAAGAAAAATTAATCGATAGCAGAAAGTTTTCTACCGATAATTTGTCCTTAACATAAATTTTCCTTGAGAAATTAATTGGTTTTTAAATTTTACATCAAAAGTATACAGTTTACACTCTTGCAGAAAACCAGAATTTTGCATCAATAGTTATCGATACTAGAAAATCATAAAAAAAATTTACTAAAAACGTTAATTCTATGCAATTATTCCAGATTAATCTAAACTTACTTCCAGAGTTTCAATACTTTGTTTTTTGTAGAAACTTGATTATTAAAATATTATTAACATGAGACTCCTTCATGTAATTCAATTTAATGTTGCTTGCTTTTGTTTAAACAAGAAAATCCGTAACAATTTTTACAGCTTCTAGGAAGGTTGATTTTTACTATTGAAAATATATACATACATATTATTTTATTTTTTGATTATAACAATTAAATTATAAATTTTGTATTTATTCTAAATTATGGTGTCCGTATCTGCTTTAATGTTTTTAAATAAGATTGACAACTAACGAAGTAAAAAAGAAAATTATCGTATATTTATTATTGTTGGCATAAATTTAAACGATAATAATCCTAAAAGAAGAAAATAAAAATTCTTGGTGCTTGGACCATGACGACGACACACGAGCCGCTCGTATAGCAAAAAGCAGCAGGAGTAAAACTCATAAAACTGTCAACTTTTTTTGTTGCTATTTAATATTAATTACCAATTAGTAATAAATTTTTAACAACTTAAAAGCTAAAAGTTGTGTTTCATAAAATGGTCTAGTGGATTAGAAAACTATTAAAATTTTTATTTAAATACCACACAACAACAAGATTTATTGACGAAAAACGTGTATTAAAATCTTTAAAATAATATTTTATACGGAAACTACAACTAATTAATGCTGTGTTGACTTTTATGTGCATCTTTTGTCACATAAAGTTAATAAATTGTTTCCAGTTTATGCTGTTTGTTTAATTTGCTTTTGTTTTGCTATTCAAAGTATTATAATTTTCTATAATTCAGTTATTTAGTTTCCTGTTTCAATATATTGCTGCAGACAGTGACAATCAATAGCGTTAAAATTTAAAAATCTTCATTATACTCTTAGAAATTTAACGAACAAAATTATTATATTTATTATCATAATTGCATAATTTGTTTTAATTAATAAATAACACACCTTGTTATAAAATAAAAATTGTTTAAGAAGTGTTTTACAGATTTATTTTTTTATTTTTTAAGAGTTTTAATGTAACAAAAACTGAATGGTATAAAACGACCCAGTATATCACTTCACTTAAGTTCTGGCTTGAGAAATATATTAAGTAATCATTGCAGGAAATTTTAAAATAAAAAAAATATTAAAACATATTTATTAAATAGTTTATAACTTATAAAATGCAAATGCTAAAAATATTTAAGATAAAGAATATTTTTAAATAATTTTAAAATATTTAAACAAAGATCACTATTTGAAAATTATGTCAATACAAACAGAACACGACAATTTATACCGGCTATTAATACTTGGATATTAATTTTTTTTTTATAAAACAAAAAAAAAAAAAGGATTTTAAAAAATATACCAACACCTTATTTGATTTGTTCGTTGCTTATTTTCATTATTTATTTTTTAACGAAAAAAAAATATGTTTTGTTTTCTATGAAGAAATTAACACTGCTTCCTTATCTCAGCATTAAATTTGACTTAAAGCTTAGAAACGTTAGTCCAGATTCTTTAGCATCGAATTTTATGTACTAAATGAGAATTACCAAATAAGAAATTAAAAAAAGATTTAGTAGCCAAACTGGGAATTCCAATCAAAAATAAAAATTCAAGAACGCTTAAATTCAAACATTTATTTTAGTTCATTTTATTTAAAGTTAAAGGCGGTTCTTAAAAATTATTTTTTATAAGCAGAGAACAATTTTTTTAAATTTAGGAAAATCTCTCTAAAATCTCAAAACAATAAGATTAAAGTCTTATGTTACATAAGTTTTCCTTGAAGAAAAAAAAAACATATTAACAAAACTATAAAAATTTTTTTATTTCAATTTTACGATATTTTTTAATTTTTTTTTTAAAGAAAATGTTCACCAATTAGACGACAAATTATGTGATAAACTTAAATTCTTTTTAAATATTAACTATTTAAACAATTGTTGTTTTGAGTTCAACCAGGGGAGATTTTGTTTAAAAGTTTGTTATTTTTAGTCATTTCTTATATAATTAACTTATTTAATATGCGTATGTGTTGAATGTAATTACCATGTTACCAAGGTTTTGTTCCTGCTGTAACAACTAAAAAAAATATATAATCAAATGAGAAACTTTTTTATATGCTAATTTCAAAATTTTTTTACATATAAAAGCAAACATAAAATGACAGAAAAACTTCAACAAACGACATGAACAACATTTAAATACTGATACACAAACACACACACATAGACGCATATAAACAGTTGAACAGAGTTACAGACAAGCACCAACAAACAGATGCATAATTGTAAGAACTAAAAAAAAAAAAAATAGACATGTAAGTCAAGTTAGTTTAACTAACCAGCCAGTCAGTCATTCAGTCAGACAAGTTAACAACATTTTTAACGTTTAAATTGTTTGTCTGTTTAACAAGCAACCAAACATTAAAAAAGAACAACTGCAACAACATACTAAGAAACATCAACTACAATGTCTCAACTTGCATTTAACAACCATCACTGTCGTTGTCATTGTCATCATCATCATCATCATCGTCAACGTTATCGTCGTTGGTTACCTTTGGCCATTGTCAAAGAATGCATAAATATTTAGTAGACAATAAACTAAAAAAGACCATCATCAATTCTAAAAAGGTGTATTTGCCATGAAGAAGTAGCAAGCGATTTTATATAGAATAAGATATATAATAATTTAGGCAATTTAAAAAATAACTTAAATTATTGAAGTTGTTAAGGTAATTTGTAGAGCAATTTAAGGGTAATTTTTATTTTTCTAACTTTGCCAGTTTTGTTTAGGTAAGAGGACAATCAGTTATTTAAAATGTAATTAAGGAGAAAATTTCTTGGTTGAATTTTTTTCATATTACAAGTGACGCAAGATTTAAATTAAATGCAAAGTTCATAATAGCACTAAGGGTTTTGAATAACCCAAAAAGCTGCGGTAGCTCAGTGCTTAGCTGTCACAAAAGCAAAGTTATTTCGCAATTTTTTATAGTCATTTAGCTTAGATGTGTCCAAATTACGTTGAAGCAGTCTTGTAAATATAATTTAAATACCTGAACAAATATGGGCTCACCGACATTCTACTGTTGCCAACAACAAGAAAAATGTTTAGGCAGCTATTATTTTTTTGTGGTTTCATTTTGAAATCTATTAAAATCTATTAATTTATTAAAATAAATGTTAATTGAAATATTAAATAAATTTCTAGTCAAATATTTCTTTGAATCAATAAAATATTTACTTAAAAATGACTAAATTTGAACTTAAAAATAATTTAATAAATTAAACGATTTAAGTATACAAAATGAAAAACTGTAATTGGATCATTTCTGTATAAAAAATATTTTTTTAAAATTGTGTTGCTGTTGTTGTAGATAGTAATCGATATGAAGTAAAAAAAAAAAAACGATTTTTAGATTTTTTTTGTCTCTTTGCATTCGCATCACGTCAAAACTGCTGAATAGATTTGAAAAAAATTTTGAGAAGAGGTCTCTTAGAGCTTTGGCTTTCACCTCCAATACTGAATGTTGGGAAAATTGCACAAAAAAAATTTAAAGTAAAATTAATTTAGGTTAATTTAATATTACCGTGTTTTAATTTTTGATTATTAAATTATTGCAAGTGCCTGTGCATTAAACAAAAATAAAATATCATAGTGTTTTGTGATGTTCTATTTGTTGTTTTTATTCTTCAACATCTTTAAAAAGAGCTGAAAAAAGTCAGCCGCACACATTGGATAAAGAAAAGTAAAATCAAAGATGATTATTGTTAGTGTTGCTTGAACTCTGAGTTTTGTGTTTACTTTATTGTTTGGACAAAAATCTTTAGTTCATTTAAATTAGTTGTGAGAAGTTTCCTGAAGAGCTAAGTAAGCGGTAGCGAAATGGCCATCGAGACGTGCTTTTACCTCCAATAATCAATATCGGGAAAATGGCACAAAAAAAATTTTTAAGTTTAGTTAATATTTTTTTCTTGTCTTTTGTAAAAATAAGTCATTTTGTAGAGAAAAAATAAATGTGAATGCACCCAAACTTGCCGTCTATAAAAGTACTAAAACAGTTGGCCCCATTTTATTTGCGTCGGTTGAAAACTTTTAACACGTTTTACAGAACTCTAAAAAAATATTTAAAAATACATTTTTCTACATTTGAATTTCACGACAAAATGTTGGTCAGTCACTGCTAGTTTTATTATAAAATCAGCTAAAAGTTTTTTGAAATTTCTTTGTTTTTTTTTTTTTTTTTTAAAACTTCAAAACATAAAATGACGCCAATTAAAATAAATTTTTTCTCTTAAAACTTCAGATCATAAGACGACGCCAATTAAAATATTGGTTTATGAATGTTCTATTTGCTGTAAAATCTATGATTTAGCGGCTATAAATATCAAGGTTTTTGTTTCAATTTACGAGATTTTATATGCCGTAGAATACAGACTGTAAAAAGCCGAGACACATTAGTGGTTTTATGCACCTTTGCGACCTTGATTTAAAACAAGGAATATCATAAAAGTTTTTAGAAACATTTGCAATACATTTCTTCTGTCATTGCTACCCTTTAAGTGTTTAATTTTTTATCACGACTGCAATATTCGGACTTATTCGATCACTAATGAACAGTTTAAAAATATTTTCTCTAGCGTTCAGTCTTTTTCTTCAGACTAAACCTTCCCGGTTTCCATTAAAAGCAGCTTTAACAAAATACGTAAATTATATGTAGCCATTTTTTCAATGAGTCAGTGAATTGAAAGAACTGGTTGACTTGAAAAAAAAAATTATCAGGTGTAAAAAATTAGTCTCTTCATCATATGATTTTTGTTACTCTGCTGAGGGGTTCAAAAACAGTTAAATGCCTATTGGCTTTAGTTGAATATAAAATCGTTCGTAACACTACCGTCCCAGAGTTCTAATTTTTATTTCCTAAATAAATATCCTAAGATTGAAACAACAAATATTTTTTTACTTTTTCTAATTTTGTCCTTTCCACATAAATGCTGCAATTTTGGTATCCTGTTTAACAACTTTTAGAATTCCTGTTTAACATATTTAATGATCAATTTGTATAGAATGATATTTTTATTAAGTATTAGAAGTAAAAAATAATCGTATATCACAAGAAATGATGTGGCATATTGTGTAAAAAACAACAACAAAATTATAAAGACAAATACCATGCGGTATAATAAGCGCATGCTAAATCATATAAAATTCCTTTCCCTACGTGCAGCATAAATGTGGCATTATAATGATGATGACTCTCTGCCTGCCTCGTTTTTGGTTGCTCGGTTAGAATGATTGTAACTTCTGATGGTGCCTTATTATCGTATAGAAAAATCATGTTTAAAATTGCATAAAGTTAATAGAAAATTATGAAAGTGTATGAACGTGTTCGTGTCAACTCACCTAATGATGACATTCAAATCGTGGTCGTTGTTATGACGGCGACCGTGCTAATGCCACAAATGCAGGGTTAGTGTGATGTTGCGGATATTGCAGATGATGGTAATGATGGTGGCAGTATTAGTGTAGTTTCTAATAATTTGCTTAACATGCTTATCAATTATTATTATTATTAGTATTATTTTCATATTATTAGCTTGTTTTGACTGCAAGTCGTTTCAATACTTTTAGGGTAAATTTTTGAGAGATTGGTTTTTAAAAATAGATTTGAAAAAATATTGTTAGAATTTTGTTTCTTCAAATTTAATTTTTGAGAAGGCCCTTAGACATATACCATCTCTTTATTTCGATTAATAGTTGGAGCAATAAAAAAAGCTCTTTGTCAAGCATGCATCGTGCAAAATTTAAATGTTTAGCGCAAGCAAATCAAGCGATCTATCTCTTTCGAAGCTACAATGGCAAGTATGAAAAATTATGAAGAGTAGTAAAATTTTATTATCAGATTATCGTGTGACCAGTAATGCCTTTTTTATAACCTTCAATAAAAAAGTGGAAAGAGGGTATATTTAAGTTTGTCTTGCCGTCCGTGTTTGGGGTAAAGTAAACTTTGCCAAGGCACTAGATGAACTGCAGAAATTCTAGATACGCCGATTGATCAGACCAAGTTTCGAAAATTTTGCTATTAAAAATTAGCTTGATCGCTCCATGCATTTCGAGGCAGCGGGAAAAACATCACGCCTGCCTCTAACTTTTCTATATCATTTGAAACGTTAAGTAACTTCATTGAAAAAAGATTATAGAGATTTGAAAAATAAGATAAAAAAAACGTCTAATGAAAAAATTGGCGCTCGCCCATTTTTTACGTCTTATGGGCCTGTGAACTTTTCATATAAAAGTACGATTGTACACCATATTTTTTAAGACATCAATATGGGTATCATTTAAAAGCTTTTGAAGAGATCTTTTAGAAAACACTAAATGGCTAAAAAAAATTCTTAACCCATTAGGAGCCGATGACATTTTTCAGTAAAATTTTGTGTTTTTTTTTAATTTTTTTATTCTGAGTCATCTTAATTTTCGCTTCTTTTTGGATTGGGGTTGCTTTACTAAACTAGAAGAGTGCATAATCTTTGGCATAGCCAAATATAGCACTCTTGCTTATCACTACAATGTTTTTCCGTAATTGCTTTATTACTTACTATTCGGAATCTAGTCTCTCATAATAATCTAGAATATTTTGAACACTTCTGATCTTGAACTCCTACTCTTATTTACAAATTGTGTAGTGCTACCATTCACATAATACTAAGGTTATATATATGCATATCATCCTGATATCAAGTCAGGCCAATAACTTTCTAGACTTTCCTCAAATAACTTATACAACATGGCAAATATATTTTGAATCATATATAAACTGAAAAAAAATATCTACTTTGTAAATCTAAACATCTTTGAGTTCACCCTTTATGTTGTATATGCAAATGACATCGCCATGAACACATAGTTACACAGTATTTAAATCAGCATGTACCTCTGGTGTCGTTGTCACAAAAACGTGATTTTCATTTTTAATGAGCTTAAATATTTACATATTATTTGGGTTATGATGTGCATTATAATCTCTAACAATAATACGAATCTATAGTAAAAATATTTATTAAATATTTTACAGTTCTTAAGCTAATGTTTTTCAAAACTGATATTCAATTAAAAATGTACTGCAGTCAATACTTGATGTTGTTTTTTTTTTGTTGTTGTTTATATTTTAACATTATTAAAAGTAATTTAATTAAATTGATTATAATCATGCTGACAAAATGTAAATAAATAAAAGTATAATTTTATTTTTTTGTAAAATATAACAACATAAAAATTAATTTTGTTTTTAAGTTTATAAAAATTGTTCTATTAATTTTATTTATTTTTTGTTAAACTATTTTTAGGTCAATATCAATCACCGCGTATAATTGAACATCCAACAGATTTGGTGGTGAAGAAGAATGAACCTGCTACCTTAAATTGTAAAGTTGAGGGCAAACCTGAGCCCACTATTGAATGGTTTAAGGTAAGTTTACTCTTTAAAAACGAAAAATTTTAACTGGGGAGGGCAACTATGAAACACTTTTAATTAAGGTTTTTTGTCGCTTTTTTTGTTCCAAAAAATATGTTTTAGAAATTCTTCTTGAGATACAGATCGCGTAAAAAGAAGGAAAAACTTGTTCCAAAAATGCTCGATTGCTTATTTGTAACTTTTAAAAAGCCTTTCATTTTTTAATTTTGGACTCAGTTTAATAACGATGAGTATTTCTTTTATTTAATCGAAAAAGCTGGTAGAAAAAGCGCATCTAAAGAGTAGAATTATCAACAAGAAATCTAAAAAACTAAAGTTGCTTCCTCTTTCAATTAGACAACGGCATTTTTAAGTCCGACTACTCTTCCATCTTAAAGCTTGAACAGGGGATGTGGGCACTCCAATAATAATTAATAAAGTAACGCTCACTTAATTTTATAAAAGTTACTTTTAGAATAAAGCTTTATAGTTTAAGATGGATGAAGGTTATTCTAGATAAAATGCAAAAATAATTTACAAAGATATTTTTCTTGTTTATAGAAAACTTCAGAAAAATATTAATTATTCCATAAAAGAAATCAATAGAAAATTTTTTGATTGTTTAAAAAATATTAAAAGGCTGCAATATAACTATTTGAATATACGAACTCTAAAAGGGAATTCCAAATATTCTGCATTCGGGATTAATTAATCGCGGATTCTGGCACTCGTAGAAATAACCTTCGAGCTTTACAAATATGTCCAAATTTTGTTTCAATAATTAAATTTATTTAATAAAAAAAAATTAAAATCCCGAATCTTAGAAATTTCGAAACTCAGTCTTATTTAGTATCCCTGATATTTAAAACTATTATTATTTTATCCCACTTTTTTATAGTAAAGGAGTCTTCTAGTCCTTGTTGTGTATAACAAAATTTTAAATAAAAAAAGCAACTCGATATCCGACAAATAATTTACAAATATGTGAAAAAACATCTTAAATTTTTTATTTAATTTTTTTAAAAATCAAGAGTTGAACCGTCCATTTATACATTAATAAAAATTGATTTTCGGCTTAGGTTCATTTTTTATTTAAATTTCTAAAAATAATTTTTTAGAAAGCAAATTATTTTCAAATGTATGCAGATTACATCCAAGGAAAACAAGAAAAATTAGACGCCATTAAAATCAAGTGCATTTCTGATCATAGCAAAGATTGGTACAAAGCAAAAAAAAATATACAAGACGAATTGCAGAGAAAACTATGAACAAATGCTTTGGGTTGTGTGTGAACTTCCTCTAACCAAATTAATAATAATTAAATTAGTTGGTTAATTAGATGATGTTTACAATGTACTCAACCTAAGGTAGATAGATACGAAGATTGCTTATGAAGGACGTAGCGATCCAAAAAATGTGGCATTACTTTCTGCGAGTGTCTAATTTTTCTTGATTTCTTTGGAAACCTTCCGCATATGTTTGAAAATAATTTTCTTTCTAAAACAATATTTTTAGAAATTAAAATAAAAAATGATCCTAAGCCCAAAATCAATTGTTATTTATTTATCTTAAAAAAATTATTAGAAAATTAGCAATTTTATTTATTTGAATTCTTTGTCTTTCTTTAAGGATGGCGAACCGGTAAATACAAATGATAAAAAGTCACATCGTGTCTTATTCAAAGATGGTGCCCTCTTCTTCTATCGCACTATGCAAAGTAAAAAGGAGCAAGACAGCGGTGTTTATTGGTGTGTGGCCAAAAATCATGTTGGCAAAGCTGTGAGCAGACATGCAACGCTCCAAATTGCGGGTAAGTAAAAAAAAAACACAATTTTACTTTTGAAATAATTAAAAAGAAAAAAAAAAAACTAAAAAAAGACAGCCAAACAAGAATATTTAAGAAAAAGTGTCTTTAAGTTTTTAACACATTAACAAGTGTTGGCGAAAAATTAGCACTTATTTAAAAAGACAAACAATATACTCTGCATTTTTCTTGCAGGAAAAATAATAAAAAACTAGACACTTTTTTTTAAATTTGCATACAACAGTTTTTCTTTTCTTATTTTGTCTCCTTTCTTGCATTTAAAAATGTGATCATAAATCTTTTATTAAAACTGTTTGTTGACTATAAACATCAATAGACAACAAGTATTTTATTCTTTAGCACAGCATGTTTATGCCACTACATTCATTTTATTTAGGGAACAAAATTATACTTCAAATGCATCATTTAAAATAAGTTTTTAACACGGCTCCTTAGTTTTAGTTTCGTATTGACATATAATTTTTGTAGATCTTGAGTTATTTCGAGGAATTTGATTGTTCTTCGTATTAAAATTTTACATGTGTTGAAAATTTTACTGCTTCCAAAGAGAACACAATTTTTCATGTTTTTTTTTCGATGCAAAGAAGGGTACTCAGAAGAAAATTTATAACCAAATTTTTTATTTTGAATTTCTAGTAATTTATAGCAAAAAAATGGAAGCACAGTGGGTAATTTTTAAAAATAATGAATGTGTTTAAATCTAAAAATTACTTTTCTTTGAAAAAAGAAAAAAAAATGTTTTGTGTAAAAATATTGTTTTGTATTTTTGTTTATGCCAGTACATTTTCTCTAACAGCTGAGATGAAGAAAAAGTGCATTTTAAGTTTATTTTATTTTTTTTTATCAATTTCGTGATATTTTTTGTATAAAGATTTCTTCTAAGATTTAGATTTTTTGCTTAACTTTAAATTTGTTCTCACCAAACTTGATTTTTTTAGTGTATTTTATATTCGATGTTGTTGTTACAATCTTTCGATTAAGTTCGAAATTATAAAGAATTTTTCACTTTTTGGTAAATTTAGTTAATTTTGGACGTCCCAAGAAAGCAAATATTTGTAGGTTTCAATATTTCTCAAAACTTTTAAATTATCAATAAATATTTTTATTTATGTTGGCTTGATTTTAAGATTCTCGGTTTAAAAAAAATTCTTGTTTAATAGAATTATTGAGGTTTTGATGAATTATTCTTTTTAATTATCAGTTGTTTTGTTGAAAGTTTTCTTAAGTGACTACTTTTTGAAAGAATTAATTTTGTGTATTTAATAGCCGTTACATTAGAGGATTTTTTTTAAATATTTTTGCAAAGTCTTATCTCTTTTCTTTATTTGTTTTTTTCCTTTTTTTTTTTTTTTGTAATCAACTTTTTTTTAATCAGTTTAAAATTTTTTTTTACAAAAATTCGATTTTAATTATTTTTTACATTTTTAGTGAATTAAATATTTTAGGGACAATTTGGTATTATGCTGGTATTGTAGCGATTTTTCTTTTCTATAATTTTTGATATTTTGTTGACTGATTTATAATTGTCTTTTCTTTTTCTTAGATTGTATTTATGCTGGAATTTTTTTTGGCAAATTTTTATTTTTTTTGATGGTCTTTTAACTTGTGCATAAATTTCTTTATTTGCAAATTTGTGATTGTTGTTATACCTATTTTTGCTAACTTTTGATTTTTAGTGATTTTGTGAATAATAAGTTTCTGTGTTTTCTAGAAACTCTTACTATACATTTTAACATGAACACAACGAAAAGTACTTAACTTTCGTACCCGTACTGTGCTTTATTCAGTAATTCGTCTTATCCAGATATAACACGTTTTATTTGTAGTTCATATCATATCTGTTTATTATTGTTTAAAATTGTAAAACATGTGCAAATGACACTATTTCACATGTGCAAAGTAATCGTACAAAAATATCTTCTATAAACAATTTTTTCTTTTATTTTGATAGTCGTAAAATATAAAACAACTAATTCAACAAGAATTAATATTTTGTGAAATATTAACACGTCGAAAAATATACAAATTTATTTATTAAATGCTAAAACATTACAAAAGAAAATGATGCATGAGTTAGGAAAAATTCATTAAGAAAATGTGTAAGATGAACGATTGCCATTAAATTTATATTTGTTTTGGTAACTTCTTCCTCAAAAGTACTTACATATGTATATTAGGTGAGAGAAAAAGTTTTCGTTTGAATATTCCAAAAAAAAAAAAAACTGAATAAAATTTAAAAACTTTAGTCACCCTTGAAGAAATGTTTATTTATATTCTGATAGCATATTTATGATTCTAAATTATACTTTAAAACCTTTTTAATGTAGATAATTTTGTTTATTATTAGTTCCTAAAAGGGATTTCTTATATTAACTTAATTTAACACTAGTCACAGGATTACACGCTTCAAAACCAGTACAATCGCAGTGAACTTTAAGAAAAATTCTCGGAGAATTTGGACGGTGAAGTTGGACTTTTTTTCATTTCAGTGCTTTTGCCTATAATATGACCTCTTGTGCAGCATGTATTCGATCTTAAATTGCAATCGTAAATTTTTTTTGTTTTGAAGATCCTTGCATTACATTTACAAAAATATTTCAGGCACACGACTATCGCTGGTGTTCATGACAAAGCGCATTCTGGACGTTTTACTGTGGGTTACTTTTGTAAGCATTATTGGCCGCAACTCATGAATAACCAAAATAATTTACTAGAAAATGATTTTACATGGTCCGACAGAATATTATCGAACAGAGTCAAATCTCACGCCCAACGATATGTCCATTTTTCGAAATTAACTTGTAGCAAAATTTTGATTTAAATTGGATGGTTGCAAAGCCAGTCTGGCATGTAGCACCAACCTCTTGAAAGCTCATCTCACCTGGTTAAAAGTTGTTCATATTGATAAAAAAGTAAGAGTGCTTTATTCGACTATTTAGAATTTTATATACCCTTCATCATAACCACAAAAAAAAAAATAGAGAAAAGTTTGAGGCAGTTGCGGTATTTTGCTAGCTGCCTCTGAGAATATGGACAAAACTTGCTGATTTTCAGTAGCAAAATTTTCAAAAGTATGTCTGATCGATTGGCTTATTTTCTTTAGGTCATTTAGTGCCTTGGCAAAGTTGATTTTAACACGAAGACAGATGGATAGACGGATATATGGACATCGCTCAATTGACTTTGCTATGCATTAGGGCTCAGAATAAATATACTTTATGGGGTCGGAAATGGATATTGTAAAAATTACAAAAGGAGTGAAAAATTTAGTTACACCTTTTTCCACTTGTGGTTTTAGAAATAAGGTTCGCTGTTGCCACAAGCGTGCAAACCGCAACAAACGATGCATTTATTGGATGTAATGGAGTCTGTTGTGCCTTGCTTTCACTTCATATGCGCCAATTTAAATTAATAGCAAACTCATCTTTCCAATTCAACACAATTAAGCATTTATAAGCTGAGCAAATTGATGTCTGGTTTATATTTGCAGGATTAAACTGAAGTTAAATAAATTTTTTTTTTGAGGTCTCTGAGTGAAAAAGTTGTCTTTATCTTAAATTTTCGCGGATGACCTTGTTTTCGTTATTTACGAATCATATAGTTTCCACCTGTGCTTTAGTAAGCACTCTGCCATTAAACACCACGTCTAGTAAAATTTCTACGTAAAATCGAAATAACTTCTTCACTTTCTTTTCTTAGTTTTTTATATTTAATTAAGCCTAATGATCATTATCTAGTAATTTTGTTTAAGCAAATAATTATAACAATTATGCTATACATATGTAATATAAGTTGTACGCTGCAAGTTTTAGTTTGTTTCGGTGATACCCTCAGTTTGTTATGTTGTTTTATTTCGCCTGCCTGTCTATGCTTGTCGCTGCCTTCATCCATCTATCTCTGGTTTAAGTGTTTTAGACTAGATAAGAGTGAATTTTTATTTGTTTTTTCTGTGTAGAATCTCACTATTCTGATGTTCGAATGTTGCACTTTAATATGTTGATTTTATTCTATTTTTATATTTTTTATTTCAGTTTATGTTTTTTTTTTGTCGTTTTGGAGTATCTTTTGAAATTCTGTTTGTATTTTATAAAGCGTGAATATTTTCTGGGGTTATTGGTGTTGTTATGATTTTATTTTTTATTTTTTTCTTGTGTGTTCATCTTCATCTCCTGATTGATAACACTGCGGGCGGTCGTTTTGTTGATAATATTTTACTGGTATTTGTTTTTTAAATTTATTTGAATATTTTCTTTGTAAATTTTTTTAGTAACAAAAAAAAAAAAAGAATTTCATTTTTTTTTTCTTCTTCCTTAAACATTTTATTAACTTTTATGCATAATAGAACTTTGAAAGTGCTTAAAGAGTATGAACTATGATTTTTATGGTTGGAATTTTAAGCAGTGATGCGATTAAGAAAAAATAATTTACTGTTTCCGTTTCTTGATTAAATTAAGAGTAACTTTACTTACATAATTAAAAGTTTTTTTTTGTAGTGTAGGAAAGCAGAAACTAATGAAATAAAACAAAAATATATGTCTTACAGCGAGCGTCCTCTTGGCTTTTAGGTTTTCAGCGTTTACCGGTATTCCTTACAAGGGGAAAACTTGTGTTATAAAAACAAGAAATTTTTAACATTTTATGAAGTGGTGGCAAGTCGTTATGCTTAAATTAGGATATTCTCTTACTAGTTGAAATCTAATCTGGGGTAATTAGGTGTCCCAAAATTCAGGTAAATTAAAATAAATTACATTTTTTTTCTTTAGAAAGATTATATTTGGTATAACAAATCAGATAAATGGCCTGCACAGTTTTTATATTCCCAAACAGGTTATCTTATCGAATTTGTCTGTGAATATTTATTACAGGTGTTGCAAAATGCCATTGATGGAGCATTGCTTTTCATATTTTAAAACCATGACTTTAGATTTCTTGACATAGATAAAGCCACATACAGTAAAATACGTCACTTTTGTGAAACCCTTTATTTAAATTTATTTAAACTTCGTTTCAATTGCCCATATAGTAAACTAAGCAAAGCAAAATCTATGCAAATTTGAAGCGTCTGCCTACAACGGCGTAAAAATAAAACTATATTCGTTAAAGTCGCTGCCTCTCTAAGATTTTCTTTAATTTTTAAATTTGTTGTTGGCACATGCTTTTACAATAGACATAGTTATACATATTGTGTGTAAGTTTAAAATGCCTGCCTCATGTGGGTAAAAACTAAAGCCAGGTACTTAAAACTTACGTCCCTGAAAAAACACTCTTTATATTTTAAACATAAAAATACTTAAAACTAAAGTATCTGCCTATTTTGGTTGAAAAGTAAGATCACCTTAGTGAAAGTTAGATCACTATTGGGATACCCTTTAATTTAAAGTTTTATTTGTTTATTGTTTTTAAAGTTGCTACAGCCACTGTTAACGTATCAGTCAATCACAGTTTAAAAAAATACATTTTATCATAGCGGAATATACGACTTCTGTGAAAATTTTATGGTTCTAGAAATAATGGATTGTGATAGACGGACACACATTCAAGGGTATATTTAAGTTTGTCATTCCATTTGTAATTTCTACAATATCCATTTTCGACCCCCTATAGTTTATATATTCTGAGACTTTACGCATGGCTTAGACGAGTGAGCGATGTCCGTCTGTTCGTCCGTGAAAACAACTTTTCAAAGTCACAAGATCAGCTAGAAAAAATTTAAATACATCAATCGATTAGACATAATTTTGGAAGATTTGCTATTAAAAATTAGCAAGATCGATCCATGTCCTTCGATGCAGCGGGCAAAACGCCACGCCTGTCTCTAATTTCTCTATATCATTTGGAAAAAATCTATTTTAGTGACTTAACTCCAATCAATAAAAAAAAACAAATATTTGGGGCGATAGAGAATTAATAAATACAAACAAAAAAAAATCAGCAAAAGAAAAAATAGGCGCTCCCCAATTTTTTCGTATTTAAGGGCCTCTCAACTATTTATAGAAAAAAAAGGATTGTGCACTATGTTTTTTTAAGATATCAATATGGGTTTCATTAAAAAGCTTTTGAAGAGAAAATACTAAAAATTTTTAAAAATGCTTAACCCATTAAGAGCCGATGACATTTTTATGTAAAATTATATACTTAATTTTTTCTTCTTATTCTTATGTTTTAATTCTCTGTCACCCAATATTTGTTTTGTTATTGGAGTTACTTCACTAAACTAGATTTACATATTTGGTAAAGGTTATTACACTCGGCATAGCCGAATAAAGTAATCTTACTTAATCTGCATTTTCAAGAACCTAAAATACTGTGCCATTTTATGTGCGAATTCTTTTAAGTTTATTTCTTGTTCCTTTTTTTAAATATTAAGTAAAGATTGGTTAACTGTTGCAATTTTTGGACATAAATCTTATACAAGCAACACAAAACAAAAAAATTAAAATAGAAGTATTTTAAACTTCATAAGAAGTTAGTCTATTGTTTAAAGCAGAACAATTGAATTGTATTTTAAAATTTATGGCAAAACAAAGTGTCAATATAAATTATGAAACTGTTTAAAGTTTAAAAAATATATTAAAAAAAATTAATGTAAAAGTATGAAGTTAGAAAAATAATATATTATGAATGCTAAAGCAACAAGCTGGCGGTAGGTCTGCTTGTATTGTATTGTTGAAATATTATTTTTATAAAAATCAATTGCTGTTATGACTTTAACCTAAATGGTATTCACAATACATTTCTTTAAGTGTGGACTTACAAATGCCACTGCAAGTGATTATTCTTAATATTTTCAGAACATTCATGAGCTATTTTTTTATGGATTAAAATTTTTCATTGACTTATATAATTTCCATAATTTTTGTGGGCCTTTGAAAACATTGATTCAGATTTAAAAGAAGAAGTTACACCATAGCAAAGATATGCTGATGACTTGCAGGAAAAAATATATTTTTTCCGGTCCAAAAATCATTAATATCTAAAGGCGTGCTGACATTGATGGAACCATATATTACTTTTCGAAAATTGGCTTACAAAATGAGTGAAAAAAGAATCTTTCATCATGAAGGCAACAGCTAAAAAACAAGAACTGTATTAGTTGCAACTTTCACCACTAATAAGTGTGGTGTGTGCATGGTTGTTAAAAAAAAATTAAGTTAAAATTAACTAACAAATGTTGAGCAGCCACCGTGAACGCTTTTGTAGAGGTGTCTGCATATTTTTTTTTTAAAGATCATGAGTTCATATCCCAATAATAATAGAGATTATTAAGGAAAATATTTTTTGTGTCAGTTAAAACTTGCTAAAATCTCAACTAGGAAAAAACAATAATTGGTTCCCAGAATTAGATAAGTTGACGAGGTTGCCAGATCAGAATGTTAAGCCACCAAACAATAAATTAAAGTTTAAAAAAAAGGGTGTCTTTATAGAGATGTTGTTCTTACACCTAGAACTCTATCTATTTCAAACATTATAGATCGACAACTTTAAGTAACACAGAGTCTGTGTTGCTATATCTGCTAATAAAATTTAAGGCTTTCGCTAAAGAGTCGTGTTATTTTAAGTTTATATGAAAAAACTGCCATAGGCAGAACTCTTCCCTCATACAAATTAAAATCAAATTAAAATCTTTATTTAGAGGGTGTTCCTTTGGAAAATCTTATTTTAATTTATATTTTATTATCTTTTAAATCCTAAAAAGCATTCAAAAACCTCAAAAGCAAAAAAAAAAAAGAAAAATAAAATAAAAAAAAAACAAAATATGAAATTTAAAATGTAATCGCGGCCCACCCAAGTAGCGGCACCTTTCGTGTAAAAGTCCAACTTACACTTGGCTGATTTATTTTTTGAAAACCCTTTGTATGTTCTCATTATTCAATACGGAAACACAGGTTTTAACAAATTCAATAAACTTAAGAGAAAAAATCATAAAAAGTCTGTGCTGCTATTTTTATACAACTCAGTCTATAAAAAACCCAACAACAGAAAAAAACTTAAATTTATTTAAATTAATGAGTTAATAATTATATAATACTTTTTAGCTTACAACAAAATTTTATATTTGCTTAAGTGCACTATTAAGGCTGACAACAACAAATTTATTTATTTTAAATACAAGTTTATTTAACATCATTACAAAAATGTTTACATTGTTTAAATATTTAATATCAACAAAACGGCTTTTGTTGTCTTTGATTGTTTTTTTATTTTATTATTTCTTAATGTTTGTGTTGTTCTTGAAAAAGAATAACAAACTTGTCTTTAATACTTCTCACCTCTTAAACATACTACACCTTAAAAAAAACTAATATTTACAATTTAGGTATTATAACTTAAATACTTTTCTTAAGAATTTTTTTTTAACACCAACAACAATTTTCTCATATCAAAAAAATGACATTGTAATAAAGTAATTACTGTAAATATTTAATAAAAATTTTATGCACATTTTTTTTAATTGTCATTCGTCTGTTCCAAGAAAAATAAAATTTTTGCATTTCATTTTAACACCTTCAGTTAAGTGTTTAAAATATTAATTTACATTCCTTATTAATATTCCTAATGAGTTTTCTATTATTAGTTTCTTAAAAACAAAAGTCACGTATGTATGTTGAAAGGCGGCTAATTAATTGTATAAAAATTAAAACAATTATAGAATTTGTAAGTAAGAAAAAATTTTATTTGTAAAATGCCATGGAGAATAATCACAAAAATAAATTTAAAGCAAAATGTAGGAAAAACTTTACAGAATAAATTAACATGAATTTTTTAACCAACTAACAGAGTACTTTTTAGGGTTTTGTACCCAAAGGGTAAAAACGTGACCCTATTGATTGCGCTACAATTTTATTTTATCAGGCACATCGATTTATCTCTGGAACCGTTACAGGTAGATTCTTGTGATTTTTCCAGAAAAAATATTGCTGTAGCTGCTATAAGGAATTTTAACACCCTGTGATTTTTAGTATTTTATTTAAGGTGACGCAATTTTTTAAGGATGTTTTAATTTGTTGAACTTTGATAGCCAGATGTATCATATTTGCACACTGTATGTGTGCAACATGTGTGCTATAACAACAGGTACAAAAATAAATTTTTTATGAAAGGGTGTCCCAACAATTACTTATTTTTTAAATTCATGGCCTTGTTTTTCAATCACTAGACGCAGACAATTTAAAATTTTTATTTTTATGTCCAAAAGATTAAAAAAACCAAAATAAAAAGGGTGTTCCCATAGTGAAATTATTTTAACCTGTTTGTTTTCAGTTTTTTTAACTTTAAAAATCAGGCAGTTAGAAAATACCCAGAGATTGTACAAATATGTTTGCTATCCAAAAAAATAGTGAGAAAAGCAAATTCAAAAATTAATTTGTGCTTCCATAAAGACCCTAAATTTAACAAATGCGTTCTTATCTTTTAAATCGTTATAGGCAGACGCTAGAAATTTGCCTGCCACAAGAGCAACTAAAATAAGATTTACAATTGAATGAAAGGTTTCTTGATAGCAACTCGAATTTTACGTATATGGCATTATTTTTTGAATAGTAATAAAAAAAAAATATTTTTTTAATGGTGTTGAGTCTGCAAGCTTAAAAGGAAGATGTATCCCTAGCCCGCTATAACCCTACATCCCCACTAGCTATCAGGTTGGTAAGAATGAATTCGGCTAATGTAGACACCTAATGTTCATATTTGGTTTATGTGCAACTATTGTTGTCCGAACATTTGTCTGAGCAACTAAGTTCACCATCAAATATGACTTTTAATATGAATTCCCAAACTGAAATTAACGCCATCTATTGATCAACAGTGTTAATAGTCTCTTCTTTGTTAAAACCTTAAAAAAAACCGGACAACAAACAGAAAATTATCAGCACATAAACGTAAACGCGTTTTTGAACATGGATAAATTAATACCGTTGTTCTGCCGGCATGTCTTGTTCAATTTGATGGGTAGTGGAGACGTAGGGTAAGAGTAGGTATTAATAACTGAAATTTAAAGGCCTCTAAAAAGTCACGGAACTGTTGTACATGAAACCGAGTCACACTTGAGTAAATTGTGTGAAAAAAAAACAAAAATGAAAACTGCAGCATCTTCTGCGACGGGAAAGGTGTTATTGAGTTTCTCAAGCAAAATATTAAGGTTCACACGTTACGTAGCTTTGCGTTTAAGAAGAAAGAAAGATAATTTTTGTTTAGTTGTTGTGCACAAGGCAAATACATGGAAAAGACAGTAGTTCAAGCTCTCCGGAGTCCCGTGCCTGAAACTAAAACAGCAGATGAGATGGTTAAGGTGCCTGTATCATAAAATAAAGAAGAATAACTAGCAACAATATGCGGCCGTTATGATTGAGTTGACTAAAAGGACCTGGTCTATATGTTTACTATACCTGCGCATGTATGGATGGCTGCTTAAATTTATGGAAATGCATATCTGGTGAACAAGAGATCATGCACACAAATGTTGCAATAAAGCAACGTCAAAAGTTCGACTGAAATAATTATTCTGTTAAAATTAACATTTCAGTTGTTTAATCGGGTCCGCCTGATACATTTTTAATATTTTGTGTACTCAGACACATTTTGCACAAATTGACCTAAACACGAATTGTTTTTTTTTTCAGAAATTTCTAACAATTTTACTTTGAAATTAGAACAGATTGTCATTAACTATTTTGTTAGTTGTTTATAATTAGAGAACAACGAAAAATTATTAATTTCTTTTACATATTTTCATAAAATGTCACTATTAATTTATTTTTTTATTATTATTAGTTAATTATTTCTTATTAGCATTATATTCATTCGTCTGTACTTTTATTAACATGCGGCATGAGAGCTAATCAAACTGTCCAGCAAATGTTGTTGGCCATTCATCCGTTGCCACCCTCAATTTTGGTTTCAATATTTTGTGCTTTTGTGCTGATTTAAAAACAAGAGTTTTTCATGTTTATGTTTGGATTTTTTTCTTCCCATCGTCATGATTGATTTGACGTACAACTAACAAATGCAAACAATGTGACAGAAAACATCTCGTTCGTAAATTAAAAACAATTGAAAGTGTGAAGAACAATCGATACACATTCATCTTGTTGAAGAAGAGCCGTCATGGACGAGTGAATTTATTTAATTCATTAAATTTAAACTAATTTTTGTTCTTGTTTTTCTTGTTGCGTATAAACATTTTTTTTTTTTTTTTGCTGGGCTGTGACACATTAAACACTTGAGACTGATGTTGATTTAGACATTGAGTAAGAGGCTTTAATTTAAATTATGGCGGTTAGGGAAATTTGGTTGGAAAAAAATTTATAATAAAACCGAACAATAACCAATTAAAAGGCATTTTAAGCGATTGTAACGAATTAATTTACTTTTAGAAGTGTAAAAAATACTAAAGGGGTAACAGGAAATAAAAAAAAATTACCTACTGACATTTGCTATAGAAGAACGTTACAACAAAAAAATTTTTGGTATGAAAATGTAATAAAAAAACAAACTTTTCTTTGAATCACTATTACAATAACCACAATTGCGTTATTTTGTTTGATTCTATTTAATAAATCAGCTAAACCAATGTTTTCACGCTAAAAAAAGAAAGAGTAAAAAAAAAAAAAAAATATTATGTTCTATTGCAATGAATTTATTCTTTTAACTTGTAAATGATTATGCACAAAGAGATTTTAGGAATAAATATTTTTGTTTCTAAAAACACTTGCCTACTTTTAGGGGCTCATTAAAATAATTTTTAAAGGTAGTTATCTAACGTTCGAAATATATAATTTAATTGCATAACAAATCTGTTCAAGCTTGAATGAATTAACACATAAATATGTTGCCTAGTTTCAGGCTTCAAAATATTTTAAACGTATTATAAAAATTGTTTTAATCTTTTTTATTTAATTTTATATGGTTTTATAATATTTTTTCCTTTCAAACTTTTAAAAAGGTAAACACACATCTGTTATTGATGAATTTATTGTAAAGATTTTTTTTCAATCTTTTGGAAATATTTCAAATGTATAAAATCTTTAAATTTATTATTTTTCTATCAAACGCTCGCATTTTCTTTTATATAGAAAAATCTTGTGTGATATTTTACCTTTTTTTGTCATTTAAAAAATTAAAGAGAGCAAAAGGAAAAGATTGTTATTGAAATATGTCTTTGTTTTCTTTGTCATTTCAGTTTTGCGTGATGATTTTCGCGCACAGCCCAAGGATACACGTGTAGCAAAAGGCGAAACAGCTTTGCTAGAATGTGGCCCACCTAAGGGTATACCCGAACCGACACTCATATGGATGAAGGTGAGTATCATTTAAGAAAAAAATCATCATTCATATGTTTTCATGTATGATTTTTAAGAAATAAGAAAAAATGTGAAAGAATTTGAAACTTTACATCTGTTGCTTAGTACATCTAATATTTTTATACTTTTGAATTACAATTCAAATAAGTTTAATAAGAAATTATTTAAACTCTTTTTTCTTTTTCTTTTTTCTAAGTTGTAAAAATATATTTTAATATTGAAGTGAAAGAAAAATTCCCACATGTTTAGAAGCCGTTTGTGCTCTGAACTTTAAATAAAAATCTGGAGGGATTTCTTTTTTTGCTTTCTTTGCATTCAACAATAGTACGTGTATGAAAATATATTCGTTGTATGCATGCGATTCCATTGAAAAAAATCGCTTTGCTAAAAGACAAAAATATTTTACGTACATATATGTATGTATTTATGTACACATGTGCATACATTAAAATACAGCATAAATTTGATTTAATAAATTTTACTTTTTCTTGCTGAAAGATTTTTTTTTCATATTTTAGCAAAATAGTTGTAGATGGATAAACAGGTTGCAAAAAAAAAAAAAATAAAATAAAATAAACTATTCAACTCATATGCTGTCAGGTGTAATGTTGCAATAATAGAAAAGAAAAACACAGGGAATAGCAAATGTTTTTCAAATGAAAATGTCATACAAAAATTTATTTGTTGAAGCAAAAATAGCGAAGAAAAACAAAAACAAATAAATGCATATTTAGTTTGCATATTTTTATTGGAATTTTAATATAAATTTTTTTTAGTAAAAGTTTTACATATTCGGAAGCAAAGCATGTGTTGTAAAGAAGGTTAAAGAAAATACTATTTTAAGTTTGAAAGTTCCTTTAATAAAAAATACATGTTTCTTTTAATCACATTTAAGTTTTCTTTTCTCAACATATATTTTTGAGAGAACCAAAATATAATCAACCGAAAATTGAGTTTACAAAGTTTTATAGCACATAGGCAACACAAGCATTATAATAATAGGTCTGTTCAGTAACTTGACTAGCAAGAAACTAGCAAGGATAAAGTAAAACAGAAATTTTCAAAATTATTTAACTAAATGTAAACAAGGAAATAAACGCTTTACTAGAAAAAATTAGCAAAGAAAATTGTTGTGGGTTTGGGCATGATATGTAAGACTTAAAAACTGTACGGTATGAACAGTGAATAGAATCATTTTTAAAGAAAATGTACTAGAGAGCAAAAATGTATAAAACAAAGACCATTAAAAGCCAGCAAAGTGATAACGACAACAAAAAACTGAAAATCAAACTCCCAGTAACCAACTACCAAAATAATTTACATAAAATGTTTTAATTTTTTTTTAATTATTAAGTAAGAAGAGTTAGCTAACAAATGTTGAGAAGCTCCGGTGGCTGTGGTGGTAGAGTTTCTGCTTATTTGTTAAACAAAAGATCACAGGTCATAAGTTCAAGTCCCATTAAAGACTTAAATAACTTTTTAAAAAAGCCAAATAAACAGAAAGCTGTACTTTAAACCTCACGTATTCTCAACCTAGGAAGAAAAATCACCTTTTGTTTATCTCAGTAGATCAGTTAATAATGGCGTCTGTGTATCAAAGAAGCAGATGAAATTATTAAGGTGCGTGTATAGTAAAATAAGAAATAATCAGTCCAAATCTCATTTAATCCTGAGCTAAATAGGAAAGTAGTAAGAAAAACGTGTGTGTGGCAGTCGTGTTTGAACTTCTTAAAACAGACCTATTGGTTAATTAGATGTTTGCAACATTACTTTTGAGGCCCATTGGAGTCACACAGAATATTGTGGTTTGAGTAGTTGTGCGAGCTTAGTCGAAGTCATATGTAGAAGATTATAAATCGTAGAAACAACTTTCACCAGAGCCACTGCAATTGATTTTTTTTTTTGGATTTGAGACTCATGAAACCCATTTGTTCCAAATGAATAAAAAGGAGAAAAATGTCAAAATATTAAAGATTTTCTATATTAATTGTATTATTTTTGAGTTGTAATATAAATTAATATTAAATAATTTAATTTTGGGATATACAATATGAATTTTTAATTTATTGAAGTATTGCTTCCTCCTTAAAAAAATACCGGTCATCACAGTGTGATATAAAAATGTCTTCTACGAGAGAAGCCTGTTCATCAAATCGATAGTGCAGAGTGGCCTCTGTGATATTTTTGCAGAGTGACTTAGTGGAAGGCTTTTAATATCATTTGATTTTTAATAAGGCCGGCATCTTAAATTCGATTGGCAAAAATTTAGTTAATTACTCACGTAGACTGATTTCATTATCACTAAAGAAATCAAAAAAAAAGTTTTTTGTGAACCAAGATAACTTAAAAGGACAATCTGGCTTTATTGATTGAAGCAAGCAGAAAAAATATTAAACAACTGTACTTTCATTTACAGTCAAAACCTCTCAGTAGCTATTAAAAACCCAATTATTGAAAATTCTAGGAATAAATCAAATTTTTTTATCTATTACAAACACAACTCTTCTCTTCCTTAATCATTTACTTACTTCCTTTCTTTCTTTTTTTTATGTGTTCATACCTTTCTATTACTATTCATAACATTTTCTTTCCTTTTAACATACAGGATGGTGTACCTTTGGATGATTTTAAAACGAAATCTTATGGACCCACATCACGTATACGAATTGTTGATGGTGGTAATTTATTGATAAGCAATGTCGAACCAATTGATGAGGGCAACTATAAGTGTATCGCTCAAAATATTGTTAGCACTCGTGAGTCCAGTTATGCTAAACTAATTGTTCAAGGTAAGTGTTCAAACATTCAAACACAAACACAAATAAAAAAACATTCAGTTGTATAAATAGAAAATTAAAAATAGAGATATGTATTTTTCTAATGCGTAGTATGATTCTTAAGAACAGGAATAAATGGGAGATTTTAAAAAGTAAATTTCCTAGGAAATGCGTACGTGATTTGCGTTAGGATATGGGTAAAAAATTTAACGTTTGAACATCTGCATGTGTTTTGTTATTTAAACATTTGTGTTTTTTGAATATTTAAGTTTAACAAATTCTTATAGGAATTATTTTGATTTTAGTTGTTCGATACCTGCTATTGATTTGACAAATATTTTAAAACAGAAAGGGTTAAAAATTCCATGTTTTATTTAAGTTAAATATTGTAAATTTAAAACTTCAAATTTTCCTTTTTTTTTTTCTTCAACTAAAAGTTTTAATCAATAGTGCATATTCATTTTTTTATAAGTCACCTAAAAATTGTCACTCTGACAAGGACAATTTTTCCATTATTTTTATTGCGTTTTTTTTTTGCAAAATGTCCATAAAAATTAAGCACTTTTAAGTGGTTGACTGTTACAATTTAAGAAAATTGTTCTGCAACTCTTATGACAACAAAAAAATAAAATAAAAATCCAGACCATAAATGTTAAACAATTTTACTTAAATGCAGTAACAAAAGAAAGAAGGAAAATAACTAAAGATGAAAAAAAGAAGATGACAGCTCAGCAGGATTTTGCACGATTTTTTTTATTTAGTTTTTCTTCAAAAAATACTGCAAATAGATATTTAGAAGAAAAACACTCAAATAAAACTGATGAAATAAAAATTTCAATGTTTCACGATTTGTATAAATTGACTTAAATTTGTTTTTAAGTTCTAATGACAAAAAATAAAAATTAAAAATTAAAAAAATACAATTTAATTTATAAAAACCTGAAAATAGGTGAAATTTAAAAAAAGTCAATCTTTAAACTAGTAAAAATTAAACTTTTGCTAATCATCTAGTGTAATACTTTTTTACCATCTTTATTGATTGGTAATAGCCAAGTTATGACTTGATTATTATTTGGCGTAACGAGCAAACGCGGGAAAAATACTTGCAATTTATTAAAATAAAAATTTTGGCTATTTAAAGGAAAATGACTTATAATTATTATTATAATTGTTTAAAAATATACATATGTACGTGTACAACTAAACACTTCTGAAAAACAATGTGCGTCAAAATAGCATAGATAAATTTGCATTGATTTTTGGAAATCAAAAGCAGGGAATAAACCGCAAAATTTATTTTCCCTGGAATTAAATATTTTTAATTAAAAAACAAGAAACAGTGTTACATTTGGCTATGCCGGATCTTATATACCCTTCACCATGTAAATTAAAAACATAAATATTGGGGTGACAGAAAATTAAAAAATATAAAAAAATTCAGTACCTTTAATAGATTAAGCATTTTTTTTAACAATTTTGATTTTTCCTACAAGACCTCTTCAAAGCGTTTAGAAAAAAAAAATACGCACAATTGTACTACTCTATGAAAAGTTCAGAGGCTGAAAAGTCGAAAAATATGGGCGAGTGCAAATTTTTAATGTTATATATTTTCTTATTTTTTATTTCCCGATCGCTCCATGTATTTTTTTTTTCATTTTTTTTTTTTTTTTTTTTTTTGTTAGATTAGAGTAACTTTCATGTTCAATCGATATGGAAAAGTTAAAGGCAGGCGTGATGTTTTGCCCGCTGTCGCAAAAATTCTTACTAATTTTTACTATAAAAACTGTGGTAATCTGTGCCAAAATGACCGTACACTATAAAAGTATAGACAGAGATCAACAAGATTAAACTTTCGTGCAAACTATCGGCCAGACAGAGAAAAGTGGCTGCATCCTATGTAGAAACAAAGAAAAAGCTTTTCTATTTTTTTCTATAGAAACTTTGATACCATTGCAGAAAAAAGCATTATTACAATATAAATCTGTAGCTAAGACTAACAAATCTGCCAACTGTGCAAATTATCATAGTTTCAATTACAAAAATCTGCAACTCAGATTTATTTAGAAAAATTCACTTCCCGGTTTTTTGCCAGTTTTTGAATTCCCAAAATCAACGCTTTCTTCATGCACAAAACATTTGTTTACACCAAATGATATTTTTTATTACATATACTTCCAAGATGTTCGGTTACAAAATGGCTTGTTGCCATTATAAAATGTATTTGTATGCGCCACAAAAGTTCTGGCGAGTCGATAAATTTTTAGAGTTTTCTCTTCTTAAAACGTGAAAATGTTAACCTTTATCCTGTATTAATGGGTCAAAATTGCCCAAACACTTTTTATTGCTCATTCATTTTTTAAATACTCGGCGGATTCTTTTGAAACTTTAGTACAATTATTTTTTTAGCAAATACTATTTAAATATAAAATATAATTCTTGTAGATCGTTTAACAAGGCGTGTGTGAAAAATCTTACGCATCCTGTGCACTTGGGTCAAAATTGCCCAATGCAATATAATCACTGTGCGCATGTGATAAGCGCTTAGTAACAAATTTTTTTTGTCTTCACGACAACACAAATAGCAATCAAACCCAAAAGTTAAACAAAGCGTTGCTATTTGAAAACAACACAAGTGTTGTTGGTTTTTTGGTCGTGTTGGATCTGATCAAAGATTTTAAAGGGCATAATGTTACTAGCGACAATTTTTTTATTTCGCTTGAACTGGGTATTGAGCTGTTAAAACGAAGTATTACAATAATTGGCACTGTACGGAAAAACAAAACTTTTTTGCCAGAAAAAATTTTGCAACTAAAAAATAAACCAGAGAATTATGCACACTTTCTCTTCGATAATGAAAACAAAACAACAATACTGGGATATGTACCAAAGAAAAATCGATCTGTATTTTTGCTAAGTACATTACATCCCGGCACGGAAATAAGAGCTACCACAAAAAAACCAGAAATCATTTACAATGAAACGGGGGTTTATACATTAGATCAATTATTAAGAACTAATACCTGTAAAGGAGAACTAGCTGATGGCCACAAGCGCTATTTTACAATATATTGGATATATCCGCATATAATGCTTATGTAATTTTTCTAAAGATAAATCCTATGTGGAATCAAAATAAAAAGTATAAGCCACGTATTTTCCTGGAAGACTTAGGTATGGACTTAATAAGCGGGGAAATACCACGTAGGTCAAACATGCCACATAGTTGTCATGCTAAAGCATTCGTGAAAAGCCTTCAAAGTGTCGTTTGTCCAATTTGCTCCAATAGCACGAAATATGCTAATAAATGTGGCGAATGTCAAAAATTTATTGGCAAAACCCATTCCGAAATCCATATTGTGTGTTATGAGTGTAAAAAAATAATAAAAATAAATAAATATTTGAATAATTTGTATTGGGCAAAAATGACCCACTAATGTCATATGCGTTTTATTTTTGAAGTACAGAACAAGGGTTAAGTTTACAAATAATTATAATACATGACTTTTATAATTTTTTATCAAATAGACAAAGCTAGTTACTCAGTAAAATCTTACCATCAGTCGACTAGTGCTACCGCCAGTGATTAACTGCCGTTGATGATCTTTAGGAAGCATTTATTTCTGGTAACATTATGGTCTCCGATAGCTTGTCGGATAAATATTGAAAGATTTTGCCCATGACCTTTATAGAAGAGCAATGTCACAAGATATGTAGGCATTTTGAAGGGAAACATTTTACATGTCAGATGTTAAAACAATTTCGTGTTTTACAATCTTAGCATGTCACTCAAGATATAATTCACCGCTGATCACTAATTAAGTATTTAAGTTTTATTACAGTAGATAAAAGCCTCAAATTTATTAAAGTAATTTATTTTCATAGCAATTCGTAAATTTTAGGCGCAGCTCCCCAATACTTTTACTTTAAAAATATGAACGTGTGTATGTTCATTTAACATTTTCTATTTTATTAAAATTTTTTTTTATTTTAAGGATTAGATAAATCTTAAATATATACGGGCACCCCACTGTTTTCAAAAGTTTTCATGCATAAACACCCATTTCCACTTGAACCTACTAAAAGAAAGAAAAACCTCCTGCTAAATTTGTGATATGAAGAGTTGAAAGTTTGGCGCCATCGGGATATATCAAATGAATAAACAAGAAAAAAAATTAATAATATTTGAAATTATTTATTTGTTAAAGTAGTGTACAAAAAGTATTATTTTCTTAAAAACAAATACACAAAAAAAACAAGCCAGCAAAAACTATTTTATCATCATATAGAAATTTTAATGGAAAAATAGTCATGAAATCGCCATGGGTGTGGAGTACGAAAAATATTTATCTATAAAATACACAAAAAGAAAAGGAGAATTTTTTTGTTAGTTAATAGATAACAAAAAGAAAAATATAAATAAAATAAAATAAAACTGGGTATTTATTTAAATAAACAAATAAAACAAGGCCAATAAAATCCATGATTTACACACATTTTGCATGCAGGGAATTTGAATTCGACTTAATGAAAAAATAAAACACACAAACTCTGCAGGATGTAAGAAAACTGATAAAACTCCCATAAATTAAAAAAAAAACTAAAAAGCTTAGAATGTGCTTGTCTAGTATTTTAATTAATTGTTTTTAAGTTGTTTAAGCAAAAAAAAAAAAAAAAAAAAGAAAAAAATAATAAAAACTCCCCATTTAAATGAGAAAAATTTTTTAACTTTTTAAAAGAAAACTTTTGTTACCAAACAATGGTCAGCAAATTTGTTTTTTTTTTCAAACTAGGAAAAAGTCATTAGAGTTTTGGCAACTCACCACAGTTTGTAAGCAGAGAAACAAAAGAAAGGAAAATAAAAATAAAAAACTCCTTAAAACTTAACCATCATGTTTGTCTCTGTTTTCAAGAATGGAATTCCAACATGCTGTTCTTAACTTTATTAACATTTCAAGTGTCATACTTCAGTTTTATTTTATTTAGATTTTTTTTTTTTATCTTCTTCTTAGTTTTCTCTTAATGAGGGTTTAAGTATCTAAATTTTTAGTTATAAAGAAAAAGAAAACAAAAAAAATTTTTTAAACTTTAGTTGGGTTTTTAAACATTTTTATATTTTTACGTTTTTTATAGTTAAACCATACTTTATGAAGGAGCCACAGGATTTAACTATGCTGGCTGGTCAAACGGCCACTTTTCATTGTTTAGTGGGCGGCGATCCACCACCAAAAATTTTATGGAAAAAAGAAGAAGGCAACATACCGGTGTCACGAGCTCGCATTCAACATGAAGATAAAAGCTTAGAATTAGTTAATATTGTACCCGAGGACGAGGGCACTTATGTATGTGAAGCTCACAATAATGTGGGACAGATAAGTGCAAGGGCCTCGCTGACAGTTCATGGTAAGTATATTTTTATACTTTTAGATATAGAATCATATAGTCCCAGTTGGTTGTATTAAGTCTTAATGTATGTTACTTGCTAAGATTCCTACTCGGGCATCCGATTAATGTCATAATCCATAATTTTTTTGTTATTAATATGATGAACACAGTACTTCATAATAATATTGTAATCAATTTGTTTTATACAGAGTAAGCTAATGTTAATTATGAGCCTTTTTTTGATTTATAATAAGAAATTAAATTTAAATGAATTAATATTGATTTTTGGCTTAAGTTAAAACAAATATAAATTAAAACCAAAAATACGAGGGCTGCTATATATATTATTGGCCTGGCAACACTGAGTGCTGCAATCTTACATTTCCATTGGAAAGTTTGTAATTTTTAAGCATAATCGTATTCAAAAAGTTTTGACGTACGACCATTATTTGTGTTGTTTACAGTGACTTGAAAAAATTAATATAGAAAAAAATGGAATTAACTCGTGAACATTTTCGTTCCATCATTTTTCACAACTTTCGACGTGGATTATTACGACAAGAGTGCATTGATGAACTTAAATCTTTGTATGGCGATGAAGCACCATCCTATAGCACTGTGAAAAATTGGTATAATGAATTTATTCATGGCCGAAGGTCGCTCAAAGACAGATTCCGTCCAAAACGGCTTTTGTGCCAGAGATCATTGATGCCGTGCGTAAACTTATAATGCAAGACCGATATGCGACATACCGAAAGATAGAGACATCCTTGGACATTTCTTCCACTTCAGTACTGCATGAACACCTGGCCGTAAAAAAGGTTTGTTCTTGTTGGATCCCGCACAATTTGAAAGTCGCTCAAAAAAAGGCTCGTGTCGATTGGTGCAAAGAAATGTTGCAAAAATACGATTGCGGTGCTTCAAAACACGTTTATAATATCGCCACAGGTGACGAATCATGGATCTATGCGTATGAGCCCGAAACGAAACAACAATCGACCGTGTGGGTCTTCAAAGACGAGCAAAATCCAACGAAATTTGTTCGTGGAAGAAGCACTTCGAAGCAAATGGTCGCCTGTTTCTTCGGCAAAACTGGTCATGTGGCGACTGTTCCGCTTGAGCGCCGTAGGACGGTCACTTCTGAGTGGTACACTACAATTTGTTTGCCTGAAGTCATCGGAGAAATTCGAAAAACAAACAAGAGAAGACGAATCATTGTTCACCATGACAACGCGAGCTCTCACACATCGGCTCAAACCAGAGCGTTTTTGACCGGCCAAAACGTCGAATTAATGGGTCATCCGCCGTACAGCCCTGACTTGGCACCTAATGACTTCTTCTAGCTTCCGCACATCAAGAAAAAAATGCGTGGTCAACGATTTTCGTCGCCAGAAGAAGCTGTTGAAGTGTTCAAAAACCATGTTTTAGAGGTGTCTCAATTGGAGTGGAAAAAGTGCTTCGACAACTGGTTTGAGGGCATGCAAAAGTGTATAAATCATGCTGGAGAATTCTTTGAAAAACAACAAAACCATTTTTGATTATAAATATTCGCATTTTTACTATTAGGCCAGAAATATATAGAGCAGCCCTCGTAAACTCAAGCCGAAAATTATTTTTAATTTATTTGTAATATCCAAAGTTCACCTCCTAATTTAAAAAAAAATCAAATTAAAAAATAATTTGTTTCTAATTCGCAAGTTGAATGTTACTTTTCTGTGCAACTTAACTTATTACTTCTACTATTTTTTACTCTATGGCAGGGTGGGCAGCCAACTGCGGCCCGCTAACTTATTTAGAATTTACATATATGGTTGCTGGCCCTTAAGCAGTGAAATGCAATAAAACAAAACGAAGATAAAAATTATACTCTTTTGTCTTGTATTCGAACGAGGATATAAAACAACAACAAAAAACAGTCTCTTAAAATCATAACGAAAAAAGTTGTGAGACGTTTGATGAAGCTATGAAAGAAAAAAATACAGAAGTAAATAGAGAAAAGTGTGCTCGTCGTTCACGCGTTTCTTAACTAAATTTTTGTTAAAAAAAAAATGCCAAATTTTTACATTTTGAGGCCATAGATGAAAAGAAATTCTCATTGTTAATGCAAAATTTCCATAAACTGGCTTCTTTTATGCGTGTTAGCAAGCTTACGAAGCTTACGGCGTGACTAGAACTACTCGACATCTTGTTTCTTGATCATGTGCGTTTAACCAGCGCAAGGAGTGCTGGGGCTGCGTCCAGGTCTAAACTACGATGTTGCTTCTTCCAGTGGCTTCGTCTATATCGAAACTATGACGCTGCTTTCTGCAGTGTAACGTTTCTTTCTGGATGTTTTTTTTGTTTAACCTGGCACCTAAAACCATCTAATTCACTACACACAATGTTGTTCTGTCATTACTTCTCTCTTTTTAACTGAAGCTTCATTGAAAGTTGGACCATGAATTCCTTATTTTTCTGCATAGGTGTCATTCACCTATTTAATTATACTGATGCCTGCACCAGTTCATTTACATTGCGTCAAAACACTAATTTTCTTTTTCTTGCTAAGACTTCGGAACTTTTCCATTTGTTTGTTCTTAAAAAATGCAGCCACATCGACTATTCAATAGCAGTTATTTTTTCTTATGCTTAAGTTGATGCTGGGGATTGATGGCTTGTGATGATCACTTTAACAAACAAACCGTCAAATCTACCAAAGCAACCAACCTGGCTGTTTCACAAGAAAAATTTTCCGTTTACTCCGTTCTCATGCACCACACTTATAAGTGGTGAAAATATCAACTTTTTTTGTTATTTTTTTTTAGCTAATACACAGTCAAAATTCTTGTCGATGGTTATATTTTGATATTATAATTTTGGAATCATACTAAATTTGCAACCATGAGAGCTTTTAAAATTGCAAAGCGCTTCGTGGTAATTTTCGGATCTAATTAAATTTTTACTAAAACATAAATAACATTTAAAAGAGCTCATATTGAGAAATTATTTTTTTTATTTCCCACATAAAGTTACGCATTTTATTTTATGTAAAAGTATTATACAGAAGTTTTGCTGAGGTATTCGTCTTAGACTACAATTTTTTTTATACAATTTTACTTATTTCTTATTTTTTTCTTTTTAAAAAATTATGCTTTCATTAACATTTCTCTTCTTAGCACCACCCACATTTGTTGTGAAGCCACAGGATAGAAAAATTGGCTTAAATGGTGTTGCACAATTTCCTTGTGTTGCTGATGGCAATCCCCCACCATCAGTATTTTGGACTCAAGAAGGTTCAAGTACTTTGATGTTTCCCAACAACTCATATGGTCATTTACATGTTACGCCCGAAGGAACATTGCAAATTAATGGTGTACAGAAAGATGATGCCGGTTATTATGTGTGTTCAGCCTTTAGTGTAGTTGACTCCACAACAATACGAGCATTTTTACAGGTAAATTTAAGTTTCGTTTCGAAACTTTAAACATTTGTGTAGAAAATATCAAATTGTCAAACAACAATACATATCTTTGTAATTGTGTCGTTGTTGCTTTAAAATTGAAAATTGTAAAACATCAATTGTTGTTATAGGTTACGTCTGTTGATGATACTCCCCCACCCATTATACAAATTGGTCCTTCGAATCAGACCTTGCCAAAAGGCAGCGTTGCTATGTTACCTTGTCGTGCTTCTGGGCATCCAACACCACGTGTCAAATGGTATCGAGATGGTACAACATTACAAAGCGGTAATCGTTATACAATTGTACAGGGGGGCTCACTTAGAATAGATGGTGAGTATTAGATTACAAATCTTTGTTGGTGTTTTTTTTTTTTTTTTGTCAAAGAAATATTCAAACCATTGAAATATTAATTTTTTTTATTTTTACATTTGTCTGTTCTAAAATTTTAATTAAATTTTTAGATTTACAATTTAGTGACTCTGGCTTGTATACGTGTACGGCTTCCTCAGAAAGTGGAGAAACATCATGGTCTGCCACCTTAACGGTATGTTGCTTTTAAATAATTTTAGCTGGAATATTAATTTCGTTTCTGTTTTGTTCAAAATTTAATTACCCATAAATCCTTTTTGGTTTTATACATTTTTTAACTGCACGCTCTTTGTTAAGCGCAACGCAGCTAATTAAAGTTAAAATACACAAAAATTATTATTATTTTTATGATTTTTTCATTTTGTATGGGTTGCATGATTTTTTTTGTAGTCAGTGAGTCAAAACATAATGATTAACAAAATGTTTTAATACCAAAATTTAATAGTTATTCAGAGGGTTTTTGTATTCAAATGCTTTAGTCTTTGAGGTGTTATAAAAAAATATTTAAGAAACGCGTATTACGTCACGTAAATGACTATGCCACATTTTGTGATACGTCATGCTATAAATTTTATGTAAAGAAAATAAAAAAGACAAGCCTAGCGAAAAAAATATATAAGAGTGCTATATTCGTCTATGACGAATATTATATTCCATAAAATAAATAAATAAATAAATCTAGTCCAGTAAAGTGCCTTCTACGAGTACCAATAATACAAATATTGGGGTGATAGATAATTAAAGAAATGAAAAATATTTTACATAAAGATGTCATTGGGTCTTAATGTGTTAAGCGTTTTAACATTATTTTAGCATTTCCTCAAGATCTTTTCAAAAGCTTTTATTATCTTTGAAAATATGGTGCACAATCCTACTTTTCTATGAAAAATTCAGATGACCGTAGTTCGGTAAATATGATTTTTTGATTTTAGTTTTTTAATTTTCTGTCGCCCCGTATATTTGTTCTTTTGAGTGGAGTTACTTCACTAAACAGGATTTGTTTTTAATGATATGTAAAGATTAGAGGCTAGCGCGGTGTTTTGCCCCCTGCCTAAAAGGACATGACTCGATCTTGCCGATTTTCAATGAGAAAACTTTCGAAACAATTTCTGATCAATTTGCGTAATTAAATTTTCTCTAGTTCATCTAGTGTCTTGGCAAAGTTGATTTTAACACTAAAACGGACAGACAGACGGACATCACTCAATCGACTTCGTTATGTTTAAGAACTCAGAATATATAAACTTTATGGAGTCGGAAATGGATATAGCAGAAATTACAAATGGAATGACAAACTTAGTTACAATCTCTTCCACCTGTGGTGAAGGGTATAACGAATGTTATTTCGACTGCCTGATTTTAGATTTCGGCAATAGTCTGGCTAGAAAGGCATAGTCTGTTCTATTTAATTTATGTAATAATCAAAGCGAATTAACATAAAAAGGCAGCGCCGTTACAACAACACAACAATAAAAAGCAAACCAGGCACTTAAGCGTATGGTAAACTTTAGAACACAATTAATTACTGCACTTTTTTTCTTACTCTTTTTAATAACGTTTTTACTAATATTTTAAACTCTTCTTACAAATCCTTTTTTTAAGGATTAAAAATAGTAATTTTGTAATATAAAATGTTTCACTTTTGACAGCTATTCTACACATTACAATATTAGGCAAAAAATTGTCAGCTGTCCCAGCGATGCCACCTGGTAAAATTAATTTGCCTTGGTTATAATCATGACGCAATAATACCAGGTGAATGCATTATCGTTTACGTGTATTTTGTTTTTGTAAAATCTTATTGAGCTGTCGAAAATGTCTGGCAATATATGTGTATGTATTTCAATATATTTTTAGTGGCTTTCTTAATTTTTACAAATACATACACACATATTGCCAGACGTTTTTGACAGCTCAAAAGTTTTTACAAAAACAAAATACAAGTAAAAGCTAAAACATATGTTGACCGCATAACGCTAAGTGTCAAACAACATATAGAAAAATCATACGCATTTTTTATATATAGAGTTTGACATTTCAGGTTTTAGCCAAAATTAATAAATATCTATAAACACAAGCAAAATATAAGATTTAGTCTGAAAGAAACTTAAACAAAAAATATTTTAATCAAGTACCAAAAAAGCTTAAACGGCAACTTTAAAATAGAAATTTCTTTAAAGAACTACAGTGTAATTTTTTTGCAAAAATCTCAACAAAAAATAATCAAAATAAATAATATTGAGGAGGCTTTTTAAACTTCTCAAAACAATTTTCGTAAACTTTGTTCAAGTGCTTGATTGAGTTCGTTTAAATTAAATAATTTTAAAGAAAGCAACTTAAGCGTGTGTCAACATATTAATTAAGTAAATTTTTGCCACATATCCATTCATAGCCCTTTATTTTGGCTAGCAAATAAAACGCGCAAAAGAAATTTTTTTTTGTCGCGGATTAAAAGAGTCCTTGAGTAGCTGCAAACCTAAAAAGTATAAATAAAATTAGGAGTTAATAAAAAACATTTCATCAAAATATTTGAGTAAAAGGGTTTTAAAGAAAATATATATTTTTATTGGTATCAAAAACCTATTCACCTTACGCTGTGTAATAGCATTTACATATAAATTTTTTTAAATGAATTACGTAATATAACGTTATAAACAACAACAAAAAATTCTGCCCGAGATAAATTAAAAATTATTAAATTAATTTAATAAAAATTTAAATAAAATTGTTAAAACATCTATACTTGTCCATAATCTACTACAAGAATATTTTATTTAAAACCATTAATCAAGCGTAAATTATATTGGTTTCCTATTTTTCCCCATTTTCCTTTAATTTCTGACAACAAAATTTTCATTAAAAATGAATTTTATTATTGGAAATATAATTTATTTGATTTTATTTAAATGTTAATTACAATTCAAATGGCATTCAATTCACATACAGATATTCATACATAGACATACGGCTGCATGCCTTTGCATGTTAAAACATGTACACTTGTGTACGTAAAGCTACTGAAATCAACAAATTTTTATATCAAAATGTCATTACAATTCATTATTATCATTTGATATTTATTTTTTTATAATAAACGAGAGAGTTGAAAAAAAAATAAACATCGATGGAGTTTTTTTTTCAATATACCCACAAAACAGTTTCTGTCAATATTTGAGACTGACAGCCTGCATTCAAGCACCATACGAACAAAGTATGCAAATGAAGTGTAGCCAGAAAAAAAGTAGAGTCATTAATTTTTGTTTAAAACTGCTCTACTTCTTGTTGCAATTTTGTGTTTTTTTCTTTTAGTTTTCCTGCATCAAAATATATATTTATGTATTTTGCAGAGTTTATGGCTCTTAGCCAGTGTTGCATACAATCATGACCACTACAATAACAGCAAATTGACTTTTTACAGGGACTAAGAAAAAAATTGTAAACAAAAAAGTTTTACAAATGCTTTTATGTACGTAAAAAGTTTGTAAAGAAACCAAAGTAAACATTTTGAGGAGAAAATAAAAATGCTTTGTTGACAAGTTATTTTTAAATAAAAAGTTAACAAAATAATTTAAAAAACTTATGGAAAATATTTTTCAATGTTTTCAATTCACTCACTATAAAATTAAAGGGTTTTTAGTGAATGAAAGATATTTTAAAGAATTTTTTTTTATTATATAAAAACTCACTTCTAGCAATTTATTTATTTATTCAGTGTATTGTCATATACAAAGTATGCACTGGCCTGGATTTAAATCTTGAACTAAAATCTGCAGTAAAAATTGGCTCCTGTTTATTTATTTCTCGTTTAGTTTATTGACGTTGAAACATCAATCATTTTTTTCGAAGCCGTTATGGAAATTGGTTTCTGTGATTGAGCTCAAGGCCATGATGAGATTGTACAGTTGAAAATAATATTAGATATTGTGTGTACAACAAGTTGTATTGAAAATGTTGGCTTAAAAGTCATAAATAATTTTTTGATTTTAAATAGTAGACAGACACTAAGGAATTGATGACAAAATTGGTTACCTGCAGTTATAAAAAACAATTCTAATTAAAAACTAAAAAGAGTTTTACATTCGGCTATGACAAATCGTATATACCCTTCACCATGGGTTTAAATGCAATTTGGGGAAGTAACTCCAATAAAAAAATCAAATTTTGAGGTGAACGAGAATTAAAAAATTTATAGTTGTTTTAAAAAACAAACGGAAGACCCGTGGGCACTTTGATGAACCACAATAATTGTAAGAATATGAAAATGATGAAAATTTAATATATAAAACAGGTGGAAAAGGTGTATCTAAGTTTAATGTTCCATTTGTAATTTTAACGATAGCCATTTCATAAAGTATATACGTATCCAATTTTTTGCATAACGAAGACATAAACTAAACGATGTTCATTTGTTGGTCCGTGTTGAAACCAACTTTTCCGAGGTGCTAAATGATTTAGAGAAAAATTCAAATATGCAAATTGATCAGACATAAATTTGAAAATTTTGCTTCTGAAAATCAGATCGTTCCATGTCTTTCTAGGCAGCGGGCAAAATACCTCACCTGCCTCTAATTTTTCCACATCATTTGGAACAAATCCATTGAGCATCAAGCAAAAAGCATCAAGTTAACTTCAATTTTCGAGTTATGGGTCTCTGAACTTTTCATAGAAAAGTACGATTGTGCTTCATATTTTTTAAGATATCAACATGGATATCATTTAAAAGCTTTTGAGGAGATTTTTCAGAAAATACCATAATTTTTTAAAAATGCTTAACCCATTAAAAGCCGATGACAGTTGCATGTAAAATTATATTTAATTTTTTTCTTATTTTTTAATTTTCTGTCGCCCCAATATTTGTTTTCTTTTGATTGAAGTTACTTCACTTAACCAGATTTACATACATGGTGAAGGGCATATAAGATTCGACAAAGCCCAATATAGCATAATTTTTACTCAGGCAACCAATTTAAGTACTTTGAACACGAGGAATAACTCATAAACAACCACTGTTAAGTTGGTTAGATGAAGTCCAAATACAACTCTTTTTTGTTTGTTTTGTTTTTCTGTAATGATAAGAACTGCTAGAATCTAATAAAATTCATATGATTTAACTGAATGATAAAAATATATTTGATTAAAACTTGTTGATGAATATATTTTTTTTATTTTTTGTTTTTTTTTTCAAATTTTATAAAAATTATTTATTTTTTAATTTTTTTGGTTTAATCAACATTATATTTTTATAAAAAAAAATTGTCCTTTCTTTTTGAAATTTACATATTAATGACCATAAACTAAGTTTAAATTACCTGACATGACAGTACTGTCAATCACATATTATGTAAATTAATACAAAAAGGAAAAAAGAGAAAAGACCTTTACGTGTATTTTTCTTTCATTTTTATTTTTCATTTACACACATGCAATAAATAGTAATTTTTTGTATTTAAACCAAATTTTTTGTTGTTGTAATTTTCCTGGAATTCCAGCCAGCAAGAAAATACAAAAAAAAAACGTCATAAATTGACTTTAAAATAACATGTCATTGTTATATTTTTTCATGCAAACATCAGGTGGAAAAGAGTAGTTCATCAGTATTACATCGTTCAGCAGATCCCAGTACATATCCAGCACCACCCGGCACTCCAAGAGCTGTCAATGTAACACAAAATTCCATTGCATTGAGATGGTCGAGAAGTCAAGAGAAGCCTCAGGCAACAAGTCCAATTATTGGGTAAGTTGTTTACTTTTTTTTTGTTTGTTTTTTTTTTTTGTTTTACATTTCATTACATAAGAATGTGTAAGTGGTTCGAAGAGGAAAGAGAAAGCTATTCCAATTTTTTAACAAATAAAAACCAACTTAGTAAATGTTTGTAGTTGTTCAATTTGTTTGTTTTATAAAACTTGATTTTTTTTTCTTTGCGTATAGAAATTTCCGTGTGTTTTTATGTCTCTTTTATAACAGTTTTAATGGCTGATATGCTAACAATGACCGCTTCAATAGATATATTGCAAAAAAAGTATGTAAAACAAATATCGTTCTTATGTTTCTCAAGCAAACTTTAAAAAAGTATTAGAAGAAGAATTTAAATTGAACACAGGTGTTCTTGCGTCGCTGGTTTACATGACTTATAAAAAAATAAGAAAAGCTTGAGGTTATTGTCTATAATTAAAGGAATTATTTGCATTTAAATATCGAAAACTTTTTTCTTCAAGACCTTAAGCCAATGATCGCCAAACAAGCCCGCGCGGGTTCACGTATACAACACAACTTAATTGCTCTTAATAAAAAAGTTTTTGCAAAGAAATAAGTAGCCTTTAATATGTTAAAACAATTATAAAATATACACCTCCTAATATTTAATCATGCTTTTTAACTCTAATAATCTTAAATACACGCATTTAAGTGAATCGTTAAATATTCAATGTTTTTGTGTTTGTTAATGTTAACAAGGACAATTTTATCGCATAAGTTATGAAAATTATCTTATTAAAAGAACACTCTCTTGATGGCGACCACTGCCTTATTCTTATTATCCCAATTGTCAGTTTTGTGGCAAGTATTCAAATTAGATGGCTTCTTAGCAAAATAATGAAACTTATAAGCTTATCTAGCGCCTTAGATGTTTTTCGATACCAGCATTGTTTACAAAAGGTATACTTTAAAACTGTAGTTTGTTAATAAGACCCTGAAACTTTTCACTACTGACTAAAATTTAAATCGTCCTTGAACTGCTCTCGTACAAATTATTACAATTATAACGTAGAAAGTTTTCCAGTAAACAATAACCACTATAATCCTACTTAGAACCCATCCTCTAGTTGGCGACCACTGCCTTAGTCTAATTATCTTAACCAACAGTTTTACGGCAAGTTTAAATGGGTTGGCTTCCTAGCAAAGTAATGAAACTTTAAAAAGATTATATAACACATTAGAAAGTATTGTGGAATCAGCTTTATTAATAAGATTTACCTTAAAAAAATTCTATGTAAATTTGATTAAAAGTCATTAATATTATTTATTAATACGAACCTTAAGTTTGTCACATCTGTCTTGACCCTCAACTATAAAAAAGTTTAATATCTTTACTTCTAAATGCTAAGTACCTGAACTGCCCTCGTACAAAATATACCTTTATATCTTCTAC
Source organism: Cistogaster globosa (assembly GCA_937654795.1). Classification (NCBI taxonomy): domain Eukaryota; kingdom Metazoa; phylum Arthropoda; class Insecta; order Diptera; family Tachinidae; genus Cistogaster; species Cistogaster globosa. The sequence goes on along the minus strand of OW569407.1, from coordinate 86,994,315 downwards.
TTTAAAAAGCCTACAAGAATCGTTTAATTTCCTTTTTGTTTCTTTAAACAAAAGTTGTGATACTGACTGACCATTTAACAGTTTCATATGGCCGGTCTGCTTAGAACATTTTAAATACTCAACTTGCTTTAGTTGTTTGTTTATATCGATGCCACAATGCTGGTTCAGTTTTTGTCTTTCTTTTGATTTCAACGCGGCTAAAGCATTGTCTTTGATACACTATTCGATGTTTTTGCATCGGCTTTGAGATTTTAGACAGGTCAGTTAGTATTTTCGTGCTCAAGGGGTTTTGCAAACTGTTTGCACATACAACTGAAGCGTTAAACAAAAAAACAAAGCAAAATGATGTTTTACAGGCTGCGAAACAATGGAGTTAGTGTATGAAATATATAAAAATCCTGCAGTGCCGTGTTACAGCGTAGTTTTTAATGCTGTAAACTTTATCTAGTTTAAAGGGCCATGGTCTCCAATGAAAATTCTCGGTCATGCTTATGGTGTACAGCGACAAGGAGATGCCAACTTAATACCGAACTTAAGTACGAAATTTCTGTTACCGCCTTTTATTTACAATATATTCTAATGTAATTCAGCTTATCATTTATCAGTGCGTCAAGCTTAACGCCGTTAGTGCTTAGCTTTACAACAGAATGACATGTCTAAACTAGAGCACCAAAAGTAAGTCATGAGCTTATCTGCTTAATAATAAACACTAAATAGAATTAAAAATGGAGAGGCTAAATTGACTTAAAGTTCACAAAATTTTATTTATTTTTTATTCGTTACAAAAGTTATTTTAAGCAACATTAAAAACTTTCCGCCACCTATTAAAGGTTTTATTGCTTTTAATTAAATTTCTTATTTCCACCATCATATAATTAATTGAATTTTAACTACAAAAATTTTTCAATAAATAATTTATTGCATCAATGATAATTTTAATAAAATAAATAATTAAAATGATTAAATATGTAAATACTCTATCTCTAACTTTAGTGGAAAGAAACCCTTTTTTTCTGGGTACCTAAAGCGCTGTTAAAGTCAGATTTTTTAATTTAAAAGAATTGATGCCGCGCTATTGCCGATTGCTTTAAAAATCAGCATACAATTTTTTGACAGAGTCATTGTTTAATACGCTTCGTCTGGCCTTTATATCTGGACACTTCTGACTTGTTATTGATACCTACTTTTTTTTAAAGATTTTTATTGCTTTTTAACTCCATAGCAGTTTTTGGCGGTAGTTTTATAATTCCCTGTTACTAAAGTTTTATTTAACTGTAGCTCGTGCGTCTTGCCAATAAAATCGGTTTAAATTTTTTATACTTTTTATAATAAAGGGTGTAGGAAAATTCACATAGGAACTAAAAATATTTCTATTAGACTATTAAAAAAAAGCATCAATAACAGTAATAAAAATTAGATGGCTGATTTTTCGAGCAAGGCAATCTAAACTAAGAAACCTAGTTTGATTTTTTAGGTATTAAACTCTCCTCATTTGGGGTTTAAAAAGCCTCTTTTTATTCTTGTTATTCTTGGAAAAAAAAACCATCTATCCCTAGTCCATAATAGATGGATGTGAATTTAAGGACTGCACTGCACTTATTCCAAAATGAAGCTCGTAAAGTAGTTTCTTTGCCCTCCAGCTAAACTTGTTGATGTTGATATGGAAGACATGATGCCAACTGTCTAGAAATTCATTAATTAGTTTAATTGTTGTATAAGAGATTTCCTTTTTTTAAGTAACACTTCAGGCATAAATTCCTTTTTAATTATTATAACCAACCGTGCGTGCTACATTCTGTAGAAAAGAGATAGAGGAGAGAAAGGACAGGTGGTGAAAGCAAAGCCATTTTATAAGTTTTTTTACTTCGCCGGCATATTTTTATTTTTTGGGTAACGCAGGGGTTGAACCCTGGCCTTTAGGTTCGTAGTAAACGTGCTAACTACGATGGCTACAGCAGGTGATGCCTTTATTATGCAGCATAACATCACAGTTCCGCGACAAAAATCCCACATATATAAACGATTTAAAAAATTCAACCACAATTACACATAATAAGAACGGATATTCTTGGACAAACGGAGCGTATAAGTCAGGAAGACCTTTCGGCTTTTTGTGTACTTTATTTACATGAAAAAAATGACAACCAAAAGACAATTTCCAGGGTGGTACTCTTAGAATAAAAACATAACTCAATTAATATCGCTATACAGCTATGAAAGGGTCTCCCCTACTAAAGTAATTTTAAAGTATTTGGTCTTATATTTTTAAATGCTATAACAGACATTCAAGAATTACACATAGAATATATAACAGAGAATATTAAAGGGTGCCCCTTAAAAGATATGGCATTTATGTATACAAACATATGTTTAAAATCTCAACAAGAAGACCTTCACACAGAACAATCACCCGCTGTAATAAATATAATCTTCTACGGAAGCCTGCGTTTGTCAGTGGTTATTGATTTATTAATCTTTTTTGTTAATTTTAATTCTACGTTAATTTCATCACACACTTTATGTTCGATTGAAAAAAAAACGCTAACTATTTAAAAAAGTTGTTATCATTATCTGTTAGCTGCTTTAAATGTTTCATTACTTTTTTTCCTTTTTTCCTTGTTATAAGCCAAGCACTAAATTGCGAATTCTGTTTATGTGGCATGCCACATGCTTAGTACCGGTCATTAAAGTAGTAATGTTTTAGCTACAGACCAAAAAGAAAAATATAATAAATGCAGGCAAAAATGTCTATTAAGTTAAATGTGTTCACTATTGTGTGTATATTTTGGTTTTAAAAGCCATATTTTTGGAGGAAGCCTGTAAAAGCAGCAGCAAAAAAAAAAAAAAAAAAAAAAACGAGAGAGAGAAAAAAAAGGAAAGCGTATGTATGGCATGTTTTTGTTGCATTTTACTTAGGTATCTATGGGTACATTTTTGGGTGTTGTAGGCCACTGGCACCTTTTTCCATAGACAATTCCTAGTTTCAATACATTTTTTACTTTTTTGTATTTTAGCTATTTTGGTGATTTTTAGCACAAGATTAACGGTCAAATTAGCATAATAAATAGAAAAATGTTAAATTTTTGTATTTTTCTATAGTTAAATATCACTATTGTTTAGCTTTGAAAGGCTAAAAATTTGTAAGTTTTTTGCTTTGTTTTTTTTCCCAATTACAAAAGACAAAAATGAAAGATTTCCATTGCTTTCTTTTACATTTTCGTTAATTTACCATTTACAGGCAATTTATGAAATGATTCATAGTCAGTTTTACATATTTTAATTTTTATCTAATTTACATAATTTTAAACAAAAGCTAATTATTTAAAATTTTTCTTTCTTTACAGTTACACAGTGGAATATTTTAGTTCAGATTTGCAAACTGGCTGGGTTACTGCCGCTCATCGTGTACCCGATCAACAGATAACGGTAAATATATAAAATAAAACAGTTACTTAAGTCATTCTGTGGTTTAATTACGTCACTGGATATCAATAGAAAATTTTAATTTAATTTTACATAATTGATTTTTTTTAAGATAACGAAGGCAATTATTTGCCTCCTGGTTTATCGACTACAATAAATATTAAATATATTAAAGCTTTCATTATGTTACAAATCTTTAATTAAAAAGCAGCCCAAGACTAAGTAGATGAAAGATTTGTTTTTTAATAAAATGTTTTTTTTTTTTGTGAGAAATGAGGTTTTACTCAGAGAAAGACAAAACCATTAACTGTTTGCTCAACGAACAAATATAATACAACTTAAGTTTCCAAATTAATATTTTCAGGCAAAGTTTATATACAAAACTGTAGCTATTTCATATAAAAACATGTGTGACAAAATTATATCATCAAAATATATTTTGAAATTGAATTTTTCCAATTAAATTTAACTAACAGTGTTAGGCACTCCCCCAGGATCTAACCAATGAGTGTAAGAAATGACTTTCACGAAAATTGTAAGCTAAAAGACAAAGTTTTGATGTAAAATCGCAGTCACTGAAAGAAAAAAAATATAAAAACAATTTAAATGTTATTCTTGTATACTGTCCGTCATATAAATAAAGAAAATTTGTTTGACATACTTTTCAAACAGGGTATGTCAAATATTCAAAGGTATGATTATAAGATTTTACTTTATATTTTCAATTGGTTTTTAAGTAAGAATTTAAATAAATATTTTATACATTTTTGCGTGTCCTCGTTGACATTAGAAACAAATTGAAAGTTTTTAGGTGCCAACTCAAGACATATAAATATACGGTGGAAGCGATGGCGAATTTATTGATTTTAACCGGTAGCCTAACTGTGAAACTCCATATATAAAAAGTCTGTATACTATTTTTTACATGTAGTTTGACATTCAGACTAACGGCGAAAATTAGTAAATTCGCATTGATGCCAACTAAAAACTCATTAACTGAAAAAATAAATAGATTAAATAAAATATTGAAAAAAATGCAGAATCATTTATTCACGCAGAAAAGAATTTTTAATCTTATCAAATTTCAGTTGAATTCAAATTTTAATTGATTCAATTATTTGATTAGAAAATTGTTGTTTCGTTTAATATTTTGCCTTATTGACACAATTTAACGTTACTAAAAAGTAAAGGAGTTAAAAACTGTAAAAATACATATTTCCATGATCATTCATTTGTGACTTAAAATTAGCCTTTAAAACTTTTGATTTTTTTAATGCATCCTCCTTTTAGAAGGAGGCTGTATTAACAAAAGGCAGTTGAAACCTATTGAAAGTTAGGAAGAAGGAAATGTTTATGCCGTAAAATTCTGAAATATTATGACAAATATCTTGCGTTAATTTAACTTAAGCACCAATAAAAATTATTGGGAAAATACAAAATGATGTTGAAAAAACCCTAAAGCCTAATTTTGAATTCACAACTCGCAGTAATTATTATTGTTTAAAAGGATTCGTTAAATTAGTTTTTAAATTCTTAAAGACCAAAAATCAGCAACCGTAATGTTTATAAGAATTATTGTTTTTTAATAATTATTTTTATTACAAAAAAAATAAATGTTTTTTGAAGGTGCGATGAAAAAGGTCGCCGTTTTCACTTTTGAGAATTTTCTGCGGCTAGTAAAACATAAGGCTTACTTTTGTCGTGACTTCTCCCATCTCTTAAGCTGTCTCGCTTAAAAGCTTTATTTATTACCAACAACTTTCTTTCATAATATTTTCACTCGGCTATATCATACCTTAGTTCGTCACACGCTATAGAGCTGTTAAAAATGCAGCGATATACACAACGTTTTAACTATAATTCATAAGAACTTTTCCACTTTTTAAAATAGAACATGGCAGCCATTGCCAAAAGATCCTTATTCATATAGCCATCAGTGTATACACATAAAATGACATCAAAGTAAAAAAATTTACATTTTTTACGTTTAATACAAGTGTGTCCTATTTTAAGGCAAAACTTTTTGTTTTACACAAAAAAAAAACATTATTAATATGCAAATCTTTTTTATTACTTTTTGTTCGAAAATTATACAAAAATTCAACTTTATATTGAATTTTTACTCAAGCCAAAAATAGAAACAAAAACTACCTTTTTTATTTTAAAGGGAAAATTTTGCAATTATTGCAAAAGTTTTTGAATAAATTTTACTTAACAAAAAAAAAAAAACAAACATTTACATAAAGCACAGTGGGGAATTTGTTAAAAATTTTTAAAAAATTTGTAAATTGTATTTTATTTGTACTTGAAAATTATGTTTTGATTCCACTGAAGTTTAACATGTCCATTGAATAGGGATAGGTTTAGAAGTAGAAGCAGATTAACTATTCGGATATTTATGACACATATTTAAGAAGAATTTGTATGGCAGCTTTGCCTTTATAACTTCTACTAAAAGCAATTAAAAAGATAAAACAAAAACAATATTAATAATAATTTAATAACAATATAAAAATAGATCGAATAGCTCTGATTTTAGTAGAAACAAAAATATTAATATTTTTTGCTAAAAAAAAGTAAATAAAAGAGTTAATTAAATCAGATTATTATTTATTTAATAATGATAATGATATTAAAATTTCATTAACAAAAATTAAATTTTTAGTTCCAATAATTTTAAACTTATGTCTCCTAACCTTTAAAAGATTTGTGCAACGTACACTCAAGTAATAAAACCAACGGCTGTAAAATCTTTAAAAGGAGACTTTGTTTAAGACCTTCAGAAAACTGCTAAACAAAAAAAAGCAAAAGTAAAATTAAATGATTTACAATTTATACTAACATTTTTGTCCCAAACCCACTGTGAACAAACCAAAGCTAAAACAAAAACGCAAGAAAAAAATAATAATTTAAACTTGACTTTTTGAAATTGTATATTTCATTTTATTTTTTGTAGATTTCCGGCTTAAAACCTGCTACATCGTATGTTTTTCTGGTGCGTGCGGAAAATTCTCATGGTCTTTCCGTGCCATCAGGTTTATCAAATATCATCAAGACGCTGGGCTCTGACTTGGGCACAGTACCGCCCAGTGAAATATCCGAAGCCCGTGAAGTATTAAGTGGCAAGGTAAGTGTAATATTTTCATTAATTAATACAACAACAAATTATTACAAAACCAACTAACACTCACAATATGAACCATTAAAAAAAAAACAATTTATTTAGAATTGTTAACAATATTTATGTTGTTTTTGTTGAAATAAAAATAAGAATAAAAAATGTAGAAATTGCTTTTTATGTTTATGCAATCGTATTTTTTTGTTGTAAAAAAAGAAATCAGCGATTTGGAAAACTGCATGCAGTAGAGCAGAAATCATATATAAAATGGGGAAAAAAGGTCACACTATTTAAACAACTTGTGATAAAAAAACAGTTTATACTGAAATTATTTTTAATAACTTCTTAGGAGTAATTAAAGAATAAACTATGTTTAAACTTAAGTTTAGATTTTAAAAGGAATTATTGTACGTCACGCATTTTATAAGGTCTTTTAAAATTCTTAAAATAATTTTGATATTTTTTATTATATTTGTCCTTAAACTTTATACGTCTTACACTTTTATCAATGTTCGTAGTTTAGCAAAAAATGGACTGTATGAGAAAGGTGAGCATGTCATGTCGCCTGTAATACAGTATAAATAAATATTCATCGCGTTATTAACACACTCGATTCGGAAGTGTATTTAAACCAAAAATTATTTTAAAAAAATGCAGCAGTACATCAAAATTGTCTTGGTTAGAGCCTTTAAATTTTGTGTAAAAAATATCATGGACTTAGGAATTTGTGAGTTGCATCCACACAAAGTAAAAAATAATCTGCACCGCAGCATATTTCCAAAAGCTTTACTGTTCGTTCTAAGACTGCTAGAACTTAAATGGTAAATAGGTCTTTTAACATACAAAATGCTCAGGGGCAGCATGGTGTATCTTACAATAATTAAATGGGCAGTAGCCTTAAAATCACTGTGAGCAATTTTCTACTCAAAAAATATTTTTAGAAAACAAGAAAAACAATGGGCGTTGACCCTTCTTTAAAATCTAAATATTTCCAGTTGCGTAACTCAAGAATTATAAAAGGCAAGTAAATCTCCTTTTTATGTGCTTAGTTGTGCATAAAATAATGGGATTAGAAGAGAAGGCAGTGCAACACTCATATTAAGTAAATATATTTTAGCTGAACTATTCTTATCTATACATATAATTAATGAGTAACGGGGTCACTTCTGTACATGAGATATTTTTTTAAAATGGTAATGTTGGTGCAGATAGTAATCGATATTGAATACAAAACATCTATTTTTAGAATTTTTTTCTGTCTGACAGTCTGTTTGTCAGTGTTCGCATCACCTAAAATCTGCTGGATGGATTTGAAAAAAATATTGTGACGAGGTTCCTTAGAGCCTTGATTTAAATATAGAATAATTTTTATTTAATAAAAGTACGACACACAGAGGGGTATTTGGCCATTCTAGGCGGCCAAAATTATTTTTATTGAATTTTGTATGCAAAATATTTAGAAAAGACATGTTGTGGCATTTAAAATTGTAAATTAATATAAACAAGCAAAAAGACGTAGGGTATTAAGACGGTATTTCCCCAAATCAATTAAAAGAGGATACTTTTTAAAGAAACTCCAAGTCGCGACATTTCGTAGAGAAACTACAGATACAAATGTGAAAGCACCCAATGTTACCGATATAATGATACTTTAACAGTTGTCAGCATATTTTATTTTTGTACATGGAAAATTTTTAACACAAATCTACAACAAATGTTTAAGAACATATTTTTCTAAATTTTAATTTTATGAAAATTAAAAATGATACGCGGACGAAGTCGTGAGCACTGCTAGCTTAGAATAAAATTAAAGGTCAGCCAGCTTTATCTCCACTATACTCTGTCACATAGTGTATTTTTCTCTTCCTATATTGTCCTTTTTTAAAATTTTTAACAAATCTAGAATAGTAAACGCTTTAAAGTTATTTAGTGGCAATTCTGTTCGTAAGGATCGTAATGTGACAAACGTAGGGTCGCGTATGAACTACTTCCTGAAATAGGATTTTTTTTTTAAAGAATTATTCTTTTACTTTATGTAAATGATCTGATATTACGTAGCTGTAGTAAAATTATAAATGGACCGAAACCGGGTATAGTGGAGCCTGGCGATAAAACTATGTTTGGCTTTAAAAACTGATTATCTAAAATTTAAAATCCCTTGATTGCGAAGCACACCAATTACAAATAAAACTTGTGACTGACATTAGAAAAGTGTAATTCTATTGAAAATATTGATGGCTTTGCGATTAACACTTTCCATTAAAATATTCATTTTGGATTTTTTTGAACTGTTTAAGTAAACTTTGTTGCTGGTAAATTAATTATTTGTGCATTTTCAGCAACTTATTTTTTGGCACGAGCTGTAGGATTTTAATGTAGTTGAACTAAGTCAAATATCTTTTTTTATTTTGCAGTTTTATATTTATTTGCAACCATTTATTCAACCTGTAAGCATGCATGATGCAAATAGAGTTGCTATCTTTTTTTTTTTTTGCTTTTTGCGGCAGGTCGTTTCCCTGGAGTGACATACATTTTATTATTTATATAAAAATTCATAACAAAATAGGCGAATCAGCATTTTTACAATTTGTAGGTTTTTTAAAGCATCTTTATTAAATAAAATATTTTTTTTAACAATTATTTGTTATGCGTTTTTATACTGTATAAAATAATCAACTGAAACAGGGATCCAATTATCTTTGAAGTATTTTTTCCCTTCTCCGTCCATCCACAAATTCAACTATTTTATTTTATTAAACATTAAAATCTAGGAAATTGATTACAATAAAATGTATTTTGAGAGAAATTGACTGTTTTTAAAAATGCTTGGAGTTTAGTAATCGTAAGGATGTATTGAAAGTAACTGTATAAACTTGACATTATTTAAGTTAAATTGAAAAAGTTATTTTGCCTTTAACAGTTTCTGTTCTATTCTCAATTCACCGTTGTTTTTGGTTTTATTTGTGTGCAATTCAATCTTTTGAATATTTGCTTCTCTCAAACATTTATTCAATATCTTGCACCTGGGTCAATATTGCCATAAATTGAACACAAGAAAGGACATGTGTGTTTTTCCCACAACTGCAAACAAAAAGGATAAATAATGCTGTTAATAAAAAAAATTCGTTAAAAACAAAAATGCTATAAATGTGCATCAGGGCACCAATTGACCTGTTTTTGTTTATTTTATGTGTTTATTCATGCATTTAGAAAAAAAATAATAGAGCAATTTTATGCGCTACCAGTAACAAACAGCAAAGGAAAATGTAAAAAAGCTACAGAGAAAAGTTACAAAAAAGAATTAATAGTCGGTAGCAAGCAAATAATTCATAAAAGCAATTAAAAAGTAATACAGAACCTAAATGGTTTGTTAAAAGAAAAAGAAAGACTTCGTTAAATAGGAAAACTCTATTAAATCTAATAAAAAGGATGACAGTTAAGCAGTTTTGAAAGTCCTTAAGATATTTTTCAATAGCTGGTACCATTGACAAATATTATAATGGTATAAACTGCCATAGAGATTGAAGTATAATATTTTTTATTCGAATAATTTTTAGTTGAATAATTTTTTATTTGCAAACTTTTTTTATTCGAATAATTTTTAATTCGAATAATTTTTAACTCGAATAATTTTTAATTCGAATAATTTTTAATAAATGGTAACATTAATATTATCTAATTACATGAGCTTAAACTACTTATACCGCGTATAAAATTAGATTTTAAAGATTGGTTGTTTTAGATCATCCATTTCTTTTTGCCAGTTTGGAAACAAAGTTTGATCCGGCTTTTCTGACATAATACTAGAATAGTGAGCGCTGCTGGAGTCGCACTTGAAATTTATTGGAATATATAATTTTTCGTATAATGATTATTCGAATAATATTTTTTTAAATATATATTTTTTACATTATTCGTACCTCACACAAGGATGGAAATACTATAAGTTAAATTCTCTCAGGGTTCTCAAAGTGTGTTGTATTAAGACGTTTAATATATAAAATGGTTTTATAAAACTAGTAAAAGTAGCCTTGTTATCTATAGAGTGGTTTTTCTGAATGGTCAAAATTTATTTATATAAAATTATCATTCATTGGAGAGCGGTTACCTACAGCATTGTCACCATTGGTAATGGATCTACTAAGAGTCACTGCTTGATGCGTTAGTAAAAGCCGGCAGTTATTTATTTTTTAAATAACTGTATTCGTGAAACCATCACTACCTTTAACGTGCCATACAAATACATCTCTTTTAATTTATAATGCACTTTATTGGCCAGAGTAATATTTTAATTAGTGATGCAACTTACATTTAACCAAAATCGTGTTAGTAATTAGAGCTTTGCCTTAAGGTTTTGCCATAAGCCGTAGGCAATTATATCACAAAGAACTTTGAATTAATGTTATAAAGTCGGATCTTTGTAGCCAAGTCATTGACATTCTGTACCCCTCACACCATAACTTTAATGGGTTTTTGAAAGTTTTTATAAGTTTCCCAAATTCCTTTATTTATTATTATTACTATTTTTTTTTTGGTAAAGAGGCAAATTATTATTTGTTCTTATACTAGTAAAATTTTAAATTTTCTTTCTTTTTAAATTAGTTTTTATAGTTCTTATAAGGAAATATTATAGAACACTATTTTAACTATTCTTTGAGCACAAAAAAGGTTTTTTTTTTGTGACAAGAGGCTTATTGCTGATGTATTTTATTTTGTTTTCCGTTAAAAGATATTTTTTGATAAAACCTTATAATATTAACCATTTTTATAAGCTTTTGATAATTTCCCTTTATTATTAAATTTAGGAAATTACTCTTATTTCTTAAGGATGTTATTATATTTAAACTACAATTTATAAAGAAGAACTGTTTGAATAGAAATTTTTCTTTCGATTGCAAATAGTAAATATATTTTTTAGTAAAGGATAAAAGCACGAAGTAACCAGTAACTACGTTATTTTAAAGAACTTGAGAGGGAAGTATACTTTAAGTTTTTGTAAATAAACGAAAAATTTTAAACAAAATTTAATTAATAGTAAAAAAGTAGTTTAATTTTTTAAATTTCTGTTTTAGAAACTAAAATAACACAAAAACTACAATTAAAAATTAATTCGATTTTTTAGTATAGGATATTTAGAATTCCAAAAATAAAAATCTGAGAATACTTAGTGGTCTTAAAAAAATACAATAAAATTTTATCGAAACTATTTATGATAAAAATTAATTTAGAAAAATTCTTAATTTCTAAACTTGCTTTGCTTTAGCTTCATATAACAACTATAGCCGTAGCTTTGTCAAAATAAAGTTTGATGATTTAATATTATGTATTAGAAAAAGAATATGGATTTCCTTGAATTCTTTTAAAATTTCCAGTGCACAGTTCATTTGATGGGGTATATTTGCACAAGATATTCGTATTTCAGCATCGTGACATTTTTTGGCCCTTGCTACTTTTCAAATAATTATAAAATCCTATAATTCAAAGGTTTTTTTTTTTTTTATTTGCCAATTATTTAGTTTTGTGGTCTTTTCATTAAATAATTTAATATAAAAATATTATTTATATAAATTTCTCAACCTTTTCATTGCCTAATTCATTTTTGAAATTTGTTTAAAAAAATGTGAAAAATTTGAAATAAAGACAAATCACTATTTTTGCATACTCTTTTTTCAGATGGTAACTCTGAGACATTCGAAAAATTATATTTTGATAGTGTAGGCTATAATTTTTAAATACGAGTAAACCATTTCTTGCCCTGTTAAATGCGTTGGGCTTAAAAAATATCACATAATGAAAGTTGATTAGCGGGACCCAAAATAGGTTTTATTAAAAAATTTGTGTGAGAGAGAGAGAGAGAGAGAGACTGATAGATACAAAAAAGAGAAGAATTTAAAGAATTGAAATGGAAAATGAATTAAAAGTTCTATTAAACTTTTTTTAAATAAAAATCTTCAAAACAGAAAAGTTTTCTAATAAGAAAAAAATCTATTGAAGCAATCCTAATATTTACAGAGTTATTTAAGCAACTTTTAGAAAATATTTTCAAAAAGCTTACCAACTATATGCAGCAAATTTTAAGTAAATGTTTCAAAAATATTTATTAAACTTTAAGTTATTTACTTAAAGTCGCTTAGCTTAAGAACTTTATTCTACTAAATTTTTTAAAACCTATATCTCAATATAATCAAATAATTTTGAATCTAAGCAGTTTTTTTTTTTTTAATTCCATAAAATTTTAGAGAAAAACATGATTTTACTTTAGACATAAACTGCTGATTTCTGTACATGAGAACGAATACTTCTTTCGCATACTTTTATTTAAAACAAAAACAAAATATAAAGAACTGTTTTTATTTTCAATATAAATATGCAAAAGAAGTGGTTGTTCGCATGTCGAGAAACCCGCAGGAAATGCTGAGCATTCGTAAAATCTTTGAGGTATCTAGACTACACTGCGTATGATTGATATTAATTTTTACATAATTCTGAAAATATTAATTTTACTTTGGCTTTTATATAAAACTTAAATATTCTTGTAATATGTTTGATTTAATAGGATGTCGGTTGATATAGCAAAACACATTTTAGTAAAAAAAAAAAAGTAAAATTCACTGAAAAAGAAAAAAGGTTTATAAATTGTTTTTTTTTTTTTTTTTTTTTTTCATTAAAGAAGTTTTCTAACAGTTTTCTATTTTTTAGACTCCAACATTCTTTTTGTACCATTTTTTATTAGATTTATTTCATTTTTGAGTAAAACTAGAAAAAATTATATAATTTTATTACCTTTGATATGAATATCTTTGAAAATTTCCTTTTTGTAAAAAAAACTTTACGACCCATTTTGTTTTTTTATTGCATGTATCCTAAAAAATACTTTTCTTATACACTTTTTATTATTCTATTTATATTCGATTCTGTTTCACAATTTTTTTTTTAACTCTTTTGTGACAGCAATAAGGTATAAAAGCAATAAAAAGATATAAAAGATATAAATAAATTTTAAAAAATGAATATATTGTTAAACAATACGATTTAATAGATAAGTAGAGCTCAAGGCTGTTTAGTGAAGTAGAAAAAATATTAAAAGATTTTTTTCTTCTTAAATTCTTTCATGAAGTAGAAGTGGAAGCAGAAATAGAGCTGTTACTAAGTGCTAATATCAATCATTGTTAATGCTGTAAAAAAATAAAGAACATAAATTTTTCACATACAAATTTACGTTGTTATGGGTACTTGGGCATGCATTTTCCTATATAAATTCATGTAAATTCAAAAATAAGCCGAAATGTAAATGTAGAGAAAAGAAAAAAACACTCGCCTGAGTAAGTTCTTTGTGATAAAAAAAATTATATTAATGTGTCAACTTTACTACAATTTATGAGAATATGCCACAGAATAAGTATTGTGTGCATATGTGGATGTGTTAGTAAGAAAAAGCGAGTTATAAGGTGTTTTTATGCTTATTTATTTTAATATTGCTCGATTTATAAAATTATTCACACAATAAATTGTAAATTTATTTCATTTTCCTTTTTGGTTGTTCTCTGAAGGTGGTTACTTTTCTATGTCATTTGTTTTTTAATTTCAAATGAACGATGATATAAAGATCAGAACAATACAGAAACAATTACTTTTTAGCAGGAAAAGGTAATTGGGGGCCTATAAGTTGAGCGAAAAATGTAAAACATAAGATTCTTGTGTTCTTAAAATAAGGGTTTTGTACTTATTTATTACTACCATACTAGTCCTGTCATCTTCCATTATAATACACAGGGATTTTTTCTTCTCCTTTTTCTAATGAAGACTCCGGAAAATTTGAACGGCTTCTGTCATGTATTCGCCTTTTAGCAACTGATTTAGTGCTGCTATCCAGCAATTTTTTTTTCTTGCTACTAATTAATTATTTTGATCTTCTCGAAATTTTAATTTTGATCTTCTCTTCAACAAATACCTGGTTACATCTTTCAACGCAAATAATGTGGCTGCTTAGCTATACTAAGCACCACTACTACACTTAAGTAGTGGTGCTCATTTAACTTTGTTTACAAACAAATAAACTACAGTATTATTTTTGTTTTTACAAATATGTAAGTGTTGCTACATCTTGTATTTTTAGTCGCTTAAAGAAGTTTAAAAAAAAAAAAGTTCCTATGTACGAAAATTAAATTATGTTAAGTATCAACATCTGCAACAAGTAAAAACTGATAGACTAACAAAGTTAACAGCGTGAAAATATTCTCAGTAACAACGAAAAATTGTTTTGAGTCATTCGATAATTTTTTCCACTGGAAAGCAATATGGCACAATAGTTCATTATTTAATTGCAGTATTTTTTTATAATTTATCATCTGAAAAGTTTATATAGAAAAATAAGTCAGCTATCGAACTACACTTACCCGTTGAATAATTTAAAGGCCTTCGCAAATTGTTAATGCAGCTGCCAGTATTGTCAACCACTACTTCACACACTAATTCAAAAGCTAAAAAAATCTCGTACAGTGTTTTCTCACGGTGCCATATGACGTGGTACCATTCTTATGTCAGCTTTATTTTTTTGTTGAATTGTTTTACACCATTAACTCCACGGAGGATATTAGACCCGGCCTCCTTAACTATTTGTGCAGACAGTACAAACTATAAACAACATTTATTAAAAAAAAAATTATTTAAGAAAATATCTTTTTAGCATCCACGTTTAAATTGGTTATACGAAGCTCACATATCACCCAAAGCACTATAATTGGCTTTGCTTATTAATCTTCACATATTTTTGTTTTTGCTTAAGAGCAAATGAAAAATTTTATTTTTTATAACTTTTTTCTAAATTAATTTTTTAGAATTTACAATCTAAACTCATCTTTGCTTTCGTTTACTGAAAAACGTGTTAGCCATCTTGCACAAATATTTATTTAATGAAAATTGCCTTAAGCTGACTTACGCATATTAATTTTCTAATAAAAGTAAATTTTTAACAGCGCTTCTAAAAAGTCTAATGCATCATTTTTAAGATTACATAATTTCCGTTTTTACCGTTTTTACCGAATTTACTCGATTAAGTTTTTGAACGCTTGTATTTAATGTAAAATTACTTCAATAGTAAATTAGCCGCTTGAACAGCCTTTGCGTTCATTTTTAAACACTTCCTGTATATTTTTTAAAGTTTCATTAAAAATATTTCATCAAACAAATAAGAGTAATTGATAAATAATTAAGTTTTTTCATACTCTTACAATTGCAGAAATCTGCTCATATTTAAAATGTTGTTGATCAACTGTGTAACGTATGTAGTGCAAAAAAATAATATTTAAGGAAACTTAAACAGAGTATGGCATAATTCATGCAAAACATGAATTGTCCAACATATTTTATAAAATGCTTGAACAATTTTTTAAGCGATGAACTTTCCTTAACTTAACATCTTTGTCAAAACCGACACATGTAAGGTGCAGAGAACACATATCCGCTAATTTACTAGAACAACGTTATAACTAAAAAAAAAGTTGAGAAAACCATGCAAAATTATTCGCTATATAGTAATTCATATTGTAAACAACTAGATTAATATCTCTTATATTCTCCACATACCAACGAAAATACTGCCATGTCGTGCAGGACCTACATATGAATTAAAAACTTTGAACTCGTTTTTCTCGATATCAATTTTTTTTGAGTTATGACGTTGTTCTAGTAAATGAGCGATATGTAGTTTTAGATAAACAAATGCACATACAGATATTCATTGTTTCACGCTAGAGGTTTCATTAGGTCATGATTCCTTAAAAAGTTACAGCAATGACTGCTTCTACTGTCCCACACCATATTTAAGCAGAGATTTTTGATGTGGATGTATTTCTAACAAGACTGTGCTATCTGCCAAGATGCCCTAAAAGCAGCTAAATTACATCTAGTTCGTGTACTCTCCAAAAAAGGTAATCCAATTCGGCAGTCTCCAATTTTAAATTTTAAAGATTTTGGAGTCGAAGGCCAGAGTTGATATTGTTTAAGTTTCATCCTCAAATACAACATCAGCTATGTTATTCCGAAATAAACAAAAGTGTAAATTCGAAACTTGCATTAATTTTGAAATAGCCTTTTTAAGACAGTATGACTTAATTACGTGCATTGAACTTGTATGAAAGAGAAAATATTCAAGGAAATATTTTTTTATTATAATATTTTGCACCATTTAAAATAAAATAAGTCCGTAGCGAGATTGTTTGCAATTTTCCCCCCTCAAAATTAAAACCGACTTGCTGCTAACATTGACCTTTTATTGCACAAAGTAATTTAACAGCAATAAAAATATCGCAAACGCTCTCTTGTATGTTTTGCATTTGACAAGTTTTCCTTTTATAAAGCTGAAAACCTGTTTGAAACTTTGTTTTTACGGCCAAATTTTTAAGCTTTTTGTATTGAAAAAAATTTTTTCTTCATGCTTCTCTTTAAATGGATGGACAACTGTCTGCAATTGCGAGTGTCAGATTGGATGGTGGAGACAGACTGGTAAATTGCAAGTTTTTCTTTTAAGCAATAGAGTTATAAAAGCAAATGTTAGTTTGATATTGAATTTAAAAAAGTGTTCAAACTCAAAGGTGATGTAACAGTTAAGCAAAAGGATAATAAGTTTAAGTGAAGCTAAAAAGAAGTGTGTTCCAGTTTGTAATAAATTTTTTCTTAAACCAAAAAGATATTATTTTAGTGAATAAAAATCGGAAAAAAATTTTCCTGATTACTTTAGATTTTTGTGACTTTCGGAAAGGCTTTAAAATAAAACAAAACAATTTTTTTTTAAGTTTTTGTGTTTTTTTAATTATAATAATAATTTTTATATCATTATTTTGAATATTTAGATTGATGAAATTTAAACTTGAGCAGATACTGCGACTATCCGAATTGATGTGATTTGTCTTAATTTGTTTTGTATTGTCATTATAAAGGTTTAAAAAAATTCTTTGAATTAATAAACATGTGCCTGAGAAAATGTAAATTGTTTATACTTTTCTTAACAATTCCAAACTTTATACATTCCGGTCCTGTTTCTAGTCCAGAAAATTCTACTAAGCCTGCTAAAACGAATAATATATCGACACAGCAACCTAAATTAAATAACGCCCAAGATGCCCAGCTAAATACTTTAAATGTGTACGCTACCAATTATGATGCCATCGAAAATAACCCGAATCAAAATGATAAATTTAAACCATCTTATAAGCTGCCCGAAATAGAACACAATTTTACACCCATCTATAATAGCAATAGCATTTCACCTGAATATGCCGCTTCATTAGGCGGATCTCACCATGCTCCCGTCTTAATGCAATATTTGCCTCAGACAATTAATACAGGCGGTGTCCAGTATCTACAATTAATTCCTACCAGGCCTTTAATGGTACCAATTGGTCCCTATTTAACTGGCAATAGTGGTGTACAAACTATGGCTTATCAACAACATTTGGCACCAAGTAATAATATTGATTATACCAGTCGACCACTGCTGTCGACATTACCACTCAATATGCCGCCACCCGCTCCTTCACCACTAGTCGATGTGCCCAGTTCACCTTTAGCCCCGTATGGTATTCAATCATATGCTGCCAATATTTCACCTTACAAACATAATCATCGTATAAATAGGGAAACTAAAGACAAACAATTATTGGGGCCTCTAAATTTAAATTTAAATGAATATTTACCGCCAAACAGCAACAGCCAACAACAGAATGCGCACCGTATTAATTGATCAATGCCGTTTGGAAACATGTGGGAGCTTTAAGGATTTTGTTTTGTAAATTTGAATGATTTTTTAACAAACCAAAAAAAAGTTTATCAGTTATAATTGTTATTAATTATTTAAAAAATTATTTAAAATATATAAATTAAAAAACACTAAATAACCAAATTAAATAAATGACCATGTTATTTTAATTTAAAAAAATTTGTTTTTATTGGTAGCAATTTTTGTTTTTTTTTTTTTTTTTCTTTTTGTTCTTGATGATCAGAGGTTGCACAATAGAGCAAAATTAAAAAAATCTATACTGATTAAAGAGATTTTTTTAATTGTATTTTTATGAAGATTATTTTCAAATGAATTATTCGAATACTTCAATCATCGGTAATTTATTCTTTTTTCTTTTAGTTTATAAAATTAGTTCTTCAAAAACAATTTTAAATGTATTTCCTCAATAAAAATTTCTTTGAAAATGGATATTAAATCAACTAAATGACATTAAATTAAAATAAATTATTTAAAAAGAAAACTCTCGTTGCGGATTATACTTTTTGTTTTTTATTTTTTATAAACTCGATTTGTTAATTGGAGCCTTCATAATTAAAGCATTCGGTCTTAGCTGCGGCTAGTTATGCCTAAATGTTTCTAATTAATAAATTACTTTACCAATTTTTATTCATAGCAACTAATATGATACTCGAGAGATATTTATTGTGATGTGAAGAAGAAAATATAAAGAAATAAAAAATAAAAAAAAATTTATTCCTTACTAAGCCGACGCAGGACGCAGGACGCAAGAAAAAATATGTGTGACTCCCAATAAAGAGAACAACGATTAAAGCTTAAGGTTGCGTAAAAACTTTATTTTACTATAATAATTTTAATTTTTTATGAATATTTCTCATATTCTTATTAATCAAATGGGTTATGTAACAGATAATGCGAAGAATGCGGAAACGCTGCATTATATTCTGCTTGTGTCGAATTATGCCTGTTTTCTTAAGAAATCAACACAAAATTTTTTAAATAATTCTTATTTCTTAAAAAAATTGTAATTAAAATTTAAATGAACTTAAGCCGTATTAAAATTATTCATTTAGTCTCACAAATTTTGTTTTTAAAGGAAATTAAAAGTAAAATAGAAAGTTTTAGGAAATTTTTCGTGAGTTTTAAATTATTTCTTAAAGTCCTTGACTATCCTTGAATAAATGTTCAAAAGTTTACTTTAGAATTATTGTTTAAAAATCAAAAAACCTTTTAAAACAAAATTAGAGCTAATCCAACTTTATTAGAAATAGTTTGAGTATCCCCTATTTAATATTTTTGAAACAAAATTTTTTTTATGTAAAATAGATTTCTTTAAATGAAAATCTTTCATGATATTCTCATTAAATATTTGATTTTAAAAACTACAAAATGAAATGCATTAGAACGGGCAAAGCTGTTGCTAATATAGCTCATCAGTGGATTTAACAAAATTTTTTATTAAAAAATAAAGAGTCTTATATCAAAGCAAAACACAAAAAAAAAACAATAAAATTTTTATACAAAACACAGTAAATATTAAATCAAATTAAATAACGGGAATTTTTTATTATACTAATTTTCAAAATAAAAACTTTTTTTCGTGCTATTTTCTATTATCCCGATTATTTATTTAAATAGCCGGTATTGATTATTGAGGGTCAAGGAACGTCTCGACGGCCATTTCGTTACCGCTTACTTAACTTTTCAGGAAACTACTGACAAACATTTTAAATAAACTAAAAATTCTTGTCCAAACGTGCTTTGACCCTCAATAATCAATATCGGCTATTTAAACAAATAATCGGGATAATAGAAAATAGAACGAAAAAAATATTTTATTTTGAAAATTAACACAGTAAATATTTTTATATTGATTATTTCTTATATTTCAAAAAACAGAAAAAGTATTCTGAAAACAGAAAAAAATATTTAAAAAACTTTTTTACTGAAATATGTGTAAAGCAATTGCAGGTGTGTTTATTCACAATTTTACGATGTTTCTAAAATAATTTAGATTTTATTTGGCATGAAAAAAAAACCTCCTTTCCAACCGAAACAGTGCTTAAGATAAAATAAAAAAAAATTGAAACCACAACACTGTGCATTTCTCATATTAAACGGTAACGAAAAAAATTAGGTGATTTAAATTTTTGTTAAAAAATAAACATTTGAAAAATTTTATCAAATATCATTTTAATTTAATTTAGTTTGCACCTTCAATCGTAATTGGATAATAGGTTGATGATAAATACTTTTCTCAAATTAAGAAAATAATTTCTTGTTTTCTTGTTTGTTAAAAAAAAACATGCAGTTAACTAACGAGAAAGAATTTTACTTCAATTTGAAATGAATCCTGCATAATTATCAAAAATCTTGCTGGCAAACAAAACATATGCAGTTACACTTATATAACGCACTTACACTCTTTTGTCTACTAAAAGTTTTCAGAATTTGTTAATAAGATTTGTGAATACCATCATGTCTCTAACAAGCACCAAAATCAATTATCTCAACAGCATCACAAATTTCGTGCTGAAAATTAAAACTGCAAAGGAGATGCAATATTCACTTCTCCACCAAATGCGAGACATTTTATTTGTCTAGTGCGTGTTTAGAACTTTTTAAACTTTTACAGCAACGTAAAATATTTTGTTTAACTTTTATTTCTTTAAAGTTTATTTTACAGTTGTAACAATTTATTTTTGGGATTTAATTTTTGTTGTCAACTTTAATTTGAGCTGTTAGTTCAAGTTTTAGTTTTATTTTTTATTATATCTACATGATTCCTTTTTGATATTCTTGGGAGAATAATGAAAACATGCTGATGTTTGTTGTGAAAAATGAAAGACGGTTTGGTAGAGTTTTGCTGGTTTTCATTTATTGGTCTTTTCTTTTCATCTAGTTTCTTTGTCTGGCTGTCTGTCAGCATTAAAACAGTAGTTTGTTTTGTATTCTTTTAGTGTATTTTTATGTTCATCTTAATGCCTGTTGATGTTTAAAGGAATGGGGAATTAGGAAATTGTTCTCAAGGGTGTAATTTTTTCTAAGCAAAACATTTACTGAACAAAAATTTTTTAAAATTGATACAAAAGTCTTTCTGAAGTATCTTTTGTGAAGGATGTTATTTTTGTTTTTAAGACATCAGATTCATTGTGATAAAGAAAAGGAAATTGTAGTTTTATATTTCCATACAAACTAATAGTAAATTTTTCTCTTCACAGTGTTGTTATGCCATCGAAGCTTTCACATACTTTCACTGTCACTTTAAAATATATTTTATGTTGAAACAGTTTTCTAGGCAAATACTTGGCTTAATTATGATAAATATTCTATAAGTGGTTTTTGACTTATTTATGCCTAGAATATGGATCGACTTTAAATTAGGCAGTAAACTTAATGTGAGTAGACAATAAGAAGGACAAGACAGTGACCACTTTCACACAAGACATCGAATACTGTACGCCTATTTTGACTGGACTAGAATTGACTTTAAAAGAACCACAGCTGACTTAATTTTAGTAAGTTTTTAGAGTAGATAAACTCTGAACTACGAGTAGACTATGACTCGAAAATGACAACACAAAGGCCACTATGTAACAAACCCGTAAGCGTTCTACAAAGTGTTGATTAGAATATGGTGTGAGAGCTCGCATTGTCATGGTGAACAATGATTCGTCCTCTCTTGTTGGTTTTTCGAATTTCTCCGATGACTTCAGCCAAACAAATTGTAGTGTACCACGCAGAAGTGACCGTCCTACGTTGCTCAAGCGGAATAGTCGCCACATGTCCAGTTTTGCCGAAGAAACAGGTGACCATTTGCTTTGAAGTGCTTCTTCCACGAACAACTTTCGTTGGATTTTGCTCGTCTTTGAAGACCCACACGGTCAATTGTTGTTTCGTTTCGGGCTCATGCGCATAGATCCATGATTCGTCACCTGTGACGATCTTATAAGAGTCATTTGAAGCACCGC
Source organism: Cistogaster globosa (assembly GCA_937654795.1). Taxonomy (NCBI): domain Eukaryota; kingdom Metazoa; phylum Arthropoda; class Insecta; order Diptera; family Tachinidae; genus Cistogaster; species Cistogaster globosa. The sequence goes on along the minus strand of OW569407.1, from coordinate 86,972,048 downwards.
AATCGTATTTTTGCAACATTTCTTTGCACCAATCGACACGAGCCTTTTTTTGAGCGACTTTCAAATTGTGCCAGGTGTTCATGCAGTATCGAATGTATGCTGGTGGAAGAAATGTCCAAAGATGTCTCTATCTCTCGGTATGTCGCATGTCGATCTTGCATTATGAGTTCACGCACGGCATCAATATTCTCTGGCACAACAGCCGTTTTTTGGCGACCTTCACGGAATTCGTCCTTGAGCGAGCTTCGGCCACGATTAAATTCATTATACCAATTTTTTACAGTGATATAGGATGGTAATTCATCGCCATGCAAAGATTTAAGTTCATCAATGCACTCTTGTCGTGATAATCCACGTCGAAAGTTGTGAAAAATGATGGCAGGAAAATGTTCACGAGTTAATTCCATTTTTTTCTGTATTAATTTTTTCAAGTCACTATAAACAACACAAATAATGGTCGTACGTCAAAACGTTTTGAGTACGATTATGCTTCAAAATGACAAACTTTCCAATGGAAATGTCAGATTGCACTAGGCAGCACTCAGTGTTGCCAGGCCAGAAATATATATAGCAGCCCTCGTAGCAGTTAAATGAAAATATTTTCATAAAAATCGACCATTCCTTTGGTTATAAATAAAATAAAATAATATGTGGAAAAATATTCACACTTTTTATATTTTTATATTTTTATTTTTATATTTATATTTTATTTTTATATTTATATTTTTATTTTTATATTACAAGGCCATGTTAATAAAACCACATTCAACTAACAAGGAGGCTTAACAAGACTAGAAAATAAAACGCAAATGTCATATAAAAATATAACAAGAAACGATTAATTTTTACCAAAATTATTGCTACTATTCGAATAAAAAAAATAAATAAATTTAACTCCATTTTTTAGTTTGAAATTTGTGGCAAAACAAATTGCTGTTGCTTTAAAATCTATTTGGCTTTTCTTTCGTTCATGTTATACATTTTTTATAAAATTTTTGAATTATTAAAGCTTCATCAAAAATTCTTTGTTTTACTCGCGCCTCAAAGCTTTGAGGTAAAAAATGGTTTTTAAAGAAGGTATTTTGCTGTCGTAAAAAAAAACACACGATAAAATTTCCTTGTAAATGCAAGTCAAGAGTCTTGTTTATGTCTTGTGAAGTGTTTTTTTTTTTTTTTCCTGTTTACCATTCATGTTTTCAATAATTTCTGCTGTATTTTTTTTCCTCCTGTTTTCAGTTTAAATACGATTTTTATTTTTGTTGGTTCCCTGTTCAGACAGCACGTTATTATTCTGTTCTCGGCTCAATAATTCAAGTGTTGCTGTATATTTTTCTACAAAGAAAGACAAACAGACAGACAGACAGCCTTGTACGTTTGCAACCCTTAGCATTTTCTTATTTTCATCAATAACAACAACAACAAAAACAGAACAGCAGACAGTCAAGAGAGTTAAATTTTTTATTATTCCGTTTTCGTGAGGGGTAGGCGGGGTTAAAAACTTAATGATTACAAAAATAAAACATGGTAAAGGGAGTGTTATGGTTGGCGGAAGCAGTGGGAATTAAAATAGTAAAAAAAAAGAAAAGTTTTCGAAGAAATGGAAATTAAAATTGAAATATTTCAAAGCAAGGAAATTTTCAGGAATAAGTTTACGTTTCTCAAATACATAAAAGTTTTTAATTCAAAACATATTTTTAAATTCTAAATTAATATTAGATTTTCTTTATATGAAAATTTTCAAAATAAATTTTTTTAAAGTTATTCAGCGCTCGCTTAATGAGGAAATTTTATTTTTTCTCTAACAAAAATTTAAGAAAGTTTCACCAGCTGTTTTTGTTAATAAAGAAAAACATTGATACTAATTTTTTTATAGAAAATAAAGTGTGTTATACAACACATTTCTTATCAGAGGAAATTATTGAAATTATCTCGAACACCTTGAGTCTCTGATACCACAACGAAAAATGAAATTTCTTTTTAAGCAGTAAAACTATTGTGAGAAAAAGTGATAATATTATCATTAATCCTTGTAGTTTTACATAATAAGGAATTTCGCGTAATATTCTTGGTGAAATGTTCACTCAAGTGATTCGCCACACGTATGGTATAATTTTTTTTACTAAACTGTGATCACTTCATGGTAATAAGATATTAATACCACTTCGATAACATCAAGGATAATTCAACAGTCAAACAGTTACAACACAAAATATGTAACTTTTTTATTCAGAAATTGAAGAAAGGCATACATATGTAGGCCGCATGAGCTAATGAATCTATCTATCATCGATTTGCCTTCAGTTACACTTGGACTGTATAATGAATTTGGTATGGCTAAACGATAAACAGACTATTACTGGACTATGAATTGATTACAATTACATTATGAATAAAATAAGCCCAGAATACTAATTGAAATATGACTAGTCAACGATTTGATTGCAAAACAACTTGACTCTTAATATTCTATCACTGCACTATAACCAGCCTACGATTGAACTATAAACTAAAACTAATAATGACCAGACTATGAAAGGAGTGTAAATAAACTATGACTAGAATATTGGTAACAAAAACACTATCAGCCTTTTGCATAACAAAAAGTTAGCATGAGATTGTCATAACTCCTGAAACTAAGCACAGTCTCTGCCAGGCCGTCCACACAATTTGAAACTAAAAATAGTCTATAGAATGTAGCTGTGGATCACAATAACTATCTTCAATGATTAAAAGTGGCTGGCCCTACGGCAAAACACACTGAGACCTTCCTCAATTTTTGTACTCATGCCAAAGTTATTCTAAGTTTTTTTGATGCATACGGCTGTATATTTTTACTAGACTATTGGTATCAAGCGTTAACCAGGCTGTGATTGTACTGCTTATCGATACGTATAATAAAACAGCAACGGAGTTATTTCTGAATTAGAAATAATTTTTGAAAATTTTGATGTTGGATTTTTGGAATTTTTGTCCGTCTGTCTGTACGTCTGTGTTTCAATGTTCGCATTACGTAAAAAACTGCTGCAGTCTTGCTTCAAATACAGAAAACTTATTTTTTTTTAAATATGTAAATTCCTAGAAAAAGAAAGCATACAAATGTGAAAAGTCCCATTTTCGCGGTATAATGGTATTAAAACAATTGTCAGCACATTTTATTTTTTATTAATGGAAAATGTTTAATACTGTTTACAGAACCCTTTAAAAAATGAATAAAAACATATTTTTCTAAATTTTAATTTTATGAAAATTATAAATGATATGCGGACAAAGTTGTGGGCACTGCTTTTATGCTATAAATAAAATATCACGATTTATTTTTAAGTAGAGTATAAATACACTATGACTAGACTAGGGCTAGCGTATTTAAAGAGTTTGATTAAAATATGACTAGAATATTAATTACAATATGACAATATATTGCACAAAAAATATGACTATAAAGACAACATTACCAGTAGATGGTAGAGAAAATATGATTAAGACATGAAAGTTATACTCATTGTTTTTTAAAGTGATATTTAAAATTGTACTAGATTTCTACTGGACTACATTGTCAAGGCTTAGTAGTGACAAGACTATTATGACAAACTTTGACCGAATTAAAGTAGAGAATAACGAAAAGTTCTTAATTTTTAATTTAGGTTCCAAAAAGTCTATCTCTGAATTTTTAAAACCATAGAACACAAATCTGTGGTCATAAGCAAAAGCAGCTTAACTCGTTGCGCTAAATCAGGAAATAAAGACTTTAGTTGTTTAGATTTTAAGGTAAAATATTCAGTTTTTAAGCTTAAAAGATGAATATTGACTTGCATTACATATTCGAGTAGTAGAAGTATAATGTTAGCAATAACTCAACTTATTCTTAACTCGACTTTAGCTGTTATTGCTTGTGGACACAGAAATGCAGACGATAATATGACAGATAATATGATAACAGGATTTGAAAAAAATGTCTAATTGTTTAATATGACTCTGAATATTAATTTCGATGTTTGTGCCCGCAGAACTCAGTCATTTGTGAAACGATTTTGAAAATTTTTCTTTTCCTTAAAGGTTGTGCTTAAATATGAATTCTTTAAAAAAAAATTTTATAACTTTAAAAATTAAAACGTGTACACATACATCATAAATGGTTTTTAGGAGTTTTATGAAGCGTAAGAAGCACCACGTTAAAATTAAAAAAATTTGCGTAACATTATAGCTTCCTAATAAAAAAGTAATACAAAAATATAGGTGCCGCCATCAATAATATAAATTGACTTATATTGGCCTCTTTTGCGAACCGTTATTGAATAGTATGTCGATTACTATGATTGTAGTATAAATATTAAATATTATAAATCAGAGGGTACCTCAATAGTTCATTCAATTTTTTGTATATTTCCATACCTTTGAATAGTTGCAGACAGACGGTTAAAATTTACAAAGAATCTGTATTAATAAGTCCGCTACAAAACAAGTGTAATATTTTAATTCGGAAATTAGAAATTGATATTTATGGCCAAACATTTGATCGATTATAGACAGGCAGCTGAATTTTACAAGGAACCTAATTTCGCTGTAACAGGTATAAAATTTGGATTTGGAAATTGAAGAGTGTCCGAAAAGTTAATATAATTCGATGCATGTGGCCAAACTTGGTTACCGTTATAGACAGACAGCTAAAAACTGTTCTGAAATCTTTTTTGTCGAGAGCTATTTCTCACACAGATAGGGTTTGGTAACAGTAACTCCTAGTTAAGTCATCTTCTTAATTTGTTTCTCAAAATAATAGAAAGAAAAAAGAAAAACTTTAAAAAAGAAAGTAAAAAAAGGCTGAAGCAATAGAAGAAGCCCTTTAAAGTTTCCCTAATTTACTCTTCTACTTGTAGAGAAAGATATCTTAAATTATTATAAATATCATTAAGGCAAATCTCTTAAAAAAATATCAAATAACATTTAATTATAAGACATGGGATATTTAAGATTTTCCTAACTTTCGAAAGTTAATTAAATTTTGCTGTCACCTTAATTATTTTCTGTAAAATTGTAATCAATACATTTTAAACACACTCACACAAAGTGTCACCGTTAGATCTGAAAACTTGATAAGCTTTAATAGGTGCAAATAATACATATTTTTGCGATTTCTATTTAAGCGCTTTAAACAAGCATTTACAACATAAAAGAGTAAAAAAATTAAATTTAAAAATAGCTTGTATAAATTGAACATATAAATAATATTAAACTAAAACTGCCAACAACAACAACAAAACAAACATATATTGCTACAACAGCAGGCAGCAGCAAAAAATAACAACAACAGCAATAATGACAGCAACAACATTGTTAAAAATATAAATGTAAATGCTGGTAATGGCAGCTATACAAGCGCCAGTCTATGAAATTTGTTGTTGTTGTTGTTGTATGTGGCAATATTAACATAAAAATGAATAAAGACGGTGGGTTTAAAACTGACAACAATTTAAGGAGGATCAATGCAGAATTAAGAGATAAAATAAAGGAAATGTAATAGAAATAAATACAAAGCAAAATAGTTAACATGGTCTCTTTTCAGTTCGATACACTGCGTTCCGAACTTGTTCATCATTGAATCATTTTGCTTGATATTTGAATCTTTACAGGATAATATAAGAATCTCCGCACAATATTTCGCAAATAGCTTAATTTTTCGGTACGACCTGATTTCTCTTTCACTGCATCTACTTCTGCCATACGCACAGCACTCTCTTAAACCAGTAGATCTTGAATTCCGTTAAATACCTGTGCACTAGAAAAACGACTTGCATTTTTTAATCACTTGTGAAGGCCTTCCTTTTAAAATCAATGAAATCGTTTGTTAACACTTTTTATCACTTTCACTTGTTGTTGGGAATAGTAACCTGACATTGCGATAAGTTTTTTTTTATGAATTTAAATTGGTTGCCTAGTTCCTTCGCTATTGAAAATATGGTCACAACTTTTATTTCTTTCAGCCCATCGTTTCTTATCAAGTATTCAAATTTATATATTTTATACAACTTATTTCTTTATATTTTTTTTCGTAAAGTAAAAAAGTTTTTTAATAAAAAATGCTCAACTCCATGTAAAAACGAAAAACCAACAATATTTTTATATTCAAATTTTATTTCTTAGTTTAACATATTTCTAACATGGCTTGCATGTTTAAGCTGTTTATTAAACACATTTTAAATAAATATTTTTTTTATGCAAAAATAAATGAAGGCTGGAAAGTATTTGCAAAGCATTCATATTAACAGGAAAAATATCAAATAAAAGCGTGGGCTACAAAATTATTTAAGATAAATTGCAAATAAAGAAAAAAAAAAATTTAAAAAAAAACGTGAATTAGAAACAAAACTTGAAAACCTATCGCATTTGGAATTTTGTTTTGGTCTTAATTCGAAAGATAAGAGCAGCATGTTATACATTTTATTTTTAAAACATAAAACACGGACTATAATATTGATACAAGTGGGCTTTTAACCCAGTTATGCTGGGAATGCTGTTTAAAGCCTGACTCAAAGAGATTTTTTTTCGTTTTTTTTTTACGGAAATAAAAGAATTATATAAATCATTTGATAAATTAATTTAAAAAAATATTTTTTTAAAAAAAGTTAATTTCTATATGGAAAAGTTTCTCCAATCATAAACTGAAATTGCAGTGCATTCAACATTAAGTGACTAAAAATCCTGATTTCACGCAATAAAAAAAGAGTGGCAAGAAAACTTAAATAAGTTTCATAGCAAACGTCTGCTAAGCAGAAAAACGACGGAAGGTCGCTCGTAGGTTATATTAAGAGACTTTCTGTGGGCTTGAAACCACAATTATTACAAGAGTAAAATTCTGGCACTGATGGACACTACAAGTCTAATTAGAAGACAAGGATAGGGTTCCATGTTAAAAGTATGCAAAAACTTTTTAAGTTAAAAAACAAAGTTTTCAATAAAAAGTAGAGATCATGTGACTTGTCCCTTAGAATGACTGCAATTTAGATTATAAAGATAACCGATATAAATCAACATTTAAAATTTACAAAAAAAAAAAAACAAAAATAGAAGAATATTTGGACCTATTTAATCAATAGAGATAAGAAAAAAAAACAAACAAAAATTAAAATTTGAAACGGTTAAAGACAAACGCTTTTAAATCGAATTGCATATCGATTACTATGATCGTTGTAGGAACATTAAATATAAAACATTAGAGGGTACCTCAATATTTCCATAACTTTGAACAGTTGAAGACAGAGGGTTGAAACTTACAAAGAGTCTCTGTATTGATAAGTCCGCTACAAGTACAAGTACAACCTAATTTCGCTGTAAGAAGTATAAAATTTGGATTTGGCAATTTAAGAGTGTCCGAAAAGTTAATATTATACGATGCATGTTGCCAAACTCGGGTGCCGTCTTTTTTTGTCGAGAAAATTACAAGAAAAAAAAGAATATTTGGACCTAATTAATCAATAGAGATTAGAAAATTTCCAGTCAAAAAATATCAAAAATTGAAATTTGAAACGGTCAACAAATCCAAAGGGGATGCACAATTTTATGCCTGGCCTTCACCACATTTTTTAAAACTAAAAATTCGTAAGGTTACCAACTACAAAATTTGAAAAAACAAATTGTAATTTCTTTAATTTTTAATCTAAAAATTTAACCGCAAAAAGCGAAAATTCTTTGCACAAATAAAAATTTTAACAAGGAAATTTTGAAATAATAATTTGCCAAAAATTTCAAGATTCACTAATGGAACTGAAATTTTGCAAAATGTTTGCAAAAAAATGTAACTTGGATAAAAAACAAAAAACAAAAAAAAAAATAGAAATAAAAATAAAAAACGACAACAAATAAATCTAAAATTTTTCAAAGAATATTTGATACTAAAAATGGTTACTTCAAAAAACCAAAATAATTAATCTTGAGTTTACTTAAATGGCATGTTTCGTCCTTTTGCACGTATAATGGTTATGAATAGAAATCACTGCTTTGGGTTGTAATGTACAGTGAGGACTAAGCGGTATATTTTCCAAGCTGTTTTATATGTTGAATAAATCAGGCAGAAGGCATTTGGTAATCAAAGTCGAATGAAAAGTAGACATTTTCCATACAATTATTATAAATCAAATAAAAGCCTGCCACCAAATTAACTAATTTTCAGAACTTCTGCATCATTTATAAAGTTTTTTTTTTATTTAATGTTTTTATAATTTGTATATTTGCATTACAATACACCAAATTATGCCATTCAAATACAACATAATTTCATGTTTATTTAAGCACTGTAGGCCAGGATATCGTATTTTATATTATTTCGTTGAAAAAAATCCTTGTCATGTCTGTATTTTGTTATTGTAAATGTATTTGTATTTCAATAAAATTTAAAGTTTTTTATTACGAAATTTATCATCATCGTTGTAACAACAATGTAAAATTGCATGAGTTGTGTAGAATTCAATGAAAATACTCGTATGTCAGACATTCGTCGTTCATTGTATTGACCCGTTTATTCAAGTGTGAAATCAATATTTGTTAACAGATAATAATATGAATTTATTTTATTTGTTTTCTGTATTCGTATTGAATAATCATTTGTTAATGTAAAAATAAATAAATATTTATTTAGTTATTCAGGAGCAACAAGGATTGCATTAAGAGGGAAAAATTTTGGCGGAGAATTCGAAAATTATTTTTTAAGATTTTTGTAAATTTAATTAAAGACCTTTTAGTAGCAAAAAGTTCACTTGAATTGATTTTTTGAGCGAGAAGAATATAGATAAAACCTATCACCTTCTCTAAGAGTAGCTAGCTCTCATCGCCTCTGGGTAGGATAAAAGTGCTTGTGTAAGATTTTATTTTTTAAAAGTTTTTTTTCTTTTTTTAGAATTACTTATCGTCAGTTTTAAAATATAATTGACACGTTTGGTTGGCCATTGTCTCAAATTCTTAAGTTTCATTTTAACTTAAGCTTGCTTGAACTTCCGTTTCAACTAGTTCTAGAGTATATCTATGGTAAAATAATTAAATCTCTATATCTTTTAGCTGTTGTTAAAGTTCGATATTCTGTTAATTTCAAGACTCAAGGTTCTCGTCTTTTAGTGCTTGATTAAATTGCTTGCATCACCATCAAATTAAATATATCCAAGATGATCTTGTGAGTTTATTTTTTTACATCATCTCACTGCGCATATTTGTGTTGTTGATAACGCCTCAATTACTCTTTTACTACTGGGCGCATAATCTGAAAAATCCTGAACTAATATATAAAGTCTTTTCAAATCCGAGCAAGGGCTTCTAGACTGCAGTGATAACAACTCCTTTACCGATAATTGTCTTTTTTATTAGGACCAGCGCTCAAAGGATGAGCGTAGCGCGATTTACTGACCAATCGACCACAAAGGAATGCGCTCTTGATGCATAGCGCGTTGCGCGTACAAAATTACGGTTTTCATAAACAAGTTCCGTTGTAGTAACAATAAAGCACTGAAAGTGACCCCATAATGCGTCCATGCTCCAGTGAATTAATAGAGCTGGATAACCTGCTGTCATCAATGAACTTCTTAGCTTTCTCCTGCACGCAGAGGAATAACTCCAAAATAAACTTTAGAGCACCGGTCCATACATAAGAGTTGTATTCCATTAAAGGTCTGATAGCATAAAGATTAGATGAAGTAAAATATTTCTTGACCCTTAGTAACTTGATTGCTGTAGCTTGGACTTTAATGGCGAAAATGTCAAGGATATAAAAGAAGAATATAGACGTGATATACGCCTAAGGGCGCTGGTAGTGGCGCGGACTTCTTTCAGTGCTAAGACTAACGTGGCATTAACAAAAGCTTTGAACACGTATTTCCTCTACTCAATTTGGCCACTGAACTTTGAATATAAGCCTTAACGACCATTTAATCATCTTCGATCTTAATTATCAATTCCCTGCAATTTTCGTAAACACCGAATAAAATCATAAACTTCATTATTGTGCATCTTTTATTATTATTATTCTTTTCACATGAAATGATATTCAGTGTAACATCATATCACATGCAGTTATTTTCACACGCAGTTCTTCGGTGGAAATCAGTGTTGATGATATATTTATGTTGCATTTATAAATATGTTATAGCAAACACAGATTGTATCACTTTAAGAGAAAAAGGGAGCAACATGAAGTACATAAAAAAATGGTTGAAAAAATATACAAATAACAGCAAAGAAAATAAAATATGAATACATATTTTTTCATGCAAAATTTTAAATATTTTTACTATAGGACCCATTTTTTTGCTTTTTTTGTGGATACAGTAAACTTTAACGCGGTACTGCTTTTTATAACAGTTTTGCATCGTAATTGATCAAATTGTAAAAGACAAACAAATCGAATGTTAGCTAATACTCTTGCAAAAAAAAAAATTCTTTATAGCAACCTTAACAATACAGTTTCCTTGTAAATTTGAACTGTCTGCCTACAACAGGTATAAAATTTCATAAAAAATAGGGGCACCCTTTATTTTCCAAATTTAAATTGTACAGTTGTTGTTATGGCGGATATAGCAATATTGGTTTAAGCTGTCTATCTATAACGGCAAAGTAGTTTGGTCACAAAATTAAATCAACTATTGGGATACCCTTTAATTTCCAAATTCAAATTTTATACTTATTGTTATAGCAAATTTTATACTTATTGTTATGAAGAACTTGTATTGCAGTTCTTCATAAATTTCAACCATTGTCTTAAACTGTTCAATAGTATGGCTACATACATCAAATTAAAAGTACTGTTGGGGCACCTATAAATACTTGTTATTATAACTGTTATTGTAATCCACTTTCTGTTTAATTTTCAAGCATTTTTCTATAAGGACTTAAAGGATAGGCCTATATAGATTTATTTAAGTGAGTTATGGGGACACTCTAAAATTTTTAGATTTATTTTTGCATTGTTTTGTGCTAATGTGAGCAACTTTTTTTTAATTTTAAAGTGGCGCCTTTTACAGCTTACAACACACGTAAAAAACGTAGATGATGTATTGGGACGTCCTTGAATTTTTATAATTTTGAGCTGTTTTTGATACGGGATCAATCTGTAATAATCTTTTAAATAAAGAAAAAGTTTTTAAACCGGCTCCTTGTGGTATCACAACGGGCCATTCGATTGTGCTCAAGTGAGCTTCGTCGCGAGAGGCTGCCACTCCTAACTAACTAACTAAACCGGCTCAGAAATGACTAAGTTCTGCAGGCACAAACATTAAAAAAGCAACGTTCAGGCAAATTTATAACCTTTTTCTTTTCTTGAAGTCGGTTAAAATAAAACTTTTATATATTAAGTTGAATTATGAAAAGCTATTAATACAACAAAAAAAAAACAAAATAAGCAAACTTACGATATCCATAAACTTCAGCAAAATATAATTAGTGATTTCTTTTGATCTCCTAATTATACATCAATTAATATGTGTAAACTTATTAAACATAGATGTACTCATAGTAGTGCAAAAATAAAATTTCCAAGGTTCACAATTAAAAGAGAAATTAATATTAATTAAATACCGAACTTAAAACATGTTTACCATTTATTGTGTTTATTTATTTATGCATTATTTAATTGCTTTTTAAAGTAGCAACTAATTTGTAAAATATATATTTTGAATTATCAAGGGTCCCACATTTAAGCAATGGCATTACAGGAATAATAATTCTTACAGCATGTTTATTATGCTGAAGATATGGAAATTTAAGAAAATGTAGATGAACAGCTGTCTTGAACTATTAGCGACTTAACCTGTCACTAAACGTCTCTAGTAGAATGGTTCTAAATTTAATATCGACTGGAATTGCAAATCAACAAAACTTTAGCTTTTTGTCAACTGGGACTGTAGTCTTAATTTGTCAGGCTTAGCGCCTTTAATTAGCTGTTGTCGATTATAAATACGCACTCTTAGACTATAGTCTTAATAAAGACAACTAGGTCTTTTAGTTCTGCTAGGACATTGTTTTATATTCGAATATGAGTATTGTACACACTCAACTGTAACTGTAGTTGATAGTCGTCTAAGACGTTATTCTTAGTCTACTAGGACTATAATTTTTTTCGGTTAAGACTATACATCTTGTCCGGCTGGTATTATCATTTTTATTCAGCTGAAACTGTATCTAACGTCTAGTGAGACTGTAGTATATAGTCATCTGTGTATTGTCAATTGTAACTTTAGTCTATTGCAGACTAGGTCCTTAGTTCATTATCGACTGGGACTGTAATCTATCGACAACTGGACTTGTAGCATGTAGTTGAATATGACTAGTCTTTGGGAGAATGTGACTGCAGTCTTTAGTTGACTGTGACTGTAAATGTAGTCTACAGTAAACTGGGTCTGTAGGCTATAGCCTAGTTGAACGATCACCTGTAATTGACGCGAACAGTAGTCCATAGTCAACTTGGACTGTAGTCTATAGTCGACCGTGACTTAAGTCTATTGTCGCCTGTGACTTTAGTCTATTGAAGACTAGGTTCGTTGTCCACAGTCGACTGCGATTGTTGTCTTTTCGACTGGGGTTTAAATCTGTAATGGTCTGCGACTAGTTTAGTATTCGACCGAGTGTGAAGTGCAGACGTCTTGGACTGTGGTCTTCACTCAACTGGGCTATAGTTCTTGGTCATCGGGACTTTACTCCATAGTTGATAGTCACAATTGTCTGCATTCAACTGGAAAAATATTCTGTATGAGGCTGCTTGTATAAATCACGTCGAACTAAACAAAAAAATTGTCAACTCAACATTCTGTTGGATTTTTATCAGCTAGTCAAGGATAATAGTTGTCTGGAGTAAAAGTTGACTGGGATCTAAAAGACAATTAGAATTTAACTTGACTGACATACAGACGATTGGATTAGTATATTTTCAAAAATGTATAAATTTTTTATTAGTAAAAATGTAAAATTAGAGTACATCTTTATTGGGAAAACAACAATTTTTTTCATGGTGAAAACTTATTTTTCCACAAGAATGAGATTTTTAATATGTTTAATAAGTTTTATGGTAGATTTCTTAGATTAGAAAACACAGTATACGAATTGTATTTTTTTCGCTGAAAATTATACATGTAGTTACTCAAAAGATTTTTTTTACTGATAAGTAGACTCAATTTAGTTTCGTTGTAGAAAAAATCAAATTTTTTCGTGTTAAAACGTTTAAATAAAAGTATTGTTAAAATTTTCAAATTAAAAAGTCGTACAAATACTCATTAAAGTATCTTAATTAATACTGGGCACCTAAAAGTAACCATAACTTATTCCAAACTTTGACCTGATTGTTTTAGTATTTATTATACTTAGCATACACACACACTAATACATAAGTATTAATTAAATTTTCATTTTAATGCAATTAATGAAAACATGTAAAACAATTTTTTTTTTCTTTAAAGGTTGTTGAATTAATTGATGCTGCTGCCATCAATTCCACAGCCGTACGTTTAGACTGGGTTATGCACGTGAGTGTAACGGAAAAGTATGTTGAGGTAAGTTAACTTACAATACACACAAAAAACTAAATTAATTATACATTTAAATTGGTTTTAATTAATTTTATGTGAAAGCGTTTGCAAGTGAGAAATATTTTCACACGTATTAAATAACTTTTAGTCACTTAACTTTATATTTTATTTATTTTAAATTTATAATTTTTTATTAACAATTAACTTCTCTTTTATTATTTCATGCTTTAGGGCTTGTATGTACGCTATCGAGATGTTAGCGCCAGTTCACAACAATACAATATTATGACTGTACTAAATCCTTCCATTGAATCTCATGTGGTGGCCAACTTAAAGAAGTATACAAAATACGAATTCTTTTTGGCGCCCTTCTTTCAAACGTTGGAAGGTCAACCGAGCAATTCGAAAATTGTGCAAACCTATGAAGACAGTAAGTAGACTTTGTAAATTTACATTTATTTTATATCACAGTTAATTTATATTTAAGAACTCTAATGTTGATAGTGACTGACAAGCAAGGACATTAGTGGTGACATTTTATATTCAAATTTTTATAATTATAATTTTTGATTTATTTACATTTTAGCTTTTTATATTTTTTTAATTAAAATTTAAAACCGCAATTTTGTTGCATATTTTTATTTAACAAGTGTTGCCACTCACAGGTCTTGCACTTGTATTAACAAACTTATATTTTTATTGCATTTTAATAAATTTCATAAAAAACCTCAGCAAATAAAACGTTAAAAAAAACTTTTGTCGTTAAGCAAAAAAAAAAAAAAAATATGAAAAACCACCAACAGCATGAACAAAATATAACCAAAACCAAAATTATGGTTAAATGTGCAAACACCCTGCAAATATATAAAGAGAACGTAACGTAACTGTGATAGAATTTTAAGCGCAAACAAATGCGTGCATTAAATCATACATTATTACTTGTGTAAGCAGTACGGGACCATATAAAGTGGTTTTGCTTAAAATTCTAATTAGCAAAGAACATTTTGCTTAAAAATGCTGTAGTAATCTGTAATTAAAATGTACAGATTAATGATGGAAATTAAAGTCTTGATAACTAAATAATTTTAATTTATATTTTATGGATTTATGGTTGTAGGAACTAGAAACTTGTTAAAAATTAAATCTAATGGTCCTTCGCACTTAAAAATTAAATCTAATGGTCATTTGAAAATTGTTCTTGTATACAGCTTTCGTCCGCAAGCGTATGGATGTTCCAAACTCCAATTGCAATATTTTGAAAACCATATTTTAAAATTAAGAAGATATTCAAAAATGACTCATTCTTTAAAACCAGAAAATATATAAATTTTTTATTTTCCATCATTCACTTCTTTATAACGAATGCAGCCACGACAGCCCTGCCTGTTTTTATTTTCCTTCTATATAATATTCCGTTGACTGTAAATAGTTCCTCCTTCTGTTACTTATAACGGGCGGCTTCACAAAGTCTTTTATTCTTCGTACGTAGCAATTGTTCTTCTTTCCTTGTCGCAGATCTAGGAATTTAGGCTGTCTCTTCGCTTAGTTGTCTTTTAAGTTACTCATCCTCTGCAGCGACTTAATTTTTCCTCTTCCAGTTTGAATTTAAGACCTTCTGTTCAACAAGAAATATGATACCTTACAGTCACTGCGTTAGCTCATTTCATTTTTATTGTAGTTTAGAATTTACGCAAGCCACACTTATTGGTGGTGGAAAAAAATTAACCAGCATTCAATATACTTTATAAATGATGACGGCATAACCTTTATTTTTTTTATTTTGGAATTGCATTTGTATTATATTTTTTTATCAATATTTTTTAAAGCCCAACCAAGAATTCAAAACAAAATTATTGCTGTTATACAGTTTGTCAAAACTTTCTTTAAAGTTTGTTCTCTATAGTTTCGTTTAATTTTATTGGAAAGAATTTTCTTTTATTGCATTTGTTGGAGAAGTTGTCAACATTTATACACAAATAAAACGAAGCAAAAATTTTACTGATGAATTTGTTTTGAAAATTAAAATCTGGCAGCCCCGATTTTTTTTTTTAATTTGTAAGGATTTTTATTAAATTTATTAAAATTTTAAATTTGATTTAAGAACCAAGCGAAAAAAGGTCACAGTTATAACGCGAGACCTTTTCATTTTAATCCAAAATTTTTTTTAAAAATTTTTGTTAAACATTTTAGCCCTGTTAAAATATGTTTACATCCACTCATTGTTACCTTTCAAAAAGTTTTTACTTTAAAATTTGTGTTCAATTTATTAAATAACTAAAAGTTTGAAGGGCTATATAATGATTTTTTTTGTTTTGTTTTAAGGCAGCGTATTTTTTTTTTTTTTTTTTTTTTTTGTAATAAAAGTTTGAAATCATTTTAGTCAATAACTGCTATAACTATAGCGGACCATAATCTAATTAATTATTTCCATACCTGCATTGCGATTCTCTGATTTAAATATATTTTCATTTAAAATGTTTTAGTACCTTCTGCACCACCCGACAACATACAAATCGGCATGTATAATCTAACAGCTGGTTGGGTTCGTTGGTCTCCACCACCACCTCAGCATCATAATGGCAATTTGTTGGGCTACAAAATTGAGGTAAATAACTTCGCTTTAAATTATAGATCACACACACACAGTGAACTTTATTATGAATACTATTACTATTATTTTTTTTGTTTCATTATTAAAGGTAACGGCGGGAAATTCTATGAAACTTTTAGCCAACATGACTTTAAATTCTACAACAACCTCAGTATTGTTGAATAATTTAACTACAGGTGCCACTTATAATGTGCGCTTAAATTCATTCACTAAGGCAGGAGAGGGGCCCTACTCACAGCCGGTAATTTTTATTATTCCTGACATAATTTTCATTTTAATCTAAAAAAGTTTTAAAAATATATATTCGATTATTAAAATTTTTTTTTTTTTCTTAACATAATTTAATAGGCCTCTTTATTTATGGATCCTACCCATTTGATACATCCGCCACGTGCCCATCCTAGTGGTTCGCACAGCAGTATTACCGGTCATGCTGGTGAGGGTGGACATTTTGCTTATCATCCGAATGGTGCTGGTATGCCAGATGATGCTGCCACTACAACAACTCAACGCAAATCAACAACAATTGTTCATGAAACATGGTTTATGGCTTTAGTGATAACAATGCTGTTGGCCATATTAATATCAGCTGCAGCAGCCATGCTATTCTTTAAGCGACGTCATCAATTGACCAAGGAATTGGGTCATTTAAGTGGTAAGTGAAGCGATAGCAAGTATTTAGGACAACAGAATGTATATAAAAATTAATAATTGATAAAATAAATTGGTGAAAAATGACAGCTGGACAGCTTAAAATAATATTTAATTTAAAACATTTGAATACGAAAACAATAGAATGTTTATTGTCTTCTTGCAACCAAATAAAAGTTCTGCTTTTGACGACCGACCAGGTCTCAAAATGCTGAAAATGAATCCTAAAACTAAAACGAAATGAGCTGGTTTGCGGTAGTTTTAATTTTTTATTTCATATTTTAAAAAAGAACAACAACTTTAGGATAGAAATAGCATAAAAAGCAAATAACGATAAATTTTATGTCGGCAGTTTAAAGCCCGATAAAATAGATCTAATTTTTTGACGTTTGTGGTCATTATTTTTTGGCAAATAGTCATCAGTAGATTGACGATTGCTGCCAAGTTATTCCAGCTAACTTTAAAAATAATCAGTTTAGTACCCAATCGAAAAGTTCAGGCGGTGAGGCTCATCTTTTACTTAACAGAGTTGTCGAATATATGGCGGCTGTGTGGCATTTCATCTGTGATCTCTAAAATAAATTTATTTTTTTTTACAATTTAAAGATCTAATGGGATTAAAGTTGACCTTAATATTGCTAAACATTTAACAACGCACTATCATCCTTATTTTTTAATCAGTACGTCTCATTATCATTATACGAAATTGGGAACAAAAAACCCAACTAATTGTTAACAATTTGTTGCTAACAAAACTGACATTTTTCATTTAGTGTTCAATTTAGTTTAAAAAAAAACTATTTGTAATTTATAACATAATCACCAATTTCTAAATCAATCATGGTCATGAGAGTAATTAATTTTTGTCTGGATATACTGTCCTCTGCATCCATTTATTGACACTCTAATGACTTCCTTTTAAAACAAAGTCAATTTAACTTGAAAAAAATAAGAGTATGAATAGAAAAAAATCCAAAAATCCTTAATTAACTTCATATCAGAAAAAGCAAAAAGTTAGAAAGAAGGAAGATAAAATAGAAAAAAATAGTAAAATAAAAGAGGCAATAACTAAACCAGATAGTATTGATTACCAAAAATGAATAAATTTTTTTCCTTATGCACAAATTTTTCACCATAAAAAATCTAAATATTTGTTTTGTTTTCTTTCGTCCTTTTTTATACACTTTGTGTAGTAGTAAGTGCCAATGAAATTACAGCTTTGAATATCAATGGCAAAGACAGTTTATGGATTGATAGAGGCTGGCGTACCACAGACACCGATAAAGATTCCGGTTTAAGTGAAACAAAATTACTTTCCAATGCCAATAGTCAATCGAATTATAATACATCAATAGATGGTGGCACGGATTATGCAGAAGTTGATACCAGAAATATGAGTACATTTTACAATTGTAGAAAGGTAAGTGGAACTCAACTGCTTTATTTATTTTATGGTTTTAGATGGAGTGAAAACTTTTAGTTTTTATTTTTATAAAATTATTTGTCTTGTTTTTACTGTTCTCTTAGAGTCCTGAAAATCCTACACCATATGCCACTACCATGATTATTGGGGCTTCTTCTACAGAGACTACTTGCATGAAAACTTCTGGCTCCAGTACAGATCAAGATTCTGGCACACATTCTCCTAATTCGGAGGGCATTAATAACCATTGCCCACCAAATGGTCCTACAGCCAAACATAATTATCATCAATATCCACCGGGTATGTAGAGACTATTATCTTGTGTTAATTTTATATACATTTGATGTTGTAATTTTTTACATTATGGATAATTTATTGGGTGCAGAATATAGTATTAGGAACAAGATCTACTTTAGTTTCTAATAAACAGTCGTCTCAAAGGAATAAAATCTCAGTAGGAAAGTAATCGGTCCTGGTCAATGCTTATAAGCAAAAAAAAAACTTGCATTGTTTATGTCGTTTAGTTGAAAGTGGCAAAATTCCCTTTAAAAAAAATAAATCAAAAGTTGCAATGTTAAGAACTGCTACGATTTTATGATGACCGACGTTTAATTGAGAAATAAGCATCCTGAGATAAAAAGTACAAGTGAGTCTCCTTATGATTTGGACTCAACAGTTTTAATAGTTGAAATAGCACCTTTAAGGGATATGTTTATCAGCTAAAAGCAAACTCATTTAAGCCACTTTTAAAATAAACGGCTTATTTTTTGCTTAAATCGAAAAGAACTAAAAAATAATTGGAATAAAATAAATCGAAATACAATATTATATTTTTGGGATTGCAAATGCAGCCATTAACTAGGAATAGATCCAAAATCATCTGGTTGTAAGTGGTGCAAAGTTATGTTAAACCAACACAAATCTTAGTCACATCAGTCGCACTTCGATTTGAATTATTAGAGATCCTAAGGAGAAAAAATCTTCCTTCAATACAATCTGAGGTAAAGCCAGAAAGCCACGTTTTTATAGTCATCCTAATTGTTCATGATTGCTTCCACAAGAGTCACTTGACTTTCATTTCATGTTAAGTGCCCTGTTAGCAAAGCAATAGATAACATTATTTAACTTGAAACTAAATAGTGAACATAAACGAGAAATGTCATAGAAATTCTATATAGTATTCGTTGCTTGGCAGCCTGACTCACTCTACTGGTTCAAATGAGCAATATATATTGTGTGAGAGAAATGCTCTGCAAGTGAATGTTTTATTTTTATTAATGCAGCTGACTTCAAAATGTCCATATTGGCAGTTCGAAGGACCATTTGGTTACCTAATATAAATTCGATTAGGTTATAAAGGATAAAGAAAAGAAAGTTACTCTTAACAATTTCTTTTTAAATAGTCACCGTTATTCTGTAGCTTATCCATTTCAAAATAAATCTTTCTTTCTTTCTATAAACATAGTAAAATATTAACGAATGCAAGTGGACATCTTGGGGCAACATGGCTTACTATTTCAAATGAATTAAACACGTTCAGCTAGGCGTTGTCTATGCTTCAGAAAGTTCTCATTCACCTGGAACTGAATCATACCCTCAGGTTTGACTTGCTTTTGAAACTGGAGGGGATTTGCCACAGTTTCTTCGAAAGGCCTTAGTACCTGCTGCTTAAATATACCACTTGCAGTAGCCTTACATTCAATTTTGTTTGTAACAACCCTTTTTTACTTTACATTTTAAGTCGCACCAAATCTGTAGAAAGAATTTTGTCAAAAACAAATTTTTAAAGCACTATATAACATACCTTTTGCCATTCACCTCTGGTTGTATTTGGTGAGCCAACGGCATTTATAGCAGTCGCAATACTTTCCCAGCGTTGCTTAAAATTAGAAGAAACAGTGCCTTTTCGAAGACCTCTGCCGAGTGCTGGATTTTTTGCAATTCTCTAACTATTTTTAAATTTGTTGGGGTTGATAATCTTTCATTTGTCCATTTTCAATTTCATTTTTACTTTTTTATAGTTTATTTAATTTTTTTTACTTTTTTGTTTGTACACGACACTTAAATTGCAAACAACAATATCAACGGCAATTCGAGGCAATATTAACGTACAAAATACCAAATTCATATTGTCATTCATCTGTAAATGGCAATATTGGCAACGAGAATACCGATTTTCAAAAATGATTAAAATTGAATATTAATAAAATTCAACCTTTTTTTTTGTCAAAAGTGCTATTTTATGCTTCGCGTATAGTAACTACCACGGTAGTTAAGGGATAAATATTTCCAAAACAATTCTGGTAAAATATGAGATTTTTTCTTTAAAAAAATAGGAACGGGCGGCGTAATAAAAAAGAGGCCCTTCCCAAAACTTAATATGTTATTTTGAAACCGAAATAGCAATAATATTTCAATATTAACTTATAGGCTAGATATATTTATGTTTTCATTTTCTTGACTACTTCTGATACAGTCGACATTTGTGCGATGGAATAAGTGTTGAGCGATCCAAGGTTTTATTTAATTTTTTCACACCTCTTTGCACGTGGTGCTACTGCTTTGAAGGAAACTAGTACTGGCTCAATTAAAAAACCTAAAAAAAGAAGTTCGTAGGACCAATTTTTTTGTCACTGCGTTTAAGTAGCTCTAGCTTAACTACTTAATTTCTAACTACATTAACATTTATTTAAGTATTTATTTATTTTTTTTTTTTTTTTTATAAACATTTCAAATAATCAAACTAAGCAGACTTGTAGGACCAATCTTTTTAAATTCATGACTTGACTTGTTTCAAAATAAACTTTTACATAATTTTGCACCCAATAATTTGTCTGTATCTTAACTACAAAACGTTTTATTCACCCTATTAAAAATCATCCAACAACATTAATATTAATTATACTTTTTTATTACTTTTCTATATATTAATTTTGTATTCTTTATAAGAAATCTATGAATTAAAGGTTTTCTTATGTTTGGTTTTTTTTGCAGTGTATTTTGTTGAACCATTTTTAAAACAATATTTTTTTGCTATCAATTTGTTCTATTTAAAAAATTTTTTTTTATGTATTTTGCTTTTTTTAGTTTAAACACAATAACGTGATCCTTATTATCCTTTTGATTTTAAACAAATGATTGCTATTGACAGCTGCGAAATTGATAGAAGAGAAAAACTTTTTTACAGCCAATTTCATTTGTATTTTAAGTTTAAGAAAAAAAACGAACCTCATTCCAACTTTTTAAACAGACAAGAAATATATTATGCCAGTGTATGTTTGTGTGTGAAGAAATTTTTTTGAAGTACTTATTTTTTTAATTTACAATATCTAAAGGCAAAATACCAGCGTTTTCGAGTGTTTCCTGTAATTTTTTTCTTTTTCAAGAACAAACTAAGCACTTTTGAAAAATGAACTCGATTTGTTTAGAATAGATTTTGAAATATCAGGAGATTTTTTGTGTTTATTCTTTGTACAGCCGCAGGTCATACCATCTAAAGTTTGTTGGAAGGGAAGATAAAAGCAAACAAAACAAAATAATTGCCTGCGCATTTAAATAATCCATCTTAGTTTTAATTTAAATACTTGAGTTTGTTAGCGAAATTTTCTCGTTTTATTTATTCTTATTTAATATATTTATTTCGTATTTTTACTTGTGTTAATTTATATCTTATTTCCTATTTTTCCTTCTCTTCCTCCAACCCCATATTGATGTCGTACAAACAAACAAAAAAAATGTGTTTTTGTTTAAATGATTTTGAAACTAATAAGAACAAATTAATTGGTCAGAGTTTTTGCCACCACCACCAGAACATCCACCACCAGTACCCTCGTCATGTGGTTATGCTCCAGGCTCACCTCAGTCTTCAAGAAAAAGCTCGAAATCGGGAGGTTCTGGGTAAGTTACAGTTATCTTTTTAATATATTTTCATGGACTTAGAGTTTAAATATTTTCAAACTAAAATTTTGCGTAAATTTAATTTTTATTTTGTTTTTTTTTTTTTCATTTCGTTTTTTTAGTGCTTTAAACTCTTCCATACATAGCAGTTCTTCTGGTGGTTTCTCTACCTGGGGTATGACTTCACAATGTGCTGTTGCAGCAACTGGACGTGGTCCGCCTCTAGAAAATTACTACAATAATCCTTTGCCCTGCGTTAGTGTTACACAAAATCGTTATCAAATTACACCAACTGGTCAACATCCTCCACCACTGCCACCTTATTTCCCAGCTGGAGCTGGTATGGCTACTGGCCAACTGCCTGCACGCAATATACATATCCATTATCCGCCACCCAGACATGCTGTTAGTGAATATCAACCAAGCGGTACTCACAACTCAAGATGCTCTAACGGCAGGTGAGTAATAAAGTCAGAATCTAAGAAGTTTTAAAATTCTGTGACGAATTCTAGCAAAGAATCTCGATTAGAGGTAAAACGTTTTTAGCGAAATATTTTAAATAATAAAAACTTTCTAAAATTTCTTAAACACTTTTTTTTATTTTTGTAAAACGATTATTTAATTCCATACTATTTTTAAATGTCAAAACTTTGTTGAAAATTGTTTGAAAAAAACAAAGAAAAATATTTTCAATTGAGTTTTTTTTTTTTGACGGAAATCAAAAACCCTGACGAGGACTATGGATTTTCAATACCATCTTACCAATCGTTTAAAAAGTTCGAAATTTTTTATTTTCTTTTTAACAAAATCGTTCACTGTACAATCATACAGTTCTTCAGTAGGTATTTGTATCTAAATTTATTGCGCTGGCATGGTGAATGATTTCGCTTTCTGCTGAATACCTTCAAGTAACCGAAGTTATGCCACCTTGGTCTGAAATTGTTCAATTATTTTGTCAGTCTTATGCATAAATCGAAAATGACTTTAAACTTATTTCTATTCACATTAATGTTATACGCTAAATAACTAAATAAAAGAATGAACAAATCTCTGTTTAATCGCTATTTTCAACACAAAAAAAGTGGTATCTAATGTAGTTTAAAATCTTAACTTTTTTAATCATTGATTGAAAACAAGTTTACAACTCAAATCTAACGTTTATGAACACCCTGATTCTAATATTTCTAGGGCTTGCACTAGCTGTGATGCTTTAGCCTCGCCGCTGCAGCCTCTGCCACCACCTGTTGAAGGTTGGTATCAACCCTTACATACGGCTCACATGCCACCTAATAACTCATCAGCACATCAAATCTATCAATGTTCCTCTGAGTGTTCCGATCATTCACGGACATCTCATTCCAATCCGGCAACACACAGCCAACCCACAACACATCACCAACACTCTCACCATCCTCACGTACATCATCACAGTCATAGTCATGTAGCGATTGGTGGCAATGATACAATGCATTCTGAAAATAGTCAGGAAAATGGCAAATCTTTTGGCCATCGATGTCACAGTAATAAAATTAATCGATTTCCCGAAATAATAGAGAATGATCAAAAAAGTTTAGCAGCTTCATCGTGTACTTACGAAGTTTTGGATGAACCACGAAATTGTAGTGAATGTTGTAGTAGTTCACGTGAGGGTGATACCTGCTCCTGCAGTGAGGGTTCCTGTCTTTATGCAGAGGCTGGAGAGCCGGGTATGCCGCCACAAATGACATCAACCGGTTTAACGAGTGGTCCTAAAACATTAACACAAAATAATTGATATGAATCGTATGGTATAGTTGCTGGTGGTAAGACGGCAAATATGGTCACCGATGTGGTCATATATTTTTAGTGATAAAAGTCAACTTAACCCCAACTAGCCACTGTGTACAGTAAGTAAATGTAAATTAAAAAAATAATATGAAAAGAATAAAAACACATTTTAGCATTTAATTAATAATTTATGCATTTATAATTTATAATTAAAGCAGCAAAAAGAAAAAAGAAAATTACTTAAAATGTAACCAACTTAAAACAATACAAACATAATCATTGTAAATTGAAAAGCATTGAGATTTTTTCGTAGCCATCGAATAGTTAAATTATTTTTAGTATTGTAAGAAATTTAAAAACGGAAATCCTAAATAAAATCAAAAAAAAAAAAAATTATAAAACTGCAATTCTTTTAAATAGACGTTTTATTCGAAGAAATAAATAAATAAAAAGAAATGCAACAATTGCAAATTGAAATTTTTTTTCCTTATTTAATAGCGTGCCAAGAGCATATTATTCTTTTCCAAAAGCTATAAAAATTATTTGAATGCCTTTTCTCATACCCCTTCATTTGCTTCTTATATGTTGCATTTGGTATGAAAAATTACCTCGGTTTAGTTACGGCTCCTGCTAACAATTGTTTCACTTAGCTATTTTTATTAAAGTCTGCTTCTTTTTGTTTTCTTTTTAGAGGGGTTAAGCAACAAAAGAGAAGTAATAAGTAAACTTAATCCTTTTCGTTTTCGTTTAATGACATAGAAAGGTCTTTTGAGATTTTGTTGTTCTTGAGAATAAAAAACAAAAAGAAATTATAATTTAACTAAGAGAATTTATTAACACTATGCGGCTTTAAGTGTAGAAACTAAAAAGGGTCTAAAAATTTCATGAGTTCTTCTAACAAACTATTGACAGAATAAAAAACTGTCCACATTTTTTTTACTTCTATTGCCTTTAATCATGACCTCCTTAAAAAAGAACGGGTTAATAGATGTTAAATAATGACAGCATTAATGCCTATTTTTCAAGATCCATTGATTGTTATTAAACAAGTGAAATATGATGTCGTTCCAATGTTTGAGCCTTAACAAAATTCCATACTCGATTTAAAATAATATGATGAGAGAATTAATACTGAACTTGAGGTAATCAGTCATTTGCGCTAACCTTAATTTAAGAGAAATTTAAAAAGGGAAACGTCATAACGTAAGAAAATTCTTTATAGCCACACTTAAAGTTAATTTTGTTGAAAAGCAGACAACACTTTGCCAAAAATTTTAAGGCCTAAAAGTAGACAACATTTTCCCCTTTAGACTAATACTCCAGTTTTAAAAAATAAATCAATTTCTAAAAATTAAGAAAATTTTATTTAAGGCAACAAAAATCAGTTTTTTTGGTTTCTTAACATAATTTTGTTTTGCGTTTAAATGTAAAAATTTTTCCTCTCATAAAAATAATATACAAAAAAGAAAATTAAAAACTTTGGTTGTCTTTAAAGTATCCTTTTGTATTCATGTCAGTCTAAAGTTTAGTTTTTAATTTATGAATTTTAATTTTACATTTTGTTTTTATTTTTTTGTTTTTTGTAACGACAATAAAATTAATAAAATTTAAAGAGAAATCACTGATTTTCTAATGAAGTTACTTTGAGAAAAAAGCACATATTAACACAAATAATTTATTAGAGTAATTTGGTAGAATAAAATAAAAAGTAAGAAAAAAACAAAAATTGAGAATCATTTAAAATTCAGAAAGGCAACATAATTTTTTGTGCAGAAGAATACTTTTCAAAAAAATCCATAAATAAATAAAATAAATTTGCTGTTTAAAGAGTGTCTGCACTCTTGAGTTGTGAAAGAATTTACTTCTTTCAATAGACAAATAAAGCCTATTAACATTTTGTGTCTATGTATGTGGCTATTTAGAATTTAAGGTCTAAGTCAACAACCCCTTTTTAATTGAAGGATTATAGAAAAAGTCGAAAAAGGAGTTCAAGTCAAGCTTTTGCTGCAATAAAAAATTTTTAATTTCTGAACTGAGCGTGTAGAAATATTATTTAGTTATAAGCCATTATCTGAGCAAAAACTATGACTTTAGCCTCTGCAGTAACAAATGTTTTAATTGCCTCTAAAAACTTGAAAAAAAATTTAATTTTAAAGAATTTATTTTTGTTCGAGTTTTTTCGAGATAATTTTCTTTTGCAAACGGTGCTCGATAGGAGTAATCAAATAAAAAATTTATGGAAAAACATGGTCTCAAAGAAACGGTTTACTCGGTTTGACCCAAGCTTTGAGCCAATTTTGGAAGACATTTTGTATATTAAAAAAAAAATCTCATTTATCCTTAAGTGACGATTTGAAATTTTTTTAGAAATTAAATTGAATAATGAACCTAAGCCGAAAAAGAAAATTTTAATTTATTAAAAAAAATATCCGTAATTCGTAATTTTAACGCCTGATTGATTTGTAATTGCTGCAGTTTTTTTTTTCTTTATTTAAAACGTCTAAGACCTTTAACGCTACTGCATAATTTAAAGACTTTGGTTTAACTGCCAATAAATAAATTTGTTTAAAGCAATTAAATATTATTTTGTGCCATAACTTATTGTATAAAGCATCATCTACCACAACTGCCATTTTCTTATAAACAACAGCTCCCAATAACCTCCCTAACGATACCCTATAGTAGATTTTAAACCTAGAAAAAAACCTGTATAAATTAAAAAAAACTCAACAAAAAAGAACTGTGTTTTAAAAAATATAAAAAAAAAGAAAAATTAAATCAAGTTAGACTAAAAAATGGCTAATTAGACTAAATAATTTAAAAGCCCCAACAAGAAAAACTGTATAGAAATTTTAAAATAATAAAACTTAACAGGGTAAAAATAAAAATCACTTGAAACAGAACAGAACTCTGCTTTTGAAATTGTAAAAAAATAAATAGAAAACAAAATTGTAACAAAAATACGTAAATTTACTTCAAACTTAACAACATTTTGTTTAAATCTGCGAAAAAAATTCAAGAATAAAAAAAACTACAATAAAATAAATACTTCAACATGGTTAGTGGTTTTTTATTTTTAACAAAAATATATTAACATATTTTTAAATACTTTCATTTTTTAGGTTTAATTTTTAAGTTCAAACCACAATTTCAACTTAAAAATATTTTTTTTTTAATTTTTACATTTCATTACTAAAAAAAAACTAAAAAATGTACCTGTGATAAACATATTTCATTAAATTTTTTTTATTAATTTTTATACATTTTATTTCACAATTTTTGTTTTTCAATTTATAACAAACAAATAATAAAAAAACCCGAAACATATGATAGAATTTAGGAAATAGTAAAATGTAGTTGATTAAGTAAAAATTAACGAGAATTTTAATTTTCATAATACAGACAAAAAACAAAACACATAATTTAAATCGAAAGAAGTCTTAATTCATTTAAAATAAAAAATTGCATAAAACATTTTTTAAACATAATTGTACGTTTTAAAATTTGTATCAAGGAATTTAAAATGCTTAAAGTCATAAAAGCAACAATTTTTTCAGGAACTATTTTACCCCCAGATTTTTAAAGCTTTCTTTGCTAAATTGTTGCAGAAAAAATATGTTTCGATCGACACAGTATTTTTTTTTACTATGAAGTTCCATTTTTAGAGGGATTTTTCTGAGACACATACGAGTACATCTATTTTCTTAAAAAAGTACTTTTAAAAAGAGTAAGTTAACCGATAGAATAGGTTGTCCTAAGAAAGGTGATTTCGGAAAAAATGAATTAATTTTTCCAAATGACAATACTTTCATGATGTTGTACTTTTTAAAAATTGTGGCTGGTAGCTTTTCAATAAAAATTTATAACTTGAAAGGTACTTTTTTAAGAGACCTGAATTTTGAAACAGCTCTTCTAAGAAAATTTGTTCTCTCAAACAAATGCTTTT
Organism: Cistogaster globosa; assembly: GCA_937654795.1. Lineage (NCBI taxonomy): Eukaryota > Metazoa > Arthropoda > Insecta > Diptera > Tachinidae > Cistogaster > Cistogaster globosa. The sequence goes on along the minus strand of OW569407.1, from coordinate 86,944,263 downwards.
AAAAGCAAGTGTAAGCAATTTTAAAAAGTAATAGTTTTGGAAAAAGTACTTTTAGAAAAGGTACTTTGCAAAAGAAAAAGTACTCTACAAAAAGTACTTTTCAGAAATACGGATCTTTAAGAAATTTTATTTTATTAAAGTGGGTTACAAAACTCACTCGTTACAAAATATGACTATTACAAAAGTAACACCTTTTCGAAGGCATTAAATTTTGAATTGGTACTTTTTACTTACTGCATTTGCTATGAAAAATGTTTATTGTATAGGAAAATTTTTCTAAAAATACTTTAAAGCTGTTATAAGTTTGTAAATAAAATAAATAATAATGGAAATCCATACCAATATTTCGTAAAAAGTACTTTTATTAAATTGTACCTTTTGCAAAATTTTGTCTGTTAAAAAATTTTTATTAACAAAAGTTTTACTAAAGAACGTTTTTTAAAGTTTATGTTTTAAACAAAAGATTTCTTGTAAGAGGTTTTTATTCTGGGTGTTCTTTTTGCAAAAAGTACTTTTAACAAAATCGAATTGGTAAAAAAATTTTCTTCATAAATTATTTAACTTACATTTTAAGTAAAACTTTTTTACAAAAGAATATTTTTAAAAACCATTTTTTGTGTTTAAAGTCCTTGAAAGTAGTGGCAAAATTTTCGGCAAAAAGTACCATACATTATCTAATTATATAATCTAATGTTCAGTAGAGTACTTTTGCAAGATAAGTCTACAAATCAGTTTTTTAGTTAATTTCAATTCTTTTGAATTTTTTTTAACAAAATTTAAAAATAAATTTTTACGCTTTTTTATGGTAGTGCTACAGCTCTATTTATTTCAGTAAAGAAGTTAACGAAATGTCCCTTAAAGCATAATTATCTTTAAAATCATTGCATTTTCAAGGAGTTGCCATTTAATGATTGACTTTTAAATTATGTAACCTTAATAAATGTTTGCTTTTATTTACTCATTTTCATACCACTTTGACAGCTTCAAACGTGAATTGAGATGTTTCTTTCGATTAAGAGTTTGTGTTAAAATTAAAATAATAAATTTATAGTTATAAAATATATATTAAATTTAAATTAGATTAAGCTGTAGACAAAAACCGAAGTAGTTAAAAATGACATTAAAAAAATATAAAATTTGATATAAAACTAAAAATCCTTCCCCAAAACTACTTACTAACTTAATAACTTTCCTACAAAATAATAATAAAATATGTTTTATTATTTTTTAATGCAAAATATAGACTGTTGTTTGTTTTAAGGACATTATTGAGTTTTTAATTAAAATAATTTTTTATGAAAAAAAAAAACAAAATATAAAAATACAATAATAATAATATTTAAACTGGTGCATTTACATATGTTGGTTATAAAGTTAAAAAATAATACATTGGTATATAAAATAAGTTTAGAATAAAAATTTTATATTTTTAGTATTAAGTTAATTTTTTAAAGTGTTTTTGTAAAAAAGTTTTTTTTTTAATTTTAATTTTAATATTTAAAAAAAATAATATCTAAGAGATGAAAAGAATATTGTAAAAATATAATGAAAAAAAAAATAAAACAATATTGACATTAATAAGTTATAATTAATAAGGACTATTATAATTAAAAATATTTCGAAATAAATTATATAACAATTATTTTAATGTTCTGTAAACCACATAAAAAACAAAAATAAAAATAAAAAATAATTAAATAAAATGTAAATAAAAAACTTATTGTTGATTGAAAAGAAAAAACGTTTCAATAAATATAACTCACATATATCATCAGCATATAAACTGAGCTTCAAAGTGATAAGGTTACTTTTATTTTTTATTTTATTTTATTTTATTTTATTTGTTTTTTTTTTTTTTTTTTGCTGAGCAATATATATTGCTTGATACAAATGAATCTTCAGAATTAATTTTAGTTCATATCAGAGGACATTTAAAGTGTTAAGATTTTTTTTAATCTTTTGAAAATATTGACAAGTCCGCGTGGTAAGTAGTAACCCATATTCAAAGTCCAACTTTGGAAATATTTTAATGGTTCTTAATAACGACAGCTTATAATCTGGGATGAGAACTTATGCTTTAAGCGGTTGCCTTTAGTTCACTTTGTTTAATTTCTGACAGCAATCACAAAGTCGCTGGTACAAAATTAAATTCCTGACGAAAAAAATAATAATTTGAAACAACGACAACACCTAAAACGCACCCTACTCAGTCCGACTGTATAATGGCAATAGCACGAGAATACTATTTTATACAAATTGTCAAAAACTGGTATGAAAAAATCTTTTTTTTAATTTTAGATAAATCGATCCTCGAACTTATTTCTCAAATTGTGACAATAAAGAGATTTACAGCAGCGTCACGGAATATAGATTTAGGTTTTACAGGAAATATGTGTATTCAAATCATTTATTTATAGGTCTTGTACTTTAGCCATTCTGCCTGCCGATCGATTTTTTTGGGAATTTTCATCTACCAAGTTAAATAAACGGATAGGACAATGATTAAAAACAAATTTTTCTAAGACATCACTCTGCATCTGTCTGCTTAACTACTTTCAAACGGTGAGAGTTCTGCCCCGATTTTGAACAACAAGTTGGGAAATATGAAGTCATAGTCCTCGACAGCCCTAAGATCATTTTATGAAAAAATAACTAAAGCTCCTCATTGAAATAATGAATTTTTTTTTTTGGTTGACATCTGTCAACTGAGTAAGATGAGCAAAATATTTAGTCTCGTATTAAATTAATTTCTGCAATATGTTTTGATTACCTTCCTAAATCAAATTGCAATTATAAATATTAATAAACTGGCGCTTCAATGCCGTTGTTAAAAATAAACTCAAAACAGAAATTTAAAGCTATTAAAAGTAAAGCCTCTACGTCTCTTCTATCCTCTGTGTCCTACCTAGTACTTTATAATTATATTAATATAAATTCACTTCAAACAAAATGATACAAAATAGTTCTTTTCGTTGATTCCATTACATATCATGGTCTAACGCTTTCAGTAAAATTATTCATTAAATTTAACAGTTTAGCAGATTTCATAAACGGTTTTTTAACATAAACCCAATAAAGGTGACCTTATCACTTTGATGCACACTTCTATAACACAATTAACAAAATTAATTGGATTGTAAATGTATTTACAAATCTATAAATAATGTTTAATTAACAATTATTTCTTTTTTTTATGTGTTCATTTTAAACGTTCAAAATCAAATCAATTGAAAGTAGAAACACACACCATCACATTAATATAAAACATAATCAAGTGTAATATTACAGCAGTGTATTTTATGTAATTAAAAAAATTTAATTAAAAAAAATTAAAGTGTAATAATTAAATATTATATTGATTAAATTTCATATTTAATTAATTTTTAGAAAATAAACTAAAGAAAAAAAGATGGAGGCGAAAAAAAACACTAAAGTTACATACATAAAAATGATCACAAGAAACATGGCACACAAACACTGAGAGAAAACTCTTGATAAATATACAGCATTTAAAACTAAATATTTAATTCATATAAACATTTAAGTGAAAAGAATAATAAATAATTAAAATAATAAATAATTAATGAATGAAATATTTAATAAAATTAAAAAATTAATAAATTGAAAATAATAAAAATGCATTTTACATGGAATGTTGAATAGAAAATAAAAACAAAGAAAGTGTTTAAATGTTTTATTATTTTAAATCTTTGGATCTGTCGGATACAGAAAAATCGTTTCTGGTAAAAATCTAAAATAATTAAAATTATTTTAAAAATTGTTTTAAATTATGTAAAACGTTTTAGAGGGATAACTTTATAACTTTTATTTCTAACTTTATAGTTATTTTAATACATATCGCTTTACTATCATTTTAGCGATTTTCGTTCACATTATTTAAAATATTTTAAAATTATTGGCTGAATAAAAGTGGAAAGATAGCAAGGAATCTTTCAAGAAATCATGTTACGTTATAAATGTTGAAAAAAGTTTATTAAAATTAATAATTCCAGCTTAGTTGTGACATTTTTTTAACAAAGAACCCTTAACTCCTATTTAAAAAAAAAAAAAATATTTTGAAAGTTTAAACTCAGTTGTTACTATAAAAAATCCTCCTTTTAATTTGTGTTTACTTTGACCTTTTTTAATACAATAAAACTTAATAAGAAAGATACACAAAAAGAAAAACAACTTTGATAGAATGATCCTTTGTAATAAAAACATAAAGCAAAAGAAAAGTACAAAATAATATTTAAAAAAAACGCAACTAAAAGGAAACATCAAAAATCTAGTTGAAAAATAAAATGAATAATTGCTGTTAGTAAAGTTTATGCAAAACAACAGACAAAATATATAAAAAGACTTATCGATTGGCTGGTCCTTTTGTGAACCACGATTCTTGTACTTTTTTCTTAAATAAAAAAAAAAAACATAATCCGACTAAAAGCCATTATTTCAATGAAACTAAAAGAAATAAATACATGGTTGACACGGTTCAGAGAAAGCAGCTCCTTAGAAAAATGTTTATCAAAAATAAATGTCTATGTAATCCTAATAGCTCTTTTTAATAAATTTTCAAATGTGTTACAATAAGCATTAGGTTATGTAGGATAGAAAAACAGTTCAAAGATTTCCAAAAGGGTGACTGTAACAAGAACAGCTTTCATGTAGGAAATTTTTCAGTTCATGGATAAGAACACAGATGTGTATTAAAACAATTAAGGCCACAGCTGACCTTTTAAAATCAAACCTACTTTAATTTTTCAATGCTCTAACATTCAGATTTTACAATGTCACTATCTCAAAGAAACATGACAGCACTCGTAAGATGCAGCAAACTGAAATATCATCTGGATTATATAAAAACTAGCAAAGTTTTGATTGATAAGTGTTGAACAGGAAAAGGCATAAAACAGCAGCGTTCTTATAAAATAAGCCACAATACCAGTCGTTAAACATATCGATAGAATGGAGCCACAAAAATTTAATTCATATTTGGAAGCCACTTTAGCTAAGCTGAAGCATTTAATGATTTTGTTAGGGTCTTAAAAAGGGCGCAGTACAAAATCGGTCGACTATAGTGCCCTACTCATTTAAATAATTAAATCTAAAGTTACAAATACCGGCTTTTAGCAGGAAAAACTTATTTCTTTATACATTTTAATAACATAATTTTGTTTATTAAAATTTTGGAAATTTAAGATAAATAAAAAATTGTTTGTGCTCAGCCACGGCATGAATATAAACATAATAAATGAATATTTTTGAACAAACAAGAGTACTATTTTTGGCTGTTTCGAATCTTATACACCCATCACCACATATCTTAATCTAGTTTAGTGAAGTAACTACAATAAAAAAACAAATATTGGGGTGACAGTAAATTAAAAATAAAAATGTACAAAAAAGTAATTTGCTCTTATACCCTTTTTTCATTTTTTCTGGTGATGGTGAATTTTTTCTGGTGAATTATACAAATATTTTCAAAGTAAAATGGCAACTCTTATTTCATCTATTTATCCTTGGTAGATATTCGCAAAAAATGTAAATCTATTCACTTTAAAATGAATTACCAAAGAAGCAAAGTAAAGTTCATTTTAAAAATATAATATTTCCCTCCTTAAAGTATGCTTCATTTTTTGTTTTAATTTTATATCAATAAAATTCATTTTATTTTTAAAGCTTGAAACCAAGGTACATTTATTTTACTAGGTAAAAGCGGTTCTACAACAAATACAACATTTGTAAAAACAACATGGCATTTTATTGTTGCTTTGTGAATGGAAATGTCAAAAATAGAAACAGAAAATAAAAGAAAATTGGTCTAAAAACAAACGCTCTCTTTGTTCTACATATGCTTGTTGTTAGTGTTTTTTGAAATTCGTAAACAAAAGTAGGAAAATATAAACAACTTTTGACATGTCCAACTACAAACCAGCTGGGCGGACGACACTACCTAGTAAAATAAATGTACCTTGCTTGAAACTGTTGAACAAAGAAACATTCATAATTTTACTGAGAAAATTATTGCAACATACATTTACATTTTTCCTTGTTGGTGTCCCTCCTACTGTCTTTCCAGTGTTTTTTGTTTTACTTTTTTGTTTTTGCTCCTTGAAATTTTTTTAGTATATTTTTTTTATAGAAAAAGTTTTTTTTTTTGCTATATTTACTTTCTTTTACCTTTCATAAGGAGAATTCATAATGTTGTAGATAATGACAGTAAAATGTCAATTGTAAATGTAACTGACAATAATTCTTTAGATTTCAAAGGGAATAATTTTATGTTTGCGTAATTGTATTTCTGTCAGAGTTTAAAAGTGAATGTGTTTTCACATTTAAATGTCAAGTTAAATAACAACATTAAATGGAATCAACGGTTTATGTGCGCATACGACAAAACAACATCAAAAAATTAAAATAAGTGCTGATAATGGTGTTCTAATAGGGATGAGCAAATTATGGCAGTTCAGCAATAAACTACTTTCTTACTTTAGTTATTTTTCTGTCCAATAATTAAATAATAACGGCACATCGGCATTATATATAATGACTTCAAAGCTACTCGCACTAGAGCTCGAATTCTGCAGCGATAAAACTGGGATTCTACAAATTCTTAACTACAACCTGACTTTACGGGAAAACATGTGCTTAAGATGTCCATTGTTTTGAATTTTACTTTTGTTTGTGGTCCTTGTTGACAAAGAGAATAAATAGTAAGTTAGGAAACATAAGTTCAGCCATAATTTACGAAAATGTAAATTGTAAAATTAAAAAAAAAAATTTAGTGGTCTGAAATTTAAATACCCAAACTAGATTTCATTTAGAAGTTAACATCTTAAACATAAATTTTACAATCAAGTAAAAATTCAGGTAAAAAAAATGCTATGTATTCCTTATTTAGTCATATCAATCGCCTTCCTATGAACACCTGCTTTGATTGACTCATATTTTTATATTATTATTATGTTATATCCCAGTTCGTCCAAATTTGGCCCAATGTTACACCATCGTTCAAAACAAACTGTTGCAAAGAAAGAAGAATTGGAAGAAATTTACATATCTGTATCAACAAGGACTAATGTTTTCTGTAAATAATCTTGAATAATGATTTTTATAATAAAAGCAGTGCTTAAAAACTTTCCACTTCTACCACTAAAAAGAGTGGTGCGTACGAATAGGAAAAAGAACAAGTTTTACAACTTATGTTTAGCCTTAACAATGGTCGTTTTAGTGAGTTGAGTATAAAATCTAAGTTGTTTTTAATCGAATAAGAGAAAAACAAGTATTCAAACCATTAGGACTCTCGATAAGAAAAGAAAAAAAGCCATTGATGTGCAGATCAGCTTCTTCTATTGTATTTGATCCAAATGTCCACACAATAAAAAAAGAAAGAGTCTTATTTAGTAAGCAAAGTAACAACATAACAACAATGCGTGGCAGTCGCCGCTTTGATTTGAGTTGGGGCTTGTTAGCTAAACGAGACATGAAGCTGTTCGAGTCCTTTTGAAGCAAACAGGGGATCGTTAAAATAAACGAAAAAGAAAATTACTGAAGTTTCGCAGATTAAATAAGAATCAACATCTTGGTAATTGCAATCACAACAATCCCTACGTTTAACAAGTGTGATTCGCAAAAACATTTCAATACGAGAATATTATTTCATCCGCCGGATTTTTGAAAAATGCAATGGATGAAGCTGGTTTAGTAAAAAATCATTTAGTAATTATTGAAATCCGTGTGTTAACAGAATTGTAGAGATGTAACATTTTATTGACACCCTTGAAATGATATTCCATTTTAATTCAAAGAGCCATGTATCCCACTTATAACACACAACGATTTTCCTGGTAAGTGAGTGTAAGAAATTGTGATCTAATTAAAAATAACGCAACTTTTTTTGTTTCTTAATTTCTATATAATTCGGATCAATAAACTTTGGATCTTGATGGCGTAAAATATTTTATTGTTCTGAGAGTTCGTAGATTGGTGTAAATATGGTCATCCTAGAGTTTATATCATTATCTCATATTTAACTTTTTTTAATTATTGTAGGATTTTTTGTTGTATTTTTAACGTTTAAACAGTTTATTATATTAAATTTTAATCCATCTTGGGCATTACAGTAACTAAAGAATGTTTCTGAAGCAGAATATAGCTCATTAACGTAAAAGGAAACTACGTCACTAATATTGGTTCAATTTTATATTTTTAGTTTTTTCTTTATTTTTGTTATAAATGTAACCTCATTTACTCCCGAGTATCTTCTCTTTAACTCAACAACAAATAATATTTAAATGCTTATTTTCTTTGTTTTAATAAAAAAAAATAATTTCAGATTCATTTGCTTTGTTTGACTATCGTTGTTGTCACCAAAAAACCAAAAACAGCTTAACTAAAAAAAAACCTAAAAAATTTATCCCATAAATAATCGCTGGACCATAATTACGATGCTTAACGTGTTTCACTTAATGAATGTCATTAACGTTAACACATAAAAGGCCTCTAGTGGACACTGGCAAACAAGCACAGCATGATGAAACTTATGCACAGGAATTGTAATAAATTTACTATTTGCTGGTCCATAGTTAGAGAACAAAGAAAAAAGGAACAAAAATCATATAAAAGAAGAAAAATTGCCTGTAACCGCTTCATTGTATTTGTGCAGAGAATAGCTAAAGCTTGACAACATCAACAACAATAATAATTTCAAATACATACAACAATTGAAAAATAAACATAAAATTGTACAGCAACATAACGAAATAAATGAATAAAAGAATGAAAGAAAATATGTGTATGAATGTCCATTGTTAAGTATTTACGCTTAGTTTTCTTCTGTATGTTTTCCGGTCATTGTCAACACGTTATATTCTATAAATAGTACACACACACTTATATACATCTCAGTGCACAAGAATACAATCTAACTTTCTAACATTTCATATTATTAGTCTGGCCACGAGCGGCGGACAGACATATCGACACCCACACTCAAATACTAACAAAGACCAGATTAACAGACGAATAATAACAGGAAAATGAATCAATGCGTGTCTCTAACAGTTACAGCTAAACTTAACTGTCATTGTGTATAAAGTGAGTGCTTTTATGGCTTTAAGAATGTATGACTTTGTAGTCTTAGTCGCCAGTCGCAGTGTGTTATAAAAGAAACGAGTTTTAAAACGTTTGTTGATTTTACAGTCTTGGAGTTCTTAAATACTTCAGATAGACTTGTTTTGTAGAAAACTAAAGAGGTAACACTTGGGAAAATATTGATGTCTACTAAATAAATCAATATCTTTCTTCGGACGGAGTATTGAATATCAAACACATGTCGTATGCTTTTGAATATAAGTGTCTCTCAACTAAAATTGAACACTATTGCGAACTAGAAAACCACATCGATCATGCACTTCTTTAGCTTCTCAGCTCTACACGAAAGTCATCTTTAAAGCTGCTAAGGTAATTCTCTAGAGCAAAGCTACAACTTTCCCGTACAAAGTTTGTATTGGAATGCAGTCCCTCTTTTAAAAAATACCAGAAATGATCTCAGTGGAAAATAGGTGAACATTTTGAAATCTTATTGAAGGCACAAAATACAAAAGCACCGAAGAAAATTGGTTAAAGCAAAAAACAGACAAGAAAAAGTTGCAGGTCGATTAACTTTGTATTATTAGGAACAGAAAATATTTTTTTGCAGCAGCAACATTAAATCTCAGGTCAAGGTATCACATGTAGCAACACTAAAAAGACAGTAGTCATCATTTCACTTAACCAAATAAGAGTCACCTCAGTAACGCAACTTTCCCCATCGCAATTTTTTCAAAATATTCAAAGTCGACTGCAGCAAGAGTTATAGCATAACATAAGACCGATGGAACTATAAATTATAAAAAATAACCCAAAAAATTTTAATTTGATGAAAAATGTTTTCTTAGTATTTTTTAGTAAACTCTGGCAAATCCTTGTGAATAAACTCATGCTTGAACAACGCCATCAAATCATCCAAGTTTACTCTCAAAATCAGTCATCAATTCGAGCAACTTATAGACGACTTTATGATTTTTATGGTGCACATAATTGTCCGTCTGAGCAAGCCATCCGTTGAACCGTGAATAGATTTCGGACAAAATACACTCTAAGGGATGCAATAACACCAACACGTCGAAGGAATGTGCGTATTGAAGAGAATATTGCTGCTGTAATCGAAAGTGTGGAAGAAGATCCAAATCTATCGATGTGTCGTCGGTTGCAGGAATTTGCACTCTGTCCGTCCACAACGTGGAAAGTTTTGCGCAAGGATCTTGGCCTACATCCGTATAAGATCTAGCTAGTGCAGGAATTAAAGCCGCGAGACCATTATATGCATCGTTCTTTCGCCGATCGGGCTCTAAAGCAGTTAGTAACAGACCTGTAGTTTTATCAATAAATTTTGTTCAGCGATGAGGCTCATTTTTGGCTTAAGGAGTTTGTCATCGAGCAAAATCGCGTATATGGAGTGAGATCTATCCACAACAGATCCTATAAACTCCATTGCATACAGCAAAATGCACCGTTTTGTGTGATTTACACGCTGATGGCATCATCGGACTTTATTTCTTTAAAAATGAGGCCGGATCTCAAGTTATGGAAAATGGATATCATTAGCGCACCATGATTAATGATTTTTTGTATGAGAACATAAATGACATTGATGCGGACGAAACGTGGTTTTAACAAGACGGCGTTACGTGCTATATGGCGGCCGCAATAATCGAGTTATTGAAATCCAAATTTGGTGATAAGTTGACTTGGAGAAATGGACCTACCAATTTTGGCCTCGTGCGATTTAACACTTTTCTATTATTTCCTGTGGGGCCACGTGAAATCACTTGCTTATGCTGACAAAACAGCAACAACTGACACTTTGGAGGCCAACATGCATGTGTTATACGACCAATAGTACTTGAATAAGTGACCCAAAATTGGAGGTCTAAAATGCACTTCTTCATGAACAGCCGCGGTGGCCATGTGCCTGAAATCCTTTTTATATATTAATGCCATGTTCTGATCTTTCGTATAAAAAATTTTTCATTACAATTTAATTTTTTTCTATCAGGCTTAAAAGACACTCTATACATCGCCAGTGTATCCATAGAGTATCATACTATTAAGCCTTATCAGATAATAAAACCACTATCGGTGGATTTGAGGATTAAGAGACGACTATCTGCTTTTATGCGGCACGTATTCCTGCTTGAAATAAAATTATCATTGGCCTTCTTAGCTTTGTTTCTCAGATCAATATAGGATTGTACCCAGATATGAACAAGACTTTTGTTCACATATACACAAAGTTTTTTTAGAACAGACGAGCTGCTCCAATAAAAAGGTCTTCAGATACACAAAAACCATTTTGCTTACTAGTTTTCTTCTAATTTAACAAAATTTCTAGGCCGATTGCTTTACCCATTTAAAAACTCCCAACATTTTAAAGAACTTTATTTAATTGAAATTCCTTGTTCTTATTAAAATTCCTGTGACAGTAGATGCCTTAATAAAAGTGTTTGTGTCCCAATACATTCTAAACGGAAGTACTTGGGTTATATTATGATTATTTACAATTTCCTATACCCTTGAAAATTTTATTTTTATTTTATATTCCTGCGTTTAAGTTTTATTTATAAAAAAATATTTAATTCTTGGCACGAGAATTTAAAATTTTTTTTACTTCTTTAAATTCCAAAAACATAAGTTCAATAAATGTTGTCCGTTGTATTTCTGTTGTTGGTGGTGGTTGTAGTGGTGGTCAAAAAACGCTTAAGGATAAATCGTAAAATATATTATCTACAGTTTTTGATTTTGCAATGTTTCTTGCATTGTTATTATACAATTTAAGCTGATATTGTTGTGCTGGTATTCATCAACAATGAAATACAAACATCCGGACAAGCACAAGAACACTTAATATCCCTTCGAAAATTTAATTCAATTATGCCAAAATAATGAAGATTACAAAACAGAACAGAACAATGGACTTGTTGTTGTTATTCTATTTGATTTTTCGGACTTCTCTGGTTTAATACGAATATAATACTGTTGAAATTCAATGTGAAAGTGGAGAAGATTGTCATGTTGCGAGAAAAGTTAATAGAGAGATTTTGTTATCCTTTAAACATAAAGGAGAGTTATTGCAAAAGTATGAGGCTTTAAGGAAATTTAGCTAAAGTAAGTTAAAAGCGTAACAATCCGAATCGCATATTAAAGGCGTTTACAGAACTATAATTAAGGAAAATGGCGTTTCATTGGTAAATGATGACATTTTTTCACAAAATAAATATTTGCTAGTGCCTTGGTAAAGAGCTGTGAGCATTTTTTTAATTTATTGTATTTGTTGGGTTCAAAAGAAAGTATTTGAATTTAAGCTGTGCTTGTGAAAAAGTAACGAAAAATTATCATAATATGTTCTACCAAAGGAAGAACTATAATTTTCTCCCAAGATAATACAAGCGCTATTGTATAGAAAATGAAAATAGAAGAGAAGTTTTACTTCATCTTTAACCTGTCTTTCGGCAAAGGTCTTCTAACATTCTATCATTCATGAATAATTGTACCACAACTTGTAGTACCCCGCAGGAATATAGAACCCCTGCAATTGTTATAAGTGAGTCTTATGGTAGTTATTGTTGGAGTACGTATCGTGAGAAAGATGCTTGTTGTTTTCTTGTACTGCAGCCAAAGCATCGGTCCAAAGTTGGAGAATGTCATAACTCTTCAATTTCTAAAGAAGTTTTAGGAACTTGTTAAGTATTCGTTATGCTTGTAATTATTGCATCAGTTTAGATCTGTAATTGGACGACAGTTATTTTAAAGTCTTTTGATCCAGGTATTTTTTATAACTCATAAAATATCATATTGGCATACGCTTCCGTTCACTACAAATGAACGGTATTCGTTTCATCTGCATGTCGCCCTTTACCACAAAAAATGTAAAAAGGGAAATTCTAATTTTGTCATTCTGTTTGTGTATTATTTCTGACTTCTTATGCGTAGCGAAGCCAATTGAGCGATGTCCGTCTGTCCATCCGTGTTAGTGTTGAAATCAAGTTTTACGAGGCACAGATCAGCTAGAAAAAACTTAAACACGCCAATCGATCACGCATAGTGTCGAAAGAGGTGATATTGGAAATCAGCAAGATCGGTCCATGTTCTTCGAAGCAGCGGGCAAAACCCCACGCCTTCCTCTAATTTTTCTATATCATTTAAAACAATAACTTACTCCAATAAAAAAAAAACAATTATATGGGGCGAAAGAGTATTAAGAATAAGAAAAAAAGGTAGTTAAAATTTAGTCAAATTAAAAGACTGTCGCTTGCTCACATTTTCCAAACTACGGGCTTCTAAAATTTTCCAAATTTTTAAAATATCAATGTGGGCATCATTTTAAAGCTTTTGAAGATATCTTTATGGAAATAGCAAATTTTTTTAAAAATGATTAATCAATTAAGAGCCGATGGCATTTTTATGTAATGTTTTTTCTTTTTTAATTTTTAAGTTCTCTGTCACCTCTATATTGGTTTTTTCGATTGGAGTTACTTCAGTAAACTAGATTAAGATAAATGGTAAAGGGTATATAAGACTTGGCAAAGCCGAATATAGTACTCTTACTCCTTTAATTTTTTTATTTAATATTATTATTTTGACAAGATAATACTTGTCACTTGATTGTAAAGTACCAGCACCACATTAGGCATATTTTTTTATTTTTTTTTGCAGATTGAGTTCTCATAACTTTAAAAGGAAAACTGATGAATAATCATTTACTTTGTCACTATATTTAATTACCTCTGAACAATCTTTATCAAAAATACTGTTTATAATTTCTATGATGCCCATCGAACTTTTATGCTTAAATTGCTTTTTTTTAATGTTGCCAAGCCCAACGTAACTCGATTAATATATATTGGCGAGTTAAGACGCCTGGATTCTTGTAATATGACAAAATCTGGCAACCCTTTTTTTAAGTTATCGCTTGTGTTTATGTACGTGTTAAATATAAGAACAAAGAAAACTTAAGCATTTTCGAAAAACTTTAAAAATAGTGTGTTAGTTTCAGTTGTATAAAGATATTAAAAAAACTTTGATAACAATATTAAATCTCTGTAAAATAATATAAAAGAGCTAAGTATTTAGTATAACTGCAAAATACAAGGAGAAATATATTGTCATTTTTTGTTAAAAAATTCAGACGTTAACAAATTAAACAACAAAAAATATACCTGAGTTGATTAACTTACTGTCATAAAATTTTACTGTCTGAAAGGATAAATATAATTAAATTAATAAAGCCAGCTGTTAGAGACCTTTAAATATAGTCTAAACAAAGTTAGTTTAAGAAATTAATACACAAAGTGCATACTTGATTGGAATAAAAATATACTTTACTTCAAAATAGTTTTCATGCGCTCTTAATTATACCACAGTTACATTCCCTAATGGCCCCTAAAAATATGCTTGAAAGTAAAGAAAAACCATTCAGAAAAATAGAACATTTACTTTAAATCCTTCCACTACATTTTAATTGCTGCATAGCTTTTTTTGTTTTTGTACATTTTTGATTTTTATTTTATTTTTTATACAATTTTGCTTCTTTTCTTTTAAATGTTTAAAAACAATTGTCAAACATTTGACAGCCCTTAACTGCTTGTATTTTAACCTAAGCAGATTATAAAGCTTAACACTGAAAGGGAGCAAACAAGCAAGAAGACAAAAAAATAACAAAAAGACAATATTGCAGTAGTAAAAATAAAACAAAAAAAAAAAAATAGTTTTTCTAATACAGCAATCAGGCAGGCTTCTTGCAACATTTATTTAGAACAAAAATGACCATTTTGACATCTATGTGCATTTATTCTGCTGCATGTTGAAATTGTCTATTTTGTCCTCCAATTTAAGGGTTTTTTATTTTTATTTTTTTCTTGCTCTCAATTCAAGAAAATTATAGTAATTTTAGAGCAACTGTTTCTGTAGGTTCCTTTAAGTGGCAAAAAAGAAAATGTCAGTAAAATGTGGGTTGTGGATATTTTTTTTTCTACGTCTAAGCCGCTCTATGGCGCATTGCAGCTTTTAGTTTGGCAATTGTTTAACTTGGAGTATTATTATTTTATTTTTCTTATAACTTTTTTGCTTATGCTTGCTGCCTATTCCCTTCTCTGTTGGTTCGTAGTTTTTAAGAAACGGATTATTCTAAAATAATAGAAAAATCATGCCAAAATGTCAGTTAGGAATAAGCGAGAGGTATAAAAAAACAATAGAAATGTCAAAATAATTGCAGTTGTTTGTGATTGAAGATAATTATTTTGATGTACTGAAAATTCTTGTAAATGTTTGCTTGTGAAGAAAACTTTTTTAACTTTTTGTGTATATTTTTAATTTGTTTTGCAGTATATATTGATTGAATGTTTAAATAAAATATATATTTTTTAAGAAGTCTTATTTATAGGAAAATATACTGGTAGGTTTTTATTCAAATGTTATAAAAAGTTATATAAGAACTATCTTCGTATCATATGAAATATTTGAAATATGTTTATACCTGACAGAACTTTAGAAAGGTTTAATTGTCAAATAAAAGTTATAATCAATATCGTCGTGTATAAAATGACGGTTGAACAACGCTACCAACTTATCTAGATTAACTTTAAATTCAGTCGCAAATTCGCAGAACTTGTAGGCACCAATTTAACAACGAGGTCTATTTTTAAGTTAAATGCCGCTTCTGGACTTAACCCAATTCACAGCAGACAACAGAAACAATTTATAGCCTGGAGAAATCACTGAACCTTGTTTTTTTTTACAAATCAAGCCAGAGTTTGCGTTACGATTGATGGGGATCTTACTGCTCAATGAGTTTTTGTTTTAATACTTGAAACACATTGAATATTCCTACCTACCACACTTCGATCGCAACCATAGACTTGTTGAAATTAAGCTTTAGCAATATGCTAATCTCGAGAAAAGAACCTGTCAATGGGTCTACAAGGCTTTTCGGTGGGGCCATATGAAGTAACTGATTTTTCTAATAAACCAGCAACAAATGATATCTTGTAGGCCAACGTTGCTCGTATTATTTATGGCATACGGCCAGCAATACTCGAAAACGTGGACCAGAATTATTCGCTCTAAATGAGCTTCATCAAAACTAATGGGGGCAAATAAATGCTTATGATATGGCCCCTTAAAAAAATAAAATTATTATAACATTTAACTAACTCGATTGGTCGTATAAAGTACTCTCTATTGGCCAATAATATCCGGCATTAATTGCTAACATATTTCCTTTTTTATTCCAAGAAATCTTAACGTTATTTAATTTTTTTTTCTTGTTTTTTGTGGCCCCAAGAACATTTTACAAGAGAGTCTTTGGGTTAAATTTTTTAAGAGCTGCTGCATTGAATTAAATTTTAAATACATTTTTTTAAATATTTGCAACAACGTTGGATGTCATCTTCAGAAAACAGGAAACAAAAAATAAATTGAATTGAAAAAAATTTCTGGAGCTACATAGTTAAAATAATTTTAATTTAATCGGGCATGTCACACGTTTCGATCGGAATGGTTTTTATTCCGTATTAACAATTCCGGTCGATTTCGTTTTACCTTCTTTAGATTCCGATCGGTTTTTTATTCCTGAAAGTATTGAATCTCCACTATTTTATTTAAATGTTGCAACATTTTGCACACCAAAGTAATTAACAAGGCTAATCTAAGTAAGACACATCATTAAAGTAAATTTAAGAAAAGCAAATATAAAATTTCAAAGAAACTAAATTCCGCTTTGAAATTTGAAAGTGGTTTCATTCCAAAGAAATTTTTCGTTTTTAGTTTTCTGAAGAAGCAATTTACGGAATTGAAACCACTTTCGATCGGAATTGAGTTCTGTGACATGCCTGAATATATTTTTTGTATTTGAAAAAACTTATTTTTAATATTTTTGTTTTCTGTTTTAAGAAAATGTCCCCAAATGGTGATAAGTGCGAAATATTGAAAAATATTTTTATTTTAAAGAAATTGGCCAAGGGCTTAAAAAATTAAAAAAGAAAATTTATTATAAAGATTATAAAAACCTTGATATTTAATTTTTTTAATACCATTGTAGTGTATTTGTGTGTATAAAATATATCTGTCCACATACTCATGTGTTTGACTGTATAATTCATATTTGTCCACATACTTATGTGTTTGACTGCATCAGTTATTTCGTTATCAGCAAGTAACTTGATGATCTTGCTTATTTGAATATTTTATGCCCACACATACCATGCAGCTGGTCGGCATGTATTTATGCCGACCAAGCATTTTCTCACGATAAGTTTAAGTTAGTTTTTAAGTTTTTTTAAGACAAAGTAATTCAAGTGTTGAAGTACTATAGAATAGAACAAACAGAAATAAAAGTACGGTCGACCAGAATGGTCGACAATAAAACAAAGTAATTGTGTTATTAATAATTTTTTTCATATTGAACAATAAAACAAAGCAATTGTGTTATAAATTCTTTTCCATATTGAACACCATCCTCAGTTACTTATCTACTGCTAAGAACTTTAAAAACTTAAATTCAAATATTCACTTTTTTGTTAACTCGTTAATTTGTTTGCAATTGCAAATAAAAATATTTCTGGCACCATTTTTCTTAAATGTCTTTATTTCGCTTCCTTACCAACACTGTTATAAGCATACACTTCCGTATTATATTCTACACAAACAACTTTTCAGTTCTACCACCGAGTATAGTTCTACGTCTGTTTGAATATTTCTTGTCATACGCAACAGAAATTTTTTTTATTGACGTACTAAAACGTCTAGGGTGGCCTTTTTAAGATAATTCTGGCAACATTGTTTCAACTGTTTTATATACAAATTCTATTGTAGAAGTCATTATGAACCAATAAAAAGAAAACTTATCTTTCCTTTCAGATGCATAAAGATAAATATTCCTTAGTATAAATATCTTAAGTAATTTCAGCATATTTTTACTAACTTGAGGTCAAGAAATATTAAACAGTAAACATTATTTCTGTTTAATTAATAAAATTGTACATCATATTGATAATTAAATTAACAACCAAATTACTTTTTATAACATTTTTGCCGATAAAAAAAATTATTACGCTAGTGATGATTAATTAGCACGATGTTAAGCTATGCGAACTTATAAATAAACAAAGCAGATGTTTAAAACACATTGAACACAACCACTCAAAGTTTATTGCAATCGTAAACTTTAAAATAAATTTTTATCTATTTTTGATTACTTTTAACTTCCTTTTGCTGGCTACAGTTTTTAAGGTTTAAAACAAAAGCATCCCTACAAAAAATTCATTCCATTCCATTTAAAATATGAACAGAAAATTAGAATTATATTTATGTTACAACTCAAGTCATACCTTTATGGGGACTAAAGAAGCTATAAACTAGATTCTTAAAAGATTGTTTTTCCGAAAAAATTAAATTTTTACTAAATTTTATTATTATCAATTTTCGTTGAACAATAATCAAATATCAAACAAAAAGAAAAAAATTACATTTTTAGATTTACCAATTATTTTTATGCTTAACATTATCTTTCCCACTGTAAATGGAGTAGGGTACAAAGGCGACTTTATAGTTTTTAAACAAGCTTATATAATTATAGGATAATGTTGGCATACACACACACGCGCACCCATTTTTACATTTCTTGAAAAATAAACAAGTGAAAAAGTAAACTCAGTCATAGAAACTTATGCATGCAGTTACGAAAAGGTTTTTAATAGGGACGGGTAGATAATAATCTCATCTATACACGACTTCATTTGAAATTTATTACATTTATTATTGTACTCCTAAGACCATTTATTATTTTTTTAGAATTAATTAAGTCCTGGATATTATTATCCTAAATGTCTATTAGGAACTTTTTCGGAATCTTATTGGATCAGGAAACACCAAAAAAGGTTTTAAGCTCCACTATCAATAAACAAGATTGACTTCCCTCTTAAGATGTGGTCAGATTTGTCAAATATTTGACTAAGAATAAGTAACCACAAATTCTACAAATGTTTGTTTCATATTTCCTGACACGTATGCTTAGAGTTAAAGGTGCACTCTAAATTCAATGAATTTCAAAGTCGGTATCAAAGACCTCATTTATTTGAGTCTTCAAGCATTCACTCATAAATATATTTCGGCCATCTATCCAAGAAAATACAAATTAAAACTTGAAGGGTCGTTTCTAAGGCCAATAGAATTTAAATTTTAAAAACATACACACAAAAAAAGTTAAATTTTAAACACAAATTAAAAATAATAAATAAATTAATAAATTAATTAATTACTAATAAATTAATAATAAATAAATTAATTTAAAATGTATTTTATTACAAAATTTTCATACAAATTATTAATTAATAAAATGCATTTTAAATTTGTTTTGTTATTATATGAATACGGCAGAAAAACTTTCATTCGAACAATGGTTACATGGCATTGAGATTTAAAAATTATTTTAAAAATATGAACACCGTTGCTCATAAATAGCATGAACAATAAATCTGTGACTTTACAAAAAATGATTGAAAGGTATTGGATCAATTGCTTAGTCCATTTCACAAAGTCAATTTATTACCAAGTTTTTAGTTCAGTAAGGCGATGGTTGCGGTCATCGTAAGGTACTCCATCCATAGTTTTAAACAACGTGTGATAACAAGCCCTTCGACCGTAAGGCGAGATAACTTTTTATTTGTAAAGAATACAAGATTCAACAGCGTGTAAACGATATCAAGCGGTGTAATTGAATGATGGAATGTAATGAAATGGTGAATCTGCTCTTTTTAGCAGTTTAGTTGCGTAACTTAAGCCTACTTAATCATAATTAAGTAACTTAATCGCCATGAAATTTTATAATCTACCCGTTCTTATTAGGGAACACTACACATATGTAATTTTTAATTGCATTATTATTGTATTTTGTTTTAATTATTATTATTCATACACTGGGTAAATTTTGTAAATTTGTTTTCGTTTTAAAGGAAAATTTTTATTTAAGTTTTTGCGTGTAAATTCCACTTCGCTGTTTTTTCCATAGTTTATCCCAAAATTATGCCTGTAGGAGTTGTAAACAATTTCTATGGAATTTTCACTGCATACATAACAGTAACTTCGTTTTTAATTAGTTGCGCAAATAAATTTTTGTTTTTTCGCGTTGTAGTTATTTATTTTACATGTTTTATGTTCATAAAATAGCTGTGGCGCTTATAAAAAAGGAATGTTAAAAATACGTACAAAAAAAAAAAACAAATTATATGTTGAATTTTATGCCGTCGTTAAATAGCCAGTCAGCCAACAAACCAAGCAATCCGTCAGGCAGCCATTGAGCCAACCCATCCATCTAGGCATTCAAGTTAAAGTCTAAAAGGTAAATAAACATGTAAACTTATTTACAAAGTTCTCTGCGTGGAACGAATAGTGGGACAATTGATTATGAGCTTTTAAAGAAATCTTTAGCCGCCAACCATAATTATTGATAATTTAGGGGGAAGGTAGGACACTGAAAGATTTATTGCATTGCCTGGCCAGATACGTAAATACTCCACTTATATCCACTTTTTTCCTATTGTAGTTGCTCTCCCAGTTAATTCCATCCATAGCATAGAGCATAGAATATAACCCCTATGCAATATATTGTGCCAGAACTAGGAAACTAGGATGCTGAAAGGGGGATAGAGGTATAGAGGGAGAGTGCTTGTAAACATTTGATTTGAATTTGTTCCATATACGAAATGTTCTGCTAAAAACAATTTTTTTCTGTAATGCGTAGTAAAATTCACTGGCCAATCGACCACAAAGGAATGCGCTCTTGATGCAGAGCGCGTTGCGCATATGAAATTACGGTTTTCAGGAACGAGTTCCCTGATTTCATAAGAGCACATTCCGTTGTAGTGACGATAAAACAGTGAAACATACCTCACATTGCGTCGATGCTCCAGTGAGTTAATAGAGCTGGATAACCCACTGTCACCGGTGAGGTTCTTCGCTCTCTTCTGCACACTATCGAGAGTTGATAAAAAAGATATATAAAGCAAGGAGATCAAATGGAGTGAAGTATTTCTTACAACATTTTAGAAAACCTAGGCATTTGAATGCTTCTTTCGGGACATGAAAAATATGCTTATTCCACCGAACCTCGCATTTATTTTCATGCCAAGAATATCAAAAGCTACTGATTTCTTGAAAGAAGTCTGATAGCATTTTTCAACAACTTTTACATGTTCGGCTTTTGCCAGCTTCTCATACGCTGCTCCAAGTCGATCATCGCAAAGGTGATACTATGTGTTCTTTATCTCCTTTACAGATTTCAGTTTCGATTGTGATTCAGGCCCATTTTTTATGTCTATTTGCCTTTTCCTTACTTTTAATTTTATCGCTACTATTTTAGTTTAAACAGTGGGAGTTTTTTCTATATTCTCATAATATTACCCAGATTCTGGGCAAAAACGTAATCAATTAAACAAACTTTGATTAGGACGTGTTACCAAGTAAGACGAGGTTCCTAATAAATAAAGCCAAGTTGTTTTCGGCTGTGCGAATTAAATCATCGTGCAGGTACACGTCTTACAAAGACCGTAAGCTGAACCCATTAAATCTTGTATTGGTTTCCTTTTGCTATTTAAGAAGTTTTTCATTTTTTTTTTTTTTTTGACAATTAAAATATACAACAATTGATTAAGATGTGATATTCACTGTGTGTGGCGCCTTAATAATTAAAACAAGGACACCGTGAAAATAAAACTTTAATAAGAATTCAAGGTTTTGTGTTTTTCAAGATCTACAGTATATTGTGAAAGATGCATTTTTTGAACAACACAGGAAATAGTTTAAGGCTCACCGAGGTAAAAAAGAAACAATGCCTTCGTTGATTTGTAGAAGCGCGTGTTAAGTAACCAGGTGATCATGGGAAAAAAAAATCATGGTATACAAAATCAAACAAGAATCTCTGCATTTAAGACGACCATTTCGAGTACCTCTACAAGAGCCCAAGACTTAATAGGACAGTCTTGAAATCAAACTTGTTAAAATACTTATACTTTTCATTTGAGTGACTTAAGTGAAATTTGTTTTCTTATTTTGCTAAATTTTATAACATAACAAGTTTTATAACTTGTAAAAACTAATTTATAAAACAGCGTATTTTTACTTAGAAGTAATATTTTTTTATATATTTGTCCTAATGTATGAATGTATGAATATAATCCAACATATTTCTCTAAGCTAAATTTATAAAAAATTTGCTTTATAATTTTAAATTAATTTGATAAATAAATTTAACATTAAATTTTTTTTACATTAAGTCGCTCCACTGTTATACACTGTTAAACTCTTTGTATAAATGTATGTAGCATAAACACAAAGTTAAAAAAAATCCCTTTAACTTCTACTTTGATTTTATTATTGTTGGTTGTTGTTAAAAGTTGTTTGATTGAAAGTTCACTCCTGTTCTTAACAATATTTAACATATTTACGTTTACGTACTCCCACCCACTGTCAAAACGACTTTACTCAGGTCAAATTGAAGTTCATAAAATTGTTGTTGCTGTTGTACGTGTTTTAGTTTTTATTTATTTGCTTGTTTCTTTGTTCGCTTAACTAAGTTTTTATTATAGATCTTTTGTTAAGACTGAGTTATAACATTCAGTTTTACTAATTATTGGAATTTTGCCAAACAACGGAAAACTAACAAAAATCAACATCAAATAAAAAGTTGAAAGGACGTTTAATGAATTTTTAATCACAAATAATTCCTTAATTATTATTCAGTTTTGCAATTAATTTGAATAAACGGTTTAGTAAACATAAAAATATTGCATAGTTTTAGGCTGTATTTTATTTTTGGTTTTATATTTTATAAATCACTTTTAATATTCAAGCGGCAAGACATTATTTTTTATATTTTTATAAATAATTTTTATTTTAAAACAAAATAATTTTTAGGAAAAAAAATTTTTGAGCGATTATAGTCGTAGAAAATTTTCCAATAAAATGACAGCAAAAATTAGACACGAGCGAAACACAAACGAAAGTAGATAAATGCAAAGATTACTAATAACGAATGTGGAGTACTAAAAATATTTTTATATTTTCTGTTTTCTTTGGAAGACGTCCACATAAGTTTAATTAAAATGTTTCTCACTTTCCAAAAATCAAGGAATTAAGATGAACTTAAGCCAAATTATTTTATTCAATCGTTATAAAATGTCAAACAGTTCAAGTACTAACTAAAAGAAGCAATAAGAAATATAATTTATATAAAAAACAAAAACAACAACAAATACTCTTAAAATTTAAATTTTCTAATTTCTCTAACACAGTAACAAGAAATTGTTTTAATTTACAAGAAAAATTAATTTCAGGAGAGTACAAAAAATTTCCAAAAACTTGAAATTAACTAAAACAAATCAAAAAACATCGTTAACTGTCAAAAATTTAAGATCCTAGCTGTCGGCTGGCAAACCTAAGAACATGACTGGCAACAGTTGGCAGGCAGAATTTCGATTTTAAACTCCTTATGATGGTGGACAGCAGTTAGTTGTTGTCCTTCCTCGATGCTTATCTTATCTCGAGCGAGAGAATGTCCATTTACTTCACAGACTTACTTGCTCAAATGTTCTCTGTGTAGGTAAACGCTTTTACTGCGATTTTTATAAATTCCAATTTTGAATCAAACACGACCATCTAGTCGATGGTTTCAACAAATTTTCCTGATCAATCAATTTGAAATCTATAGCATAGACCAAGTTAACAAATCATATATCAAGGGTTTTTGGTTTGTTATAACTAATCTGTCATCAATATAACATTATTCTCCTAGGAGCCCAGTTATAAGAACAACTAGTTAAATCAACAAACTGCTGCTTATTTCTGCAAAATTATGAAAAAAACAAGACTTTTCGGTAGCAACATATGAAGCAGAGTTGTTACCTGGATTTTCATGCATTCGTTATTTAATAATGCTCGTTTAAAGTTCTTTGTAAAATCTGTTTAAACTCCAAATGAAAAGAAACGTTAAAAGCTAAAACATGTGAGCCAGAGATGGTAAAAGAAGTTGTACTAAATACAGTATTTTTTTTCAATTTATATTTTAGTTAATTAATTTGTTTAAGAAAATTAGGAGTTAAACTGTGGATATTAAAAGTGAATTGAAATGGATTTTCGGCTAATTCGGTTTTTTTTTTATCTTTATTTCGAAAAAAATAAAAAATAAAAAGACATACGGCATTTACACTTTGCAATTTTTCATGAAACTTGCATGAAAGTTTTGTTTGTTGGTAAATCAAGAGGGGTAAGCAATATGGTATTAGTTGAAGTTTGAGGTGATGTTACTGTTACTGTTACTTATGTTTATATTTAAATAACGCATATCCTTGCAACTTAAATAGAGAATTGAAACAAATGCATCAAAAAATAACATAGTGTAAATCTGGACAAAAATTATTCACAAATCCTGGCGCACGTTTTCCAAAGAAAACAAGAAACATTAGACACCAGAATATAATGCTGCTTTATCTGGATCATCTGCCTTTTTTACATCTATCTACCACAGGTTGTGTACATTGTAAACATCATCTGTTTAACCAACTAACTTAATCAATATTAATTTGGTTAGACGAAGTTCACAAAAACCCAAAGCCAAAAACTATATAGGGATATGAAAGAATCTGATTGAAGTAGTGCTTTATATTTTAAATCGCTGGTGATTTAACGCTGCAGAATAATATCGATTAAAGAAAGCACTGTGACAAAACATTCACAGATAAATGGAGTAGAAGGGCTGACAGGAAATTATTACGGACATGTTAAAAAATCAATAACTCTTGTAAGTTTCAGAATTTTAATCAAGTGCTGATGAGGCAAAGAAAGGTTTTTTGATATTTCGCGAGAAACAGTGGTCTTATGAGTAGAGTTACTGGATATTGTAAATTAGCCAACCGTACCAGAGAAGCGAAGTGACTGATAAAAGACTTTTTGTAGGAAAAAGTCAATAAAAGGGAGAAATTTTATTTTTATTTTTTTTTTTTTGCATTTATACTTCTTTAGAAAACTTCGGCAACATTAAACGATTTTATTTTATTATTTTTTTTTTTTTTTGTAACTCACATATGACTGCGCATATCGACGAAAAATTTAAATTGATATTTACGCACTCACCTGAGCCAATCTAATTTTAATTGTTCGTTCTTTCTTTCGTCCTGCATCCTGACTATTAAGGTCCAAATCCTATATCTTAGAAGTAAAACATATCGGTCTACGTGCTAATTTTATTGATTCACCCTTATCTTCACAGTTCTAGACATCTATTATTATTAATTTTTTTTTTTTTATTAAAATTATTTTTGCTTTAAATAATGAAAACTTATGTCTTAAAGACACAAAAAATCAATAACATTAAACCTGGAACGTTTAAAAATATTCCAATTATATAATTTGTATTAACTTCGTATTAACAATTTACAATTGCATCAACCTTGCCATCCCTGATGTATTTCATGTGTAAGTATGCATTTGCAACATGAAAACAAAAACTGATTGCAACAACATACCCATGAGTAAACGTAAATTATAAATGAATATGTAAGAATAAAAAAAAGGATATGAGGTGGTTATGTTTATAACGATATCAAAATGAAACATAATGCTTCTGTTGTGGCTGATGCTTTTGTTGTTTTTATTGTTGAAGTTGTCAAGATAACAACAACAGCAATAGCAGCGGTATACAAAAACCTAACAAGGACTTTATGTCCAACTTATTTTGAATAACAACTTCAACAATTTGACTGCTGCTGATGTTGTTCTGTTGTTGCCGGTTTTTTCTTTTCCGGAGTTGGAAAGGTATTAAATGGCATGATTACACAACATTACATTATACGGCCATGTGTATTTATGATTCTCACTTAAGCTTTTATATTTTTTTTTTTGAAATTTTATTTTAAGTTTCGTTGGCGTTACGTTTTCGTGTACAATCAAAACAGTTGGACGGTTTTCTAAGAGATGAATAAATTATGAAAAGTTGCGGTTGAAAAATACTCATGCATAAATTTTGGCCCTTTATCAGGCTGTAACATGTCAAAAGGTGTTTAATAATTAATTTTTTTGATAAGAGAGAAAACAAAGGTATTTGTAAGTTATACAAAAACAAGCTATTTAAGATAAAAATGTTATTAATTTTACAAACGTAAGAAGATTATTTTGTATTTTTTTTTTTATTTTATGTACATGTAAACTTTAATGTGAATTAAGGCATAAGTTCAGTTCATTCAGGTTCTTGAAAAGTCTTTCTCGGCATTAGTGTGCATCATAGTTTTGACTTGAGTGTCTCTTGGCCTCCTTAGTTAAGAGTTAGAAGAGAATAATTAAAAGTGTTGCAATTAATAAAGAATATACCTTTGGCTTTAAAGTAGATGAAACTCCAGAGACGGAACTCTTTCTTAAAACCCTGGGGTGATATTTTTTTATTTCTTTTATACTCTTTAGTGAGATATCGGAATAAAAGTCAACTGTTTAAGGATAATTTAAAACCAACTGATGTAAACTTCTTTTAAAATAATCACATGACAATTGAAGCAAGAAATTACATTAAAATTAAAGGACAACTACTCTACATGTTACAGACTGAATATTAAAAAGATGCTAGATACTTTGGAATAATTCAAAAATAATAAGCAATATTACGGTTAACACGAAGTAGCTACACCAGGCAGCTGAGCTTCGGTACAGAAAATTTCTTAGGAAAAATCTGTCATGTATTAGAAATTCCACAAATAAAAGATAATTCTGTGAAAGAGGTTGTTGAACATTCTCTGAGGGAGGTTTAGCCCATCATCAGAGAGGCCTTCTTATGCCAATGGAAGACTCAAGCCTTTAGATAAAATTGAAATGGTGGCAAGTACAGCTAAAGCCCTGGAGTTAAGTGAAATGATAGTTTATTTTGCTAAAAATCACTAAATCCACTGACGAGAAGAGGATTTACGTATAAAGGCATCTAGGAAACTCAAAATAACAAGGAAATATTTCCTGTGTAGCTTCCTAGATGACACACAATTTATCACACATAAAATATTTCCAAACTTTTGCTTGAAGCTTTTACACGAATAATATTACAAAACTTAGTACCTTTAACTTTATTGATCACCTGATTATAATGAAATATTTTGGTTAACTTTCCGATAAGCGATTTGGCTTCAGCCAAGCCAGCCAACTAGTTTGTGATTAAAATCTTCTTTGATTTCAACATTTAAATTATATAAAAATTATCACCAACTAAGTGAGAATTATAAGACTATAATACCTAATGATTTTTGTAATAAATGAATGTAACAGAATCATGAAAATGTTTGCAAATCTTTTATTATAATACGTAAGTATAGACTGCATTCCTTTTTAACAGTTTTAAAAAATTTAGCTTTTATATACTTAAGATTTAGGCTATAAAGTTCGCTATTAAGTATTCGTCTTGTATCCCATTAAAACTCATGCTGTGATGTTTTAAAATCTTCGATTAAATCTAGTACATATTATAAACACCACTACAGTATTTACAATCCAGGATACTTGCTCCTAACATCACAAGGTGACCATAAAGAAACCTCACAAGGTGATAGCGAAAATTACTTTCAATCTATGATTCGAAGCAGTGAAATTATTAACAAAAATATATTTTTTATTTTACAAAAAGAAAAAAAAAATATTTTATGCAAAATCACACATGTACATTTCTTTAAAACTTTTATAAATTGTAATTTAAATTAAATATAAAACATACTGCACGTTTCATGATTGTATGTAATTTGTTTATGATTTATATGCAAACGTGCTGAAAAATTGTTGCATACGTTGTGGAAGTTTAAAACTGCTGTTTATATAAAATAAGTTTTTTATTTTGCATGACTGTACGTATGTTAACTGATTTGAATATTGTTATTTTGTAATTTATAATAAATAATAAAAAAAGAATAAAAAAGAAACAGGCTTAAGGTTAAACAATTTTAAAACAATTCCAATTAATAACTAAACTCTAACGAAACAACTTCTTTTATCTTTACATGTTTATAGTTTATTTTTTCTAAATCTCGTTATTTTTTTTTTTTTTTTTTTTTTTTGTGAAAAATGTGTAAAGTTTTTTAAGTGAATTTTTTCAGACACCCTACAAGTGGAAATAAAATTTTTGGCCTATTAAATAAAAGTAATTTAATTGAAAATATCTAATTTTTTACACAAATCGAGAATAAAAGTAAAGTGGAAAATGAAGGTTTAATTTAAAAAGATAACTTACAGACACATATTAAATTCACTTTTTTACATGACGTTGAGTCACAGACGTTGCCAGGGGCCAATTATGATCACTTAAACGAAATACCTTTCGCAATAATTGGATCATTACACGGACCTCTATAATATTTAGCAATACAAAAAACAAGCCTTTACCTACACAAGCTTCCAAGCTTGCCAAAGATAATTTTTATATCACGTCGGTAGTACCAATTAAAGTCTTTGTTTAACCTTTCCGATTATAAAGAAGACATCTCTCGAACTTTCATTAATTTGTGAAATACTTTTCAATAATTAATACAAGTTGCCTTTTTGTGTGTTATGCTTCATTTTGCTTATACTAGTTTTCTAAGCAGATGGTATAAGAACTCCCTAAGTGTTGTCTAGAAATTTAAATTTTTTTGGTTGACGTAACAATTTATTCATAATCAGTTTTATCAGCAAAATGAAATCAGGAACTGCCTGAATGAATTAAGAATCTTCTTTATAGCCAGTAAACTATTGCTTATAAGCGCTTTCCCTAAATTACTCGAATTATGAACAGGTGCATAGTGGCTTGAAAACGATCAATTTTAGACATGTTGCCGTAATTTATTAACCACTGAAGATATCCTAATGAAATTAAAAAACAATAAATAAAATTTTGTATAAACATATTTTGTTAACTATTTTTTTAACTTTTTTATTTTATTTTGACTCAAAATAAAACAAATCATGGTAAGGTGAGGCTTAGGAAACTCCTGTAACTTAAATACACCATCAGTATACATGAAAGTGGTATCAGACGAAAGCTCCTGTATTCTAGATTAACAATATTATAATGATACTTTTCGCGATTAATTTATTCGCATTAGAATAGATTTTCTTTAAAATATGTTTAAAATAATGAAACGCCTCAGCCTCACTTTTACGAAATTTTATTTAAATATTGTTAGTAGTTCTTGAGATACCTGTGAGGTGTTATTTAAAGCCATGAGATGAAATACATTTATTTGATGTTCATCAACAGTCGAGTTTCGTTTGTGTTGTAGAGTTGACTGCTGAGAGTTCTCATGGCAAAATATGTCCATTTTAACCACAGTTACAGTGCAGTGAACTCCACAAAAGGAAACAATTTATTTTTTCTTTTTTCCAAATTAAATACATCACTAGCAAAACTTTAACATTCTCATTAAATTAGTAAAATAATTTAATATTACGCCCTTTTTAGAACTTCAAAGCTGAAAGCCGAAAAACTATAACTCTTTATTGAAAATGCTAGGAAAAGTCGGGATGATTTTTAATCCACTTTTTTTAGGGTATTTTCAAATTCTCTTTGTATCATCAATAATTTTTATATTTAAATGTTTCTCTCATTTATAGTTGGTTTGTCTCACATCCTTTAACATATTACAAATAGGAATATACTTATTTTCAGTTTACACAGATACACACTCATACGAACATAAGAATGTACTGTAGCAATTTATCAGCAAATAATTTTTCAGCAGTTTTGTTGTAACATGCTAACAAGAAAAACATGTTTTAGTTTTAAAGTGATTTTTTTGGTAAAAAAAGAAAGTCATAGTGGGACAAAAATAAATTCTTTTAAATTGATGGTAAAGAAAGAAAATAACTCTGGTAACATTTTTAATGGGCACTTTCATAAGACGCAACTGTTGCGCAACTGTTTTGCAACCGTTGAGTGAGTGTCTTAAAAAATCATAAATGAGTAGTTTTACACAAGTCAAAGTTGGCTATTTTTTCATTATAAAATTTACTATCTATTTATAGTCACCATGTTGTGCTTAGTCTCTAGAGCTGATCGAAGCTAGTTACGCCATTTAAATGTTATGAAACGACGCACTCTTAGGTGGTTCAACAGTTTGCAATTCTCTCGTAGCAGTTGAGCTCAACAGTAACGTCTTATGAACGTATCAATGGCTCATGCCAGCTCCCTAAAGAAGTCTTATGTGTAGTTGCGTTTTATTGGATGCTTTTAATTAAGAAACAAGTTAGAGTGCTATATTAGGCCGAATCTTATATACCTTTTACCATGTAAACCTAATTTAGTGAAGTAAGTCCAATCAAAAAAACAAATATTGGGATAACAAAGAGTTAAAAATAAGAAAAAAATTCAATACTATATAAAATTTTACATGGAAAGGTCACCGGCTATTAATGGGTTAAGCATTTTTTTTGTAATGTAGCATTTTTTGAAAGATCTCTTCAAAA
The DNA here is from genome assembly GCA_937654795.1 of Cistogaster globosa. Lineage (NCBI taxonomy): Eukaryota > Metazoa > Arthropoda > Insecta > Diptera > Tachinidae > Cistogaster > Cistogaster globosa. The sequence continues at coordinate 86,913,708 of OW569407.1, read as the reverse complement.
GCTTTTAAATGATACTCATACTTATATCTTAGATAATATGTAGCACAATCGTATTTTTCCATAAAAAGTTCAGAGGCCCATAACTCGGAAAATATGAATGAGCTTAAATTTTTTTCCTTGATATTATTTTCTTATTTTTTTTATTCTTAATCGCCCCATGTATTTGTATTTTTTAATTTGAGTTACCTCATTGTCCAAATTACATCGAAAAGTTAGATGCAATCGTAGTGCTTTGCCCGCTGCCTCGAAGGGCATGGACAGATCGTTTTGATTATCAATTTCAAAATTTTCGAAACCTTGTCTAATCGATTGGCGTATTTAAATTTTCTCTAGCTTATCCAGTACCTTGGCAAAGTTAATTACAACACGAAGACGAAAGAACAGACCGATGGATGGGCATCGCTCAATTGACTTCACTATGCATAAGGACTCAGAATATATATACTTTATGTGGTCGGAAATGGGTTTTGTAGAAATTACAAACGGAATGACAGACTCAGACATTCGTTTTTTTTCACTTTTTGTGTTGAAAAGTTTAATAACGGACAACCCGTTAACATGAATAAAATACAAGGCATCTCGAAGACCAGATATAAATAAATTCGAAGGTTTTATTATCTTACATTTTTTCGAGCGCAAGATTTTGCTAGATTTACCCCCACGATTTTCTGTTTCTTATCATTCGCTTTAACAACATATTTTTCTATTGAAGCATAAAAACTTTGTTACATCGAGAGCTACTTTAACCCCTTCACCAAATCATTTACAGAACATACGCAACAAGTGTTTGTTTTCCTTTCGTAAATAATTATTTTTTAGGCTTCCGTACACAAAGTGTAAAAACGTAACCTAATATTTTCCGTAACAATGTCCGTCTGTCTGTCTGTCCGTCTGTCACAGCCTCTATATCTGGAACCGTAACAGATATTCGCTTGAAATTTTTACAGAAGATTTATTACTGTAGCCGCTATACTAGTACAAAAAATTAAGCGTTTTCCTTAAAGTGGCGTAATATTCAATTATTTGGTTTTGTTTGCCACACACACACACGCAAAATAATAACATTACATTTTTCTGTTACAGTTATGTAATTCGTGGTAACAGTACTTTAAATATTTTCTGTTATTAAAAAATTCCAACAAAATGAGAGCAACTTCAAAGCATAGAAAATATTGGCGATTTCTGAAATTATAAAAAACTAGGGAACCCTCATTAATCAAGATGAGACCTCAACGAAAAGTGCAGAATAAATATGCTTCAGAGATTCAAAGAAAATTTACTGTTCTAAAAATTCCAAATACATTAGAAAATAAGAAATTTAGATATCAACATAAGATTGATTTTGGCCAGCTTAACTTAAGGATCATGTTCTTACATCAGTTTACCTATCACAGTTCTCTTTTCTATGGCTCAAGTTATCTTTTCTCAAAGTTTGTATATCTGTCAATTAACAAATGTTTGTGATTAACACTCTAGAAATCCTTAACAAATATCTTTTCAGATTAATTATCTTAATTCTTTCGTAATTTCCACTGTATTCGCCATTAAATTGTTGTATAACGAGGAGGCATTTCTAACTATCGTGCGCGTGTATGTAATAAAACGTTGAGTATATGAATACAAATAAAACTTTTTTTTCTTGTTTCATGAAATACATTTTTGTAAAACTAACAACTACTACAGCAACAACAACAATAATATACAATACTAACAATACTTAAAAAGTAACAAAATTTGTGATTTAATCCGCTTACAGCCATGAAAGATAAGCTTAAAAATACAACATGATGGCTGTATGGTTGGTTGGTTAGTTTGGTTTGGTTTGGTTTGCTTTAATCGTTCGCTGATTGTTTAGTTTAAAAGAGAAAATTATTTCTCATAAAAAATATAAGTAACAAAATAAATATTGTTAAGCGCCTGAAAGCATGCACAGTATTTAAGTAAATGTTTTGCAGGTGTATTGTTAGTTCTTCGTTTGTCCAACTTTGTTGTAAATTAATAGAAGTCATGTGCGTGTGTAATATAAATAGAAAAATGAGTTTTTATTTCGCATTTATGACCACAATTGTTTAGAAATAGTTTTTTTAAATACAGTGCTGTAAAATGTGGTAGGTTTTTCAATAGAAAGTTTTTACAAATATCGCCAAGGTGCTAATAATAAAAGGTAAGAAGTGGTTTTTTATTAAATACATGAATACAAAAGCAGTAAATCAGTGAAGAAAAAGATAAGGTTGTTAGTATTGAAAAAAGTGGGATTTACGGTGAAGATATATAGCACCAATGCCTTTTCCTATTTCTTTGGAATAATGTAAAATTTAACCTAAAATTCAAGCCAATACGTACTGTCTGCTAATTTTAATCGTAATATCTTTATTCAATACAGTCACCCTGAATCTGCTAAAATGCGTTTGTAATTATAAAAAAATGCTTTGAGTACGTTTGTTCAAGTTAATAGTTGGGTGTTGGCTGCTATTTTGTTTTTTTCATCATAAATTTTATTAGCTTCCTAAAGCCAATATTTCGTTATCAGTCTACAGAAGTGATCGAAGAGATTTATCGACATAAGTCTCTTCTCATTATAATTTAATGTCGCATTATTAGGTCGGCATCAACAGTTCCCAACTGTTGCGTAGTGGTTGAATTCAACAATAATTTCTTATGAAAGTACTCGATTACTTGTACAATGACCACAAAAAGTGGAAAAAGGGTGTATCTAAGTTTGTCCTTCCGTTTGTAATTTCTTCAATATCTATTTTCGACCCCATGAAGTGTAAATATTCTAAGCCCTTTATGCATAGCGAAGTCGATTGAGCGATGTCCGTCTGTCCGACCGTGTTAGTGTTGAAATCAACTTTGCTAGGGCGCTAGATAAGCTAGAGAAAATTTAAATACGGCGACCGATCAGACATAGTGTCGAAAGAGTTGCTATTGGAAATCAACAAGATCGGTCCATGTCCTTCGACGCAACGAGCAAAACACCACGTCTACTTAATTTGTCTATAACTCCAACTGAAAAAACAATTATATGAAGCGATAGAGAATTAAAAAAAAAAGAAAAAAAACGTCAAGTAAAAACATTGGCACTCGCCCATATATTCCGAGTTACGGGCCTCTGAAATTTTCAAAAAATTTTAAATATCAATATAGGTATAATTTTAAAGCTTTTGTAAAGATCTTTAAGAAAAACTAAAATTTTTTATAAATGCTTAACCCATTAAGAGCCGATGGCATTTTTATGTAATTTTTTTTTTTTTTTTTAATTTTTAAATTCTCTGTCACCTCAAATTTTTTTTTTTTGTTTTGATTGGATTTTCATCACTAAACCAGATTAAGATAAATGGTGAAGGGTATATAAGATTTGGCATAGCCGAATATGGCACTCCTACTATTATTAGTCAAAATTTCACTTGCTACGATATTAAAAATGATATTTGGTTGTGTATACGCCTGGGAAATATTGCGACATTACTTTGAAAATCATGGTGTGAAATATGTGCGAAAATTGCTTACGAGTTTTGGAAGAATAGAAGCACTGTCAGCCCCTTATGTTCGTTATCTTGTAAAAAAAGTGAAAGAAACTGGCATCCTCATCAATAAACCAACAACTGAAAATTTCGGAGACATCATTGGGACGAATTTTTCATAAAGACCTTGGTATGACGCCACACAAAGTCCAATTGGTTCACGAGTTGAAGCCAACTGACCATCCAGTAGTTTTTTTGTAGCATTTTCAAAAAATTATTGGGGGAACCTTTATAATATCTTGATATAACTAAATGTTTTTATGTATTTAAAGGTAAATTTCTACTCGTTACTTTTATTTGACCCCTCATAATGAAACCACTTCCTCAAACAATTAAATTCTTAGGAAATAATATTTTTCATAATTTTTCCTAATTTTTTTTTAGAGCTAAACACGTCTGCAATATTTCTTTAGTTTAAACTTTTCAAATTGTCTTGCATTTTTGCTTCCTTGATAACGACAATAGAGCGATGGTATTCATATCAATTGTCTCAGATTTTGTTGTAATAAAAAAAATAAACAAAAAGAATTTTCAAAGTTTTCCAACACATTTCTCGCCTAAAGCACAAATTTCAAATATTTAGTTCCGTTTTCCTTTATTGTTTTGTCTCTATGATTATGTGTGTGTGTGTGTTTAAATTTTATTTAGTACTTGTATGTGTCCGTATTTGTTCCTGGTTAAACAATTTCTATTGCCGTTAGAAGGTTTATGAAGAGGAAAATTTTACAGTTGTTATTCTATGATTACACTTGGTTGAATTTATTCATTCATTCACTCATTCATTTATTCGTTTTCATATTTGTGTGTAAAAGACAGTATTTGTTGCTTTAATACTTAAGTTTGTTTGTATATTTTATGTTTGCATGACATTCAAATAATATTCAGTGAAATTTCCAATTTTCCATTCAACACATTTCATTGTTTTCCAACGTTATGGTCTTCCTTGTTAAGTCTGATGATGATGGCGGTGGTGGGTAATGGTGTTGTGCCAATCGAGTGGCATAAGAGAAGGTTGGCTAATAAATAAGTTTAATTTTGAAGGCTTAATAATTGAAATTAAGCATCTGCTAGTACAAAGACATAAAAAAGGGACAGAAGGTGACATGACATAGTTTTCACGGATATTAAATCCATGGACTTTATGTCGCATCTTATGAAAAAGGGTCATACAAGACATAGAGTCACGAGAGTGTCATAATGTCTGCACTTAAAACAAAACCGGCTTCTCTTTCTAAAGATAACTTGCAAAGCCGGCCTTATGTCAGGCGCAAAGAATTTCACCTTTATGGTGTGTCCAACGCCGGCTTTGCTTACCAAAAATTTCCTGCCTAGACGGCATTCAGCCGGGCGTAAGGATTTTCTCCTTTATGGTGTAACCAACACCGGCTTGCAAAGATTTCTTGCAAGCCAGTTTATAATAACATTACATCTCTCTTACATAGAATACAATAAAATTTACCTATAATATCCACGGATGTTATGACTCTTCGTTGATGGAGGTTAGGCCATTGGACATTCTGATATGCCACCGAATAGAAGTATTAACACAGAAGTACTGATACGGCTCTCTATATTTATTAGATTAGAATCGTTTAATATCTAAAAATTTTTTAGATAAAAGCACTTGGTTAACTTCTCTTTAGAAGCTCAGTTATGATTCATTTGATTTTCTATACGATATTCCTTTCATAATTTGCATTTCCATATCAGTGTAGAAAATATTTTGACAAATTTGACGGATAAGTTGTTAAATTTTTAGCGAAGTTTTTATTAAACTCTTTAAAGAATACATAAGTGTAAATGTAAAGTATAACTGCAATAGAATATGATTGATGCAAATTATATAAAGAAATATGCTTTAATTAACTCGGATAATTTATGATTTATTTTTTAAGTCTGAAATTAAAAAATTTCCATAATTTATACTTTGAAATATAACAATTAAATGAGAATTATTTTTCGTAAAAATTAGGAGTTAAATGTAAGAAATATTGTACAGGCTAATATGTAAAAAAAAATTAATCTTTGACGTTTGCAAAAGCTATGAATAGGAATTGTTGCTACTTAAGGGGCGAACGTAGATCATGAGAGTGTATAGATCTTTTTACATCGAGATTGGGGAGAAGGATTACAGAGATGTTTTACTGTAGGTGGAAATATACAAACAGGAAAACAAGAGCAGCTGGAAATTTTAGTAAAATAAACCTCTTCTGTATTCTTTATTTAAAAAAATTGTTCTTGATTCGATTTGTTTCGCCAGTGAATATTATACTCTTGTCATAACTTTCGGCAAAGACCATCGTCACTGGCTGTTTTTTTGGTATGCGTGGCGAGCGCTTTCAATGTGAGAAAATTATTTTCAAGTATCAAAAGCGCTCAGTGCGAGTTTAAGCTTCGCTAAAAATTTAACTTAAACTTATCCGTCAAATGTGTCAGTGACGACAGTCTTTACCGAAAGTTATGACAACAATATAAAATTTATGTTTGAATATCTGGTAAAAGTTCTGGATTCTAAATCAGTGATTAAATGAAATGATTAAGCGCATGAGGGTGACAAGTTTATAATGAAATTAAAGGTACTGAGCATAAGTTATTATTACGTTGATAAAAGAAATTGTCAATTTAATCACCTGGACTTGACTTATGACTGCTGCTGGTTTTTATTTACATTGGAACAAATAACAGCGTTTTCCTCCGCCGGCAATACGAGACTATTTAAAATTCCAGCTGTGGTAAAAAATAAATAAAAATTATTTATAACAGCTTTTCTAATGCCAGCTGCGCTTTAGCAACGTTTTAAAGATAAACATGAATTACTGTTAGAGATCTGTCAGAATGAAGCAATTTTTGCCATTTGTTTTTTGTTCTGAAACTCAATACGGCAAAGTGCATCATACATTGTGTAGCTAATAAAAAATCCTCATGCTCTATAATTTGTTTGTAATTTTTTGAAATATGAGTTTTAATGGCAGGGGTACAAAACCACAACGCCAGGGTATCCCAAAAGTTTTTAGATATATTTAACTTCTCTCCAGGAACTGCACATCGACCTATACCCTCGTGTAGGAAGTGAGGAATCCTGAACAGGATATTTGTATAGAAAATTATTTTAAATCGGTGAACGATGCGTTGCGTCTTTAATTATAAACTTACTTTTTTAAAGAAGGAGAATCTGCTCGCACACAGATTTTCCTCCTTCAAGATAAAGTAGCAAACATTTGTTTCAAATTGAAATTATTTTTTTAATTAAAAAAGTATTGACAATTTAGCTATTTTTAGATTGATGTAGCGATCCTCTTAATCTGAGTTAGCACGTCAAGCGTAAAATTGCTTAATAATTAGCCTAAATGCTGAAATGTCATCATTGTGCAATGAACAGTAATGTTAACTTGTCTTATTTCTTAAAAGAAATAAAAGCTTTAGATTGACCTGAAATTCTTCAGCCATTGATAACGAGCTGTCAAAATAAGTTTCTTATATTTTCTCTAATTATGAGAGTTTATTACAGATAGACAACGGCTGGCCCATTTTACTTATTAATATTAAAATTGTTGAACGCAAAAAACCAACCACCTAAAAACTCACTTTATATAAAAACATTAATAACGAATTCTTAAAAATATTAAATTTAAGTTAAAACTATAAAAACAAATGGTTAGCAATACAGTCATTTAACAAGGAAATCGTAACGCTATTTCACATGCAGCAGTCAGTAACAACACAAAAGAAAGATGCATGAGCCTCAACATTTTTAATTTAGTTTTTATTACACAAATGCAAAGGCACATAAAATGTACTGCTAACAGAAACTGACACAAACTCAAGCATGACCGCATATTTTTACTAAAGTATACGCAGGTGTGTGTGTGTGTATATGTGTGTGAGTGTGAAACATGAATATGAATTAAATGAAAAAGAAAATCATGAATATGGCAGCCATTTAACAGGTAAAATGTAGTCGTAACAATATTTGTTTAAGCAATTTCTAGTTTTTATTCTTTTTTATAAATTTTTTTTATTTGCCATTATTTTCTTTTTCTTCATTTTCTTAGAACGTTTACTGTTAGAGGGCACGCAATTTAAAGCTTTTAAGTGCATTTACATTTAGCCGGATGTTTGCACTAAAACTTATTTCAATTAGGGTTGCAGTTTTTGCTTTCCATCTACCGGTCGTTATACTTTTTATTCAGTATTTAAATGAAAAACGACAGAAGAAAAACATTTAAAAAAAGGGTTAAATGAAAAGTTATTATGAAGATAAAAAAGTATTTAAATATAAAAATATATATGAACAACTATTAAATAAATGAAGATAAAGATTTTATAAAATTAAGGAAAGTTGTATAAAATAGAAAGTTTAGATTTTTTTAGAATAATTTTCATAACAGTTGAGAATGCGAAAATTGTATTCATTTTTTAATCATGTGTTTTTAATGTAAAAAATCGTTGTTTAAAAAATAGTAAATTTTCGAGGGCAATAACTAAAGCATAATATTTAAAACAATTAATGTTATACGCAATTAAATTTTATTTCAAAGTATAAATGTTGGTGTGGTTATTATATATAAAAAATTAAAAAAAATGTTTTGAACTTTTCTATTAATTTAGTAATATTAATTAAGCACTATCTGTTCTCCTTAGTCTGTGTCCACACCTTGCAACTTTTGTTGCACAGCTCTTGAGTTTGTGGGTGAGATAGAAAAGACATAGAAACGGGTACACTATTTCGCGTACTTGAATTTCTCTTTTGTTTTTTCCTTGTCTAGGTAACAAGACCAAAATTTCAGAAACAATATTTGAATGTGTGGACACGAATGCAATTTCAAAAAAGAATTTCAAAAAATTGCAAAAACGAAAATTGCATGTTTAAACAAGTGAAAGTATTGCTAATTGAACCCAAATGTAATTTTAAAAAATTTTGTCTTAACAATAACTACTTTTAAATTAAATTGATATTTTACCTTGATTTTCTTTTCCTTTACAGTTTTTAATTTAAACAGAGTTAAAAATTTTGTAAGCTGTGTTTTTTTCTTATTTCTTAAATATTTGAAGACTAGTGCAAATATTGTGATCCGAGTCAATGCAGGCTTAAATGACAATAGGTTCGGAAATTACAGGTTGTCCTACAACTTTATTTTCTTTAAGGTGAGTTTATGCCATAAATGAGGGTAAGAAATAAATAAATCCATTTGTTTTCATTCGTTTAGCTTTTCTTCACAAAAACAATGAGAAAGATTGTCCCATTCAGAAGAGACAATAATGAGAACAAAATTTAAAATATTTTGGAACACCCTTTATTTGGAACACCCTTTAATTATTAGATTTATTTTTGTATTACTTTTAGCCATTGAGAGCTATAGTGATACGCAGTTATTTTATTTGCCTTTTATGGTTCATAATACACATAAAAAATGTTAATGTTTTATGTGTGAACCCTTTAATTTTTAAGCTTATGGACTGTTCTTAAAATCGGACCAATTTTTAAGCATAACCTCTCAAAATAAAAATCGATCCAGAAATGACTGAGCTATGAAGACACAAATATACAGAAGCTACATTCAGTCGAATTGAATCGAATCCTCCTTCTTCTTCGAAGTTGGTTAAAAATCGCAACTGGTAGCTGTTGAAATATATTATTATACTAGAGAATTAATTTATGAATTGTACAATTCTATTGGTTTACCAAAACAAGTTTTTATTTTAATCTTAATCATGTGCAAAATTAATGAAAATTTTTCAAATTATATTTTGCATGAAATGTTTGCCCTTTTTAAGCGACTAGAACAAGAAATCATTTGGGCCTTGCACCTAAACTAAAATCAAATATGTAATTATAATACTCAAGTTTAGTATTAAGACGGATTGTATCGTATAAATATTTTATTTTCATTTTTGTTTTAAATAAATCAACTAAGTTTGACGGAGTCGCACGAACGGTTCCATTTATGCGCCCATCCTTAATATATAATTTTTTGTTTTATTTATTTATATATGTTTTTTTTTTTTTGGCACTAAAATTGTCTACTCATGTAGAAATCAGATGATCCATGTGCACACTCTTTAAGTGATAATTTTACTTTTTATATTTGTTATTAAAATAGAAGTTGTGTAAAAATTTCAATTATCTGCCTACAACAGTGTAGAAAATTGCTATATACATATAAATAACGTAACTATAGGGAGACCCTTTAATTTCGAAAATTTTAAGATTATAACAGATGTAGTTCCAAAGGTCAGGCCTGTATAAAAGGGACATAATTTGCAACGACAATAGCAGAGTTACATTTTTATCTCTTAAGTGGGGAGACTTGAAAATCCTTTTTTACGAGGGCTGCTCTATATATTTCTGGCCTAATAGTGAAAATGCGAATATTTATAATCAAAAATGGTTTTATTGTTTTTAAAATATTCTCCAGCATGATTTATACACTTTTGCATGCGCTCAAACCAGTTGTAGAAGCACTTTTTCCACTCCGATTGAGACACCTCTAAAACATGGTTTTTGAACACTTCAACAGCTTCTTCTGGCGACGAAAATCGTTGACAGCGCATTTTTTTCTTGATGTGCGGAAACAAGAAGAAGTCATTAGGTGCCAAGTCAGGGCTGTACGGCGGATGACTGATTAATTCGACGTTTTGGCCGGTCAAAAACACTCTGGTTTGAGCCGATTTGTGAGAGCTCGCATTGTCATGGTGAACAATGATTCGTCTTCTCTTGTTGGTTTTTCGAATTTCTCCGATGACTTCAGGCAAACAAATTGTAGTGTACCACTCAGAAGTGACCGTCCTACGTTACTCAAGCGGAACAGTCGCCACATGACCAGTTTTGCCGAAGAAACAGGCGACCATTTGCTTCGAAGTGCTTCTTCCACGAACAACTTTCGTTGGATTTTGCTCGTCTTTGAAGACCCACAAGGTCGATTGTAGTTTCGTTTTGGGCTCATACGCATAGATCCATGATTTGTCACCTGTGACGATCTTATAAACGTCTTTTGAAGCACCGCAATCATATTTTTGCAACATTTCTTTGCACCCATCGACACGAGCCTTTTTTTGAGCGACTTTCAAATTGTGCGGGATCCAACGAGAACAAACTTTTTTTACGGCCAGGTGTTCATGCAGTATCGAATGTATGTTGGTGGAAGAAATGTCCAAGGATGTCTCTATCTCTCGGTATGTCGCATGTCGATCTTGCATTATGAGTTCACGCAGGCCATCAATATTCTCCGGCACAACAGCCGTTTTTGGACGACCTTCACGGAATTCGTCATTAAGCGAGCTTCGGCCACAATTAAATTCATTATACCAATTTTTCACAGTGCTATAGGATGGTGCTTCATCGCCATACAAAGATTTAAGTTCATTAATGCACTCTTGTCGTGATAATCCACGTCGAAAGTTGTGAAAAATGATGGCACGAAAATGTTCACGAGTTAATTCCAATTTTTTCTATATTAATTTTTTCAAGTCACTGTAAACAACACAAATAATGGTCGTACGTCAAAACGTTTTGAGTGAGATTATGCTTAAAAATGACAAACTTTCCAATGCAAATGTCAGATTGCACTTGACAGCACTCAGTGTTGCCAGGCCAGAAATATATATAGCAGCCCTCGTACGTTAAAAAAATTTATAAAAATTATTTTTTAATGGGTTTCTTACACAATATTTTTTCTTATTCAAAAAGAATTTTCTTTAAGAAAAGTCTGACTTAAAATAATTTAATTAAAATTTTAAATAACACAAATATTTAAAACATTTTCTTATTTTTTATAACAAAAACATGAACTAAATATTTTAATGAACGAAAAACCCAACAAACAATTATCTATAATTAAAACTATAGTTATCTATGCAAAAGCAAATAAATTAATGAATAATTAAAATCAGGTAAAAACTGACAATTAAAAGTCATTAGTTTCCTTGTAAATTTTGTCAAACCGTTTTAATTAAATTGTGCCCACTTAAGTACCACTTTTCTTATTACGTTCCTCCTACAAGTAAGAAAGCAGCCTTCTACTCAAGTATTTATAAAGACTTAGGAAAAAAAAATAAAATTTCTTTTTCATTTATTCATTCTTTATATTTTAACCTTTTCCGCCAAACAAACAGATTTTAACAATTCAATGGCCGTTCGCTTTAAGTAGTTGTTAAGGAAAAATGTTTATGTAATGAAAAATAGAAAATGGTGCCACATCTTAAGAATATTTTCCTTAAGAATACTTCAATTATACAATTTAGAACATCTGCAAAAAAAAGAAAGATAGAGAAAAAAAAATAATCTTAAAGCAAGAAACATGACAACAAATTTCCTTAAGCCAAAGAAATTTTCTTTACAATAAAAATTCACTAGATACTGCCAGAGCTAAGCGGCAAAAAGGTAAAAAAAAAAGTAACATAGCAAGACCTCTTAAATAAGGATTTTATATTTTAATGGAAATTAGTGCCTAAACGTTTGTCAACAAAACGTTTTATTCTTTTTTATTATGCAATAAAAAAAGGGCTGGTTGGGAGATTATCTTATAATATTTATTCTAAAACTATAACAGAGATGGGTGAGTGTTTAGTTATTACGTGACATAAAAAAAAAAGATAATTTTATAATCCGAATCTAGCTGAATTACAATGACTTTGTACTTTTAGAAAAAACATAATTTTTTGGTCTTATTTTCCTTTCCAGCAGAATTTTTATCTGGGATACAAAAAAAATTTAATAATTACAAAGAAATTTAAAAGGAAAATGTAATAGAAAATTTTAAAAATAAGAAGCTTTAAGCAATATTCCCTATGTAGTGGACAACTGAAATCCTCCACTAAAACTTTTTTACCAGTTTAGTCTTTATTTTGAGGAAGTTACTTTTTATTTGTTTAGTTTCTTTTTTTTTTTTTGCAAAGTTGTATTCATTGTCGTCATAAGCTTACCCAAGGTGGTCATTTAGGTTTTCGTCAAAAATTAATGAAATCACCATCGCGACCACCTTGTTATTAATACGCCTTGATCTTACCTGTTATGAATTGACCTTGAATATGGCTTTCAAATATTAGTATTACAATAGCAGTACCAAACTTACACACAGTATGCAACCAGTATAATGATGAAACCGAAGTAACTTTAAAAAAACTCTTGCATCTTGCATCATACTTTCTTAGGCTGCTGTATAGCGCATGCAATTTCGATTTCTTAGTAATACAATGCAATTTTTTATTTTACATTAAAGACTTTTGCATCCCATCTTGATTGGTCTAGCTTTCTTGTTTATTACATTCAAAATGGTCTTTTCACGAGTTCAGAATGCGAACACAAGGCTTTATTTGTAATTTATATATAAGAATGGTTGGGCTTTATAGTAATGAAGACCCACAACCAAATACATATTATGACATGTATTTTTAATATCTACTTCAAAGTCTCAAATTTTTTTTCACACAATTACAATGCAATACAAAGCAGTCAACATCTCTGCAAGCATTTTCTATCGAAAAAGTCACTACATCGTTGGTTCATGGCGTTGAAGTGTATTCGATGTTATTTTTTGATCTCAATAATATCCCCAGTCGAGAAGGAACCTGCAACTATAGTTGCAGCTCTAAACAGGATTAAAATTATGTAATCTGTTAGTGTCGAAAATGTTTCTCCTAGAAGTGTAAAAAAGGTGTCTTTCAAATATATACTTCTAAAATCAACGGAGATCTGCTGTATTAAACAGAAATTTAAAATTTCAATTTTAAGAATTTGTGGAACTGGATTGCGAAATACTACGAGTATTTAGAGAGTATGAAAATTCTGACCTCAAAAATATTTTGTGTTTTAATTTATATATAAATAATTTGCTAAGATTAATTTAATTACAGCTGCATTAAACTTTTTATTTTATTTTATTTTATTTTAAACAATTTACTTATTTTTAATTTTTCTTAAAATTTTCTACACGCATTTAACATAACCGAACACTGCACAAGTCAAACTAAATGATATTAGTGTTTTTGTTTATCTGTTTTGTTAACTAACTCACTCTTAGTAGAGTCAAAGTTATGGCCTAGAAGAGATCAATATGCGCGATTCCCATGCATCTGGTTATTGAGAAAAAGTTATTCTTAATATAACAGATTTAAAGGGAAGTGTTTTTGTGTTAATATAACGGGTCATTTTGTCCAAATAACTTTTAGTAAAGAGGAAATAGTGATTGTTAAAAGATCTCAATTTGACAATAATGTATTTTGTTTTTGCAAAATTGAGTTTTTAATCTAAAGAAATTACGAAGCAGTGACTTCTATCTAAAAATGCTCTGTAAAATGCTGGCAGGTTGTAATAAAAGTTTTAAATCATATGAATTAGAATTTTTTGTTTGAATTTATTTTTATTTATTTTGTATTTAATGTAGAGCTAAAGGAGTTCATAGTTTTAATAACAAAAGTGCGCAAAGTAATATTTTTAGTTAAACACTGTACGGCATTATTGTGCTAATAATACGGACTAATTAATCATGATACACTTTGGATCCTTTCGGTACGTTTGAGCCTTGAGTAGAACATCTTTTAATTATCCCTTAAATCTCCGTTTATTGCTGTTATTTGTTATAGAATATTCCAAAATATTAAGAAGATAAATTTTTTAGCCTTAAGGTGATGTCAAATATATGACGAAAAAAGCATAAACACTATTTTTACAAATGTTTATTCAACTATTTACAATACAATACATCCGATATCTTACGTTTTATATTGAGCAGGATCTTATATTTCTGAATAAGTATTTGGGACGGACAAAAATTTTTTCCACAATTTAGTAGTTGCGTATCTTTGGTCAAATATTTGACAATTTGACAATTTGAAGTTTTAAACGATTTTAAATTGGAAGTTCGGTATATCGGTTCGGTTGAGGCTGCTTTAGTCAAAGTGGTAAACACGTTGACTACAAACCTAGTTGTTCAGGGTTCAAATCCTGCGGCAATCAAAATACAAAAAATGTTTTTTTCTGTTTAATGGTATAAATACATATTCAGAATGAACAAAAAAACGTGCAGTCTCCTTCGTCGGTATTTTCTCATATCAGATTCGGCGGCGAAGTAAAATAACTATCTATCTTTTTCCTTTCACCACCTATCTTATCTCTCATCTATCCCTTTCCTAAACGAATGTAGCACGGTTACGAAAAATAACTAAATAGATTTTAATGCCTGAAGTGCTACTTCTCTTTAAAAAAAAAATCCACCTTTTCTTTCCACTAGAAACGTTGTTAAAATCCGATTATTTAAATTTCATCATAAGAAAGTTTGCTTTTACTTTTTTCTTTTCTTAACAGTCATTTGTTGTAAAGCCAACTATAACAAAACCTCAGATCATAGACTTTGAAGATAATTTGAAGGTAATTGGAAAATTAAACTACACGATAAAATTAAAAAATTACAGAGAAATTTCTCTTCCAGTAGTATATCAAAAGCTCAAAGTTCTTGAATAGAAACACTATAAAATTTAAATTATTTTTAATATCCTTAGAAAATGAAAAGAAAAATAAAACCATTTTGAAATGAATCTTCTAACTTAAAATTCATTACCCTTTACTTTTTATACTTTAAAGAAAAAATGTTTAGTGCCCTTCAAACAGGTGCGCTTAACATTCATGTCAAATATATAAAATACAATTTAATTTATAATCACAAAATATAACAACGTTTGGTCCTTTGATTCAAAATCAATATCATGGCGTTGCAACATTAAAATGTGTTTTTTCTTTTCATTTCAAAATTTATTTAAGGGACATTTTATTAAGAAGGTGGAAAACTTTATCGTTTTTAATGTCACTCACAAAAAAGGTAATTGTTATGAGCAGATGTTTTAAATGGATTTTATTTCAAGGTGAGTCTGTGAATCAAGAAAAAAATGTTATATTTTATTTATTACGAGCAGAAAAATTTAAATATGAATTAAAGTAAAATGAGCTTTCTAAGACAGGAAATTATTTCAAAGACAGTTTGTGTAGAAAGTCAGTGTTTAAGTTACATAAAGATTTAAAAAACTTTTATAACCTGTTTAAATTTTAAAATATAAAATTTTAAGACATAAAATTTAAAAATATAAATGTAAAAAAATATTAATATCGATGCTTTCCAGGTTTGAAAGATCTTAAATGGTTACCTAACAAAAAAAAAAAAAGAAGTAACGCTTGAAAGTTTTTTACGCATATCAAGCGCTTCGTAGATAAATAAAATTGCTTGCGTTGTAGCATGCGAGTTACATGATGTCACCTAAATAACTAATAGCGTCCAACAAAATGCAGGGAAACAATAAAATATTAATTTTTTTGATTTTTGTTCCCACATTTTGTTGGATTGCAACGTAAGCATTTTTGCATATGTTGCATAGCTTAAGGATATTTTGTCAATTAGTTTTAGTTTAGTCTTAAAATTCACTTCTATACATAAAATAAAAGTTTGTGTTTTGTTTTTATAACTTGCGCTGTACCACCCTTTTAAAATACGAGTGCATGAGAGAAACGTTTTTAATGCACTTAACAAGCAATCGGTTATAAAATGCTTAAGGCAAGTGAATATAAACTATAAAATTATTCCATCAAGTATTTTAAAACTAAACAAATAAGGATACATAAGCACAGCTGGTAATAAAATTTATGTCGGACTATCAAAAAGAGGATCTACTGATGATACTGTGAAGCAACTCAATGGTGCAATGGCCCTGTGTGAGCAACCTATTGTGGGTTTAACTAAAAGATAGAGGAAAGCATAATAATTAGATAGGCTGGCATGGTGCTCAAAGAGCCGCAGGAAGCTCAGTAAGGTGCTTATAGAATCTGAACTACAGAATAAGTGTCAGGGCTGAAAGCTTTAAGTATCAGCTGATCAAAATAAAAATCGAAGATGTTAGTTGCAGACTGCATATGAAGGAGTTTGAGACGGTAGCTTTGAGTGTGTGTGAATGCCCAACAATGTCATGGTAAGTTAAGCCTTGGATAACTGTTGTAATTATAAGAAACTACAAGATTAGGAAGAAGAGCGACAGTAACTATTATCACAACAGTCAAGAATGAAAGCTAGTGTGATCACGAGACATGTTAAAGGCAACATATACGTGGATTACGAATCGGTTGCCTGAAATTAATTTGAGAAGAAATGGACATCGAAAAGGATTCCATAGTGTAAACTCTTATAAGCAGTTTGGTACCATATCCTGTCTGTATTAACAGCATCTTTCTCACCCTTAACTTTATATTTCTACGGTTAAGTTCAATACGTTAAAGAGCAGATAAGAGCTATTGCTGTGAAGTACTAAATGTACCAGGTTTCTGTTAGCCATGCAGTTTTGTCCTATAATACTGAAACAATGAGTTATTTCTTCTTCCGACCTATTTTGTCAATATCTCTAGTAAGGGAAAATATTTCGTTTATTTCTCAAGCAGTTTTTAACTTTCCACAATCAAAGGATAAAAACGTAACCCTAATTATTTACCCGTAATGTCTGCCCAGCTAGATTGGTCATATTTTTACCGGAGTTGTATTCTAAAGGTCAGTAGTAAATTATTTATAAACAAAATTAAGTTTAAAATTAAAGAGTGTCTCCTCAGCGACGTAAATTTCAGGTATGTAGCATAATTTTTGGAACCATAGCAAGCAGACAATACAAGAATTGACTTTAATGAATTAAGTATAAGTGCTTTAGTCTAAATAGCGGGAACTTTAAAATTTATACAGTATGAAAAGAAAAATTAAGACATGAAAAGATCCAACGTATGTTATCTATTTTTTGGAATGGTAAGAGGCAGAAATTTTAAACTTAAAAAAAAAACATAACATAATTGAAGGTGTGCCATGCAAACTATGGTACTCCATACACATGAGTGCAACTTGTCCTTAGCAGATTTAAAAAAAAGTGCTAAAGAAAGTAGAAGCTTTCTTTTGCAGTGATAAGTTTCTTGTTTCTATAACAATTTAACACTTTTCTAACTATTCAATTATTTTTTGTAATAAATCCCAACCATTACAACTTTTAAACATGGCTGCCACTTATTAGCCTTTTGAATGACCTTAAACCGTTTTTCCTTATACTTAAAAAAAAAAAAAATATATATTGCAAAGTCACCAAGAGCACGTTTATTTATAGCAACGACTTGGCAGCAGATGGTTGTTAAGCAACTGAAATAAAAATAAACAACGAATTCCACAAAATCGTCTTAGTAAAATAAAATTAGTTGCAGCAATAAGCTGACAACAAAACGATTTGAGAATTTCAATAAAAGACGGGAAACAAAAATGGAAAACGATAAATTGACTGAAATCAATCATAAAATTGCTGAAATTAAGAAACGTATACTACTGGCAGGTTTGTCTAATTCTACAGCTGCTGAAGCACTTAACAAAATCAATTCAATTCCTTCCAAAATCATTATTAACAAATTCTTTACATTCCTGCTTTATAAATTGCATTTAAATTTTATTTTATTGCTTTTGCTTTTTGCCTGCAGAAGGCCAAAAGACCGCTAATACAGTTGAATGGCAAAAACAGAATCGTATCAATTGTGATACAATTGCCTCCTTGAAAAAGGATATCAAAGAGCTTACAACAAAGTGTGGTCGTCTACGAAATCCCTTGCAACGAGCCATCATCATCAAAGAAAATCCAACAGCTGCTGGCAGTGTGGCAGCAATACCAAATGAAAAGCGCAAAACAACTTCTGCTAATGCTCTTCCCACAATTGTTGTGGGCAAAGTAAATTATCCCATTGGCGCCAAAAATGTTGAAGATGCCATTTTCCTAACAGACTTGAAAATAACAGAAAATCGCAAGCAGTTGGATTTGTTAAAACATCGCTACAAGTGTCGAAAACAACACTTTGCCAAACTAATGGAACAGTATCGTGAATTGTTGGCTAATAAAGAGGCTCAAGAACAGAATTTAGGTGAGAAACCACCAGAGACCTTGGAAGAGGATAATAATCGTAAGGTAAGAAAGCAAATACATTTGCAGATTTTGTAAAATTGCTTAAGTATATTTTAAACGAGTTCTTAATTTCGTTTTCCTTTTTGTACGTTTCTTGTTAGTTGGTTTGCCAATTGGAAAATCAAATTCATCGCACCAATGTTCAATGGATGGAGGCTGAACATATACGTAAGAAATATCGTTCCATTGAGGCTTCATTGATGAATGATGCCGAACGTTTTGAAAGAAGTTTAAAGGAATTAGAGGTTGCCTTAAATGAACAGCAACAAGAAATCAATAGACTACAGGTAAATTTTTGTTTCAAAAGCTATTGCATTAATACAACTGTTGGCAATAAAAAGCAGAGAAGGAATTGACTGACTGCATTAGTGAGTTTCAATTGAAGTAGAGTTTAATAAGTAAGTAAATTATTACTGACTCGTTTTTATCCTGCTTGTTAGGATACTTATTGTTGCATGTTAAAGGAATTACAGATGAAGATGATTCATAGTACGAGTAGTAACTGAAAATTTATTTAGGTGCTTAGAAGTCATAAAAAATCTTTAAGGGAATCCTAAATTATTAATCCCTTTTTAAAATAAAACAAAACAAGTTTTTAAATACAATTTTTTTTTTTTAATCCTCCACTGTGTTCATTAGCTGTGAAGCATATCCATTACCCGACCCGATTAAGTCGTCACCTGAACATTTCTTCGATTTTTAAGCAGTTTCATCGCAAAAACCTTTTAAAAATAATTTAATTAAAAGCAGCATTTTTGGTCCACAGGAAATTCGTTAACAAAAATCTTTTTACACAGCACTGAAATGTTCCATGATTTCAAATAAATTTTTTAGTTCACAACTAATGTTACGGCTGTAAACCTCTCCATTCTCATTTACGTTAATCAGAATTCTAAAAATTTATATTTCTTCTAGCAAGTTCATAACGAAGCCATTGAAATGCGTGACTCAGCCAAGGTGATCTTGCTTAAACAGGAACAGCAAGCTAATTTGTCACAAAAAACGCGTGAACGTCAAGCAATGGAATATCGCAAACTTGTAGAGCAACGTAAACTTGAGTTGGAAAGAATAGGACGTAAACTCTTTTATGAAGGCAAGACACTACATCACCAAGACAGCATTGGTTCTAATGCAGGAGATCAGCCTACAGTCAAGACAGAAGCCGATGATGATGAAAATTCTCAATTGAAATCTGTAACCAGTGATATGGAGGAATTGTTTAAAAATCTAATGGAAGTGTCGGGTGCTACAACACCTCAAGAAGTTTTCAAAAGATTCTCATCACAAAAAGAGTCAGCAATGCGTTTAAATTATTTGCGCACTGCAGCCGAGGCAGAAAAAGGAAGTTTGGAAAATTTGAAAGAAACTCTAACAAAAGAATTGGAATCATCAAAGTTTTCCGATGTCAAGGAAAGGGAGGTGTAGGTTAAAATTTAAAAAAAAGAAAATAACAAAACACTAATTATTTCCATTCATAGAAATCAAGAGGTTATAGAAAAAATCAAAACTCAAATAGCAGAGTTAGAGGCTGACAGACAAAGAAACTTAGAAGCTTCGGAAAAGTCCATGCAGATAATAAAATTCATCAAAGAACGTTTGTGTGAAATGATTTATAGACTGCAGGAAGTAGATGAAAATGATGTAGAATTAAAGGATAAGGAAGTGACCATTAAGGTAGAAGAGTTGCCAGATTTTTTGGTTAATGAAGCCAACGATTTAGATATTATTACGGTAATTGAAGTAAACCAAATTAACACATAAAGAAATTTAAATATTTAAACCTTCTTTTAGATACTTAAGCTTAAATTGCAAAAATGCCAAAATTTAAGCAAACAAAAAGAAACGTCCCTAGAAAAACTACATTTGGATATAAGTGTAAGTTTGTTTTTTCTTTTCTTGTTGCTAGTTTTAAGCTATAAATTTTAACCTTTCAATAGGAGGAAGAATTTATGTCCTCCTTACAACCACCTAAAACAACAACAGGCCAAGAAGGTGAAAAACCAGCTGCTATGCCAATGTGTTATTATAATTTACTGGCTGGACGAGCACAAAGAGCTGCAGGCACTTCTTCATCATCACCTGAACAAGCACCAGCAGCAGGTTAATTAAAAAACATGAAGCTAATAAACAAATTAATAAACGATTTATGTTAAATTTTACTCTATCTATCACTGCCTGTCTCTCTTTTTCTCTTGTTCTTTGCTTTTTTCCCATCCAGCTTCCGCAGCTAATGAAGAAGAAAGTGAAGTACCCTCACGTAACTATTTGAAGCGACAGTCATTAATGATAGTTGATCAAAAGTCTCGTAGAAAACCTTTTAGACCAGCACCAGTCGCTCGAAGGAAATAAATAAATTTTAATGTAAATAAAATTTTATACTGAAGCCTAAATGTATGCAATATAATTTATTTAATTTTTCATTTAAAACTCATCTACAGTTATTTATGACTAGTAAATACAGCATTTAATATTATGACTATTTGCTATATCCGAACAAGATACTAAAGAGCAATAAAAAAGAAAGAAGGAAAAATAATAAAAAGCAAAAGAATTAATTTTAAAATACTTTTAATTGCTGATGTTTATTCGTTTGTACGACAGTTCATCTTTTATTAACTTATGCCTTATTAATTAAAAGCTTTGCATTGACCATCAGTTTCAACCAAATCACAGAACTCAGTAGAGCTTTTATATTTGTATACATCATTGTGAGTAATTTTTTTGCAAACGCCGTCTGCTTGTTGAAAAATTTTGCTTAAAAGAATGCTTTAAAATTTTAATTCCTTTTCGCAACCACAGATTTTTTTGGGGGGTTTTCATTTCATTTTATTTTGTATTCAATTGAATATTTTGAAGAATGTTTCTTTTTTATTTTCATTTAACAGTCTTCTCTGTATTTTATCTCTTGTGTCCTTTTCATTCATGTTGGTCATTGAATTGAAATTTTTGTTGCCATTTTCTCTTAACAAATATAACCAGCACCCCAAATGGCACTTGCAAGCACTTATGTCATCGTCATCATCATCGTCGTCGTCGACGTCGTTGTTGTTGTTGTCGTCATTTTGATCATTGTAGGCAGTCACACAAATAAACCAAGGATTGCCACTAATGATGATATCAACAAATATGCCCCTGACATTATGCAATGAAATTCATGCAAACAGCTAGCAAATGTAAAGAAATAAATAAAAAAAAACAAATTGAGGAAAAATAATGAAAAAACGAAAACTTAACCAAAATGGATAAGTATAAGTGAACAGTAAGGAGATGATATGTTTGTATGCAAATTGTTGATTTCAAGGATTTTCGTTGTTAGCTTACGCTACTGTTACAATGTGTTTATCATTTTTACATGATTGTATTGGATGTCTAGCAAAATTCTTGATGAAAAATATTTATAACATAAACTTGATTTACTATCGGTATTACGAAAGTTTTTAACAATTTTGTAAAAATATAAGAAAAGTCTTTTGCCCAAATAGAGAAAATTTGTTTCTGTTTTATGTTTTTAATCATGTGTTACGCTAGATTTTTAATGAGTGATATTATGACTCATGCCAGGAATGACTCGTTGGCTATTTGAAAAGCTTATTTTAACGGTTTAGAAGTTAACTGTAGGATATTCTTACGATTTATTAATATCCAAACTCAGTTTAGTGCTCCCATCGTTGCTGTATCTGAAAAACAAAAATTTAAAAAAATATATCCTTTCAAGTCATTTTATTTGAGAAAATAACCAGTCAAAGGCAGCTGCTCTATATCATCGCTTTAGCAGTCTTAATTAGTTCTCATCGTAAAGGTTCATTTTGACTTTAGCACACCATTTCCGAGTTTAATAATTTACGAAAAGTTCCTGGGCAGACATATTTCTTGCAATCATCTTAAAGCAAGCAAATATCGCATGCATGCATAAAGAAAAGAGATTCGTTGTGACAACTGAGTTTGTTGCCAATCGAATTTTGTTGGCTGTGAGAATTATTTGAAATTCGGTTGAAATGACTGAATGAATAAAATACTCGTAACCAATTAAAAAATGATTCGAGAAAGAGGAGTTAAATTAAAAACTTAAGATTTTCATAGATAACTTTTTTTAAAAAATAATTTCAACAGAGAAGAATATTACAAATTACATGTGAGCCCCACTATTTCTCCTTATTTCTTTCTTTCTTGCTATTTAAAAATTTCTTCTATTTTCCTTCTATATGGAAGTACTATACGTTTGCAAATGTTGTCTAGTAAATAAAACATTTTAAAATTCTTAAAATTGCCTTTTTTGCTCTTGTTTAATTTACCTTTCAAAAAAAAAAATGGTTAATTTTTCTGTACTCTCATAGTTCGTTGTGTTCTTTTTTTATGAAATATCATTTTGTATTTTTATTTTGTGAATTTATTTCGTTCTTTATTTTTTTAAATGTTAAAAAAGCTTTCGTTTTCAAAAGTAATATAATCCATTTTTGGTTTTTACAACCAACAGTTGAGTATCCGTATTAATGTGCTGAATTAATTTTGTTGAATTTTCAAGTTGACAGAAATGAATATAGTAATGACACAAATCGGTCGAGCTTACTTTTTGAACAGTTGCTGTGACCGACTATTTATTAGAAATATCATTCTTTTGTGATTAATATAAAAAATATGTCAAGATTATATATTAGCCAGAGTAAAAAGTAAATTATGATGTTAGTGGGTAAATTTCAATAATTTCAAACGATTTTTACCTATCTGTTTTCTGTGTGTGGTTAAAGTAACATTACCCAACGGATTATTTTAAATCGCTACATTGTATCACGAACTATTTCATATTGCACAATACCTTTCAGAATTTTTCCAACCTGTTTTATTTAAATTGCAATAATTATAAATTTAACCCTAATAAACAAGAAAAAAGAAAATAAATAATAGTTAAGTATTACATGATTTTATTGTACTTGTTAAGAGTAAAGCAAGCAACAATCAGTCAGTTTGAAGTACAAATACTCTTACGAATCTTCAAAGGAAAAAAGCACATGAAAATAAAATAAAAAAATTTTCTCCAGTGAAGTTAGGCTGGACATAATTTTTTTATTTTTTTATTGCAATGCAACATACGAGAGGAAGTTTTCAAGTTTTCACAAATCCATAGTAAAACAAATTTTTCAACAAATTACCTGTTATTGCTACTTTGATTAGCCGACCACAAAGTATAATCTTGAGAGGCTTAAAAAGAGAATTGTTTTTTTTTTTATGCGTCTTTTACTATTTTTAAAATTAACAAAAATGAAAGAAAATTAAGTTCTCTTTTACAAAACTGCTCATTAACCTCGTTTGTCTAAATAAAATTATTTGTTTTTTTTCCTAAGTACTCTTTATTTCGTTGCTTTTCCTTTTTGTAAGAGATTGATGTTGATGTTTCTGTGCAAGATTCGCAAGATTGCATTGTCAACTTGAGGATTTATTTTCTCGTAGAACTTTTCACGATAAATTCAAAATCTAAAGTGTATAATTTTTCTGTGAGCTTCAACTATTTTAAGCATTTCAACTTGCTTGAAACGAATAAATTCATTAGGCAATACTTTAAGGAAGCTTCTAATTAGAGCAAATTCCTCAGCTATCGTGGTGATAGCTTTTTGTGTAGCTTGCACATTTAGGACGCATGTCATATTAAATCGTTGTTTTAAATCATGACTGTCAAAACGATCATAAGCATTTGAGTTGTCTGACAAATGTATTTATACTGACGCTGATGTTAAGATTTATCTGTTCAGAATTGTTTTTTTTTTAATTTTTTACTTCAATACTTATTATTGATCATCATTTCTTCATTTAGTTGATAAATACCCTTCAATACAACATCCATTTGCAAGCAAATAATGTGTTCATATTTTGAGTTCTTATGCATAGCGAAGTCGATTGAGTGTTGTCCGTCTGCCCGTCTGTGTTCGTGCTAAAGTTAACTTTGCCAATGCACTAGATGAACTAGAGAAATCTTAAATGCGCCAAATGCTCAAAAATAGTTTCAAAATTTTGCTATTAAAAATTAGCAAGATCAGTCAATGTCCTTTGAGACAGCAGGCAAAACACCACGCCTGCCTCAAATTTTCCATATCATTTAAAACAGTGAAATAATTTAAATAAAAAAAAAAAACAAATATATGGGCTGATAGCGAATTAAAAAATAATAAAAACTCTTTAAATTAAAAAAGTTCACCCGTATCTCAGTTTTGGGTCTCTGTACTTTTCATAGAAAAGTATGATTGGGCAGCATATATTTTAAGATGTAAAATGTCTTAAAAGATTAAGAGCCAGTGACATTTTTATTTAAAATTATAGTTCCTGACCTTTTTTGTTTCTTCTTATTTCTAATTCTCTGTCACCCCAATATTTATATTTTTGATTGGAGTTAATTCACTGAACTAGATGTACATGTGGTGAAGAGTTTATTAGATTCTCCTAGTCGTTGATGGTTTTTTCATGTGCTGGAGCCAAGTAAAAGCAAGAGTAATAATAACTTGACTCGAATCAAAGTCTTAACATATTCGTATTTTAAGAAAGGAGTAAATATTGATAACGCCTTAAGCTTATTTTTATTTTAATTTCCAAAAAATTTTGAACAGAAACATTATATAAAAATTGGTGTAATGGGGTAGCTGCGCACACCATTTAAATACGTATTTTGTAAATTTATTTATAAAATAATTTTTAATAAATAAATAAATAAATAAAATTATTTACAAATGTATGCGGAGTTAAATGTGGAATCCTTAAAATCGTTTTTAGTTAATTCACCTAATTACTGCTTGATTCTCTCGAACATATTTACGTCCTGATATTCCTTTGGAATATTTATTATTTAAATCTGAAACATAAAATGTGTTACTGTAGAGAAATTATATCCCTAAAGCTACTACAGTACAGTTAACGTAGATTAACTAAAGAGATTTTTATATAATGACACAAAAGTAGAGCCAAGAGAATGTCAAATATCTAATCCAATCCCACTATTCTCAGACGTGAATATCCATGTAAATAGCGGAATAAAAGGTGTTAAATTTATTCTTTGGAAATTTCTCAAGTCAAATCAACAGAAGTTATTGTTCTGCAGCTTTATCTAGACACCGTAAATAATGTTTTTTCGCGCATTAAATAAAAAAATTTCTAAACATTTTTCAGAAAAAAAAAAAAAATATTTACAAATGAATAAGAAGGTTTTCAAAAAAATGTTTAGAAATTAAATTTTAAAAAATAAACCTTAAGCCGAAAAAGTAAAATTCTATTTCATTTATGATATCCACGGTTGGAAAAAATTTAAAATTATTATTATAATTTTAATTTTTATTAAATTAGGATTTGATTGTGGATATTATAAATTTCCTTGGAAAACGTCCGTATACATTTGTAAAATAATTTTTTTTCTAAAAAGGTTTTTAGAAATTAAAATAAATGATTTAAAGCCAGAATTGATTTCAATTCATTTATAATATCCACAGTTCAAATCTAATTTAATAAGAATTAAAAAAAATATATTAAAGAAAGATATGCTACCACAGCACAGCATGGTATGATAATCGTTAAAGCGAGAAATTACTTCTCCTGCATTAATTTCTTATTTGTTTGAAATAAGTAAAAAAAAAATAAAATTTAAAAATTATTTTCTCAGCTTTAGTTTTTGCTTTGAAAATAATAATTATTTTTATCTTTTATTTTAAGCGTAGAAAGCAAATGCCCTTGTTGATCACTATCTACCCTATATCTAATATTAACCGTTTTAAGTTCAAATTTATTTACTAAATCGATGTAAGCACTTTTAAATGATAAATAAAATTTAATAAAATCAAAATTTTTTCTAAGCAAAATATAGCACTTTTAAATAATAAATTAAACCTTTAAAATAGTTTTTATTTTCAAAGCAAAAAAAAAAAATAGTAGCTTAAAAGTTTCTTTATTTTTATTTTTATTAATTTAAGACCTTTGCTGTCCCTGCTTTTCTTCAATTAAGTCGATAGTTAATACTTAAACATTAGAGTCAAATCACGATAATATTTTTGTTGGACAAGAAGACGAGTACATATCTCCAAGATTGTGTAATTTGCCCCATTGTGGAGTCTACGACAATTCACTATATGAAAACAACACCTCAAGAAGCAATGCTATTTTGGTTCTTATATACCACATACTGGCGTTGTTTCCATTACAACTCATTGCACAGCCCCTGTAGTCACGGCATTTCCCATTTCACTGGTCTATCCAGTGGTACCTTTTCAGAAATTGCTCGCCTTGTTATTTTAATAATTTTGTAATTTAGTGTATTAGCTCATAATATATTCACAATAGGGCTAATTTTTTAGATTATTAGTTTAAACAAACTTTGTAAACTTTAACTAAAAACTTTTTCCAATAACCTCGTACAGTCTACGAGCAAATCAACACATATATGTGTTTACTATTACAAGTACTGTGTGCCCGCTTGAGTTTAAATAGCTGAAGTTTTTGTTAAATAAACAAAAAAAAATAAACAAAAAAAAAAAACTTCACAAGCTCATGAACACACAATGATTATCGCCGTTATATGCAGCCTGGTATAAATATTGTAATATTAAAACGTACATAAACGTCATGTTAGCATATAATTTGTTAATGTTTACTTGACCACTCCTAATTGCATGCTAAGTATTTTTTATGCTTTTTAACAGTAAAACCCATGCACACACGCACACATGCACACACACAGCACACAGTTTGTGATCGTATGGATGTATGTTTAATTTTGATGGTTGGAATATTTAATGCAAGCAAAGCCATGTGTAGCTGTGTGTGTGTGAGTGTTTGTACACGTATTTATTTTTAACAACGTAGCAAGCCAGCTCTTGCTTGTCCTTAAATATTTTTTAATGTCATAACCATCTCTAGGTTAAGTCAAAAAAGGACACAAATGTTTATAAATGTGTCTGTGTGTGTGTGTGTGTAAAATATACGAGTATTTTCATTTGCTTGTTTGATGACTGATATAAACTGCTAGTTAATATTCATAGCCAGAGATTAAACACTATATAATACAACCATGTATACATCAGTTTGTATTTTAAGGAAAAAGTGTTATGGATTTAACTAGTCCTTGTCTAATCTTACACAATACACAACATACTCACTCACCTACACCCTCTAAACGACATCTACTTTCGCATTCATTTAGTCATTCCCTTATTCCTTAACTTGGTATGTTGTTTGTACTATTATTTGTAGATCTAAATTCAAATATTTATTAAAGATTTTCAGATTTTCTAATGTTTACTTAGATGTCATCAGCAATTCTATCGTATCATTTAAACGAAACATTTCCTTTCAAAAGAGTTGTCACTCTTAACAGGTTATTTTTGTGATATGTTGACGCCATATTATGGCTTTTGTAAATTTAATGAATGTTAAATAAGAAAACGTAACAACAAGTTCATTAACAAGGACACAGAAAGGACAAGGATTTAAAAAGGAAATTTAAAAAGAAAATGCTAACATTATTAAAATAAGCAAATATTTTGAAGTTTATGAATAAGGTTTTCTTAAATTATGTGGACAATACAGGCCAGCATACAACTAGAAGTTTTTTGAAAATAAATTTAGTTTTTTTTTTTGTAGTCGGAACGGCCAAAAAAGTTGATCTTTAAATAATTATTAATTTGAAATAAACCACGGGAATATCGAAAATATCATGCTAGTACTTATTCCAATTAAAATATTAAAACGCCGGTTAAAATATTTGTGAGACGTTTTCTGAAGAGCTAAGTAACCGCAGGCAAAGTGGACATCAACACGTGCTTTCACCCTAAAAAATCAATGTCGGTGATTTAATAATTTAATCTTGATAATAAATAGCATGATATTGTTACGTTTATCCCTTTAAGGATAAACGTACGGATTCTTTCGATTGCAAACACCACTGTTGCACATTATAAATTCGCTATTTTCTTAACTTCTTATGGCTCTATCTTGGCTACATACTTGATCCAAATCCTACCCGTCTTTACGATCCTTTGATTTCGTATTTACTAAACATTAGTTATTACAAACGCAGCCATCCATGCTACACTACTGTGTTGGTTACTTCGATGAGTTATGAACTACTCGATGCCCTGTTTAGTAATCTCAACCATAACACAGATCTCTCCTCCACCTTGATTTACACCCAAGCCAATCATCCCTATTAATCTAATAGCCACATTTTAACTTCTGCCATAACACTGCAATCATTTGGTTACTTCCTTCCGCTAAAAAGCTAGAACTTTTTTCTTTTCTTATAAAGGTCGTTTTGACAACTATCTATTACTAATTTTTATTAAATAGACGTCTGCACTAATTTTTCTAGTCCATGGCTTCATACAATAGTTGTCTTTCTTTTTCCGGGAGGTTTGTAATGCTGTTTCTAACTTTTTAGTTGCCTTTCACACTTGTTGTTCTTTCCTTTTACGCATGTCCGAAGATGGGCTCAAACTCACGATCTTTTG
Source organism: Cistogaster globosa (assembly GCA_937654795.1). Lineage (NCBI taxonomy): Eukaryota > Metazoa > Arthropoda > Insecta > Diptera > Tachinidae > Cistogaster > Cistogaster globosa. The sequence goes on along the minus strand of OW569407.1, from coordinate 86,884,757 downwards.
CTTTACAGCACGCATCTCTACCAATGCAGCCATTAAGGTTGATCAACTTGTGTTAGCTAATTGTCGTATTATTCTATACACACACCCAATGGTGGTGGAAGTAATTTTTTGTCACCTTCAGAAAACAGAAGTTATGTTTTCTTATCATGCACTTACGGACAACAGCAACAGGCGTTGCCAGATCTTATGTTCGTAACAATATTTTTACAAAAAAAAATAATTAATTAAATAATTATTGTTTGTCTATAGAAGGAGTAACATTGTGGCAGGTCACTATAATTTTGGTGAATTTTTAAAGTCTTTTTTTTTAATATCTCATTACTGATGATATACACTAAATACCGGGGCTGATAACTGTCGTTTGTTTTAACCATAGACCCATTATGGCTCTGAAATTTCTCAAATATTTGACCGAGATCTTTAATCTAATTCAGCCTGTTTTCAGATTCTATATTTCAGTCTCGGATCATATGTTGCCTATTTCAGGTTAAAATTTTCTTGTGCTCTATTCTTATGTTTCTCTTGTCCTTCTTATTGCTAAATTTTTTGAAACGCATTCTAGCATCATTTTCAATTAAATTTCGTTTGCTGCACTCGTGCGAACACAATCCAGTATACAAATTTTCTTTGTACCCAAAACTATGATTATCTGGCCACATCTTAAAATTAAACTCTTTCAGGCAAGTTGCAAAATAAAAGTAAATCTATCGTTTATCCAGCTAATTTAATTTGGATATATCTTAGAAAATCGCTACTTTGTGTTATGTAGAAACACCAACGTTTGACGATTTTGAGAGCCAAAACAATGCCCTCGAAATTCGATAGATAATGGCTCTTTTCGAAACATTTCGATCTCAAAGCCATGTTTTACTGAAAAGTTGATTTTTAAGCTTCTATAAGAGTTAAAGGATAAGACATAGAAATGTTACAATAACTAGCTTTTAAAGCTTGTCAAATTCTCCCATGTAAAACTGGAAACATTTTTTTAATCTCTACTTCTTTTTTGCATTACACGTTATTTCTTTTCACCATCTTTTGTCCAATAAAAATGCGCTTCAACAAACTTACCCAGCTCTCCATATCACAATTTCGATGAGACTAGAACCACTTTTTTTAGCATACATTGCCTTAAACTCGCACAGCCATCTAGACCATCGTCGACTAGGATTAAACCCACGATCTTTTTACTTTATTAAAATTGTGCTTTAAACAGACTCAGTAACTGCTGCCATACAATGTTCTCTTGTGTAGTTTTACTCGCTAATTTAAAACTCATCAAAATTTTATCATAAAACCATTAACACCAGCTATTCTACCACGGCCACATCAATGGCGTTTATTCTTCGCTGTTTTGGTTGTTTTTTTTTTGCACCGCTGCCGCGGAAGGCTTGTACTGTTTTTATTCACTAATTTGCAAGGCTCTGTTGAAAATTGAAGTATAATCCTCTGTTTAACACACATCCTGTCACCGCTACCAACTCAGTTAATATGACTACTTCACATATGTTTAAAAACTTTTCGCTCTTTTACATACACCACACTTTTAAGTGGTGGATAAGATAAAATCTTACTTTTTTTGATTGCAAATATATAAAAGTTGCAAAATCTAATTTTTTTTTAACAATTGACCCACTACTGGATGAAAAATTGCAACAAAAAAAGTGGAATAATTGTAATGTTTTTGAGTTTTTTCTAGATTGTACAGCTCTGAATAGTCTCAGACAGGCTATCGACGGACAATTAATACGTGTATGACCTGTTGCTGTTTCCAGAATAATTTATCAAACATTGCTGTCTTTTATAAAAAAAGACTTAAGCTTCCAAGCGGTAATTTTAATAAAGCAATTATTTCATTAAATTCAACTAAATTCCTAAAAAAATTAATTAAAGTATTTTTAAAAAATTTTATAAAGCAACACAGAGATGCTACTCCACCCAGCCTGTTGCCACAATCTCATTTACAAAATTTATTCATTAATTATGATTCTTTTTAGTCTGCTTCGTTTTCAGTAATTTTTATTTTTTTTATTTTCAATAAAATAAGAGGAGCAAAACTGGGCGGCAACAAGAAAAAACTTTTTAATTTCAATTCAACTTTCCAAATTAGATTAGGTAACAATGGAGAAGACAGAAATCACAAATAAACAAAAAAAAAAAAAAAAAAAGAATAATTGAGATTTGATAATATGCCAATTTGTGGGAATTTTATAAACCCCTCACAACTGACTTTTGAAAACTATGCGCAGAAAATAAAATGAAAACTAAAGAAGAAAAATTAAAAAACAAAAACCAAACATTCAAAGCAATTTTTTGCTACAAGTTTCTATTTTTGTATTTTTTTTCCATCAGTTGTTCTTTCATTTTCTGATTTTAATTTCTTATCATTTGTATCCTTAACAGCATCCTAACAAGTATATTTGTAATGAAGCCAGCCAAACAGCCCGTCACTCAGCCAGCCAACTTGAAATTGTAATATTAAAACTACTTACACAAATAATCGTACATGTATAGACAGACCGACAGACAGACAGACAGACAGACGTCTCTTGCCATGGGGCATATTTTGACTAATCCTTTTGGTACATGTTTTTAATATTTAGTATTCTGACGATGATGATTTGCTGGTATTCATTTTTTTCTTAATATTATTGTACATTCATATCTTTAAGCAAATGAATAGGAATATGAGTAGTAGCATCTGCTGGTTCAATAAACGGATGTTACAGTTTATAGAAAATAGTCATGGTAAAGGATTTCATTTATTGTTTACTTTAATGTTGTTTAGTAGTCGAATAAATATGATTGTAGCAGGCAATATAAAGATGATGAGTGGATTTAATAATGTTTATATGACAATATTTGTCTACTATAACAACGAGATACAATATACAAGTCTTTTTATGTTTGTTTTGTTTCAAGTATGTTTTTCCTTTTATTCAAATTATAGAGAAAATAATGCAAATAAAGAACTTTTCGCTTGAAATCCGGACGTATTTAATTCTTGATAGAGTTTTAATTTATATTTGACAAGAACATTTAATGTGATGTTCGTAGAACAAGCATATTTTTCAGGTCGCAAAAAAGCATTTAAGTGCCTTAGTTTTCCTAAACGGTGTAAGAGATGCTTCGCTCCATCTGGTTTATCTGCTATCTATGTCACCTTCAACTACCGAATATGTAATAAAACTCCCCTGTATGGGCAGGTGTTTCAAAGTCTACAACTCGAACAGATGAGGAGAGAGGGCAAAAGCTCATCAGTGAAAGTAGGGAATCCAGCTCTGTTGGTTTCCTAAAGCATGGACGCAATATGGGATGTGTTTCACTGCTTTATCGTTACTACGATGGAATGTGCTCTAATGAAATTAGGTAACTGGTTCCTAAAAACATAATTTCACACGTATAACGCACTCTGCATCGAGAGCGTGTTCTTTTGTTGTCGATTGGCCAGTAAATTGCACTAGGCATTACAAGGAAAATTCTTTTTTTAGCCGAACTGATCATTTGTGGAATAAATTCCCTACAGTGATTGTTTACGTCGAATGTCCACAAACACTATTCCTACTTTACTCCTTCCATAAACTAATTTCCTAGTTCTATCACAATATGCATTTAAGTCATTCCCTGTGTGTTGTTTCAGTTAAAAAATACATTTTGCTCTAAACTTAGAAATTTATGTTATTTTGTCTTAATTTGTATGCTTTAAATTTAAAGCTAAATTTTGTTGACTGCTAAGAGAACATGTAATCAAGAAAAAGTTCTTATCTAAAAAAGGAAATTCTCATTTGGTCAAACATATTTTTCTTGTGAAAAAAAATTAACTGTTTGCTATCATTAAACTTCAAAGACGCACTAATAGAGGGGTAAGGAAACCTGCAAACTTGTAGCGAAAAATTCGACTCAAAGCCAAGATGTCGTTTCAAATTGACAACTTAGTTTATTCAATTCGCGTTAAGCAGAGAGCAAGGAGGGAATAATAGAAAGGCCAGTAGTGGAATCGGCGTCAACACTTCTTCGAAAATAAGCGAACAAGTTTAAGAAAACTACCATTAGGATTTCAAATCCGGTTCAATTACAGAAAAATTAGTGTATTCGTATGACATAGAAATAACAAGGGAGTAGCAGCTACTAATGTGAAAACTTATCGATACTATTTTACCAGCTATTGGATTTCACATATTTTATAAGAATGCAGGAGTGAGCTAAATGCAGGCAGCTACAAATAGTTCGCTCGGGCTGTATCCAGAGTAGATTGAGACGGCATCAGGGGATATTAAGCATTAAATTTGCAAGATGAATATAATATCCGCATATTTTAACTTATCTATCTTTTTATCAATTTCTTCAACTTCCTTCCAACTCACAGTCGTGGTATTGTCGAATGCTATTCCCAAGAGACTACTTTGAGGAAAGAAATCTCTTTGTTCAACTATATAATGAGCACTGAAATAGAACACTGAAGCTCTTTTCTAAGCTCTGCTTTGATTTCAATAACACAAATTTTTTTAATTTTTACACCCTTCACCACAGATTGAAAAGGATTTATCTTTGTTTTTCATTCCGTTTGTAATTTTAAAAATATCAATTTACGACCCCCTATATATTAATTCTGAGTCCTAATGGATAGCAAAGTCGATTAAGCGATGTACGTCTGTCCATCCGTGTTCATGTTGAAATCTTCTTTATCATGGCACTAGATAAGCTAAAGAAAATTTGAATACGCCAATCAATCAGACATAGTTTCGAAAATTTTGCTATAGCAAATCAGCAAGATGAGTCTTTCAAGGAAACGGAGAAAATACCACGCCTACCTGTAATATTTCCACATCACTTGAAGCAAATCTAGTTTAATGAAGTAACTGCAAGCAAACAAATATATATTGGGCGACAAAGACTTAAAAAAAAAAAAATTCAATTTATTAGCCTCTGAACTTTGCAAGTTTGATTTTGCACAGTATTTTTTAAGGTATCATTTAAAAGCTTTTGAGGAGATCTTTCAGAAAATACTCAAAAATTTTAAAAAAAACCTCAACCTATTAAGAGCCGAAGATATTTTTATGTAAGAATTTTTTATCGCTCAGAACAGAATTCAGTTTCTCTAACAAATTTCTAACACAGGCGTAACACCCGATCCATTCGGCATTTTATAGGATCATTTCAAGACCAATTAACAAACGACAAATGACGCATACGATAATCTTCTTTGGTTGGTACATGCACGTCAAAGTGAATAGTGCTATTGTGGAGTTCCCTTAAAATTTTTTAAGTCTCTTAAAGTCTGCTTATGATTTGAGAGATCCTTGCAATTGCAATTCTCCTCAAACTTTGATACCCAATGACTCGTCGATTTTGAGTTGCATATTGCCCAGTCTACTTAGTGATACGTCTTGCGAGCAAAGACTGCTATGTTTTTTTCGTCTATATTTTTATCAATTTATGCTAATCAGCTTTTGGCTTTTATACAGCTTCAACTGCAGAGAAATGATCTGAAAATAATTCTTAGGAAGCTTCAGGCTTTACCATTTTTGCTGTTAGAAAAACAATAATCGATAGATGTTAATTGAAAACCTGTTCCCTAAAAATATTTTAATTTAAAATTGTTTTAGAAAAATATCTTTAAAGTATAAAAATGTTGTTCTTTTAAATTAATGTACTTTTGTAGACTTCATGCACACTTCATAAATCTCGAATCACTTCTTTAGCTTCAAAATTCTTTAACATTTTTAATATCGTTTGTTTTTGGTTTTTTTTTTATTTGAAACTGCTTCATACAAAGCGCTGCTAATTAAAAAATGTTGTCGACATGTTTCTTCTTCGTTTGCTCTGCTCTTCTTTAAAACCAACTTTCCTTGCGACCAGTAATTTTTTAAAGTTGACCATGTCGAAGAGATTATGTTGTTTTAGTTGGTTATTTTTTTCATCACTGCATGTTCTGTTGAAAATAAATGACCACAATCTAACAAGTGGTGGACAAGAAACAAAAAAGACATGTCATAATAACAGACACATGTATCATTATACAGCAGAGCAGAAAAAGACAAAAAAACATTGCAGGATACAGTACGAGTGAAAATCAAAATCTGTAAACAATATCCTTGGCTAAAAAGCCACTATGTCCACTATGATTTTTCTTCTACCACTGATGATGGTTTTATTATGTTTTGCAAAATTGCAACAACAACAAAAGAGTAAAACATACATGAAAAGTTAAGTAACACTATGACTTAATCACCGCTAGTTAAAATGAAAATATATTTTTAAGGACAAGTTTTATTAGTTTTTTTTTTTTTAAGATAAGGACAAAATTTAAGTATGTGTGTGTGCTGTAGTTTCCTAGTTGTTTGTTTATTTCTTTTTGTGGTTAATTAATCACAACATGATCTACTCCTTTCGCAAAAGCATACATACAAACACATATAAAAATAAAAAAAGAAAAAACATTCAAGTTCAGAGATGAAAGATAAAAACTTAAAGTCACACAAATAAAAGGATTCTAATGAACTCTTCTTATCACTTTTAAAAAATACTCTCAACAAAACACATGAATACATACATTTTTAAAAGTCGAAATGACTGAAGCACCTCTCCTTTGTGGCCATTTCCCTTACTGTCTGTCTGCCTGTCTGTCGGCTAGCTTTCTTCTGTTGATGCTTTTGATAACAAGTTTGTTTTTAAACTTTTTTTATTTTTGTAACTAATTGCTTAAACGTGGTTATTAATCATGGGTCAGTTACGTTTCCCTTAAGGGCTTTATGTTTGTTTCTTTGGTAGGATTACTCAACATCAAGTCATAAGCGAATATTTGTTTTAGTGAAAAATTTTTTCATGTTAAAAGATTTGCAACGAAAATGCTGACCTGCTGTTTACATCTCTAAAATAGCTTGTGGTCAGAATATTCCAAAAACTAAGCTTTTAAGAGTTTTTGTCCATTACAATACTGTACGCTTTTCAATGCTTTGTTTAACGTTCCTACAAAACATTTTAAGTTGCTTTTGACCATTTTTTTTTTTTTTTTAATTTTTTTGTTTTTTCAGGCTTTCTCCTCTTATAGTAAAATAAGCTTTTTATGCTTAGGATTTCTTATGGAACATTTTAAATTTTTTTGAGCTTTTTATAAAAAATCTTTGATTTTTCTTGAGCTTTGTATTTCAGGAAATTAAAAAAAATTAAGACATTTCAACCTTTGGCTTTAATATTTCTGAGGGACATGGCAGGTTTCTCTTTTGTGATCACCATTTTGTGGATCTAAGATTTAGATTATCTAGTTTTGAGTTTAAAATTATTGTTGTAACTTTTCTCTAGAAAGCTAAAAAGCTCAAAATTTATTTGAAAAAATATGTATTTAATTTATTTTGAAATTTTTATGAAATTACTTCTCCCCTCACACTCTGTTGTTATTATGTTTTTATAATTTAGTATGCATTTACAAAATATATTTTTCTCGCACCACATAAATAACATTTTTATGTTTTACAAAAGCCATTTTTTATCATGCATTTACCAATTACTCATACTATCATGGATTTTTGTCTGTATGCAGTTAAAATTTTCTAAAGTGCAACTAATAATGCAGTTGCATTATGTTTCCCTTACAAACAAACAAATGAGCAATCAATGATATTTTTGGCTAAAAGATTAAAAACAAGTGTAGAATTTTTTTTAATTCACTGATCCCAAACTTAAAGATTTAGACAAAATCTGCAATTTTTATTATAAACTTTTAAACCAATATAAAAAAATTTGAATATTAAATAAACTTTGAAAACTAAATTGTTTGCGCCAAACAAGAAGCAAAAGATTTTTTATATGGCCGTTTTATATATACCAATGAATTTTTCGAAGAAATAAACTTAATATTAAATTTTTTAAAGAAAATGGATTATAATAATCTTTATTTTTTTTATTTAGTTGTTTTTATTTTTTATTTATTAATTTTGTTTAAAGTAAGTTTTTTTTTTTTGGTGATTACATATTTGTACACCCTTTACCACAAAATATGATAAAAAGGTTATTTATATCTAAATAGCCTATTCGATCGTACATAGTTTCTAAAATATTGCTTTTGAAAATCAGCAAGATCGGTCCATGTGCTTTAAGGCAGTGGACAAAAGGTCACGCCTGCCTCTAATTTTTTCATATCATTTGGAACAGAGGTGATCAAGATTCAAGTCAGTACCTGGCCGTGGGCCCTAACCTGACCGTGGTCTTACCACCGAGTGAAATACAAAGCGTCGACTAGCGCCCCCTGCTAGGCGTAGCCAACAGGGTTCAATTTCAAGAACATGGCTTGCAGGAGGGTTGGAGACTTTTCAACCCCTCTGTTGAATATGCAACAGCACATTCGTTTAGCACCGCGCCCTCCCCGCGGACACTAAACTTAACCGACAGCCACCACGTGTACCCCGTAGGGACCTCACCAATAACCGACTACAGAGATGGGCGGCTCTCTGTATGGGCTACCGGTTCCCGTGGCGCCAGTATTTTAAGGACACTGGTAAGACCTTCGACAATGACCCACGTCTTGTCTATCCAGATTCAGTGCCTGCACACCGGGGGACTGGTTCCCCCTATACCCCGAGTGTACTATGTCTGTGCCTAGGTTAGAATCAGCCAGACTTCTTGTAGTACCCCCGGGGGATCATTTGGAACAATGAAGTAACTTCAATTAAGAAAATAAATATATGATAGAGAATTAAAAAACAAGAAAAAAAACATCAAGTGAAAAAATTGGCACTCGCCTACATATATTTTCCGAGTTATGGGCCTCTGAACTTTTCATAAAAATTTAGATATAAAAGTTTTTGAAGATATCTTTAAGGAAAAACTGAAATCTTTTAAAAATGCTTAACCCAATAAGAGTCTGATATATTTATATAAAAAGTTTTGATTTTACATTTTTTATTTTTTTAATTTTTTGTCACCCCAATATTTGTTTTTTGATTGGAATAGCTTCACGAAACTAGATTTACATATATGGTGAAGAGTATATAAGATTCGGTATAGCCAAATACAGTTCTCCTACTGGTCAATGTGTAAATAGAAATTTGTTATTTAAGCTTAGGGTCTTACAGTTTAAAAATAAATATAATTTGATGTTTTTTTTTTTAAATATAATTTTTTGAAATTAAAAACTTATTTTTACAAATTTTTTCAAGTGATCACAGTATTTTATTATTGAAATTTTAGGCCTTTCAATTTGAAAATGATATGATTTAAAGGTTTTTTTTTAAGAAAAATTTTCTTAATTTTATTATTTTGTGATAACAGGATTTTGTTATTCAAGCTCTAGAATTTTCGGTCCAAAAAGATTTTTTTTAATGATCAGAGGATATCGTGTTTTACGTTATAGTACTATTGTATTATTACGGTTTTATTATGTGATTTTTTTTTAATAATAATCCAAAATTAATTAACTTTTAAAGAAAATATATTTATTTTAATTTTCCCTTTTTATTTTCAATTTTTTTTTTTTTTTGTGCAACTACCACGTCGGATAAAACGTTAAAAATTTATGATTTATTTAAGTATATATAAAGCCTTATCACTTGCCACCTAAATGAACATCCATTTTATTTGCACATTTAAAAATAAAACTACTATTTACACTATCTACAGGGTGGTTATTTTTTAGTCTGGTTTACAAAACTGAAATTTTTATATCATTAGAATACAAAATAAAAAGTATTATTTTTTTCTAAAGTTTATATTTCAAATATTTTCTTATTCAAATTAATTTTAATATTTTGACACCACTTTAACACTACCAAAAAAGCTTTCTTAAAACGGTAAAATTAATTTAGGAGTGAGAAATTTTATCTGAGCCCCCATTATTTTAATTTTTTAGTTTAATTTATATTAAAACGTTGTAAAATATAAAGTAGCTTTAATCAAAACGACGTCTTTGTAGAAGTATCCTTTAATCTTAACATTATTTTATTAATATTTTTTATTCTTGTGACCATAACACATTTTCTTTGAAAATATTAAGTGTCTAAATACTACGATTCCACAGATGAAGGCCTGCGACAGATGGACATTATTACAACGATATAAACAGACTATGAAATCCTTAAAAAGAAAATAAAATGATTTCAATATTTGTTTTACTTTTTTATCTAAAATTTATGTTTTAACCCAACAACAAAATCTATGATACATAGTTTTGAAGCACCCTGTAGTTTCAGTTTGCCTTGTGCGTATGTGCTACATGTGTACCATTTACATCTCAATGTGCATCTCTATATGAAATCCAACAAATTAATCCAACAAAATAAAACTACACACACAGCAAAGAATATAAAAAAAAAATAAAAAACAAACTTGTCTGACTGCGGCCAAAGTTGTGGTCGGTCTACAAATGAAGCTACTAATGGCATTTAGGAGCAAATATACACACAACAGCAACAGTAGCAGCCTGCACTTCAAACTACATCCCATTTACAAAACAATGGAATATGAAAAACTACTAAAGTAAATGAAAAAATCCTTACTAATTTCAAATGAAAAAAATAAAAACTAATAAAAAATAATAGAGCATATTTACTCTGACCACATTTAGTGAAATAAGCGAAAAATGCCTGCCATTTTGCATGTCTAAAGAAGAACAGAAGATAGCTGGGGAGAAGATGAAGAAACTGAATTAAAATGTTTTTTTTTTATTATTAGAATCATCAAAGGTTCCCTAATGTAAATGAAATTCTCTAGCAGGCCTTTTAACTTTTTTTTTTGTCTAGATCCCTATAGAAATGTTTGCTTGAATATAAAAAAGAAGAGATAAATGATTCAACTACCAACAAAGTTCAACGGCAAATATGAATGTTTTTTTGGATTTTAATGCTTCTTATTTGATGATCATTTCATACGTTTGATACTAAATTTTTTTCAAATTTTTTATTACTTTTTCTTTCATTTACTGATTTGCCCGTGGCCAATAGAAGTAACATATCATGACTTTAAATTAAGTAGTTTTACTAATGTAGAAAATAGAAATAAGGTAGATATTTAAGAATTTATGCAGTGCACACAGTATTCATCAGTGTTGTAACTTGTATTTAGTTTTTTTTTTCAATAAAAATATGAAGTTTTAAGTTTTGCATAGACATTTGTTAAAAACTTTTAATGGCTTTCTTAGAAGTTTTATGTGTAACAGGATGGAGAATTAAAAACTTTAAACACACATAGAATTTTCAAGGTGGTGTTGATGTCAATTTTCAACTGAAACACGCATGCCTGGTATAGTGCAGGTTAGCGAGTCTCGCAAATACTGTGCAGACTAATTTCAAACAGCTTGCTTCGTATTGTTCTTACCGTTCTAGTACCACTTACCAATCTGCAAACCACAATAGTGCAGTGTTTCCACATATAAGTCGACGTTAGTCCGTCCGCCAAAGTCACTATAAAAAATTATGTTTAATAAAAACAGTTAAGCTTGTTGCCTTAACAAAAGCAACACTAATCAACTCTTCAATAATAGGAGCACAATCTCCAAGGTTTTATAACATTGCGAGGGCAAGTCCTGTATTGTTTGCGGTATTCGAATAGCTCACCAACTCTTCTCATTTGTGTTAAAATAAGTGACGCACTGAATGAGAATTATAAGGTGTAATCAGTAGTTGCCTTTGTGCTTCAAAACTTGAAGTGCAATTGTGTACAGTGAGTAATAATTTGGTAAATACTGCAACGCAAATAATATTTGGCAACCCTTTACAAATCGGAAACAGGTAAAGTTAATATTATTATTGTCTGTTTGTGTTTGTCAATCAGAGCTGGATAAGTTATTTCCAAAAGCAACAAGCACAGGGAAGTGAATGCATTGAAGCTTTCAGCGTATTATCTAAGAACAGAAGATAAGAATTTAAATTCAGATAGAGCCCTGAAGAAAAAGAAAAAAATTGTTATGTACTGAAGCAGAAAAGCTAGAGAAGTAGTCTGGATATAAAAACAACAACAGTAAAATATAAAGTGCTTGTATGTTAGAACAGACTTTGAGATGGTTAAGTGCAGCCACAGTGGCCAGTTTATGGTATTCGATATCTATCGAAATTTTAATAGAATTCAAATAGAAATTTCGTTCGATATCGATTGCCGTAATTTGGCCCCAGATACTCGTATGCTACAAATGCCAAATCAATAAAAAATAGCAACTATGAGTGTCATTTGTTGCTCAGCTGGTTAAAAAAAAAAAAACTGGTTGGTAAAACAGTATTAAGTTCAATAGATCCTAAGCATCTAAGCAGCTGCGCTTTCTAGAAGAGCATGTCTGCTAAACAAGACATCGAGTAGTTTGAGTCCCGTGGATTAAAATGATACTTCTAGAGTATTTCAATAAACATAAATTATTTTTTATTTAACATTTTTTTAAACAGTAAATTTGACAAAAAATTTTTTTTTTTAAATTAAAAACTTAATGGCTGATTGCTCGGTTTAAGCTGTTTATTGTTGTTGCTGTTGCATATTGTTATATAATTATTTTGCAAAATACAAAACGCACAACTCTCATTCTCATCATGTTCAATTAGCCATCACTAATTGACCACAATAGATTTTAGTTTTAATGCATTTGTGATGTTAATTGAGGCTTTTTATTTTGTATTTCATAGAATTTCTTTAATTTATTTTTCTTTTTTTTTTTAATCTTTGTCATTTTTGTACAATTTAGGATATTTTTATACTTTCGAATAATATGTAAGTGACATAGCTGCTTGATATTTAAAAATGAAAAAAAATATTGGACAAAGAGATCATAAATTAAATCAAGTGTCGATTTATTTTATTGGGCGACACTCTATATTACAATATTATGCCCCCTGGAGATACTACAAGTTTCGTAGAGCTAACACAGGCTTAGATACAAGTGCTCTCGTGGTACAGGGGGAACCAGGCCCCCGGTGTGCAGGCACCAAATCTGGATAGACAAGTTGAGTACTTGCTGAAGTGTTCTTAAAGAGACTGGAGCACACGAAAACCAGTAGCCCATACAGAGAGCCGATTATTGGCCAGATCCCTTCTTGGAACACGTAGTTGCTCTTAGTAAATGTCGGTGTCCGCACAGAAGGTTTGGTGCCGTTCCGTATGTTCGGTTGCATTCAGCAGACGGGGTTAAATAGTCTCCAACCCTCAAACAAGGCTACGCCTTCAGGGTGCACTAATCGACGCTTTGTGTTTCACTCAGTAAAAAGAGCATCGTCAGATTACGGCTAACACGGCCAGCTACTGACGTTAATCTTGATCACGTATACAATCTTACAAGACTGTTGTACAAGACAATAAAACTTAATAAAATCATATATTCTGTTTTAAAAATTCTTTTATAACTGTCATTTCCTCTTAACTGAGATGATGGAATTTAATATGCTCTAGGAGTGCCTCTTGAGAATTACGTAATAGCTCTAACCTAAACAAACTCAAATGCTTAGTCGAGGTATGTGACCTCTTGAAATCAGAACAGCCAAGCAAGATCAACTACCAATTTAGGTCACTAAAATTTATTTTATCCTCACAACCGCTTATGAAAAATTTTGCATTTTTTTTTTTTGTTTTTAATTCCAAATTAATCTTTTATTGCATTGTTTTCAATCATTTAAATTTAACTTTTCGTTCATTAAACTGAAAATTCAATAAAACTTCTATCAGCTTGCCTAACTTTACATCTTTTAATCAAGCGTTATTTGCAAAAAACAACTACAACAACGTACATTTCAATCGTCTAGGCAGGAAAATCAGTATTGAAAACAAAAATCAAAATGAATGGAATGGCTAGTAATGGCAACAATTCAATTCAATTGTGAAACAGAAGCGAAAGAAAAACAGGAGTTGTCTGAAACAATGCCATGAATGGTATTTGATCGGGCAGAAAAACCACAATGCATTGAACACAAACACATATTTGTTGCCTATAAATACATATAGTGGTATTAAATGCATTTAAAAAAGTATGTACGAGATGTGTTCAAAAAGGTTTGTGGTAACTAAAATTATCCCTGCAAATTTAACCAGAAGAAAGTCGTTTTTTTTCCTTATATTGGCATATGCCATCTAACGGTGAAAGTTATAACTTACAATAACAAGGTTTGAAAAAGGCACTCGAACCAATTTTTAGAAAAATATTTTGTTTTCAAACAGAACTTATTATAATAAAAATAACGAGGAATTGAGAAAAAAACTGAGACTTTTTTTGCTTGGTTTTGCTCGGTTTTGCTCTCTTCTTTGTAAGAAATAAAAAAATTAATTAATTAACGCCTTAACTTATGCTATAAAATCGTAAGTATATATTAGGAACCGAAATGTATGCTCTTAAAAATAAAAAAATAACACAGCCTTCAAATATGCTACAAATGTCAAGGCATACCTTAAGAACCTCCTACGCCTGTTAAAAAAGCCCAAGAAATTCTCAAAACTATGTCATGGGAAAAAGTACAAAATTAAATGTTTAATTAAATTAGAAAGTTACAGGATGCTCCACTGAATGATATTATTTTAATAGTGTTATATTTTCAAATGTTCCTTTTTTCATTTGTAAAAAACGCTCAAACATATTAATTAAATAAAACTGTTTCCTTGTTAAATTTCCTATTCTTTATTTCTATTTTTTTAAGTAAATTCAGTTAAATACAAGAAAACTTAACTACTGATGGGTAGAAAACTACATTTCCCATATGTTTTAGAAAGTGTTATAAAACATATTAAACACTTGATCCATTAATATTAAAAAAAAAACTAAATGCATGGAAACAATTTTTAATCACCCTCGTATTTGATACAACCACTAAAATTAGTCTGGAATTGAGAAGGAACTTCAAAGAATATTTAGCAGAAATTTAAATATCATGTAAGTATTGGCACAGAGCGGGTTGCTAGTCGTATATAGAACCGTTATTGAGCCACCCTATAATTTTAAATTTGTGTTTAATTATTTGTTGTTCAAATTTAAAGTTTCTGGTTGTTATAGATTAAAGAGAATGAATTTTAATTTCAGGACTTTTAATGAAACAAACTTTTGTCTTTAATTTTATTTTTATACTTGATGTTAAAGAGAGTACACACTATGGGCAAATTATAATTGACTGTGTATACCGATGAGGCTATATATGTGATAAACATGCCCTTTACCTTTTAACTTCTCTTTGTTGCTGTTGTAGCGGTCATAATTACAAATCTTTTGTGAGAAGTTAAATGTCTAGCATTTATCGTTCCTTAGATAGAGGACTGTTACTGTGCAAAAGCCTTAAAACTAAATGAAAAACCAAATCAAAACTACATAACGCCGTAGAGTATGCTACAAAGACGAAGCACAAAGAAACTTAAAAATATTTTGGAAAAGGCTATAATAGGGAAAAAATTTTTTAGCCACAGGTGATCGATCTACTATCGATAACTTATTTTTTATTTTATTATTATTTTTTTTAAATTTATTTTGGCAATTTTTTAACTTTTCAAAAGTTTAAAGATTTCAAAATAAATTTTTTTTTTATTTCGGATTTGTTTGTCAACTGTCCTTCGTAGTGATTTCGCTTTTTTAATCCATTTCTCATATTGTACACATATCCATTGATATTGTTGTTGGGGTTATTATTCTACCAACTGGATTTGTGAGATCACAATGAAATCCAATTTGCCATTACAAAGAACAAATTGTGTAAACTTTTCTGTGCATTTTTTTTTTACTTTCAAACATATAATTTTTCCCTTTTCTTTGTTTTCCATAATGAAAAACACAATCAATGATGCATTTTAATACGTATTATGTAGAATTAAGTCAGTGTATGTGTGTGTGTGCTTGTGTAAGTATGTAAGAATGTGTACGCTTAAGTGCGATTATGTGAACTAAACAATGCGTGTTTAAAAGTATTGGAACAAATTTTTTTTATTAAATTTTTCTAACATAAAATAATAAATGCAGCAGCAAAAAGTTATAACATCAACTTGATTAACAAACAGTGTAAACAAATTTAGGGACAAAATATTACCACAGTCACATAAAATTAAAATAAAAAAATTTATTTTTAATTTTTGGTTATGTGTAAAAGAACAGAAAGATTTTTTAAATATTTAACCAAAAAGACGTAACCACTAAATTATTGAATTTTTTTTTTTTTTTTTGTATTTTTCAATTACTTATTAAGAAATATAAGATCCTGCTCAATATAAAAGGTGATATAGATAGACTTTTATCATTATAAATTACCTTTCGTAATGGTGTGTGTTTGGAAAGGTTGAAAAAACATTTTCTTTTTAATAGTGTTAACGCTCTTTTGGTCAAATATTTGTCCAATCGTATCGCGCCTTAAGTGTTTTAAATTAGAGTGACTTGTCTTAAGCTTTTACTTTTATAAAAAATCTAAAAGTTTTAATCAGGTCTAGGTTCATGTATTTTTAATTTCTAAATTAATTTAAAAATTAAAAGTATCTAAGAACTCTTGAAAATTACGTCAACTTAAGCCAAATTAAAATTATGCATTTAGTTATAAATTTTATTTATAGTAAAGAATTCCTTAGGAAATAAGTTTTCTTCGCAAAATTATCTAAAAATCTATTTCAAATAAATAGGTGTAGCTTTTTTAATTAAATTTAAATTTAATTATCTTTCAATCAACTCATCTTGGGGCAAATAACGGCAGTCGACATCATTCAAAATTTGCATTTTAATTCTATTGAAATTTCCTTTATCGTATTTTTTGCTCAGTTCAAAAATTTATGCCTTATTTTAAGTTGCACTTACATTCTAGGCCTCAAACGCTACCGCAATACGTATTGGCTCCAGCAGAGTCTCGGCAACGATCTATTGCGTAATTAACTACCCACTCCTATTGTCTTTCTTAAGGCAGAATTAGCGTACCGTTGAAATTGTAAATGTGAAGTAAATGCAGCTGTACAGTAAATGTAAATGTAGTTGTGCTTATAGAATGTGTAAAAACGTATCATGTGTTTTTGACATGAGCAAAAAATAAAATACTTCTGTATTCCATTTCTGTAGCAATCTGCTTCCAAATCATCTTTTTTTTCTCTTGATTCTTATATCCTGAATGCTTAGAATGTTCATTTTAAAGGCATTCATTCGCCTGGACAAGATTTATTAATTTTTCGTTGTCTATTATTTTTTTATTTTTCTAAAGTTCAGTTTATAAATAAATAAAAACACACAGCTGTTTAAACCAATGATGGCCACTTTGCCATTTTGTGTAAAAAGTACGTAAATATTTCAATCGTACTAAAAACGATGTTGTATTGTAATAATGAAAAATATATCATTTGCATAAATTATACTCAGTCTGACAATTTTACAAAACATTACATGTATAACATATTTAATTTAGAAAAGAAAACTCCATAATTTACTAAAAATTATATTGTGTATCATAAAATTTAACAACTAAAAGTTTAAATAAATAAGTACTTGAAAAGGGGTATTGTACTTCACTTCAATTTATTATAGTATTTACCATCACTGGCTACATCTGTCACGTAACCTCGTATTAAAATTCTATTTTCAGCAGGTTGAAACGTTACGACTAGGTGACATTTCAGTCGGCTAAGTATTTGCATAACTTTTCGTATAACAAAAAGGATCAGCTGACATATCTACATTTACATTTCTACAGTTACGGTCGGCTAATTCTGCCTCAGCCGCAACCACACAAAAATTGTTTTTCTTTTTTTATTTTGACTTCCAGATATTTGAAGTGCTATTTTCCATTTATTCTTTACAGATAGCCAACAACAAATATTTTTTCTATATTCAATTACTTATTCACTGTTAGCAAAATTTTTTATTCTGTTTATACATTATTATTTTTTTAATTATATTTCTTTCTTTCTTCCTTTTATATTTAAGCTCTGGAATGCTTTAAACTTTTATTTAGAATCAACTAAATGAGAATTTTAGAGTGATAACTTCTATCACAAATTAAAGATCCTCTACATTTTAATTACAGTTCGCTTCTTTGCATGTTAGCTCGAAATAAGTATGTTACTCACTGTATGTTTTAAATTGAACTAGTTTTTGCGATTAAACAATTGCAGCGTACACATATGGCTTTAAAATCAACATTCGTTTTTAAATTATATTTGCTTGTAATAATAAAAGTTGTAGTCCTGTTAATAGAATGCAGGCATAAAAATAGGGAAACATATAAAACGATTTTATTGACTTTACAATTTCTGGTTTTTCTGTTTTGACCAAAAAAAAATTCGCTCATATTAATGACACTGCATAAATAGTAGAAAGTAGCACATAACATACATTCATTTACACATATGTACATATGAGTTAGTGCACACAAATTGAATAATAATATTTATATACAACCTAATCTGCACACACACTCTTCAATTTGCTTGTTAAATTCAAATATTTACATTTCACAACATTCATTCAACATGTTTTATTAATTCCAAGGAATGAAATTAGTAGAATATTAAGGCCAACCAAATATTTGTAGAACTTTAGCTTGAAAAAAACTGGCACATACGAAAAATATTAAAAATAATTTTACTTTAATAAACAATTGTTTGCAGTTAACTTTAAATTTTATTACTATTTTAATTGCTCTTATTAATATTTTTGTCAATTTTTTTTACATCATTTTGCGTTTACTATAAAAAATAAAACAAAAAAAAACTTTCTTATTGAGTTAAAAAGTCAGTGTGTTTTTATATCCTTCAGCACAAAAAGTGAAAAAAGTGTGTAACTAAATTTGTCATTCCGCTTGTAATTTCTACAATATCCATTTCCGACCCCATAAAATATATATTCTGACTTCTTAGGCATAGCGAAGTCGATTAAGCGATGTCCGACTGTCTGTCCGTGTTAGTGTTGAAATCAAGTTTATCGAGGCACTAGATCAGCTAGATCAAATTTAAATACGCCAATCGATCAGATATAATTTCGAAAATTGTTATTGGAAATCAGCATGATCGGTCCAGGTCCTTTGAGACAGCGGGCAAAACACTCCGCCTCCCTCTAATTTTTTAACATCATTTGAAATAATGAAATAATTAAAAAAAAATAAAACAAGTGAATGGGGCAATAGAGGATGGAAAAATAAGAAAAAACATTAAATGAAAAAATTAGCGCCCGCCTATATTTTCCGAGTTACGGGCCTCTGTAATTTTCAAACTACCTAAAATATCAATATTGGTATCATTTTTAAGCTTTTGAAGAGATCTTTTAGGAAATATTAAAATCTTTTAAAAATGCTTAACCCATTAAGAGCCGATGGCATTTTTATGTGAAATTATATGTATGCAGTACTTGAATTTTTTTTCTTAATTTTTAATTTTCCTTCACCCCAATATTTGCTTTTTTAATTAGTGTTATTTTAATAAACTAGATTTACATAGATGGTGAAGGGTATATAATATTCGGCATGGTCGATTATAGTACTCTTACTTGTTTTTAAGTTACAATTTTTTTCTTCTTAAAATAGTTTTTTATAAAATTAAACAAGTGTTTTAAAATATTTTTTGTTTAATTTTTCATAAAACCTCATTATTTGAAATTCCTCTTAAAATGTCTGTTCATGTAATAGAATAAATTTGTTTGTTGCTTTTATATGTTTAATATTGTATAATCTAATTGACATTTGCTAATGATTTTAGTGGCACTAATAGACGTGATATCAAAATTGCAGCAACATTATTTGGCGAATAGAAGAAAATGTACATAATTTATTTTTCAATTTTCTAATACATTGTCAAACAAAATTTTCTTTGATAAATAATTAATGTTTTTGTTATTTGTCATGTTGCTGAGCCTTTGAACAGTTTCAAACTTAATTTTATTTTGTAAAATTTTATGTAGGCAATTTTGATTTAAATGGAAGAGAAATAAATAAATGAAAAGCGGCGACTATGTTAAGATTTATTCTAAATAATTTAATTATTTATTTACAACAATATAAACACACATGCATACATACTTACAAATATTTACACACGTATAGAGAAAACCTCATAAAAATGTTGAATTAACTGTATATTTCTATTTTCTTTTTACTCAAAAAAAGCTTTAAAAACTTGTTCAATGTATGCGTGCGGGTTTTCTGTGCCTTAAATGCGACAGTTTTGCTTGTTTACATACCCGCCAAGAACAAAATGACCTTCATTTGAGAAGATGATTTTCTTGGCAAAATCGGCATCTGCTGTAAGTCGATCGCAGGCCCACTTAGCGAAGCGAAAACGCATTGGATGGACAGTTGGTTTCAACTCCTGAACCAATTGGACTTTGTATGGCGTCATACCAAGGTCTTTATGCAAAATTCGTCTGAATGATGTCTCCGAAATTTTCAATTGTTGAGAACGACGCTGAATTGATATTGATGCTGCTTCACGTACACTTTCTGCCACAGCAGCAAAGTTCTCGGGTGTACGCACTGTTTTTGGCTTTTTACGCTTTGGTATATCGATGAGGATTTCAGTTTCTTTTAATTTTTTCACAAGATAACGAACATAAGGAGCTGACAGTACTTCTCTTCTTCCAAAATCCGTACGCAATTTTCGCACACAATGTTGCAATATTTCCCAGCGTTGTTCAAGCGTATACACAACCATATTCGTTCAGTGGAAGGATAAAACTAATTATTTGTCAAATCAGACATGAGCTAAGTTTTACCATTTACGAAATAAGCAATAGTTGAAAGAAAAAGTTATATGGTGGACCATTTATTTCTTATATTTTTTAAATCTGTGGTTCTGCTTAGATTTGTTATCACGACCTCAAGTTTATGAAACTTCCACGTCACTATACGTCTTTCACCAATGCAGCACAATACGCAACGGCACCGATGGTACTCAAACTCAGAATCAACTATTTGACCAAACAGACTCTTTTAACTAAGTTTTATTTTATTTTTACTTTCACCTCTAGCTTTCATCTGCTGTTTTAATATGGAGGTGCGTTCGCTCACCATTTCTATTTCTGTTCTAAACTAAAGCTGTTTTTACCTACTCATCAGCCGCGACTACACAACAAGTGTTTTCCTTTTCTAATAGAGACTTTAAGAGTTCAACTCTATTGTTTTCCGTTAACGCATTTTAGAGAAGTTTATCTTTTACGGCTACTCAGAACAATTAGTTTTCTTGCTACCCAGAGGTAGTTGGGATTTGAACTCATGACCTCATTTCTTATCATAAGATACACTTTTAAGTTCTTGAAATAAATGTTATCCTTTTACCCAAAAACTTCAGATACACTTTTATATTGGTTACATATTAAAGAAAAAACCACAAACATATAAATTTAATTTTATTCCTCTCCTCTAAAATCTACAAAAATTTAAAAGTAATTGTGTTTCTGAACCATTCGTTTCTAATCTAATATTTGTTGGCCTTTAAAATACCTTTTTATTTAAATTAAAAATCCTCAAAATGTTTTAGATGATGAATATTTTGTTAGATGACTGCTTGGGCTTATAATGCAATAATATGGTTCGCTAAACATTTTATATTATGAGCAATATGCGGCTAAAAGTCGTTGCATTTGTATGTGTATGCCTTAATAAGCCTATGTGTGTAAGTAGGTTTGTTTGTAGCAATTGTGCGAGTTACTTACAAACTTGGGTTTCATTTCATCTTTGTTGTTTTTAATATCTTAAATTCTCTTTTCTTATTTTTGGGTTTCTACGGTTCGTTAAATTTTCCTTTTTTTATTAAAAATTTTATCATTGCTTTTCGTCTATAATTTTATTATTGTTGTAGCTGTTATTTGTTAAATTACAAGAAATTTAAAAGTTTTCAAATAAAATTTATAACAGAATTAAGAAACTAATCTTGAATTATAAGAACAACAATAGACTTGAGAGAATTTTAAAGCAAAGTAAGAAAATAAAAGTAAAACTTTTTGAGTAGAAAAATTGTCCTTAAATTCAAACCGTGCAGAGAAAAGGCTATTTAACCTTGGAGAGTACAAAGGGTACTTTAAATATTAGTTTTATATCATCGGTTAATGAAGTGATAATTCTAGATAAACATGAGGAAAAAACAAATGGAAGCCATGCAACCTGTTCCAGTAAAGACAAAAAACATTTAAATAAACTTATGTATTTGTTGTGTTGCATTAAACACATACGAGTAAGAAAAAAAATTAAATTAGTAATACTGTTATTCTTATTGTTAAGATATTGAAGAAGAACATAAAGAGATACAGCTCAAAATAAACAGAAAAATACGGTAAAAATAATTAGTTTTTAAGACAGAAAGAATTTTCAAATAAAACGGTATTAAAACAAAATGAGCTGAGGGACTACTGAAATTATATGAGGATAGACGAAAAACATTTGAAATTACACAGAAAAACCTGTAAACAAACGAGGGAACATCGTGTTAAGAACCTTAAAATATCAACAACAAAATTTAGTATTTTACACAAAATAAGAGGAAACATTAATTTTAACAAAGACCATTGCTACACATGAACGTGCGTTAAATTAAACGTGCTTATGTTTCTCTCAATGTTTCCTCATGAGTAACTAACAAATAAAAATATGATCTGCTTGTTTCTTCAATTATTTTAATTTGACTATTGATTAATAAGATTGGTTTCAACTATAATTTAACTACTCCGAGTAAAAATCCTTATAAAAGGTACTTTTTAGTATGTTTTGAACTCAGGTCTTGCAAAGGTGAGGTTCAACAGACCGTTAGCTTTAATAATGCCAAATAGGTCTTCAGCCGAGAAAATTGTGCAATGAAATATCCTAAAGAAAAGTCAAGAGGTCACCTTAAATAAAAAAATAAAAAATAAAAAAGCAGAGAATACACGGCACGTTCTGCATTAAAGTAGACCGGGAATCACAGACAAATATGAATATGAAGACGTTAGAGCTAAATTAAGCGGATTGATAACTAACTGTCAATAGTCAAAACACTGATTATGGAGTACGAAAAAGGAACAAAAACCAACAGAAGTCATGAAGCAAAAAAGGTATTTAATGTGGCAAGAAGGAAACAATAGGTCTTATCATCATTCAAAACAAAATAGAACTCCCGTTGTTGTTTTTTTTTTCACAAGGTACAAGAAAGCTAAAAAAAATGTTATTTCATTATCATCCAAAAGCTCGTTATGAAACTGGCACGATTCAATACTGTCTTGCACGTCTAATATTTAAAGGATTTCTAAAATGTGGGGTTATTTTTTACACACAAGACAGGTTATTAGCGGCAAAGAAGTTACCATTTACTTACGTAAATTGTACATAAGGTAAGTGATATTAGCAGTTTTGGCTACATTGCATAGAGTCGTCTGCTTACTTTAAAAGAAAGCCCCGCTCAAGTTACTGGGAGATCCGGTAGTTATCTATCTTCAAAGGAAAACAAATGGAAACAGCGATAGTTAAAAAAGTAAAATAGGAGGCGCCTTAACACTAGAACATCAGGTAGCACATTAAGGACACTATATAGTCATAACAATCGTAAGATGGATCAACACTTAATGAAAAAAGTAACAACATAACAACAGCTAATGGCAGTCACGTCGGAGTGGTTTGAAAAAGAAATTTTTGGGTAAAAAATAGAACGTGTATTTGCTTCTCTATCTGACCCATAATGTTGAAGGAATTGCTACCAATAGTTCGATTTTTCCCGGCAGCCTTAAAGGTTGTGACGGCCACCAATCAGTTATGGGGTTCAGACTAAGCAATAGAAGAAAAAGAGAATTAATAAAGTTCCATAAAAGGGAAAAATTATATATAAAAAGTTAACATTTTCTATCAAAAAAAATTCCTACACTTGACAGAGATAAAATTTTATAATTTCAACGAGCGATTGCAGAGCTTCAATAGTTAAAAACGAAGGTTAGCTAAATAAGTGCGCTTAAAAACGGAAAATTTTAACAGAATATATGAATATATGAATATAAAAAAGCTTTAGTAGAAAACGGTGCTTCTAAGAAACTAAACAAATAAAAATAACGCTGCAAATACCCATAAGAAAAAATATACCAAATTGGGTTGTTTCTTTCTTTTCCTTTTCTTTCTTTTTTTACGAATACCTCATATAGTGAAGCATTATTTATAACACTTTTTTTTTTTTGAATTAATATAAAAAAACTATTTTTCAAAATTAAAATTTAATTTTGTCAATATTTAGCAAAAACCTATTTCTTTAAGTCCTTTTTAATTTTAATTATTAAAATAACTTTCCTTAGAGCCAAGAAGCAGGCGGGCAATGAACATTTTATTCACCTGAAATTCATATTCATAATAAAAGTTTTTCATAAAACAATCCACATCTCATTTTCTTTTGACTTTTGTTAAGAAATAAATACATCTTTAGAAAAAAAAAGAAAAAAGGGAAGAACGAAAGTAATTATATTTTTATTTGTCAGAGATAAATTTCTCTTTTGTTGCAATGTAAATATTTAATTTCAATTACCCCAACCATTAGTTTGTAATTTACTTTTGTAAAGTAGAACTAATAAATATTTTCTTTTGTTTTTCTTTCTTAATATTTTTTCAAAAGGGAAAAAAACGAAATTAAAAAGAAAGTGAGAATTAAACGAACGAGATCTTAAGTCAACAAGTGATTAAACGACTTAACTCTCTTCCACATTGTGATATAAATGTGATGTTTGTTTGCCTTCTTTTTTAAGATATTTTTATCTTAAGTGTCTTTTGATATGCTGTGATATGCAACGAATGATTTATCAAGAAAGCATTCAAAGGCAAAAGATAAAGAATTGCAAGGGATAATTATCTTTAAAGATGTGTTGCAAAGTAAAGCATTTTAAAAGCTGCATTAAATAAATTTTTTCAATGCTTCTATAGTAATCCCTTGGTTATGAACAAAGTACTTTGAATGTATGAAAAATTCTCGAGATACATGTTTTCTTATTTATGGTTAGATTACATTTCAGATAATTGTATACAAACATGGGCGCACTATAGTGTATCGGAAAATACTGTCAAGGACACATTCATTAAAAACTACGCTCGCCTGAAAATATAGTAGTGGTATGAGGATATTATTTTAATCATAACTTGTACAGATTGTTATTAAAGGTTTACGTAGGTAGCCGCCACGATGGTGGTGAGACACCCCAAGTAATAAGTTTTGGCAACATGGTTGGAAGGACCATATTTTAACACGACCTCCACAGTCACGACATTGCTCCTCGTAGAACTTCACTAATAAGCGGAACAGATATCTTGGATCATGTGGACTCATAGTTTCCCTCGTACTAAAAGTTCGCCATTAGTTATACCGTCAAAAATTATATTCTGGTTTTAGGTGCATGTGAACCAGGGCGCTTTATGTCGGCTTATAACACAGAAGCTAAGCCGTCAAGGAAGTGGGGTCTCTAAAATAAATTTTTCTCGAGGCTGTGGTATTACAGCGGCGTTGGGGTACATATTCGAATGAATCAGCTTGAAAAAGTTCTGTAAACAATAACAATATATAAAAAATACGACAATTGGATCCTCAACAGGAGAGCTTGAGTGACAAGCTTAATCAAAACTTGAATATATATTTTCCTATTAATTAATACGTGAATAATTATCGCACCTGAGACAGTCGAAGTCAAAAAATAAAAGTAAAAAATAAGACAACTGCATCCTTATTGAAGTATCATATCATTTAAAAGAAGACATAACTTGTTTAGAACTTTTTTGGGCGTAGATGCGTTCCTATTGTAATTAAATATAAACAGAACATTGCAATCAAGATACCAGGAGAATGAAATAAATTTGATTGAACCACAATAAACAATGAACTTAAGCCTAAATGAAAGTCATAATATTTTGAATGAAAATTGTGCAAACAAAATACATTTTATTAAAAATCACATAAAACATTTTTGGATACTAATAATCTTCAAGCTTGGATGCAGTACTGGTATACAAATGATGTTATATTTCCTTCATCATGGCTATAATTGGAAAAATGAATGACAAAAAAATCATTTATATATTATTTATAAAATCTTTTTGTTAGAACAACATAGACCCAGTAACAAGTGTGATCAAGATTTCTGTCAGTACTTGCCATGATGGCAAGTGAGTGAAATAAAAAGCGTCGACTAGAACCCCTACAGGCGTGGACAACAGAGTTGAAATTTAAAGAACATGTCTTGCAGGACCATATTATTCCCCTTGCTTAAAGGTTGGAAAGTATCCAAACCCTTAAAATGAAGGCAACAGCACTTTCGGAACGGCACCGCACCTTCCTTGCGGAAACAGACTATAATCAACAGCTACCACGTGTAAACCGAAGGTACCTCACCAATAACCGCCTACATATAAGCGGCTCTCTGAATGGGCTACCGGTTCCCGTGACTTCAGTAAAAATAAGGACACTGGTCAGTCCTTAGACAAGCACCCCACTTGTCTTTCCAGAGGAAACTGGAAGTGCAGTAACAGTCTGAGGCTGCCCATTACAACTGGAATACGTTTTACAAAGTACGTATTAGCGAGACAATGATTGCAATTGGTTACTGGAAGCAAGCAAAAATAATAAATAAATATTAATACTATAGAAGTCATGGGGATATTTATCTCTAATACAACTTAAGAGAATGGTGGTTTGGGAAGAAAAAGGATTTGTATTCTTCTAAAACATCTTATTGAGAAAAAAATGTTCTTAAATCTCTAATTTACTCCAGTGTTATATTGCAGAGAAGTTAATCACTATTCGATCTGCAGTTTTTTTTGTTGTTTTTAATTTAAAATTACTTTGCATTATAGAATGGTCGAGTTCGAGATCTTCTAATTATTAGGCTCATTTATGCACTGACAAGGGATAATAACTTGCGACAAAGTTCGAATGTAAGGTAAGCGTAGAAAGTCTATGAAAACAATCGTTACAACCTTTAAGCTAGAATATCATTAAAATGAGAAATTATTTTTAGTCAAATTGTTTGAAGAGAAATTAAATATAAATGAATAAATATTTTTTTTTACTGACTGGCCTGTATGGTTATGGTGTGTGGTGCTTAATAAAATGGAGACGTTACCTTAAGCTTTAGTGATTATGGAAAATTCAGTTATCGTGAGAAACCAATTGATAACTAGAAATTACTACGGCCAAAATCGATTAACACTGATGGTATAGAATTTTTGATAAATAAAAAGAGAAACGTTGATAAATGCCATCTGGCAACTAATTAGAAATTAGCAAATAAAAAACGAGTAGTCCCTTGCTTTCATAGCACTTTTTATAAAAATAACTTTTAAAGGTGTTTCTAGATAATCTGAATTAAATTTTGTCTGCTTTCTTTGAAAAATAAATTTGTATGCTTGCATTGTGCTAGTCAAAGCACAGTAGCACTTGTTGACAAGAGACGTGTAAGGACTATATAATTATATCCGGATATATAGGCCGGGGCACATAAGATCCCTCATACGTTAAACTTATCTGATCAGAGAATGTAAAAGCAGCCAATCTCGTTTTACAAAAATATGTACATTTTTTTAGTTGGATCTTATTCGGACGAACTTATCACTAAATGAGATGCTGGGTTATTCTTCACATATTAAATCTTAAATGTAAATTAATATAGGAATTTTTTTTTTTTTTTTGTTAAAAAAGAGAAAAATACTTCAAAACAAACTTCACCATCATGTGAATAAAACAAAAATAGAAACAACAAACAAAATACTATAAACAACATTAAAATTTAAGATAAGGATGTAAGGACTTTTTAAAAGTGTTTATTGTGAATGTTGGTAAACATGTCTATCTCTTTCTATCACTTTTCTCTTTTTTGTGTGTGTGCACAACCAACTGATTGGCAAGGTAAAATTCTTAATGTTGTTTTTGGTTTTGTTGGCTGTATATCTAGGGTTAATTAATATTTCCCATCTTTGTTCTCAACAAAAAACACACACTCAAGTTACACGTAATACTTACTGGTACCATAGATGAATAAATACAAATGAAAAGGAATTTTTGCTTGTTAAGCAAAAATGAGGACTTTTCGTAAACACAGTTTACAGTGGGTTGTCACAGTAAGAATAACAACTACATATACATTTACATAAACATAAACAATTCATAATTTTACTATGATTGCAAAGAATTTATAATGTGTGTGAACATGCTGTGTTTGTTTAGAACACTTTCAAGCTGCGTCAAATATTTCAAGAAACTAAGTTCTCCATGGAAACAATTACAAACGACAGGGTAAAGAGATTTTTAGTAAGATGAATGAATAAAAAGGAAAAAAAACTAAATCGTTCAGTGTTTTTTTTTTTTTTTGTTCAACTAAATAAGGAAAAGAAAAATTATTAAAAGGAAACAACAACTAAATGCCACAACAACAAAAACCAAAAATAAAGAGAGAGAAAAAAAATGGCAACATCAACAGCAATTTAACAAAAGACTTGACAAACAATTTGACTTTGGGGCACAGAAATATTATGAATTCTTAACAGCAACCGAACACCAACTAAACTACAGGCGCTTCAAACAGTGCAACACAAACAAATGACACCAGCCAAAGAAAATGATTATGATGTTTTGTCAGCTCTTTTATGTTTTTTTCCTTTTCCTTTTCTTGTTCCAGTTTTATATTTTGTAGTTATTTGTATTAACGTATGTGTGTGTGTGTGTGTGTGTGTGTTTTAATAAAGAAAATATGCAACAATTTTTATGCCTTAAAACATCAACGTGATCTATAAATTTTCCATGTTGGTGAGTTGTGTTTATATGTGGTCGTACAATGCATCTGCTAAATAATGACAATGATAAACACAACCTTATACTTATTTATATCATCATTTATCAGCAGCATTTATATTTGTACCTGCAGTAACACAACAACTACTGGGTGCTTAAGTAAAATCAAGAAACTTTGGAAAGAGACTTTTTTAATGGCACCAAAGCAGGGATTTTACCTGCACTTTTAAAAACCTTAAATTGTAAAAAGGGTGGTCACAAAGCAACTAAAGATATAAATCGAATTATATTAATCGATTCCTTTTAGCTGCAGGATTTTCAAGTCGTTAGTGGTTTAAATGGGAACCGCTCAAAAGGAACCAGCGAGTTCCCCTTTTAACATCATAAGCGCTTTTTTCAATTTTACATATAAATGGCAGAAGGCAGGAAATTTTTACCTACAAATTTAACATTTCGTCTTTATTAAACTTTAAAATTAATTTAAAAGTCAGCCACCTATTAAATGCGATGCTGAAATTTCTAGGTCAAAGGCGTACAGGCACCAAAACGCTTCAATCCAAGAAGAAAGGAAAGACATCGAAACTTCTATAGCGAACGCTTCATTAAGTGAAGACGGCTTAGGTAGAACGCAATATCATGGGTCTATCGTGCAAAAGGTATACACATTACTTCTGACTAATGGCTTCAATGGTATTGCCACAAGCAAAGAACTATAATGAAGAGAACTCAAATGTTAAGCTTTATAAATCTTTATTATGGTAATGGAGACAGAATTGGGAAATATATCTAAATTTTAAAATGCCAATCAAATCTATGACAAAACATCATTCTTCCGAGTTAAGTTCAAAATTGTATTTACCAAAGTTCCTGAGTTTCTTTAGATAAATAAGTTGCCTTTAAAATTGATAAAAAAAAATTTACTTCTTTTATGCGTTGTTAATTTTTTCTCTAAAACCTTTTGTTTGTTGACTCTGAAGCCTGCAAGTTTCTAAAAAAAAATACAGAAAAAGTAAAAGCTAAAAAAAAAGAAAAAACACCAACTGCCTTTAAAAGAAGTTGCTGCAAAGGAAAATCTTTACCATAATGATGACACAAACTTGTAAAAGAATTTTTTAAACAAAATAAATAGAAAAAATAATTTTATAACAATGTTGGCTGTAATGTAGCTTTTGTTTGTTTAAAAGCACATAAATACAACACAAACAAGCACAACCATTAACAAAATATTTGGATTAAAAACAGTTTTACTTTATTTTTTTACAAAAAAAGGAAACTAGCAACGTTAAAGTTAGGGACAAGCGAAAATAAAATATTATGAAAAAATTACATTTAATGACATATTTTCGCTTATTTTATATTGTATCACAAAAAACATTACAATTTAATTTTAATCATAAAATGAATTTTTGTGAAGTTTTATTCACTCTTTGTTTTGTTTTAGCAACCAGTATGCAAAATATCACAAGTTTTGTTAAAAATTTTCATGCCGGTAGAGAAGACTATTAGAATGTTACACATTATTTTTATTTAGTATTTTCATTTTATATGTTATGACTTTAAAAGTTTTTAAGCTTAACGAGCAAAATTACAAAACAAAAAATAAAGCCTCACAAGTTTAGTATGCAGGTTATTATTTATTTTATTTTTTGTTGAGATTTGCTGACAGACCAAACATATTGTTACGCTTTTTTGTACTCCTTAAATAAGACGCGCCAAAATTTATTTTTTTAAATTTAGCGTTTGACAGCTTACAATATACTTTTTATATAGACAATATCTATGTTGAACATTTTGCTGCCTTAGAGTTTGTAAGTCTTATATCTTTTATTAGGCGAGTTAAATCGTCTAAATTGCTTTACTATTGAAAAATGTGGCAGCTTGTTCTAAGTTTTTATCTATTATACATATATTTATGTACGTGTGGGTATGTTCCATGTGGGTCTGTTTGTTTGATACACGCTTTTTTATATCGAAAAAATTTAATTTTTAAAACAAATTTGACAAACAATTTTTTTTCTCACTAATAGAAGCAGGTACTGAGGAAAATTTTTTGCTTTGTGTATTAAATGCGTGTGAATAAAACTTTTGTGTTGTTCTTACAGTATTTTGTTTCAGTTGTTTTTTTTTTTTTTTTTGTTCCTTCTGTATGATTGACGTTCCCAAATTGTAGTTCTCCTTCTTAATCCTTTCCTTGCAAAGTAGACTCTAGACTCAGCTAAATCACGTTAGAGTTTATTTTACAGAAGTTGACTCTCTAGAGACGTAACCCCATTTGGTTCAAGTTTCTTGAATTACTAATCTCCTTCTACTTTCAAAGCCGATTTTCAGATCGTCTAAATTAAGTTTGAGCATCCTTTGCAGAAACTAATTGGAGATTCTTTTTTAATAACACAATCTTTAGAATCAAATTTCACAAAAAGTTGTTTTAGTTATCTTTTGATTTGGGAAACTCTAATGTCTATCTCAGTTGTCTAACTGAAATTCACAACAGCAGACAACATAAGTTCAATCGCGTAGATCTTTTTATACACAAGAAGGTCCGTATTTTTGGTACAATTAATTGCTATCAGAATACCTTTTTTTCCTCTGGTAGGTATTTGGATAATCCTTAAAGAGCTTAATTCCTATTCCTCTATTAGGGGACACTATGTGACAGAGAAAAAGAGAATAAATTTAAAATATGTTTTAACAAAACTTTTCAAGAATTTCCATGGAAATCTCTGAAAAAAAACAATAAATACAATTCTTCTTTGCTGATTGTAGCATCATCATCCAGCAATCGCAGCTTATCGAAAACTTTCTGCTCTTCTAAAAAAAAAAATTTTAAAAATAAATAAATAAAATAAACAAAAAATCTGCATTTTTTCCACTAGAGATTTAAAAATGAAATTTTTATTTGAAAAATCTGCATAAAAAAATAAATTAAAATATTTGTAAAGACAAAGAGATTACAAACTAGATTTACAAAAATAAATACCATAAACATTGAAATTTTATGCAAAAATAAAAACTAAATTTGATACTGTTTTCAACGAATTTAATTTCCTTTAAATTAATAAAGAGAGAAGATATGGATTTTGTATGATTTTTCTAAATTTTAAATTTTATAAAAAACTAATAATATAAAACTTTAATCCTCACATAATAAAACAAAAACGGAAGTGGAAACTTTTCCACTAAACTGCATTTTGTTGTAAAAAAAAAACTGAAGGTATGTTAAAGAATCTTTTTTTTTTGGTTTTTCTCTGTAGTAGTATTTTTAATTTTCATTTTTATTTTCATTATTATTTTTAAGCTTTGGTCTGGTCCTTAGAGACACTTATACTTACAATTTTATGCAGCAGCTTATATTAATACTTGCACTAAATAGAGGGTATTCTAAAATAACAGAGATATTGTACTGAGTTATAAAGTCTACAAAAATGATTTTTCTGGAAATATCATATCACACAAAAAGGGACTTTTTTCTTTCTTTATCTTTAATATTTCATAATATTGGAGAAATTATTTTAAAAATTGGCGACAAATTTAAAACTTGTGTGATTTTTGGAACAGCTTATACTGCAGATGTATATGTACGAGGGCGTTTTTACAATTGTTGAACTATTTCGCACACTTAATCGACAACAGTCACAATTAATCAAAATCATTTTTTTTATCAGTTCAAAGACCGAAACCATAAAAATACTCAATCTATACATATGATAAATTAGTAACTGTGTCATTTCTGTTCATGAAGGCTGCTGTAGTCGAAGTGGTAAACACGTTGGCTACAAACCTGGTTGACCACGGTTCAACCCCTGCGGCAACCACAAAAAAAATGTTTTTTCTGTTTAATGGTATAAATTCATATTCAGAATTAACATTAAACATGCAGCCTCCTTCTTTGGTACTTCTTCATAGCATATTCGCCGGCGAAGTAAAATAACAAACAAAATGGCTATATCGATCTTGCTCTTTTCACCACCTGTCTTATCTCTCATTTATCTCTTTCCTAAAGAATGTAGCATGGTTACGAAAATAACTAAATATGCATTATTGCCTGAAGTGCTACTTCTCTCTAAAAAAAAGGACTCCTATTTTTGGAATTTTTGTCTGTCTGTGTTCGCTTCACGTAAAAACAGTGGGATGGATTTATATCAAATTTTGTGTGGAGGTCCCTAAAAACCTTGGCTCAAATATAGAAAATTTTTGTTGGGTAAAATAAGTTATTTCGTAGAGAAAATAGAGAAGTCACCCAATTTTATCTGCATAATTATACTTGAACAGTTGTCAGCACATTTTAAATTTATAGATAGACAATTTTTAATACTGTTTACAGAACTCTACAACAAATGTTTAAAAACACATTTTTCTTAATTTGAAATTAAAGAAAATTATAAATGACACGCGGATGAAATCGTTGGCACTACTAGTTAGTTTAAAAAACTAGGACCATATTTTTCGTTTCTTTGAATATTTGTGAATTTTCAGTTACCGTTGTTTATAATTTAGTATGCGATATAAAGAATATAGAAAAATTATTAAAAAAAAATATTTATTTTGAATACCCCATAACATTTTATAGAAAAAAAGGAATGCTTGCATCTCACATATGTCGCTGGTTGCTTAAGTAAGTTCATTGGAAAAGGCCAAGAACTTCATAAACAGCATGAGAGTTATTTTTGTTGATACTTTTTCTTCCTTTTTACACGCCTTTATTGTGCATTAAGAGTCGGCATGTAACCAAACTAACACATAAAGAAATGTGAATAACAATAAAAAAATCAATCAGAGATCAATTTACTGCACCCGATATCGATCGAAATTTCAATAGAGTTTAAATATAAATTTCGATCTATATCGAATGTCGTAATTCGTCCATAAGCTTAAGTAAATAGGCCAACCTTTTTTTAAACAAACATTAAAATTCTAACTAATTACAAAGTTTTCTTTTAAGCGTCTGACTCATCATCTAGCCGCAAAACAGAGCCTATGTAATAATTCAGATTATTTTAGGAGTCACTTGAATTTATTTTTAACCTCACATCTAATGGAATATCATTATTTTGAAAACAAAGTATTTTGGAAAATATTTTATTTATTTTCTTAAATAAATTATCACATTAAGATTTCTCAAATTGCACACTTGAATATGAAAGAAGACAGTTTACTAAAAGGAATTTTAAAAACTGTGCACCACAATCCAAATTGATTCAATTTTTCTAATTTTCTTTCATCTGCTCCTCTTTAAAACTAAAAAATTCTTAAACAAATGATAGAACATTTTTTGTGTTATTTGAGAAAATATCTTCAACAATAAACAATGAAATCTTTTTCAAAATTGTTATTTCACTTATTTTTAATTTTTTATTTATTTTACAGAAGAAGCAATAAATTACATAAGCCAAGAAAGAGTGCTATATTCGGCTGTACCGAAGCTTATGTACCCTTCACCATATATGTAAATCTATTTTAGTGAGGTAGCTCCTATCAAAAAAAAAAAAAAAAAAAAAAAAAAAAAAAACAAACACTGCAGCGACATAAAATTCAAATATAAGAAAAAATTAATGCAATGCATGTTTTTCCATCAAAATGTCATCGGCTCTTAATAGATTAAGTAAAAAAGCTTTTAAATGATACTCATATTGAATCGAACTTTTTTAAAAAAATCTCAGAGACCTATAACTCGGATATTATGGGCAAGCGCAAATGTTTTCATTTAATATTTTTCCTTTATTTTTGAATTCTTTATTGCTCCGCATGTTTTTTGTTTTTTTTTTTTGCCCACTGCTTTGAAGGACATGGACCGATCTTGATGCTTTTTTAATACTAACTCTTTCAAAACTATGTCTGATCGAATGACATATTTAAATTTTCTCTACCTAATCTAGTGTCTTGGCAAAGTTGATTTCAATACGAACACGAACGGACAGAGAGGCAAACGCCTGTGTGTAAGGATTTAGGAAATGGATTTTGTAGAAATTACAAACGGAATGACAAACTCAGACATTCACTTTTTCATCGTTTTACTGCCTTTAGTGAAGGGTAGAAAAAATTCTTTTTAGCGAAATTATCACGCAATTAATTGGCAACCTTGCTAAAAATGTGCATGGAAATTAATGAGTAGTGTCTTTCTAAGGTCAGATTAATTTATTTAAAACATCTTTCGACTAAGATTTTCCCATTTCAATTTAATTCAATCAATAAATGATAAGGATCATTCCAAAAAGAAACCTTTTTCGCCCAGCTTTTAGTTCGACTATCCAAAACTTAATAACATTAAGATACTTTTTCTCAACAAAAAAAAAAAAAAAAATGGAAAGCATAGGTTCCATCGGATGAAAAATAAATACTTCTTTTTTTTTGACTCTCCAAATTTTCTGAAGACAATTGAATTTATTTTATTTACAATGTACACAACTTAAGGTAGTTGGATGCGAAGAATTGCTGATGATGGATTTGGCGGTCCTGAAAATGCGGCATTACATTCTGCCAGCGTCTAATTTTTTTGTCGTCTTGGGAAAACGTCCGCGTGCATTTGATAAATAATTTTGCTTTATTAAAGTTAAACTAAAAAATAAACCAAAGCCGAAAATGTTAATTTTATTTGATTTATGAAAATCACCGGTTCAACCCCTAGCTGGGAACAAATCAAAAAATAACTCACAATTGAAAAGTTAACATTTTAATGTTTTTGTTGTTCGCTTAGAGACTTTCCTAATAGAAAACTTCAGAAAGTATTATGATTTGGATTTAGAAAAACGAAAAATGATAATGGTTCGTTGACAGCTCTGCAGAGTGGTGTATGGAATTTTATTATTTTTTTACTTTCTTTAGTTAAATTAGTTTTACAATAGCATTTACTAATAACAGCTGCCTAAACTGCAGCCAAATTAGTTTTAGAACTGACCTCGTTAACAATCTGTATTTAAGTATATGTATCAGCATGACTCTCTCTTTTTTGTTATTGTTGTTATTGCAACAAACAAACATCGGAAATAAGAAAGAAAAATGTGCTACAGGGCTGTTAGGCTTTGTAAAATTTTAATAAATCATAAGCTTTCATTTTGCTAGACGCTGATGATGTTGCTGTTTTTTTTAATACCACCCACTTATAAACAGTTACACAAACTAATACTTGCACTCAAACACAAAAGATTTATTTTCAGTAGTAGTTGCAACGAACTGACAGTTATACTGTTACTATACAACGTAATTTAATACTCAAGTGGAAAAATATAATGCGAGTATAAACATTGCGAGAAATTTCAAATAATGCAATGATGCTAAAAAATATTAATTTTATAAATGGAATTTAACTTTATCAAAAAATCAAAACTATTATTTTCATAAAAAATTTCTCTCAGTGTTTACAAAAAAAAAGAAGTTTATTGTACTACTTTTGTATAATTAAAACATTTTTTTCTTTAGAGGCCTACAAGTTTTCATTCAGCCTTAAATATTATGACAGGGAAAATCTCATCACTTGAGTTGAAATTTTTCATTTAATGTTTTTGTGTCTGTATTTGTTCAATGTAAAGTATAGATTTTTATTTGTAATTTTTCGGCTTTTTAATTCTATGCAGCAATAATACAACAAAAGAGAAAAGATACTGAAATTTTTATAAATTTTGGCTCATTTGTTTTAAAAGTATTTAGAGTTTGATTGTCTAAAAAATGAGAACGTTTGAAAAAAATATCCAATCACGGGTTTTGAAAGCCAATTAAAGTTCAACAAACTATATTATGATAAAAAAAAAAGCAAAACTGGTTAATTAAACTTCAGGACGATTGCAAAGTTAGCGAAATATTCATAATGAGAATGAGAAAATAGTCAAAATAATTCAGGACTTTGTTCAAGTTACGCCATTTTCTTGCATAAAATTAGTCAAAGTTTAAGTTATAAAATATTTACAATTAAGCATTCGTCTAGTAATCGATTTATTATTAACCCACACATTGTTTTTTTATACTTATAAAAACCACATTATTTTCTCTGTATCAATATATGATTGCGGAGAACAAGTCTCAATTGGTATTAAGCTGATTGGATTTGTTCCGCCAGCAAATATTAAAATGTTGTCATACCTTTCGGTAGAGATCGTCGTCAAATAAATAACTGTTGACGATGGTCTTCACGGAAAGGTATGACAACAAATTATAATTATTTCAAATAATGTCTTTGTTAAGAAAGCTTAGCATTGTTAATGAAAATTATTCACAAACAAGCAAAACAATTAGGTTGACCAGGACTATACAATTCAATACAAGCTAAATTAATGTTTGTTCTAGATTTATTATTTTCTTCATTCTTTTATAAGATCTGTCCTGATCATAAAAAGTTACAGGTACAAAGTCTCTTATAGGGCCACATTAAAACCTGTTTTTTAATCAAGAACACTTTTTACAGAGCAGAATAACTTTATGCTCGACACGATGTAAAATAAAGTGATTTATTGCCTGTAGGTTTGTGACATCTTTCTTTTAGGAGTAAAAATTTTTTACAAAATTTATTAATTGATATTCGATTTCGAGAGAAAAAAAATGAAGAGTGCTATATTCGGCTATGCCGAATATTAAACACCCTTCGTCATGTATGTAAATCTTGTTTAATGAAGTAGCTCCTATCAAAAATAAACAAATATTGCGGTGGCTTAGAATGAAAAAATTAGAAGAAAAAAAATGAACGATTTATAATTTTACATAAAAATGTCTCTTAATGGGTTAGGCATTTTTCTAAAATTTTTTATTTCCTAAGAGAACTCCTCAAAAGCAAAAGTGGCAATCAAACTTTTTTATGAAAATTTCAGAGGCCCATAACTCGGAATATATGGGCGAGCGCAAATTTTATCACTTGATACGTTTTTCGTATTTTTTAATTCTCTATGGCTGTATGTATTTCTTTTTATTACAGTTACTTCAGTGTTCTTAATGATATTAAATAATTAAAGGCAAACGTAATGTTTTGCCTACTGCCCCGAAGGATATGGACCGATCTTGCTGAAACAGAGGAATGCTCTATCGATTTTGCTATGCATAAGAACTCAATTTATAAATATTTTATCGGGTTCCAAATGGAGTTTGTAAAAATTACAAACAGAAAGAGAAACTTAGATATACCCTTTTACCACTTTTTGTGGTGAAGGGTATGAAAAGACACTTTACAGCAACTTTTATTATATAAAGAAACTTTTAAAGATATAATTTTAGTTTATTGTAAACTAAGACGCAACTGTTCAAATCAACTGCTACGAAACAGTTTGAAACTGTTGATTAAATTATAAAATAAAAAGCTTAACTCTCTTCAATCAGCTCTGAAAACTGAGAATACCATGTTAACTGTTAGTATCTAATAAATCTAATATTAGAAAAATGGCAGTCAATACCCAACTGTTGACTTGAGCAAAAAAAACTCAACAATTGTTTTCTAAAACAAACACTCAACGCTTGCGCAAAAGTTACGTAATCTATGCATATAATAAAACAGCAACAGGGTCATTTCTGTAAATGAAATATTTTTTAAAATCGATATGGAACACAAAACTCTTATTTTTGGAATTTCTGTCTGTCTGTCTCTCTGTCTATGTTCGTATCAAGTAAAAACTATTGGATGGATTTGAATAAAATTTTGTGAGGAGGTCCTTCAGAACCTTGATTTAAATATAGATAAAACGTCATCTTGTAGAGAAACTAGAGACACTAATGTAAACTCACCTCATTTAGTTGGTACAATGGTACCAGAACAATTGTCATTACATTTTATTTCTATAGATGGAATATTTTAAATACGGTCTACAGAGCTCTACAACAAATGTTTAAAAGCACATTTTTCTAAATTTTAATTTTAAGAAAATTATAAATGAAACAAGGACGAAGTTTAAGCCACTGCTAATTAATGAAAATAGAGTGCTGTTA
The DNA here is from genome assembly GCA_937654795.1 of Cistogaster globosa. Taxonomy (NCBI): domain Eukaryota; kingdom Metazoa; phylum Arthropoda; class Insecta; order Diptera; family Tachinidae; genus Cistogaster; species Cistogaster globosa. Next base: position 86,846,255 of record OW569407.1, on the reverse strand, counting down.
TATTTATGCCTCTTAAAATGCGGTCTTATTAATTAAGAGAATGTAAATAATTCATAACATTTTCTGTGATTTAGTAAAAATAAATTTTTATTTAGTTGTATGCTTTACTTAAGAATATTCATTTGCTAGATAATTGTTTTCCGTCATTGTGTTGTGAGGTCACGCTGGTCTGACTCAATTATAACTTTTGATTATTTGACATTTGTATTTGTTTGCAAAAAGTAACAAACTATAGCAAATGGGAAATTCATGTCTGCTTTTTGGTTATTGCTGTAAATTTGTATTTCACACACATACAAACACAAATGCACACTTATAATTAAAATAATACATATATTATTGTGCCAGCAACTTTTTTAGGTCACAGACTTATGTAGAAATATATTTTTTGAAAACTGCAGTCCAATGAATGAGAAAGAGTTTTGCTAAATACTAGCAGTGCCCACAACTATGTCAGCGTTCGTTCCCAATAAGAATTTGAAACGTGGATATTATAAATGAATTTAAATTTACCTTTTCGGCTTAAAGTCCATTTTTGAGTTGGGGAAAAAAATACGCAAGGCACAGCGAATTATCATTTATACTTAACTCAACAACAGTCAACATAGAAATCGGAACAACATCTATAATGTTGTGTGGAGACAAGTATGAATGCTTACAAAATAATAAAAATAAAAAAATTGCATTTCGTGGGTGGTCAAACCAAAATATGGTACGAAGCAATAACAAATGTACAAGACGAATTGTAGAGACAAAAATGAGGCAATGCTTTGAGTGTTGTGTGGACTTCGTCTTACCAACTAAATATTGATAAGTTGGTTAAATGGATGATGTTTTACAAAATAAACAACCTAAGGTAGATAGATGCGAAGAATGCTCATGAAGGATGTAGCGATCCAGAAAATGCATTACATTCTGCTAGTGTCTAATTTTACCGGTTTTCTTTAGAAAACATCCGCATACATTTGTGAATAATTTTTCTTTCTAAAAATTTTTAGAAACTAAATTGAAAATGAACGTAAGTCGAAAAAATAAATTTTAATTCGTTGAAAAATGTATTTTTTGAACACTTATTTAAGAGTTCTGTAAGCAGTGTTAAATTGCACTTTCATTTTACGCAGCGTTTACAACTATGATTGTTTTAAACATATCATTTGAGAGAATGCCAGCAAAACAACTGTTTTTTTTTAAACAATAATCAATCCCAAACAAGAAAAACGTGTTTTTATAAAATCTCATGAAATTTTATAAAATTCTTTGACCTTCGTGTTATAAATTTATTCAATTCTTTATATTTCTATATTTCCAAAAAATATTTTACGACAAATTAATCAACTATTTGATTGATTGATAAAATTCATTTTTGTTTTTAAATTTTATTAAGAAATGAAAAATTATAAAAAATTTTTTTTAAGGATTTTGCTGATTTGATTAACCAATCTGCTGTATGTCAGTAGATTCTTGAACGTGAGTACAATAAACTTATCGACAAGTTTAACATTTCCTTCGACCATCATTATTATTCAGGTTATCTAGAGCATACATCAGTAAAGCCTTCAAAGATATTCCTTTGGTGTGTCGATAGAATTTAAAATAAGCTGTTTATTTGCCAGTTTTGCAAATGAAGTTTTAATGTTCACAATAACCTTCGCCTTCACTTTAGTTATGTAACACTCACTCGGCTTCTAATTGGTGTACTTTTTAGTCTTCATCAAATTGACAAATTTTTAGGGTTGTCTATAGACTCTCTATGAGGATTCTTTTCCTTCCATGGTCGAACCTTTTCTGACATCAATCTGATTTATCATTTTCTCAATAGTCTTTCTTTCCCTCTTTCCATGCCTTTTTTTCCTTTTCACTATTAATCATAATCTGCAGAGATTCCCAATCTGTTTTTCAGGGAAAGTTCAAGGTACTTGCTTCTGAAATGGCCTTACCTTAAGCCACAATACTAAATGTGTCCAATTTATTCACATCAACCTCCATAGCCTCAGGGGTATCTGCAGAGCCTGAGGTTCCGCAGCCTTAAAACTAAATATTTTTGTACAAAGCGGTTTTCTAAAGAATTTTTTTTCCTTGTTTTCCTTAATCATTTAAAAAATATTTCTGCAAAAGACCACGTTTATATATAACGATAAAAATACTAAAACCTTCAATTATTTTCCCAAAGAAAATTTCTTGTTAAAAAACACGTTTCCAAATTAATATTGAACAATAAAAAAGACTCTTTTTTTACCAATTGTGAATTTTTTTATATTTAAAAAAAGATTTTCAGAGATAAACTTATGCTCTTTTATATTCTTACAAAAACACATTTATTTAAAAGATTATCTCCATTATACTTTAAAACTTTCAAACAAACAAAACACAAAAAAAAAGAAACAACGTTGGACGTTGGTTGCTTGTATCACGCTTCTATTATTTTGCATGTGTGAATGTTCAAATGAATGAATAAATGAATGAATTTTACCACTTGGATTTCACACTGTCCTTTTTTTGTGGAAATCAGTTCTTTTTTTTTTTGTTACTTTTTCACCTTTTTTAACAGCTGCCCCTTTGTTTTAATGTATTTTTAGCACAATTGTTGTAAATTCCTGCTCGAGTGTGTGTTCAGTTTTTTTAATTAAAAATTTATTTTGATTTCTACGAACAAGGGAGCTCTAAAAATGACTGTAAAAAATTAAAAAAAAAAACTTGAAAACCAACTTTTTTCATCGAATTTCCGTGTTGAATTGTAGCTGCTGGAAAATGCAAACACATACTTTCACTGAAATTCTCATTTCCACGTGCACATGTATTTTTTATCACTTTTGGACACAGTTTGTTGTGTAGTTAAATATTGAGTATAGTTTTCTGAAACAGTTTTTATTATTACTTTTTTTTGTTCTAAAAAATACATATAACCGTAAATTGAGTCACAGTTTTTTATTTGCTTTTTTTTCTGTTATTACTTTTTTATTACTTTTATAACTTGGCCATTTTATATTTAGGTTTCAGACACCCAATTGTTATTATTGTTTACAAAATAACAGTGATTAAGTAAGATACAATATAAAATTATTTAAATTAATATTTAAGTTTTTATCTTAAACATAATTTTATTGTTGTTGATGTGACTCTTTTATTAACCTAGAAATTAAAATTTTTGTTGCAAGTAAGTAACTCGCAGACTGACTTAATCTTCATTATAAAATCAGTTTATACTTGAGTGAAATTTGTTTTAAATTTAAAAAAAATATTTTATTTTTTACCACTGTTTGTTTGAAACAGTTTATTGACAGTTGTAATTACAGATTTAAAAGAATTAGAAAGTTATATTGAGATTTAAAAACTCATTTGTCTACAAAAACATTGAAAAAAATGCTTGAAGCTTCGGGACGACAATAAAATTTGAAAACTTTTTCTGTTGCATTTTTTATTTGGTCTCACGTTTATGTTAAAAAATTTATTTGAAATCAAAAAGGCTTTCAATTATATTGCTTATGAGTATGACTTGATTCCGATTGATTTTAGCTAATAAGCACTAAACTAAACTTAACCAGACAATTATTTTGTTTATAACTATAATTACTAGATAAATATCTTATCATAAATAATAAATAATAGATTATTTAATTGTAGTTAGGACTACATAATGACTAGGCTATGACCAGACTGTGACAAGACTTTGAATTTGAAATTCTTATTATGTATATGTACAGACAATAACTGCACCATAGCCATTTTAGGTCTGCAAACTGCACTATATTTTAATATATTCCAGTATGTCTAGACAACAAGACTTTGACCAGCTTGTGACTTGACCATGGCAAGATTATAATAAATTCGAATAGAATGTGTCTAAACTCTGAAACGACTAGAAATTTGAAATTTGACTATTTTTTAGACTGTGCAAGTAAGAAGGACATATTCGCGAAAATTATGGCTGTGATCCTCTACAATGGTGTGGCAGCCATAAGTGACACTGATCTAAGAGGTGGCACGGAGCCTTTAGGTAACACGTACCACAAAAATCTACACTTAAGACGATCATATATATATAAGATATATTTTTTTTTTAATTTTGTTGTTGGTGAGGATAGTAATCGATATTAAATACAAAGCAATTATTTTTGGAATTTTTGTCTGTCTGTGCTCACATCGCTTAAAATATAAAAGTGGAGTTAAATAAAATTTTGTGAAAATATTCCTTATAATATAGAATGCTTTTTTTCACAAAAATTAGTAATGTCATAGAGAAAATAGAGATACAAGGGTGAGAGCATCCCATTTTACCGGTATAATGCTACGAAAACAGCTGACAGCACATTTTATTTTTGTAGATGGAAAATTTTTAACACTGAACTCTGGAATAAGTTAAAAAAAACACATTTTTCTTAATTTGATTTCTTAAAAATCTAGAAATGATACGCCGATGAAGTCTCGGGGACTAATAGTACCCCATAAATCATCATCGAGCATTCAAACAAATAGTAGGCTCCCCCGCCTATAACTTTTACTATTTTTAATTGCATCTAAGAAAATTTTCTTTATCCTCTCATTAAATCCAACTCGGAGTTCTTAGTTATCTCAAGTAAGCAAATAAATTTGGAAAAAGGTTTAAGGCCCGTTGTGCATTTGGAAGTGCTTTAAAAGGGCTGCCATAATAGCCGTGTTGAAATAAATTAGAGCATTCACTTTCGAATGCCATTTAGCAGAGTCCTTGATTTTATCATGTATCAAGCCACAATGAATTTGACTAATGATTTGACTGGACGATTTATTTAGAAAATAATTTTAAGTATCAGAAAAACCAACAAAGGCTCACCAGGTCACAAACGTTATTGGCATTCTCAACAAAATTTTGACGGCAACGTATATCCCACTTGAAAAAAAGCTTAACAATATATTTAGGTCAATACCGCCTCTCTTACTAGAACCTCACTGCTGGCGATTTACAAAGTCTCTCAGACATTAAACTATGTCTCTAACGCATTCTTCTCATTTTGCAGTGAGAAACGAAAAGATAAATTATTGGCAGATGAAAAAATTGCGAAAGAAGCTGGAACAGGTGTGAAAAAAATCTTTACTCTGAGTAGATTATAACGAGTCTGCAGTTTAAAGCAGCGACTGACTATCTTACACAAACGTAGGATTCACTTACAAGGAAATCTGATGATATTCTGTCTTTCTTCACAAAATCCCCACACTGTAACAAAAATGAGATGCAAAATAAACTGCAACTTTGTACAGAAAGAATTTTTTGAAAATTTGCAAATTAGTGATATTTGTCAAAATATCTGTCAAATGTATTACTTAAATCACAACTGTCATTTGTGACAGATTCAGCAACTAAATCTCATAACGTGTAATGACCTTTAATAAGACTGAGAAGAAGACTGTGACACGACAACTAAGCTGTCCTTTCTATAACCGGGCAATAGTGACACTTATTATTCCGGTTAAACTGTGATGACACTAAACAATGACCAGAGTCTTTTGTAACTTAACTACGAATATTAATGAAACGACTACAATTGTCCTATGTCTATACTACGCGTACTTTATAATCAAGAATCTAATTCGATCATGACTAGTTTACTTTAAGAATATGATTACAGTACAGTAAAACACCCTGTTATGATTATAAAATTTTTTTATTTACTTTGTGTCTAAATTATACAAATATTACAAATAATATATTTCTTACTTAAAGCTAGATTTGTTAAATCTCTAAAGTCAAGGAACTCCACTCTACTCTATTTAAAATTCTGTGCTTAACACCAAATCACTGGCTTGAAATTAGTTGCAGACAACTAAACATTTATTTCCATGAGAATAAATTATAAAATACTACTAAATCTGCAAAAATTAAAAAGATAAACTAAAAAGAAAATATTTCTTCCAGTTACATGTTTGTGTCTGTGTCGAAGACATAAATTTTGTGTTAAATAAACAAGAGGCCATAATGACCAACCACATTTAGACACATAAATCTCTTCAATATTTTTTTATTTGGTTTGGTTTATATGCCTGCTCTATGGCCTGCCACAAGCGCAAAGAAAAAGTTAATTCAGCACTTTTAATTGCAACATTTTCTAAAGTTCACTTGTGTTTTTGTTTGCTATCAAATGGCAAAGCAACTCCCACATTTATCTTAGCAAGGATGACAAGATTGTTTGGATTATTTTAAGTTACATGGTATTCAAGCTTTGAGAGTACTTTAAAATCCAAGATTATTTTTAAATAAAATAAATTTTGAAAAATAATAATAATAATAATAAATTGGGAGGAAGAAAAACAACAACTGTTCACGAACTTAAGAACTAATTTATTATAGATTTAAGCTTTTACAAAATATGTAAAATTAAAAATAGTATTTTATTTTATAAATGCAAAAGGACAAGTTGAAATACATCTTCGCTTATAAATCAAGGGATGATGAGCCGCCAGTATAACAAACTTTTGTGCTATAAAAACATTTTGATCGAAGAACGAAATTTTCATTTCGAATATTTGTCGTATGAAAAAAAAAACACATTCGTGTATACGAATTTCTTTCATATTATGAAAGCGAGCAGAGTTAAAGCGTCGAACTACATTTATCATACGTCACTAAAAAAACGAGGAATATATTGGTTCAAAGTGACCATCTTTCTATTTGTTGGTATAGAGTGGCCATTTTTCAGTTTATTGTTTTTTTTCCTTTTCTTTTATTTATAAAATATTTATAAAAATACTATTTTAAATAAAAAATTTAATTTTACTTAGTTTTAACAAATACATGGTCACTCTAATAACTGACAATAATAATAAAAAAATTATATGCTCAAGTTAATAAATTAATAATTTTATCATTCTAAGTTTCAGTCGTCGAATTCATGCAACGATATTTTGATGACAATTTCTTAGTGCTCTCTCAAGTTCGTTTGGTCATTTCAGTTGTGTTTAATTTCATTCAATATTTTCTGTCTACATTGGGTTGGTTTTTCTCTAATTATGTTATAATTACAAGTTAAAACTGCTAAAAAAAATATTTTTTGTCCGATTGTATATAATAAAACAGGAAAAGTAATTTTTTTAAGTTTCTTATGAAATTTTTTTTTAATCACATAACGTTGGCCTGTCACAATTTGAGCTACAAATAAGAGTCATTATTGGTTCATAAATTATGAAAATTTAATGTTTCAATATTTCTTCTTTGACAATAAAGATGACAAATATTGACCAAAGACTTGGTTTTATGTGAGATTAAGATATTTTCAAATCTGTTATTAATTTCTTAGAGCCGAACAAAATTTAATATTGTTATTTTTGCCTCAAAAAAACTCTGAGCCTTTTACGGTGAAATGTCATAGTGTCCAAGGACGTACTGTCCATGGACTTTATATCGCACTCAAAAGTGACATAGTGTCCATTGGAAATGAATATTATGGCATTTTTAATATAGATAAAGTGTCACTTATCAAAGTGCCAGAATGTCCGGACTTAGAACCGGCTTCGCTTATTAAAGATTTTCTGCATAATAATGTCTAGTGACATTTTATTACTTTTTGGTGCAACACGATATCCACGGATATTAGGTCCTTGGGCGTTATGACATGCCACCGCATTCAAACAAATATTTTACATAAGCTGACATGTTCAAAATTTGTGCATGTTCTAAACATGAGTGCAGAAGATATAGACTTGAAAATTACTTCGTTAAATTTAAAATGATTATGAGGTGACTTGCTCATCGGTTGAGTATTACTGAGCCCAGATATGATTATGATGATATTTTTACATTGTTATTTTAAAATTACAGCGAATATAATCGTGCATTTTTACGAAAAAACTATTGATGCAATCGACTAACTTTTTTTATGACAATTTGCTTGTGGTTAAGAATTCATTACTGCAATTTCTTTAAGTGTATGAGCTTCTACTGAAATTACTCTGAACTACGAAAAATATAAAAATTAAGTGTCAGAATTTTCCTCAAAGTTTGTCTTTACCGCTTTTAGTAAAAATTTATATAAATCAAGTTACATGAAAAATTCGTGACTTAAAAATGACTTTTTATAATTCGACTTCTGAACAACTACGCCTTAATGAAGCAAATTTTGATATGATTATGACTGAGTTTAGAAAGGATTATTCTTTCACTAAATCTTCAATATGACAAAAATTATTAATTTCGTATATCAAATGACTACAACACTGTTACAGAATAAATTTTTTTTAAAGAGGGGCGTACTGTTTTTAAGACACTCTTAGTATTTATAAACAAATAAAAACAAAACGAACACATTTACTGTTGCAGATATTTCTTTTTTTTTTCATTTATTTTCCTCTAAGGTTCCCAACAGCTTCATTGCCACAGCCTTCATAATTATCAATTGTTTATTAATTGCAAATATATTTATTTTATGTCTCAGTTCGTGTTACCTTAGTAAATCAGAGAGAAAAAAATTCCAGTTATTTTTGTAGCCTATGTTAGCATTGTTTCGTTGTTGTTGTTTGTTACAGGTCTGCTAGAAATTTATATGGGGTGTGTTAAGGTGTCTGCACCAGCCGCTAATGCAACTTCCCTTTATAATAAAACAGGCTTAAATAAGTTAAACAGCAATAATTTTTTTGAAGTTGAGTTTTTATTTTCTCTGTTTCCTTATTATCATTTTCGTTTTGTTAAAAATATAATAAAATTTGTCTGATTGTTTTTTCAGTTTTAATTTGTTTATTCCTTTTGGGGTACAGATTAAAAAGGATTATATTACGTACATTTAGTTTAAAGGTGGTAACAGTTGTTTATTACGAAATAGTGTCCACACTATGACTAGGGGTATGTATGACGAGACCATGACTAACCTCTGACTAGGCCAAACCATAGTGCACATAACTAGATTATGAATAGGCTTTCAGCAGGTTATGACTTTACTTTACGACCAGACTATGGCTAAAATACGGCTGGACTATCACAATATTACTAGTTGATCATGGCGATTTTATCGCATTTTAATTTGTTGGGAAGGCTTAAATCTTTCAGTACATCTTTTTCATTATTTAATTAATGAAGTTCACAAACTCTCTATTCGGATGCTAGGATTACATTAACATATCTTTCACAGCTTGTCCCAGCTGCAGCCTCTACTTCCTTCCGAAAAATAAATAATTTGCATCTCACCCTGAGCATAAAATAAAAGCTTCCTTTATGTTTAAATTTCAGTCTATAAAAATATTTCAAATAAAATTTACTTTTTGGCTTAGGCTCATTTTTTAATTTAATTTCTAAAATTTTAATATTTTGATTCAAATCCTGATTGGTTAACAAAATTAAAAATTTGGTCCATAAAAACATTCTCTAAAACTAAGAAATTAACCATCTAAGTAAAGAAGTACACCATGCCTTCCCAGTGCCTTTCAGTCCACACTCTTCTATTTTAAATTGTATATCGATTCCCTTCTTGATACAAATGTTTTTGTGAATTTTGTTTTTAGATGTAGTTTTTGACATTTTTCCTATATTCTTGCAATCTGGTGAATTACTGATGTTTATTTCTATAGGACCTCAGAACTGCAATAAATAAAGTTCTTAGTAGGGTTTGCGAATTCCCGGAATTTTTTATTTCCCGTGAAACGGCAAAAAATTATCGCATTCCCGGTATTCCTGGGAAAAACCAAATCCTACTACGAACTTTATTTATTGCAGTTCCGAGGTCCTATAGAAATAAACATCAAAACTAGACATCTATATGACGACAGTAGTTTACCAGATTGGAAGAGAAAAATCGCAAAAATATGGGGAAAATGTTAGAAACTACATTTGTAAAAGCAATTCTAAAAATAATTATTAAATAATAGTTTTCACAGTTTATGAAACTTAAAAACAATGCAGGTAAGAAGACATACATATTTACATTTATACTACATAACAAGAGATACCAAAGAAAAATACTAAAAAAGTATTTTATTAAACATTTTTTTAAATATATAACTGCAATATAACTGCAATATATAACTGCATGTAACAATTCAGTAGACATACTGTTGCTTGTTTTCGAAGAAAACTTCCAACAATGGAAAAATCCCTTTCACTCTCCACTGAGGTGGGTTTTGTTATCAACAATGCGTTACAAAGATTATTCATGTTCGTGTTTCAAATGTTAGTGGCTTCGAATAACTTAAATTCCTTTTTAAACAAATAAGAAACCTTTTGTTCTGTTTTTTATCTTACGACTTTGTCCGCGTATCATTTCTAATTTGCTTAAAATTATGAAAATGTGCTCTTAAACTTTTGTAGAGTAGAGTTCTGTGTTAAAACTTTTCATCTATAAAAACAAAATTTGCTAACAACTATTTTATTACCATTTTACCAATAAAATTGGGTGGGTTTTCATTGGTATCTCGGGTTTCTCTACGAAATGACATATTTTTATGAAATAAAAAGTGTTCTACATTTGAATCAAGGTTCTAAAGGACCTCCTCACTAAATTGTATTCATATCCATTAAGCAGTTTTTTCGTGATGTAAACACAAACAAACGGACACACAAAAACTCTTTAAATAGGTGTTTTGTATTCTATAGCGATTACTTTCTACACCAAAATCAAAATTTTCAAAAAATATTTCATGCACAGACGTGTAGATGTATTAGAATTCACACGAAACGAAATATATAAAAAAATGTTAAATGTATTAACCAAAATATTTGAAAAACAATCAGTGTATATTTTTAAAGTGCTAATGATTTTAAAATTCGCGTTTCTTGAAAATTTATCCAAAATTTTCCCAGGAAATTGTGGATAGCTATGTTTTCCAAACCGAAGTTCGTAGGTACTGAATGATACACTGGTGTAACCTAGAATACGCTAAATCTTTGTGGGCTCTATACCTTCCTTAAAAAATATTTTTTTATTTAATTTTAGTGTCCGTGGGTTTTTCTTGTTAAAGTTTGACAATATTCTGACCAGTAAGGAAACTGGTTTAGCTTTGTCACAAACACGTTTTGTCCAAATCTGATTTTTTTATTCAACTGTACACTTAAATAGAACAGGGTGAGCTTAAGTTTCAGTATCTCAAAATTTTATTTTGGGTATATTAAAACTCCTGCAACCGACACTAGTATTTGGTTTGTGTTTGGGACTTTAATTGCAGACGATTTCACTGCAGCATTTAGTTGTTATATAATGAAAGCAGAGTCGCCGGAATAGTCTGTTGACTCTGCTTCTTTTTGTAGGGAAAGTACAATAAGCCATCGTTCAATACATTCAATAGGAATGTCGTGACCTAATTATGTGTCGAATAACAGCAGAATATGATAATAATATGATCAAGCCTTAACTAGACTAAGACTTGACGGCTGCTAATAATAATAATTGGACTATAACAGAACCATGACTTAATTAAAAGTGGATTAGACAAATAAAAGATTTCTACCCGACTATTTCTAGACTGTAGCTAGAGTTCTGTTATCAGAATAACGTGCATTAGCTGGGTTAAAAATAGACAAATGGGTATAAAATAGTTGGACAAATGGTAATAAATATAGTGCTAAAAAATTTTAATGCTGAAATATTAGAATTCTAGATTACTGCCTGACTAGACTATTACGTTAACTAGACTACAATTAGGCTGCCATAAAAATTTAATAGTTTATGACTTCTATACGAACTCACGGCGACTAATGTACAATTCAAATCTGACTGGACTGCATTAAGTAAATAAAGCGTTTTTATTTCGATTGCATGTACTGTTGAATAAAAATATTGTTTTATACATCTCTTCTTACTTATTGGCGAAAAAAATAAAACAACAAAACAAAATGCAAAAAAATAAATCTATATTTTTTATTGTTGTATGATTTTGTAGGCCTAATTGAGTTTTCAAGTTGTTGTTTCTGCAATTCTAGAATATTGAACGATAAGTTTTTTTTTTTTTGTTATTGTTTTTGTGCAAAACAAAATTGAAATATAATTTTTGCTTACGTTAACGATTTTTCTACTTCAATAGGTAATAAATTTTTATTGAAACGTGTACATTTTTATCCGGAGTGTGCATGAATGTATATTGAACTCCAAAAACACAACAAACAACAATTTTCAACACAGAGGTTATGCCCTCATAACTGGCTTTCAGAATTATATCCATTTCTTTTTAGTTAGAGATTTAATTTCTAACTTTAATACCTTGAGATTTATTTGAAACAAATTATAAGTCTGAAACTTGTACTTCTTTATTTATTTGCAATTGTATTTAACAACTTACTTTTGCGTTTACTCCATCTATTATTTGGTTTTATCTGAAATTGACAAAAAAAATTTTTGCTCTTGATTTTATATTTTTTATTATTGTTCTAAGGATTAAGTTGTGATGCGCAGATGTTAATCGAATGTTATGGAGTGGAAGTAAATGTAACAGAAGCAAAAAAAGTATTTATTCCTAAAGGACCTTAGTAACGATTTATTAAGTTTTGGTGTAGTAGGAGAATCAATAATAATGAAAACTACTTATTATGGGTTTGACATGAAAACTAATTAAACAGAAAAAAGCAATTAGAGAAAAAAGCTTATAATTTGTAAAAAAGAAAAAAACTGTTCAAAAGAAATAAAAATAATTAAATCATTAAAATTGTAAACCAGGAAAAAGAGATTGGTGGAATATTGAAGTGGTTTCGTATACTAAAATAAAATTATTCACCTTAGCAATCATTAGGATTAAGGCAACCATTATATTGAAGTTTGGCCTGATATATTTTTCTTTTATTACTGTCAACCCACCAGCTTCCCCCAAAATTGATACAATGTTACAGCCTGCTCGACATGAACTCCGCAGTAATTAATTTTTGGTTGACTTTGTTCTTTTTTTTTTTTTTTTTTGTTGCATCAATATTGGGAATCCTTCTATAAAGTAATTTTCATGAGACTTTAAACAAAATGGTCATTTAGGAAAGTAAGAGCAGCAAAAAGATTTTACCACAAAAACAGAACAATGGAAATCACAGGATCGTTTATTACGCGATACGTTTTCAGTAAAAAAAAACGAAATTAACTTTTTTGAATTTCTTATTATTTTTTTTTTTTTTGGAATTTATATTTCATGTATAGGTTTTCCCCAGTAAGGTCACAAAGTTTATAGAAAAATATAAAAAAAGATTGTATGAAAAAACATTAAAAAAATTGGAAAATGTCTTACGAGGAAATCCAAATAAAATAAATCCAAATAAAATGAATCAAAAAAAAAAAAAAATAAATAAACTACACTTTCATGAAACTAGTATAAAATTTTTGTTTTTTGTGGAAGCAAGAGAGGTAAGCCTACGGGTTTGAGGAGATAATTATGTTGGTTATGTTTTTTTTTTAATAGCGAATATTGCTGCAACTTATAAAGAGAATTGAAAAAAAAAATTTATAAAACAATGGCATAGTGTAAATGTGGATTGTGAAGATATGATACTCTTTGAATTTATTTTGCGCTTTCCAAAAAAAAAAAAAAAAAAAAAAAACAAGTAGTTCAGGAAACTCTGTGTTCAAATTTTTTTCATAAATCAAATAGGAATAGAGGTTGGCATGGGTGATGGGATCGGTAAGTACTTCAGTTTTACACGGTTTGAAACTAAAAATGGATTTAGGATGAAATTGTGTTTGGTCTCAAATAATGTAAGGGCATTCGCTGGGCCTCTACTCTCTTTCATCACTTATGCCACCCTCATACTAGAAGAGTTGGTGACGTAAAAAGAAATTACGAGTACATTTTGGGAGCAAAAATCGCCAAATAACAAACAGCTACGTATAATGTGGGCAGCATAAGTAATACCCCGAACTCTTTTCCCCCTCACTTCAATCTATGAGATCAGTAGCACATTTCTACTTAACAAGTAGGCCAAACAACACTCCACCAAATGAAGTGCATAATCCAGCCTGATAGGAAATAAGAAGGAAATCATATTGTTTGCAATTGCTTAAATCTATGAAATATCCACTGTAAATGTATTCGAAGAACAGCTTCTAAAGTAAAAAAAAGGTTTTGGGATTAAAACTTAAAAAATTCGTATGCAGTACAACCTTTGCAATTGAAAACTTACGTGTTTAAAAAGAGTAAAATAGGAGAGTCATGTTTTTTACAAAAAGTTTTCTTTTCGCTTTGTTGATTATATTTGCTTCTTATATAGTTAATTTGGCATTTAATATAAGACTCTCTAGTTTCAAATACAGATTTGGGTAGAACCCACTGATGATATGCTTTCAACGCAGTAATACAATTTACATTGTATTTTTTATTTTTATTTCATTTTATTTATTTATTATTATTTTTTTTTTTTATTTATTTATTTATTTTTTTTTTTAGATAATCTTGGAATATTTATATTTAAAGCAATCAAGCAGTATTAATGCAAATTAATATAAAAAGGATTCCAAATAATAAATTATTATATTAAAATATTTTATTTTAAACTTTCATCCATTTTCGATGTGCTTGTGTTAAAAATTTTCAGCCACAACCTTCGAATAGTCTTAAATTTTTATTTTTAGTTTTACGTATTTTCTAGTTTCTTTATTTTAACTAAAATAAATATTTTTTTCTAAAAAAGAAAATACATTTACAAATGTAACTTCTACTCTTTCTAAAAAAAAATCTTTTATATTGCAGCCTTTAAAAATTTATTTTGTATTTTAAAATAATCAAATATTTCTTCTCATTAGCATGCAAATCATGGCTAACCAGGCTTTTAAGCTTTCATTACTATGGTCGTTGGTTGCTTTTACTGTCATTTGGCATCATCCTTAAGGGGTTTAATTCACCATCAACATCATCATTATGATAGGAAAGACACAAGAGTTTTGTTTAAATAAATAAAAAATACAGCCATTTTTTATTGCAAAACTACTTAACAAAAATGAAAACTTTTAAAATCATCTCGTTACTTGCAAACAATTTACATAGACCGACCATGTAGGCATGGGTTGCGTGTATATGATTTTGCCTTAAGAAAAAATAATCAAAGTTTCTTTAAATATTGCTGTTGGAAGTGTTCTGCTTTAATTTTATTTTTACATTTTTGGAACAAAAAATGATTAAAAGTTAAAAAAAAGAAATTATTTATAAATATGCTTAAACGGAAAAGAGAACATCGTTTAAAGATATGCCTCCAGTGAATCGGTATGTTTGTGTATGAAGAGATTATTTAGTAAAAAACAAAATTTTTTTTAAATCTTTGTGGGTTTTTGTTTAAATAGTTAAAAAACTTAAAAGAAAAAACATGAGAAAATAGATTTCATATAATGAATTTTTTCATTTCATAATGAATTTTTTCATTTCATGAATAGAAAATTATTTATGTCAGTTTTTACATTTCATTCCCCTAAAACTGTTTTTATTCCCACTGTTTCCTAATTTTTTTACAAATTTTAATCTACACGTTCCACTTAGAGTTAAAACTACAACTTCAATTGTTATAGAGCAGTCAAAGTATTAAGGAAACTCTTAACTGAAATGAAAAATTTAACGTTATGTGGAGGCATCACGGATACATTTCTCTTCCTCTCCATGCATAGACTCTTACGCAGTTTGTAGTTAATGCGTGCGTGTGTTTGTTTGCGGCAATTTTTGGAAAATTTTGTGGCTAAAAGTACTTAGCATATCATCAGCATTAGAAACAGGTGCCAGCCATGTATAACATTGAATGGCTTTTAACAGCTCTTTGCAAACACAATTTAATCCTTTATTTTACAGTCTTTGTTTAAATACCTGTTTCCCATTAAAGATACTGAGCGACAGTGAATGTGTAAGAGTAAGTTGGATTAAAAGGGAGATTTGAGATGTTCTCTATTGCCACGTACCGAATTATTTTTTCACTTTATCATATAAAACACCGAAAAAGTCTTTCACCAAATAATAATATTATTTACTTTTAGAAGAAAATTTAATTAAATTTTTAATAGATTTAATTATATATTTAATGAAAAAATCAACATAAAATTTAAGAACCAGAACAATTTTTTTTTATTAAATTAATAAATCAATCAATTGAAAATTTATTTAAATTTTAAACTAAAAATAAAAATAAAAAACCTGTAATTGGTACAAGAATTTTTTTTTTTGGAAAAATACAGTATTTACACTATGCAATTTTTCGTGAAACTAGCATAAAATTTTTGTTTTTTGAATTTTTCTTGAATTTTGAGCGGATTCGACTGTTGCTTATTGGTTTTTTTAAATAACGCATAACGCTGCAACTTAAATAGAAAACTGAAATAATGTCTCAAAAATTTGCATAGTGCAAATCTAGACAAAGATAACTTTGTAGAGAATTTCGGTTTAAGGCCTTTCTAAAGGACGTATCTCCCTTCCAATTTTTTCACAAAACCATTTACAATTCAACTCGAAGTCGTGATACAAATAATACCGATTTTATTCTCCAACGCACACCACCTTTCGTTAAAAATTTATATTGTAGGTGCCATGCCAGTTTTCCATACTCAACCATTTAAAGTTAAAACAAGAGATATTTTATTTACAATTTGAAAAGTTTTCAAGTTATACAAATTAATTACGTACATTGTGTGGGCGTGGCTGTATAATAACTTTCAGACAGAAAGGAGGATACTGTTAATTTCAACAAAATGACTCCAGCCATTATCGGTCAAAAGACTTCAAGGATGCATAAATACATTCTTTGAAGCATCGTTCATCATTCATACATTTATTCATACGCGCAAGAGTATTCTCACTTGACAATAATGGGCGTAACGACCCCGCGGACAACAGCTTCGCAGGAATGGAGAGCTTCCCAAAATAGTACAAGTGCTCTGTGAAATCTTATGGAAGGGCGTGTGGATGTTGACCTTAATTAGGCATTCAAACACATAGGTACGATTGAGAGAGATGTATTTAGAAGACTTACAACTACGTGGTTTTTGCCAGCCGTAAGGCCAAGGTCAGTACAGTCTTAATTACGATATTACTAAAACAACTGTTTGGACTTTGACCTCAGTAAATAGAAGTGAAATTTGACCGAAATGTATGTAAGGCTAACATAACACCCTTCTTCGTCTGGGAGTGCGCTCGATACTTCTCACCATTTAATAGATGGTGCACGCTCGGATACAGTTTCCTGACTGGCATGGCATTATGTCAACCCTCGCATGGCCTCCATGCATGCTAACCAAGGGGTTTTTAGATTGATTATACATCAAACGAAGATACGTACATACATACAAACACACTGAATTCTATATATTTATTTAGTACTCATTACTTCTCCAATTTTGCTCTAAAATTATCATCTTTGAATATTTTGCATTATTAAACCTCTGACAACTACAAGCGGTCGACTATATAATTTTAAATTTTATTAAAAGAAAATTAAAATTGGAGTGTTTTTAAATTTTAATTTTTTCCCCAGCCAGGGGTTGAACCGTGAAATATTATAAATCAATTAAAATATAACTTTTGGCTTTAGTTCATTTTTAGTTTAATTTTTACAACAAAAAAATTATTTTTCAAAAAAAACAAGAAAAATTAGACGCTGCCAGAATGTAATGCCGCATTTTCAGGAGCGCCAAATTCCTCATCAGCATTCTCACATATATCTACCTCAAGTTGTGTATATTGTAAATATTATCCATGTAACCAACTAATCAATATTTATTTGGTTAGACGAAATTCACACACAACTCGAAGCATTTTTTTGTTGTTCTCTCTACAACACGTCCTGTACATTTGTTGCTTTTTTATACTACATTTTGGTATAGCGAAATGCAAATTTTTACTTTTAAACTTTTAATGATTGTTTCCTCACAACATTATAGATGCTATTCCAGCATCATATTAACCGTTGATGAGTTAGGCATGAATGGATAAGCGCTGTGCCTTGCGTTTTTTTCAATTATTTTTTTTAATTGTTTCCCAGCCAGGGGTTGAGTCGTGAATTTTCATAAATCAATTAAAATTTACTTTTTCAGCTTTGGTTCTTTTTTATTTTAATTTTAACAAAGAAATGGAGTGTTTAGTAATCGTTTCTAAGCAATAAAGTAACAATCCAAGTAAATATTGTTACAAACGACATAATAAACACAACATTCTTATGTTATAAGAATAAAACTAAAAAGCTTAAAATACTAGAATGAAATCTGTATAACTTTTTGGCATGCGAAAACTTTAAAACAACACAGCCATTTTAATAGCAAAAAGAAAAAAAATTAGAATAACAAAAAATGCACTCGCTTAAAATATGGACAAAATACAGCAGAAGTAAAAACAACAAAAAACATTTTTTAACATTAAAATGCATTAAAGCGTTAACTTTAGTGCACAAAATCTAAAAACGGAAGTTGTTCGTAAAACTTCACTTCACTCTTTTAATGGTGGCAACAACAGTAAAAAAAGAGAACACTACAAAATCCTACTCAAATCTGCTAAAACTGACAATAACAATTAAAATTTCAAATTAATCTAAATAAATAAACAAACGATATAATTTAAAATTTAAACTAAATAAATTATTTAAACAATTTAAATTTCCTCCTCGCTTTGCTACATACAGTGCTATTTTTGTTGTTGTTATATGACCCCTATTTTTGGCCATGTGATTTCTGTTATAATTTTAATAATATTATGTGTGTAAAGCTTGATGTTGATTACTCAATCATGAAAAGAGTGCTAAAGTAATTTCCATGGAATTAAAATCATAAGTAGAGTTTTACACCGAAATTGCTTTCAGGGCAAGTTTTAAGTAGAAACAATGAGGATTTTTGTTTATAAAAAAATCTTTTCTAGGGTTTGGGAATTATTATTAGGAGTTTTTAATATTTTTGAGATTTTCAAGGACTTTTATTTTTTATATTTTTGCAACTGCATCTTAATTTAAATTATTTAATACTTCTATCGGCCTGCCTTTTAGTATTCTAACACAAAAATTGCTTAAGAAAAAAAATATATTAATATTAAATTATTGTCATAACTATGGATTAAGGTTCTAATTACAAACAAGTAAGAGATCTATATTCGGCTATGCTGAATCTTATTTATCTTTCACTATCTATGTAAGTCTATGTAAAAATAATATTGGCTCTTAATGAGTTAAGCATTATTAACAAAAATTAGTATTTCTTTAAAGATCTCTTCAAAAGCTTTAAAAGAGATATCCATATTGATATTTTAAAAAATTTGAAAATTTAAGAGGCCCGTATCTCGGATTATATGGGCGAGCGCCGAATTTTTTTTTTATTGGAGTAATTTCAATGTTCCAAATGATATAGAAGATTTTGAGGTAGGCGTTGTGTTTTTCCCGCTGGGTCGAAAGACATAGACCGATCTTGCTGATTTCCAATAGCACCTCTTTCGACACTTTGTCTGTTTGATTGGCGTATTTAATTTGTTTCTAGATGATCTGGTGCCTCGGCAAACTTGGTTTCAACACTAACACGAACGGAAAGACGGAAATCGCTCAATCGACTTATTTATGCATAAGAAGTCAGAATATATACACTTTATTGGGTCGGAAATGGATATTGTAGAAATTACAAACGGAATGACAAAATTAGTAATTCCCTTTTTCCATTTTTTGTGGTGAAGGGTATAAAAAGATATAAAAATGTTTTTCATCGAATCTTATTTTTTTTAAAGATATAAGCAATATTTTCAATGCAAACAATAAATAATTTTAGCATATTTTCATCAAAAGTCATTATTTATCAAGAAGCTGTACAATAGAGAGAATTTTATACCCGAAAACAACTTTTGTTGACGCTTATTGTGCACCAACTTAATTCTGATTTAATTTTTGGAATTCAACTGAAAAATCACACACGTCAAGTTTTCTTGCAAGTTAGATTCTGGTGAAAGAGAAAAAATTAATAAAAAAAAGCTTAAATTTGTTTTCCTCTCTCCTTTCCATATAAATTGAATTTGTAACAAAAAAACTTCTCGGGTATGAACCCATAAATAACTTATTTTAATCGATCCAGCCTTTGACCCTGGATGGCAGCATTTATTGGAAAACACAAATGTCCTGTTATTTGCACAGTGGGCATAATTACTCTTAAAATTTGTAATACAAACTTTAAACATTTTCACTGTAAGGCTGTAAAATTTTATTAAATTATGTTCGAGAGTACATGACTAGAGAATGCCTCATACATTATTTGAATTGTTTCGCGATCTATAATCGTCCAAATCATTGCTAACCAATTTAAGCCAACACTAACAACAGAGCGCTATTTGCAAATGACACATCACACAAAGACACCTTTTGAATGCATTTATTTTTGTTTTATTTGCTAATTCACTAATTATGAATTTGACATTTTTTAAGACCAAATTTTTTAATTACTTAATTAATTTTTTTTTCATATTTTATTATATATTTTATGATTTCATTATGTATTCAAACCACTTTGTTAGGAAAAATGTCTTTTATATCCAAACGTTCCTTAAACTCAATGAGTGTTAAGAAGCCAAATTTAATTTTAAGTATAAAACATTATTTTAATATCAAAAGTTACAAATTTATTATTTATTTCCAAGTTTGTGTTGGTCTTATAAAGCAGTGAGCATAACAGAGATAACATTTTGTTTCCTACTTATTTATTTTCCACATGGTGAGCTTGGTTATAAATAAAATATAATTGAAGGTAAATAATTAAACTAAAAAAACATTCATTTTCAATCGCAATTTGTTAATAAAAGAATCAATTAAAATGAAAACTGCTTATTAAGGACTGGATATGAGAACTAATTAAATGGAATAAATAGAAAAAATAAATGAAAAATATAATTATTAGAAAATTATATAGAAAATGTGTAGTTAAGGTGATAATAAGGTGTTAAGCATAATTGAAAAGCAATACCCTACATGTGGGTGAGGTAAACTAGCAAGTAAATTTCTTTCATTTTAATTGGATTATTAATTTTTTTTTAATGCGTTGTTCAAAAGGTTACAGCTGAAATAAATTCGTTATTTTACTGCAGCACTTAAAGAAAAAATTTGTTAAACAAAATTTAATAATTTTTCAGTTTTAAATTAATTAAAATAATATTTACCAAGAGTTTAGTAATTTATTCAATGTTAATAAAATATAACCAAAAGCTCTCACCTTTCAAATGACAAATTTATTTTGGAAGATTAGGATTGCAAAATACTGAGTCAGTATTGAACTGATTCTTTTGCTGGTTTTTGAACTACAAATAAAATTATAATGAATTAATTAAATCAATTAATATTTAATTGGACACAATTATGTCTATTGAGCACCCTATATTTTCTGGGTATAATTCCCTCATTCTCTTTATTTTTTTAATTACATTTAAGGTTGATTGGAAGTGAGATAATCAGTCTATGTAAAATTTAGACAAAAAATTTTGATAACTTAAACAAAATGTATTTGATAACTTACGGCATTTACTCCAATGTCATAATTAAAGCCCAGTTTTTTAATTATGTACTGAGGAATTGATCCGATCTCATGATATACCACAGCTTTAGGCATGCGATGGGAAATATATTCGTTCAGATGGAAGAATTTATAATTCGTATGCTAAGAGCATTTTGTTCAAGAAATGCGCTTCATTTTTTTCTCAGTCGTATGTTAGTTGATGTGTCAGCGCTCGCTTAGTTAAACTTCTAGCCGCTGTAAATGTCCTGAATTCCTATAATTATTGCCAGAAAGTTCTTTGGCAGCTTCTAACAGCGGTTAATATTTTTTTAATAATTTTGTCTTTCTTTTTGGATTTAAAGTGATAAAACATACTGAGCTATTTCAAGGAATGCCCAGTTTTAATGCTCTAAAAGTAAAGACCCCAGCCATAAGCAGACGGACGACATCCGACCAACTTGGCAAGCACCTCCCTTCACTTCTGTAAAAGAACATGTCCATGTTATTGCAGAATAATCAAATGCACATTATTTATACATTCAGGTTGTTTTAAAACATACATTAAATATTGTATATTAATAGCGCCCTCTAGTGAGATTCGAAATATATAATTAAAAAAACGAAACCTACACTGAAAATAGTTTTTTTTACCTTTTAATGATTTTATTCGTTTTCAGACTGAAGTTTAATTAAATTTTTAATTAAACCAAATTTAATTAATTAATTAATAATTGTCTATAATTTCTACAAAATACATTTTCGATCCCATAAATTATATATATTCTGAGTCCTAATGTATAGCGAAATCGATGAAGCAATGTCCGTCTAACCGTCTGTCCGTCTGTGTTAGTGTTGATTTCAGGGCACTAGATGAGCTAGTGAAAATTTAAATACGCCATTCGATGAGACATAATGTCGAAGGAGGTGCTATTGAAAATCAGCAAGATCATATCATGTCGCTCGATACAGGCGGATTAATAACACGCCTGCCTCTAATTTTTCCATATCATTTGGAACAACAAAGTAACTCCAATCAAAAAAAAAAAAAAAAAACAAATTTGTGGATCGATAGAGAATAAAAAAAAACATTAAGTGGGGGCTTGCCCATATCAACCAAGCTATGGGCCTCTGAATTTATCATAAAACGTTTGATTGTCAATATGGTGAATATGGGTATCAGTTAAAAGCTTCTGAATATATCTCTATCGAAATACTAAAAATTTTTTTAATTGCTTAACCCATTAAGAGTCGAAGACATTTTTATGTAAAATTATATACCGTACTTAATTTTTTTCTCATTGTTTATTTATATTTTTTTACCGAATTATGTTCCTTTTTTTTTTGTTTTTTGATAGACAAGATATACATTCTGGTAAAGGGCTTATAAGATTCCGCATAGCCGAATATGACACTTTTACTTATTAATTTTATAAACTAATTTTAAATTTATTCTTAAGGTTACAATAATTCATAATAGTCTCGAAATATTTCTCACACTCAACATGTCAAACCAAATGAACTGAAGACTATAATTAAAAAAATATTCATCCTAAACTATAAAAACCTATAAAAATCCTTTACAACATTATTCAACACCTTAGTATTAAATCAAACATTCGAAAGCTTTAACGAAGACAAGGAAAAATTTAAATAAATAAAAAAAAAGCAACAGTCAAAGAACAAGGTCGCAAGCGGTGTTTTTCAGCAGTCATGCTATTTAAACGGCCTAAAGATTTAGGACAGCCATTGAATTCAGTGAACGGCCTAAAATATTTATCAAAGATTTGGTTCATTCTCGGTACAAAACCTCCAAATGTTACTCAACATTTCCAAAGGCGTTTACTTTACCACATTTATTCTGCAGTAATCAATTTTTTGTGTTCTTTTTGTTTCACAGCATCAACATTGATAAGTCTGATATTTGATAACTCTTTTCAAGAGATGGTTGGAAATCTTTCAGTGAGTGTCATCATTTTATTGTCAGTTATAAAACAGTTAGCCATTTTAAAACATGGCCATACACTCATAAAATCCAACGAATATTTAAAGTTATTAGATGAGCGCAGCAATCAACATTTGCAGGATCGTAAAACTATTTTGAATGCCATACATTATTCTCATTTATACAGTTTATATTTGCCCGTTTATATCTTTTGTGGATGTGGTTTCGCTTACAATGGTTGGACTAATCACCAACTGATATATAATGCCTGGTTTCCCAATTTCAATATAAAATCACAAGATCATTATTTAGCAGCATTTATATTTCAATGTATTAGTCAAGTCTTTATAGGCTGTCAGAGTGTCTTTAACGATACCTTTCATTCGTGTTATTTAACTTTAATGATTGGTCACATGGAATGTTTGGCTGCTCGCATATCTAGAATAGGTTGGAAGGAAGGACCATCACAACAATCGTTGGAAGCGAATATTGAAGAATTGAAAAATTGTATAAAAGATCACAAGAATTTGTTAAGGTAAGTAAAGTGATCTATTAAATAAAAAAAGGGCATTCAAAAGAATTTTCTATTTTTTTAATTTTGGTTTTAAGGCTTTTGCAAAAAAATTTTTTCGTTAAGTGAGCAAATATTAAATTAGAAATCTGGTGCAACAAATATCAATTTTTGCTATCTAATTTGAATTGATGTTTCCTTTTTATTAAAGAAACGTAATATTTTATTTCTTCCCTAAAATAATTTTGTTTTAAAATGTAATAATTGGTTTGTATTTTCAAAGTCTCAAATCACAATCTGTGCTCTCACAAGAATTCATGCTGTCCCATAACAGCAATCGCAACGAATTGTCTGAATAGTTGGTTAACGTAACAACCCTACACCTGTCCAGGTTGCGTTACGTTTATTGTTTTTTTTTTTTAACTTTATCATATTCCGCTTTGCAATATCGCAATTTACAAGTTTTAAGTTTTCATTTCTCTCGAAAAAAAATTTAAACTTGTTGATAATTAAAGTCTTTTCTTCACACCATTCTCCAGCATTAAGAATTGGTTTTGTTGAAGAGCGGAAAAAATTAATTTTTCTCTAATTATTTTCCAGTTACTTTGATTGCATACGTCCCCTTATATCGATCACCATGTTTTTTCAATTTCTCTGTACTGGCTTGGCGCTCTGTCTAACCGCCATCGATTTGACTTTTTTTAGCCCAGACTTAAATCAGCAATTTTTCACACTTCTCTATTTGATTATATTGTTGTGTCAAGTATTTCCCTGCTGTTGGCACGTAAATGTTCTCATGGAAAAAAGTCACTTTTTAACAACAGCAATGTACAGCTGCAATTGGATGGATCAGAATAAAACATTTCGTAAAATGTTAATAATTTTTATGCAGCGTTCACAAAAGACAAACATAATACTGGCGGGTAATTTGGCACCCGTAACATTACGAACATTTTTGGCGGTAAGTAGTTGTCTTCTTCTTATATTGGATTATTATTGAAAATTTTCACTTTAATAATTTTACTTGCAGATAATTCGTTTCTCATTTTCTATGTTTACGATTTTGAGTAAAATGTAATTGTGATGAAAGAAAATTTATAATCAACTTAATTTGGAAATGGATGTAAAGACTTAAAGATAACAAAGATGTATCAATCCAAAAGATGTTTCGCATAAATGATTTACGGGTCTCTTCGCAATTAATCGAAAAAAATAACAAACTTATGCCTAACTTAAACTAATAATTCGGTATTATTTCTCATACCAAAATTTTGGGAGTAAATTTATTTAATTAAACTTTAAAAATAAATTTGTTGTCAAGACAAAAATCAAAGTTTAAGCAAAAACAACAATAACCAACACTGATTTAATTTTACTTTATCCACTGTATACGGCTGACTTTTTTTCGCCTATGACTGTTTATAGTTTTGAAAGAGGCTTAGCCACTCATGCCGTGCTAATGATAGTTTGGATCCAATATAATCCCTATGTCTAAAAATTGAATGCGTATTTTTGCACAGCGGCAGACTATTAAATAGAACTTAAGAAAATATATATTTTAAACTAAACAAAAATTTAAAATAGTTTTAAATTTCATTATTATCCCGAGTAACTTCTGGATCACTCTCGTACTTTCTTGAGTTTCCTATTTAATTGCTTTAAATGCAAAAAGCGAATTCATGTTCCATACACATGTAAAGTAGTTTCTTTTGTTAATAATCCTTAAAATTACATTTGTATTGAAGACAAAATACAAACAGATATGGTCTTACACACATACACACATACATACATACATATGTATTAACATATAAGGAAGTGAAAACAGTAAACTTAAAATACATACAAAATTTATTTCCTTGCTGGATGAATAAAGAGCTTGTTGTATGTGGACATGTACATGTTGACTAATATAAGTTTATGTATATGTGTGAACGTATGTTTGTGTATATTTGCATTTGTGTATATTTTAAGCGAGTGTATACATATAAAATTTAAGCAATATCTGTACATAAACATAGTGGACAATGGACAGGATGTATAAAAGTAGAGGATACTTTAATATTCACACATCCTGTATCCTGCTGTAAACCAAACAAGCAACACATAAAGAATATAATAAAAGAATAAACTTATACAATTACATGCATGCATACATTCGTATCTACTTTGTTGTTATTTGTATGTACATTAATATACAATATACAATATTATACAAGAATTATACAAGCAAGACTTGTTTGCAATTTTCCAATGTAGTATAAGACACATTTTCTTTTGTTGTCATTTAAGAAGTAATTTAAATTTAAAATAAACACAGGTATCGAGTTAGTGTAGGGTAGTTTTTTGAGCCAATTTTACATAAAATAGGTCGAATTTGTGTTAAGCCAGAGGCAAGTTTTTTAAACTGGATGGAACGCAGATTTTTCTAAAATCTCATCATTTTGCTGGGAAACTTTTTTAATAAATATTTACCGAGGTTTTTTTTTTAATATTAAAAAAAATGTCTAAAGTCTTAGGCAATTCATAATTTAAACTTTTAAGTGCAAGTAATTCTCAGCTCTTAAAGTGTAAAAAAAAATTAAATCCGACAGAAATAAAGGAAAAAAACTAACTTGTCCCGAGATAACTTAATTCTATCGTAAATACTTTTTTGATTTTTACTAGAACAGCATGATTTATACAAACAATATTTCTTGCTTATTCAACTTTTCTTCAGTTTAAACTTTTAATATTTTTGAAGTCTTTTATTAAGCCTTGAAAGCTTCATTCATCTCGGTCCTAAAATTCAAAAATTAAAAATTTATTTTAAAGTTATTTTCGCCATATCGGTCACCGTGCAGCTTCGAAAGATAAATGCAAGTATATACATTTCGTTTAGTATTGCATTTTGTATGGCCGTCTTTCATACGACTCTTCAAATATTAGTAGTCTATTTATAGTTCAGCTCATATTTAGCCAATTCCTTTTTCCCAAGAGTACAAAAAGTCTGCCGGCAGCTTTAATCCTAAACAAAACCTTTGCTAAGTGATATTGATTTTACGGTATCGTGTAGTCTCTAAAATTAGAGAATTATAAGCAAAAATAATAACCTGAGTTTTCACACCGAATATTAAAGCAGACTTAGTGTTCTAAAAACAAATAAGGTATTTTAAGTTCAGGTTGCTTTTAAGGCCCCTAAATGCACACTTTTGTCTGCCATCCAAGCTGAGTGGCAAATAATTTCAAATTTTATATTTGTTGTTAAAGCGGAAATAGAAGAAGCCATTCTGTGTTATTTTTAAGTGTTACAATACAACGGAGTCAAAGAACGTCACCTATGGGACACCTTTTAATTTTAAAGTTTATATGTTTACATTTTTCAGTGGGTGTCAGTAATAGTTAACTAGGCGTAAAAATTATGTGTATTGTCTGGAGACACATTTTAATTTTTCTAATTAAGAGCTCTTTTTTACTTGGAACCAATCTCTAAGTACCATCTTTCAACCAAAAAAATCAATTTGGTTAATAAGTGACAGTTTTGCGGGCAGTTGCACATTTTAAAATACAAACGAATTGGTACCCGTCTCCTTTTTTAAAGTTGTTAAAAAAACAAATAAATCGTTAATATCTCAAATGAAATATTTGCTAGTAAAATATTGGTACTTTTATAAAAACATCCCTGCGAGTCATAAACGTATCAGAAAGCTTCATCTGTACTACAACATATCGAGCATCGGTATCCAAAGACAACACATTTTGATATTAAAAAACTCTAAAGGAAACACACTTAAGTTCTAAAAGAGTGTTAGACAAAAAGACCTAAATAGCTCAAATTCAAAATTTTTTTTCCTATTTAAACTGTTTTTTAGCTGACACAAGACTGTCATATCAAAACTTCATAAGGGAAACAACATTTTTGAATGATAAAGTCCCACCTTTTGAAAAATTTATTCTCAGATTTATTTTTTTAATTACCATTGAAACATATTTTTACAGAAATGCGGACTGCTTTTACTATAGAATTTTTAAGCACCGCTTTTCTTTCGTAAATGTCCCTTTTCGTTTTTAAATTTTGACAAAGACTCTATGAAACAAAAAAGGCCCGCTGTAGGGCCTTCTTCCAACACAATTTTTCTCTTCACTACATGTTCGCATCCATAAGAATATAAAATTATACAGTTTTGTTGTAAAATTTTTTTTCAGGCTGAATTTAAATTTGTTTTCGTCCTCTTAAACATCTTCGTTCCGCTTTGCAATTCTTTTGTTCAATATTTACAGAAAAAAACAAAATTTCTGTGAATACAAGAACGATTTTTGGTTGGTTTGAATGAAGAATGAAAACTGCATTTCGGTAAATAAAATAGAAATAAAAAATCACGACTGCAAATATCGTATAAGAGTCTTAAAGTCAAGTTAAGATGTATTGAAAAAAAAGAAACAAAAAAAGAGACAAAAAAATTTGTTGTTTTTCAGTTTAAGAGTTTAAAATTAAATAAATTCTACTGGCCGTAGGTTATTTCAGAATTTAAGACGGTACAAGGGCTTATAAATGATAAGTAATCTTCCAACTCTAATGACTACTTTTCAATTTATCTGTTAGAAGATAATAAAACTGCGGTCTTACTCCTTTTGCCAATTGGGCATTTTAATTTATAGCAGCGTTTTATTTTTTGCTGCCAAACGCTACTTATCTGCTAAGAAATATTCAAAATCATTAAAAATTTCTCATCAATCTAACCATTCTCCCATAGAATTTCACCGGTTACAAAAAGAGAACAAAGCTATTAAAACGTTTGAAGAATTTCGTCATTTTTAAGCTGATTTTTAGCGATAATGCTAGAAATTTCAAGTGTCTAAAGCTGCAGACGCACATCATTAAGCGTTAAAAAACCAAAATAAAAATTTATAAGAAGTTCCTCTGAGTGACATTATTTAACATGGATAACATCTTTTGAACCGTTGCATATAGACATCCGAAATTTATAAATTACATGTGTTACAATATCCGGTAAATAATAGAATAGAATTAGAAAAGTTTGCTGCAAATGACAAAACAGCTTTATGGCTTTGTTTCATTTAAACTTATTTTCATAAACAATTCTAAACTGATTTTGACATTGTTTTTTTTTCACATTTGAAAGGCTGTGTTACAGATTGAGCCTCCAGCTTAAGAGAAGGATATAATTTTTAAAATAATATGGGAAGAATGGCCACTCTTACAAAAAATATTTTTTTTGGGACATTTTTCCCCGCTCCGGAAATGTATTTATTAAAATTAAAAAACAAATAAAATTCATTTTACCGTTGTATTAAGAGCTCTGTTATCTGCATTATTTTCCCTATGTGCTGTGATTTTGTGGTAATTGATTTTTGTGGCAAATGATTATTTCAGCTGTTGAGGTAAATGTCACTTAAAAAATTAAACGCGAAAATATCAATATAATCTTTTTAGTCTTTAAGTCATAAATTTTCCTCCGATATCATTTACTTATATATAGAGCATGTATCAAGCTATAGAAGCTTCTTTAACCGTGTCTCCTCGAGATTTTTTCTTATTTTATATGTTAAAATTACGAATATGTTTAAACACATTTTGTACCAAACTGTAAAACACAAAGAGTTAATTTTATTAAGATATTTTCAGTATTTTATGAGGACCAAAATTTTATGTCCAAAATAAATCGGTTTCACACCACTGTGGAGTGTTACCTATCTTTTTTTGATTTGTCTATTCACACATATGAGATTTGTTACTGGTAAGAGAAGCAAATAATTCCGCTGTATTCTCTCTTTTCTTAGACACAAATCCAATACTTTTAGCGGATCTCAATTTTTACTTTAGCATTACGTACAGTGTTGCCAATAGTTATTTTCACAAAAACATATAGAAAAGAAAAATTATTTGGCAAATTGATAATAATTTGAACTTCAAGGTTCACAGTTTGTACAAAAAAAATCCACTAAGAAGCCTATAAATTTCACAGTCCTCATTGTTCGAAAATCTTCGATTATTTTTAGACACTCGATGTTGGCATCAAACTGTGAGTTACCAGGTATTTCAAATTAAACTACATTTCTAATATTTGCTTGATGCTCTTCCTTTTAAATGCTTCAGTAAATTATTTTACAAATTCACATGAATTAAAGTGACTCCACAATAGAAATTTATATTTGCAAGTCTATGCAATTAATCAAATATACCTTCATTCAGATACAGGGTGATCCAAAATCAATTAATTGAAATATTTTAAATGGTTTTAATGACCTGCAATTATTTTCCAATACATCATCGCAGAACATCATCTTTTTTAAGTTCCTTTTAATGCAATTTTATCCTGGCTTAAGAAACTTTAGACGGTTAGTGCTCTCGTTATTGTTTTACGTTCTCTTTGACTGCTTTAAGAGGATGTGGTTTGCTTTATTACAACTACAAAACGTTAATGCGAATTCTTATACATCAAGGAAGAGCATTTTTTTTCCAACTACAACTTTGTGTTCAACAAGCAGCAACAGTTGCGTCGAATTTCTTTAACTGGAAGCATGTACCGACACATTTTGTTCGCACCCTGTTTTCATACCGAAATTACCAACGCAGTAATACGAAAATAAGTAGCTTAACCAATACAAAGATGAAACAACACATATTAATTTAAGTTTCAACGAAAATTATCAAATAACACAATGGGTTTCTTAAAATGTCTACTTTAATATTTAAACAGTTTGTTTCTTAACAGTTGTGTGGGTGAGTTTGAATGTGTGAATGCTTTTTGATATTTGTGTCTCTGTATATGTGTTGTTTATGTTTATAGGAGTAACCCCTTAAACTATTTTGTGTTTATATTGTACTCTCATTATTACTAATGGCCAAAAGATTGTTCTTATATATCCGTGAGCCTAAAGGGAAGTAGGTTAAATAAATTTTAATGATAAATTTATCTATTAACCGGACTTTGACTTGTACTCATACATTAAAATACATCGTCTTATCATTGTGTATGATAATTGTTAAGTGCTGTTTAATTTGGATGTTTTTGCATCACATCTTTTTAATAATTGAGTTATTTGCTTAAGGAAAAAAATTTGATAGTGAAATTTTAGTGACCTGAAAGCATCAAAATAATTTTTTTTATTTGTAGCTTTTATGTTTAAAGTCTGTTTTAAAAGTTGAAATGTTTTTGTTTAAAAAAATTAATGAATTGCTTTAAAAATGTTTTACAACCGAAAGAAGGCTTTAAACGTAAGACTATAAAACTTTTCTTTTTTATTTCTTTAAAAAAAAAATAAGTGAGAAATAGTTCACTGTGCTAAATTTTATGTTGGTCACTCAAACATTATCCACGTGGTATCATTATTTTTAAGAAAATCTTATTTTTAGTTTTATAAATTATAAATTATGCCTTCTTCTGGAAGCCTTAAACTCAAGACTGAAATTGTTAAAAAAGGTCAAAATTTTTTGGTTTTGTAAATGATAGAAAAATACATGCGAAATCTTAGTACCCTCACCACAGATGGCAAAATGGTATATTTAAATTTGTCATTGTGTATGTAATTTCTGACCCCATGAAGTATTTTTATTCTGAGTCCGTCTGCAAACTTTGCCAGGGCGCTAAGTGATCTAAAGAAAGATCGGTCTATGACTTTTGGGGTAGCGGGCAAAACACCTGCCTCAAATTTTTTCATATCATTTGGAACAATAAAGTAACTCCAATCAATAAAAAATGAAAAAAAAACAGATATATGGGGCGATAGGGAATTAAAAAATAAGAAAAAAATCACCAAGTAAAAAAATTGGCGCTCGCCCATATATTCCGAGTTATGGCCCTCTAAACTGAAAGTGCGATTTTGCACCATATTTTTTAAGACATCAATATGGGTATCATTTTAAAGCTTTTGAGGAGATCTTTTAGGAAATGCTAAAATTTAAAAAAAAAATGCTTAACCCATTAAGAGCCGATGAAATTTTCATGTATTTTTTTTTTTAGATTTTAAAATTTTTTAATTCTCTATCACCTCAATATTTGTTTTCTAGATTGAAATTACTTCACTATACTAGATTTACATACGCGATGACTTGGCATAGTCAAAGATATAGCACCCTTTGTTGTTAAATCTTAATGTTCACATTCTTAAGGAATGGTCACATGAGTTAAATATATAACCAAATAGACGTAATCACGAAATTTATTTCTCATCTTTCTTCTCATATACTTAATAAATAAAGGATCCCACGTAATATAAATCGTAAGATATTTCATTTATAATATTTTAAATCGTAGTGTTACGTTTAGAAAAGATGAAATAAACATTTATAAAAATCGTGATTGCGCTGTTTCGGTTAGTTATTTGACACATCTGACCGCAACTGTTCAATATTAAAATGGCTTCAGTAATTTGAATAAATATGTATTTCTAGTAAGACCTGAAATATCACCTGAAATTTTAGCATCTTAAAAACTGAACTAACCATAACACATTTTAATTTGAGCAAGATATTGAAATTTACGAACTTCCGCAAAAAGTTTTCAATTTCACAAATAAATTTTTCACATTCTCGATATCCATAGTGATTTAGTTTGTATTCAATTAAAGAGTTAAAATTCAATTAAACACATAATTTTCATTATCACTACTTAAACATGTCACCCAAGAACCAAAAACCATCGTTTTCCTTAACAATTAATCATTTTAACTCCTTAAGCAATAAATGAATGCATGAAACAAAAGAACAACCATATTTTAATGCAATTATTTTAAATGCATTTAAAACAAAAATGTGACAATAATCAACATTAAAATGAAAATGATTTATTAAAACAAAGAACACAGAATAATAAAAAAAAATAAAAATAATAATAATAAAACAAAAGCAAAAAAAGTCCTTTGCTATTGTCGGCAGGATAATTAAAAGA
Source organism: Cistogaster globosa (assembly GCA_937654795.1). Lineage (NCBI taxonomy): Eukaryota > Metazoa > Arthropoda > Insecta > Diptera > Tachinidae > Cistogaster > Cistogaster globosa. The sequence continues at coordinate 86,813,579 of OW569407.1, read as the reverse complement.
ACAAAGAATAATAAACATAAAGCATAACGACAATTAAATTCGGATTGTGTAAAACAGCATTAAAATTAAATTTGGATTAAAAGAAGAAAACGTTAAGAAATGATAAGTAATTGAAAGCTTTAATAACTCATTACTTAAACAGGAGAAAAGCGAGTGAAAGAGGGTATAATTATTCAGAATTATTAACTAAAATAAATCACAAGCTAAACCCTCAATTTATAATACACCCCTAATTAAGGTTTTGCCAGCAGGGACTGTTTTTTCAACAAATGGAAAATAAAGTTTTAAATTTTCCAAAATCTTCTCCTCTTTCCTTTCATTTATTATCCCTTCTTAATATTAAAATAATAAAGTTGCTGTAAAACTAAAAAGTTGACACATGATATACTTAACCAGGAAACAAAAGCAACAAAACTAAAACTGTCAGTTTACTATTATTATTTTTAGTTTTTAGTTTTCAATTAAAGCAACAAATATAGAGAAGAGTATTGAAGGGAAAACCTAGAAATATTGCAGTTGTCATAAATAACAATGTCTAAATAAAAGTCTGTTAAATTGCAGTTTTATTTGTTAGAACAAAAAAACAAACTGCAATACAAGTTGGAGAAGAATGTGTAAGGGATAATTCGTCAGTGCTTAACCCATATGGTGCAGCAAGGTCTTTTTTGTTTTAGAAACTAAAAAAAAATGTTTTTTTTATTTAATTTTCAAAGATATATGCGGTCAGTTTTTAAAATAATACATTTGGATAAAAGTGTTAAAAAAAGTTACATAAATTTTTCTTGAAAGTACTTTTTTTAAAAAGTACCTTTTAGAAAAATAATAATTTGGAAAAATAAGAAAGAACCAGATAAAACGAATATCTTTTCAACAGAGAAGACAAAAATAAATTTTTTGCAAAAAGTACCTTAAAAAATTTTAAAAAAGGATTTTTTTGCAAATATATTTTTAAATAAGGAGGGTTTTTTTTATAAAAATTTAAGATGATAACTTTTGGACGTGTAAAGCTTGAAGAAAATTATTTTATAAAAAAATACATTTTTTTAAAAATTTATAAAAAATTATTAAGCGGTAAAAAGGATTTTGAACAAAAATATCTTTAAAAAATAAGTGAAAAATTCCCTGTGAAAAAGAATTATTAAAAAATAAATCAAGGCATATTTAATAAAACTGTGCTTTAAAAAAGTTTAATTTTCGAGAAAACTGATTTTAAGAAAGTTAAAGTAAGTAAGTAAAACCATTTACCGAAAAGGTACTTTTTAAAATACCTAAACTTAAACATTGTCTACAAAAAAGTATCTATCAATAAAAACGGAATTCCCTTCTATGATGTACATTTAAAAAATAGGACTTTTAAAACAAAATTAAGAAATAATAATTCAAAAGGAAAGTAGAATAGTTTCAAGACTTATTTGATTTGGTTTTAAAAATAGCTTTTAAAAAAAGTATTAGTAAAAAAGTACTTTTTGAATAGTACCTTAAACAAAGACCTAGTTTAAAATATTATTTTGAAAAGTTTATTTTTCATACAGAAAATTTTTAAATTCTATATTTTGACTAAAGTACCTTTTATGAAAATGTACCTTTTTAAAAAAGTACCGTTAAAAATTTTATGAATAAGTATCTTATAAGCATAAGAAAAGAAGTGCATCAAAAAAAAGCTTTTTAGATATTTCTATACTTTTAAAAAAGTATCTTTTTAAAAAAGTACCTTAAAAAACTATATAAAAATTATTTCACAAACAGGAAATATATATAAGAAAAGCTTATAAACGAATATTTCGTAGTTAATATATAATACAAAACCTTTTCAAAATCTTTTTGCAATAGTACCTTTTACAAAAAGTACTTTTCCAAATTGCTGATAACATCTCTTCTTTTAAACAAAAACCTTAATATCGATTAGCTTAAATTTTTTTATTATCTTTTTTTGTAATACCAAAAAAAAAAAGTACTGTGCTTTTTGATCCACAATTTATTTACATACAGCTGTTCAATTCTAGAAACTTTTCTCTGTTTAATTCTTGGGTTAAACGTAAGCTTTTTTAAAATTTTACAGAGAAACTTTAGTATAATAAAATACAACACTACTATATAAAGTGCAACTAAATACACTGCATTTAAGATATAAAATATTGCACTAAAGACAAACATGTAAACGTCTACAAATATGTTCATTATGTGTATGACAACTGCATTTTACATTTTACAATATCAAACTTAAACTCAAACACTAAAACATGTTTTACAGTTAGAGACACTTTTGTAATAGTAGTGTTGAAACCACAAAAGGATTTACACATATAAAACATGCAAATGAAAGCATTTATTTTTATTTTATAAGTTTGTTTAATAAAAAACAATCGGCTGTTGTAAAATATCTGTATAGACTTTATGAGTGTTGCCTTTTCAATATCCCTGCTGCTTAACAAATGTCATATTTCCTAAATAATACAGCGACATCAGCTAAGTAATTTCTATGGGAAATACACATGGATTTGCTAGGTAAAATATGATGTTGCCATATTCAAATGTTGATAACTTTCCTTGTACTCCAAGCTTGTTTTAGATTTCATGTAGAGAAATACATTTTACAGGTTTATTTAAATAATCTTTGGAAAAGGTATTTTTTTAGCGAAGTGTACCTTTTCGAATGACTTAGTTTATAAAAATTTATTGTTTTTTAAAAAAGAAATAAACACATTTACAGAGTAACTTCTAGTTAGAGTGACTCTTTAAAAACCCGTCAAAAGGGGAAAAACAGTTTCTAAAAACTAACCAAGTAACAATCAAAATTTAAAAAGGTAATTAAAAATGAAATTTACCATTTTTTTAAAGTGCTTTCTTATATTAAGTACAAAAATAGGGTTTTCAGGCACTATTTTAAGTATTTTATCTTAAAGTACCTACATATTACAAGAATCAAAACTTTATCAAAAAAAAAAAAAAAAAACAATAACTACCGTCAATCGCGAGCTCTATTAGAGAAAATTTTTGAAAAACAAAACTCACATATTTTATATAAAAACGTTTTAAAAATATTCGAAATTAATACTGAAAAAACTACCTTTTATAGTTGCTATTTTGTTCAAAAAAATTTTTTAATGTTGAGCTTTTAAGGAATGAAGACTTTTTATGAAAAAAAAAAAAAAAATACTTTTAAAAGATCATTGTATTTTAAGTCAAATATTTTTAGTATTTTTAAAGAAATATAATTTAAAATAGTAACATTATTAAAAAGTTCCATTCGCAAGAAGTACACTTGAAAAAGTACCATTCAAGAAAGATGTTCTAACTAAACCAATAAAATAAAAAAAATAACAATTCTTGTAAAAAAGCTGACTTCAAAACAAATTTCACCTGTCTGTTTATAACAGTTTAAAAGTATGGCCACATACATCAAATTACATTAACTACTAGAACACCCTTATATCTCCAAACTTTACTTCTTATAGCATACGTAGCACTACAGCTCCTTGTTAATTTCAACCGTCTGTCTACAACTTTTCAACACTTTGGCAACATACATCAAATTACATCAACTATTGTAACACCCTTTAGTTTCCAAATCCAAATATTATACTTGTCCTTATAGCGCAGTTAGCTGTACAGATTCTTTGCATCGGTCTTTAAGTGTTCAAAAGTATTAAATTAAATTAAGTATTGGGGTACCCTTTAACATATAGCTTTAAAAATTCATACTTGTTACAATAACAGTCACAGCAATCGGCATTATGACCAATTTGCTGGCATTTGTCTATAACGGTGCAAAAGCTAAGACCATTTTGGTCAACTTTCGTCAACTACGGGGTTACCCTTTAATTTGTAGATTTATATTTTTTTATTACTTTTTGCCATAGGATTTATAATTATACAAAGTATTTTTAATTTTGAAGTGGTGCTCTTTAAGGTCTACAATACACGTAAGAAAAATGTGTGTTGTATGGGGACACCCTATAATTTATAAGTTAAAGAACGGAAAAAATCTGCAAGCATCACCTTAAAAAAAAAAAATTTTTAAAATCGATATAGAAATGACAGTAATGGAGGCACTAAAATATAAAAAAATAACATTCACTCGTCGTTATAACCGTCTTCTTTTTTTAAATTCGGTAAAAAAAAAAAACAAAAAAACATTTACAAAATCCTGTTGGAGACCGCACGTTTTCCAATAAATTTGATTTTAAAAAGTAAATTGGTTTTAAAAATCTTTGCAAATAATATGGGTTTTGGAGAAGAAGTCCTGGCCAAATAGCTTTTGAAAATAAGGAGGTTTTGAAACATCTTTTTAGAAGTACCTATTGAAAAAGTACCTATTTTAAAGAAAAATAAAAAAACCTTCTTTAAAAGACCCTTGACACAAATAGAGTCTAATAAAAATATTTTTTGTTCTTTCTTTTTTTTTTTTTTGTTTTTCAAAATAACTGTTATTAGAATGCACTTCAAGCTGCCTACACAATAATTTCTTTTAAAGTTCGCTTAAATTGCAGCTTAAATATAATTTAGTTCCTTGCTGTAAAACAAAAACAAATTATAAATTCTACATGTATGATAAATAGCCAAATTAAATGAATTCCGTATTAAGTGCTGATTAAAAGAGGGAAAAACCATATCTTCTCTTAAATATTTTTCTCTTCTTCTAATAAACCAGTGAGTTATCAAAAATATTTTAATTAAGTTAAGAACAACTGAAAATAATCTAAATAAATAACTATTCAATACAAGATTATCGATATATGTGCATACGAGGATGTGTATATTAAGATGTTTTAGATTGTTTAAAAACACTCAAAAAATTTTTTAGTTGAATATTCAAGGAGACTGACATTAAAATTCACACATACAAAAGTGTAAAAGTATGGATGGTCATATAAATATGTATAAACTTAACCATTTGATAAAGTACACACTTAAACACTTATGAATAATTAAGGACATCTATGCGGTAACATTCATACTCTAATAAATATACTTCCAAGTAAATACAAATACAACAGACTAATGGATATAGAAATTAAAATAGATTTACATACAATTAAATACTTAACAATAGAAATATCGACAAATATTCACAAATACCCACAAACACGCACTTATAAAACGTTGCATCTTTCAACATCATTAAACAAACCGTTACAAAATACTTGTGTATTAATTTGTTAGAAAGACAGGAAGGACTACAAACTTTTATCAATTTGTATTAAATATTGAAAGGCAAGAATATTAAGAGAAGATAGAATTATTTTAATGTTTAATAATTCGTATTAGATTTAAATCTAAGGATTTGATTAAAGAACTTTTAATTCTGTTGTTTGAGCAGTTATCAATAAAGACACAATGTGTTTATTCGACATTTAAAAAAATAATTTAATTAATGTTTTCAACAAATCACAATGGTTTTTTTCCTCTAGGTTAAAGATTTTTTATTTGGTAATACGAGCTCGTAAATTTTTATACCCTTCACCACAAAAAGTGAAAAAAGGGTTCAACTAAGTTTGTCATTCCGTTTGTAATTTTTACAATATCCATTTCCGACCCCATAGAGAAGTCGATTAAGCTATGACTGTCTTCTTGTCTGTCTGTCTGTGTTAGTGTTGAAATCAAGTTTGCTGGGGCACTAGATCAGCTAGAAAAAATTTAAAAAATCTAAGCACACCAATCGATCAGGCATAGTGTCGGCAGATGTGCTATTCGAAATCAGAATGCTTACCTCTGATTTTTCTATATCATTTAGAACAATTAAGTAACTCGAATCAAAAAAACTAAAATATTGGGCGATAGCGAATTAAATATTTAGAAAAAAAAATCAAGAATAAAAAGTGACGCTCACCCATATTTTCCGAGTTACGGGCTTCTAAAATTTTTAAAATTTTTTAAATATCAATATGGGTATCAAATTAAGGCTTTTGATGAGAATTGAATTCTGATTTTAATAGACGGGAGAGAAAATGCAACTACAGTGATACAATTAAAAAAGATTAAAAAGGATTAATATTGAATATTCTGGTAGTGTCGACTAGGTGTCTGTTAGAAGTGTAAAAAGGGTGTCTTTGACAGCATCGAATTAATTACTTCTAAAAGTAATGGAGGTCTGCTTTATTAAAACGGAAAACATTAATTTTAACATAAAAGAAATGTTTTAAGTCAGAAATCTAAAATTTTAATTTCAAGATTTTGTAGAACTAAAATGCGAAATACAATATAGAGATTAAGAAAATTCTGATCTTAAAAATATTCGTAATTTTTTTTTATTTATTTATTTAATTTTTTTTGTTATAATCAATTTTTGTTTAACATTTTTCACACGCATTTAACATAACCGATCAGTGCACAAGTCAAAATTAATGACATTAATGTTTTTGTTTATCTGTTACATTATTTAATACACTTTTAGTAGAGTCGAAATTATGGTCTAAAAGAGATCAATACGCAAGACCCATGCACTTTTTTCTTGCAAAATTTTTGAGCAATCAATTTATTATCATCTGGCAGTTAAGAAGAAGCTACTCTTAATATAACAGATTTAAGGTGAAGTGTTGTTGTATTATTAAACCGGGTCTTTTTGTCTAATTAACTTCTGGTAGAGACAAAAAAGATCTTAATTTGAAAATAATGTATTTTTTTAATTGTTTTTTAATATTTTCCCTGTCAGGGGTTGAACCGTGGCTTTTCACAATTTATTTAAAATTTTACTTTTTCGGCTTTGGTTAATTTTTAATTTAATTTTTACAAAGAAAAATTATTTTTCAAATGTATGCGGACGTTTTCCAAAGAAAACAACAAAAATTAGATGCATTTTCAGCACCGCCAAGCTCATCATCAGCATTCTTCGCATCTATCTACCTTAAGTTGTGTGTGTACATTGTAAATATCATCAATTTAACCAACTAACTTTTTTTATTAAACTAAGTTTTTAACCTAAAGAAGTAACGAAGAATTGACTTCTATCTAAAAAAGTTCTGCTATTAGGGTATCACTTTACTTATTCATTCGTTCCGTTCTGGCTAGATATTTCACAACTATCTCTTGTTTACTAAACATGAGCTTTAACGCAGACATTTACGGTAAAGGCCATGTTACTGCCGCGAGACTCGCACAACTCAATGTCTTGTTTAGCAAACATGCATCACTAACATACGCGTTCATCGCTTTTTTAGCCAGCAACAGGCTTCTTGAAAGATCTTATCTTGAGAATTCTGGACATCTTTCGCTCTCCAGTTTTAATACACATATATTTACTTGTGAATGTAACGCTGCTGTATAGGCGAAGAGATTCACTGCATTACTTGAAATTAAGCGTATTCTAATCTAGATAAATTTAAGCAACAACCGTCAGCGTGAGAATCTGAGGGCAATAGATAAGAGAGCATCGCAAGATATGAAGAGATTAGGAAGTCCCTTGTTTACTTACAAGTAGAAGAACATGGAAAAGTGGGAGCAGAATTCCTCGCAGAATTTCTTGTCTCTGATTAATCTCTAAGACACTTCTTTCACAATAAACCGTCAGCAGGAAATTTAAAAATTTGTTTGGATATAATTGAATAACTGCCCTTGTAACAGGTTATCAAAACTTTAAGCATGATCTGACAAACATGAAGATGAAAGAAGAACACAATTGCAATTTAAATCTGGACTGAGACGATAACATTGGGATTAGTGTCGCTTGCAGAAAAAAAAACAGAATAACTTAGCAGTCGATTAAATGAATATCTTGCAAAAGAGAGTTCATGCTACCGATATAAGTCGTAATTAACAGTCGTTTTTTAGAAATTTTAGAGAAGCGAAGTGGGTCAAAAATGAATCTAAAAAATTTTAAAGAACATTTTTCCTTTATTAAGCCTCTTTATTAAGCTCCATATTTAAAATCTCTAGAATTTCTTCCGACATACCTGCCGAAAAAAAGCACAACATCAATTTACGGCCTCATAAAACCAATGTAGCATAATTTAGTTTTCAACATATTGCACAACCATTTGTTAATAAAAGAAAGCTCACACATAATAATTGCCCAAAGGCTGTGGCAACAATTTAATCTCCCACTTCAATTGATGAGAAGGAAAGAAAGAAATTACAAAAAACAAAAAACAAAGCAACTACAAAATTAAAACTACATTATTTTTTATTTTCTTTATTTTTTAACACAAAATAAAAACAATCATTGTTGGTTGCCACATAGTAAACTGTTGTGGCATGTTGCAGTAGCATAAATACACATATAAAACTCAAAATAGTAAGCTGCTGTAAAAAAAAATATGTAATAACAAAAATAAAAAAAAGACAAGATACCAACCATTTATATGAAACCATCGAAAAAAGTTCCCAATTTGTTGGTTTTTATTTTAGTTTTTCTTCAATGCACTTTGGTTTTTCCACTCATATGATGAGAATGCTGCGGTTCTCGAATATGAAAATGTTTTGCTGTAAGGAATTTCATTTATTCATGTTCGTTACGATCCTTAACCAATTCATTTACAAATAGGAGTGTAAATGAATACCGCTGCATTCCTTCCAACTTCAAATAACATTTATGTTCTTTGATATTTTTTCTTTTTTTTTTACTTTTATAAAAACCCTTAAGCCAATCTGTTTGTATTACTTCATTGGTGATGGCGTATGTATGTGAATGAGTGATAAAACCACGAAATGTTCTGTTGGAAAATACATATTCAGGTTAAAGGAATTGAAGCCTACAGTTAGGAGCATAATTGTTATCATTTGCATGTCAATAATAGGAGTAGCAATTTTTAATTAATAAATTTTTATAGAAAATTGAAGAATTTTATAGCTGAAGCCAATTGATTTAATGAGAACTATGTTTAATAGATGGCGAGCAGTGGCATATGCATAAGCTTTTCACAAAGTTATACGTTTCACTTTCAGTTTTAAACAAAAAATATTTCATAAGCATTTCATGAAAAACTTTTTTTAAGGAACCAAGTATTTCTTAAAAAAAAAAAGAAGCCTTTCAAACAAAACCTTTCAAAAAAATTGTTAAAATCAGGTCATGGAATCGTGAAGTAATAAAAATACAAAAGGAAATACAGACGAATTGATAACTTCCTTCTATTTTTAACCGACTTCAAAAAGAGAAGGAGGTTATCAATTCGACTCAATGTTGCTTTTTTATATTTGCGCCTGCAGAACTCAGTCACTTTTAACCGATTTTGTAAATTTTTTGTAATTTGTAATTTTGCTCACAAATTTATCCCGTTTTAAAAACCGTTCATAATCTCAAAAATTAAAAGGTGTCCCAATACAACATACATGCTTTTTATGTGTATTATGAACCGCAAAGCGCACTTCTTTAAAACTATAAAAAATAAATCTAAACATTAAAGGGTGTCCCCATAGGTGATTTAAATTGACTTATATTAAAAATTGACGCTTGAAAATTAGACAGAAATTCGACTACTATGACCGCTATAATAACAATTATAAACATTCAAAATTATAAACTAAAGGGTGTCCCAATAGTTAATGTAATTTGACGTATGTGGCCAAAACTTTGAAATAGTTGAAATTTACATAGAACCTCTATTGCTAAGTCCGCTGTAATAACAAGTATAAGAATTTTATTTGTAAATTAAAGGGTGTCCCAATAGTTTATGAAGTTGACGTATGTGGCCAAACTTTTGCACCTTTATAGACAGACAGCTGATATTTACAAAGAACCTGTATTGCTAAGTTCGTTATAACATCAAGCATAAAATTTGAATTTAGTAATTAAAGGGTGTTCCAATATTTGAAGTTAATTGACTTATATGGCCCTATCGTTTCTATCGTTATACACAAACACTGGAAAATTAAACCGAATATTTTCTACTTTGTCTGGTATATTAAAAAGTATAAATATTTAAAATTAAAAATTATAGGGTGCTACAATAGTTGCTGTCATTTGATTTTTTTAACCAAATTGTTGAACAGCTGTAGAAAGTTTATTGCAATTTACATAGAATCTTGATAAGGCTTTGCTATAGCAGCAAAACTTGAAATTATAAATTAAAGGGTGTCTCTACAGCCTATGTAATTTAACCTACATGGCCCTATCTTTGCAACCGTTACACGCAAACTCTTAAAAATTAGACAAATTATCCATTACTATGTTAAGTGTAATAAAAAGTATAAATATATAAATTAAAAATTAAAGGGTACCCCAAATGCTTATAAATTTATCTATATGGTCAATCCTTTGAACAGTTACAGACTTACGCTTAAAAATTAAACAATTTTTTTTTATTGTGTCAGCAATAGAAAGTGGTGATGCGGGTTTTTTTTTGTTTAATCTGCTTTCATATTTTGTTCTACGACATATAAAAAATCCTGACACAATCTTTCTCGAATATAATACAATTGCTGTAGAATTACCGTCCTAAAGAAATATAATTTTAAGTTTGTCTGTTTTGAAGTCTGTTTTTTTGTGCGAATTATTTTAAATCGATTACAAGAGATGTATTTGACCTATGTGAAGCTTAGGTTTGTAAAATCTTTCACACTCAGTATTTCAATATTGAAAACGAAGCTTATTTTAAGGTCAACTAAACCGTCACAATTTTATAAAAAATTTTGAAAAAAATTTCGAACCATTTTTTTTTTCTATTTAAAAAAATTCTCAATACAAGTTCACATAATATTTACCAAAGCTACAGCTTTAATCTTATTTGATCAATTCTAGATAACAAAAGAATAAGATGGTGAAAATTTATCTCGAAACCTGTTACGTGTCTAATCTCATAGCAGAAGCCAACATTGAAAAGATGTCATAATCTATGGGTTCATTTTAAAATATTAAATTAAAATTCTATATGAAATTGTAAAATTAAAACCATTTAAGAAGCACAAAACTTAATTTCAAAATAATTCATATTGAATACAAGAGAAAACGGAGAACCAATTTTATACCATTTTATTGTTTTTAGACATTTTGAACTTAAAGTCCTACAGGAGTCCTTTAAAGCACGTGTCTATTAGCACACACTAAACAGAAGGGTACCAAGTTCCTACATTCCATAAAAAATCTCTACATTATATTCAAACACATAGAAACACTCATTTTTTCTTTTCTTTTGAAAGGTAAAACATGTTTTTGTTGCTATTGTTATAGTAAAATATTATTGTAGTGAGGGCTGTATAAAATCTCTGGTAATTGGTTGCACCGGAAATTGTTATGATTACAATAATAATACTTTTAATTTGCTTTACCGCCATTTTATATCCACCATCTTGTTACATATACATATTTTTTTTTTGTTTCTTTGTTATATTCCACACATACATGCAAACATAACTGTTACAATCATGTGAATAAAAATACATATTTGAATGTATTTGTTTTATACCTTTCAAAAGATTAAAAGTAAATTTTATCGAGTTTGTAATATTAAGAAATCGGTAGCATGTGGGGCTTTTACTATTTGAAAAGGTGTGTGTGTGTGTGTGTGCAGAAGTATTCAACTCTGATATTTATAACTTAACATTCATTTGGGAATTGAAATAAGTTTGGTGTCTTGCACACCACCAGGTTACTTTCGTATATTTTTTTTTTTGTTGTGCAATTATTGGAGTTTATTTTATTTTATTTTATTACTTATTAATTTTTTTGGTATGAATGGTTTCTATAAAGGATTATAATTGAAAATAACCTCTTTTTCTAGAGTTTAACAGGGATGGGAAGAAGTATATGTAAAAAATAACTGACTTGTTATGCACAATTAGTGCGTTAAAAAGAAAAGTTATCTGCCAATAATAATAAATGATGATAAATTTGTATAACGAATTGAAAAAATCTTGTATTAATTTTTAGTTAAAAGATAAATTTGTCATTTCACAATTTTTCTTAATTATTCTACTGCTTCGGAAATAATCTCGCTTCTTTAATTCTATGAGGCAAACTTGCAACGATGAAAGTGACAGGAGAATATTTTATAGAATATTCCACATTCAATGACAATCTGTTGAAAAAATAGCATTTTTACCAAATTAATAATTTTAATCCAGCTTAAGTTCACATATATATTTAAATTGCTTATTTTATTTACTTGTGCATGAACTTAAGTTAATAGTTCAATTAATAAATAACTCTTTCAAAAAAAACATGATGTCAAATCAGACAAATTTAAAATCATATTAATTTCATATACCCTTTAATTTCGAAACTCACGTGGTGCACATGTTATTGTAGCAGACTTAACCATACAGGTCCCCTGTAAATGCCAGCTTTTTGTCTCTAGCGTTTCAAAAACATCAACTTTTAGGGCACTCTTTCATATACGATTTTATATTTTTTGTTATAGCGGACTTAGCAATGCAGGTTCTATGTAAATTTCGAACGTTTGTCTATACCGGTTCAGAAGTTAAGTTAAGGTCAATTTACATATGCTTTGGGGAACGCCCTTTAATTTTTAGATCCATTTTTGTTTTAATTTTTTTGTATTGGGAGCTACACTACTATGGAGTGGTTTTTTCTTAAATTTTTTAAGTTTTTAAACACGTGAAAAACGTTTTTCTTGGATGGGAACATCTATTAATTTTTAAAATTATGAACTGTTTTTGGACCGATCTGTAAATATAACTTTTGAAATAATGAAATAAATTACAAAGTCGGCTTAGAAATAAGATTTTCAAGCACAAACATAAAAAAGCGACATCTAAATGAATTGATAACCTTCTTTTTTATTTTTTAGAGGATGTTACAGTTGCCTGTAGCGTTAAGAAATAATGTACCACTGCCCACTTCGAAATTAAAATAAATTATTTTGATAAATTTGTCCGTCAGTATCGCCTAAATTGATGATGAATAATAAATGTAAGAAAATCAAATAAAGGGAAGTTTTTATTACACCTTTTTGAAAATATTGACCAACTGTTTGATTTTATACCAAATAATTTTTCTATTTTCTTTGGAAAGCGTCCGTATACATTTGAAAATAATTTTACTTTCTTAAAAATGTTTAGAAATTAAAATAAAAAGGAACTAAAGCCGAATTTTATTTAAATTATTTTTTTTTAATATCGAGCAATTTCAAGACCTCATTTCGTTATTAGACGTAGACCCAGGCAATGACAACAATATAAAAAACTTCTGGTAACTTAACAATTTTACGACGCCTTTATCGACTGCAAAAGAGTGACCACGATTGAAACCATTTGCTTAAATTAATCTGTCTGAAGAAAGCTGAGCCAGATCTGGAAAAAAACTTAGGCCACTTAAAAAATTACTTAAGCTTCCTTTTCATTTAATGGCTTTAGATGATTCTAAAATTTTTTAATTATTTGTATGGTTGAAAATTCAACTGAGATCATTTATAAAATACTAACACAAAGAATGCTAACAATTACTTAAGCAGATTAAAAATCATTTTCTATTTCACTTGGGCCTAAAAAATATATTTTTCAGACTTTTACAAAGACATTTAATTTTAAGTTTCCCTACTTTTATTTAAAATTAGTTTATTTGGAACAAATATACTTTATAAACGTTGAATTTGGTTAAAGTGCTAATTATCTTCGAGTTAAAAAACTAACATGAAATTTCCTGTAAGATTGAATAAGAGGAAACAAATGTTGGATACATGTATAATAAGCTTGGAGTTGGAACACTTGTCGAGCTTTACAAGATGTTAAATCTATAGAGAGAAACTCTTTTAAATGTGGTTCTTTGGTTTTATAATTCGACACTTGCTTATTCACATTCTAGTGAACTAAATCAAGATTTTCCCATCGATTTAAAGAAATATGATTTATTTTTAAACGATAACAAAAAAATATATATAAGAGGCCATCGAGACGTGCTTTCATTATCAATAACCAATATTGGTGATTTTAATATAAAATAGGGATAATAGAATATAGCAAAAAAAAAAAAGATTTTTTCGAAATTTAATTAATTGAATGAAAAATTTCAGTTGTTTAGTTAAAATAAATTTTTGCCCTTTTAAATTTTTGGTAAATTTTTTTTAATCTCAAAAATATTAAAATTTTGTTGTTATTTTCTAAATAATTCAGAAACTATCGTTCAAATATCTTAAATGTAATTTGAACCCGTATATTCTAGTCTTTTCTTTATGTTAATCGGATAAATTTATCTCGAGTTATGGTGAAATGTACCTACAAGTGTAATCGCTTCTTAAACGTGGCCATATTTGCAGCTCCATTTTTAAAAAAATCTTTACGTGATAGAATTGAAAAACCGAAAATGGGCTTATTATTTATAATGCCAAACACTTGAACCCATTTCTTTTATTAAAAGAGCTATATTTTAGAACAAAATTCTTACGGAAATATTTACTTTCCAAAAAAATTCTTAACAATTGCGTACAGCCATCCCTGAACATTTAATAAATATTTTATTCAGAATATGTAACCTAAATACAACTAAATAAATTTAATAATTTTTCAATATACAAATTACATATTCAAAGCAGATTATTGCAATTATTTTCCAAAAAAAAAAAAAAAAAAAAAACAGGGAAAAAATATAAAAATTAAGAAAAATAAATATCAAAACAATTTTATATTTCTACTTTGAAATAAAATAAAACTTAAAAACAGTATTTAAAATAAATTGATAGAAGACAGAAGAATAAAATTAATTGAACAGCAACTAAAAGCTGTTAAAGGTACAGATGTCATTCACACAACAAAATCCTTAAACTACATAAAATGAAATTAAAATAAAAAAATTAAAGAATTTATAAAGAGAAAAGAGCTCATGTTTTGTTTTAAAGTTACTAAAATAAATCACTTCAATTAAAATAATAGAAAGTATAATTTTTCTACAACTACATTTAAATAAAATTGACGGTATTTAAATTATTCAGAGTCATTTACTCCCTCAACAGAATTTAAGCCAGACACACTTATGTGTCTGTGTGCATCATAAACACCTGCTCATCAAAATTTATGTGTTAATAAACGTCAGCAATGTGTCAGGACAATAAATGCATGTTCAACAAATAACAGCAATAGAAACAAGAACATGCAACAACAAATAACGCCTACCAAAAAATGTCACTACAACCGATAGACATTTGCAACAACAACAACAGTAACATTTGTCTTTAGAGTTATGAATTGTAAATGTTGCTTCTTTTATACGCCCGGCATATGTGATTTGCTAAGATTTTAGAAACCATTTAAAAATTTGAGAAATATTTCAGACCCACCAACTGTCTCCATTTACTCCTACAGATTTCCTACTCTTTGAAATTGTTGCCTCAGTTGCCGGGTTATATGCTGCCACCCGTTGTCTTAAATATAAAGCTTTAAGTAAAAGAGAAGGGCCTGAGAAACAAGTGTCTGAATATTAGCTGATGACTGGTATCATGGATCTTTAAAGTGCGCAGCAACACAAAGTGCATGTTTCGTTGAATAAACTGTTACTTGAAGGACTAAAGATGAAGCTGTAGTTTAGGCACCAAACTCAACCAGGGCGTTAAGAGCTCGATGTACAATTATGGGAAATCTGATATTTCTAAGTGGCTAAAACGATTGTATCGAAATTTAAGTCTAGTCGAATTTAGGTTTTAAATTTGAGCCTTGTAGTGCTAACGTTATGGAGGTGCATTAAAATGCAAAAGGGTTAGAAATAATTTTTTTTTTGCTCTGATTTTGATTATTTAAAATTATAAAAAATAAAACATTGCGAAAAGTATTATTTATCTGTAATAGGGTACAAGACAGTCTTCTACAACCATAAAAATCATCATGTGTTACACACGCCTCTTTCCACAAAAGTTGATGAAATTGCAATTATTTTAATCCTTTATTTCTGCCCTTAAACATTTGCACTTTAAGTAGAAAAGATTTAAAATGCATATGGCGTTCTAGGTCTGTATATACACAGCCATTACTACTTCATTTATATAAAATTCCTCTTTTTCAGACTTAAAAATCTGCCTGAAATTTGTTTAAAATTAAATAAATTAGAAGGTGTTGGAGTAACTTTGAAATAAAAATGCTCAAAACAAAATAAAATCCTACTGCTGTTTAATGGGAATTTTACAAAGCGTTTAGTCAAGTTTAAATTTTAAAACAACAAACAAATTGTTGCTGTTTTTAGTACATGTAAAATTGTATGTTGTTTTCTTTTTTGTGTTTGTTATTTGCTTCATAACATTAAGAAGGCAGAATTTATAAAATTGCTTTGTGTGTGTTCTTCTATCATGTCGTACAAACTTTTCCCTGAACATTCTCTTCTGCGTTCATTGAACTTTTTTTTTAATTTATGCCCAGTTTATTAAATTGTATGTCTTGTTAAAACATGACAGGTAGGATGGCTTTTCGAATTGTAAAATCTACATTTCGGTTTATGGTCACTGTTTAAATCAGGCATTTTGTTTTTAAGGATCAGTCAGCAGACATATTTGTATGATTTTTCTTATTATTATTTTATTTTGTGGTGTTGACCACAAACAAGATTTATATAACTAAGGGAATAACTAAAAGCGACCTTAATAAAATGATTTTTTTTTTTAATTCAATGTTCCTTTCGTTATTATTTTCCTTGCATATTTACCCAAAATACATCCGGTTAGATCCTTTCAATTTGATTCCAAAGATGTACATGGACACTCCACTTAAGAAGGTGGTGGGCTTATTCCGTAGCTAATATCTCGCGGTACATTTGAGGACTGTAAAAAAAACATACTGGTCGCAAAAAGCTATTCATTATAAATTGACTGACGCTTGAACAACGCTATGAAATTATACAGATTTTCTTTGAAAAGTCGTTACCTCTTTAATTTATCAATTGCAAAATTGTGTCAGCCTCTTTGGCCTTATTGATGTGATGTGATACAGATTAGCGTTCGTGAGGCCCTAACCTGACGGTGGTCTTACTACTGAGTGAAATACAAAGCGTCGATTAGCGCCCTCAATTGGCGTAGACAACAGAGTTGCAATTCCAAGACAATGGCTGCCAGGACCATGCATTTTCTCTCCCTTGACGGTTGGAGAATATCCAACCCCGTCAGTTGAGAGTGCAACAGCATTCTTCCGCACCTTTCCTGCAAATATTGACTTTTTAACCACAGCCACCACGTGTACCCCGCAGGGAACTTACTAATAACCAGCAAAAGATGTGAGCGACTCTCTGTTTTGGCTACCGGTGCCCACGTCTTCAGTATAAATAAGGACACTGGTTAGTCCTTCTACAAGTACACTGTGGGGACTGGTTCCCCCTATATCCCGAAGGCAGTTCGTCTGAACCTAGATAAGCTCAGCCAAACTGTTAGTGCCCCCGGAAAGCGGCATAATTAATGTATTAATCACACCAGATCCCGGAGACTCCATTACATCCAGCAAGATACACTGTCATTAATTTCAATGGAGATCGCTACCACTTAGTTTAAAAATATGAGTGATATAAGTCCGGTCACGATTTGGTGTTATTACGAGGCCATACAGAGACCACAACAATCGATTTTTTTTAAATCAAAATTTGGTGATTCGTTAATTTCGAGAAAAAAATAATTGGCTAATAAAGTTGTACGATTTGACCCTTTCTTTTAATTCCTTTGTAGCCATGTGAAGTAATTTTTTTATGCTGCCAAACCAGCAATAAGTGCTGACTGCGAGGGCAATATTGTTCGCGATGAACGGCCATTGCCTGCTATAAAAAATTTTCTAAAATTATATTTCCCAAACCGCTTTGTCAAGAATAGCCACGATGATTCTAATGTGTTATTTGTTAAAATTTAAACATCTATCGAGCTAAAACGATCCATTTTTTTTAATTGTTTATAACAATAAAATTGAAGGAAAATCAGATAAAACTTCTAAAAAACTTTTTTATCAATCGCTTAAGTACGAGTTGTTCTATTAAAAGCTTTTGTAGAGATTTTTTAGAAAATATAAAAAAAATCTAAAAATGCTTAACCCATTAAGAGCCGGTTAGGTTTATATGTTGTATTTTTTAAAATTTATGTCACCCAATTTTTATCTTTATGATTGGAGTTACTTAACTGAACTAGATTTCTATACGTTATGAAGATCTTTCATCGGACTCTTACTAATTTAATTTGTTGTTGCAGCTGGTAACAATTTCTTTTCAATAACTCTAGAAACAGAGCCCTGTGAGTAAGGGATAGAAATAATAGAATTATGTTCCTTTTATGTTCTTTTGATACAAAAACCTCAATTTGTAAGTTGTTTGTGTACACGTTAATCTAGAAGAGAACAAAGTCCCGGCCAGAAAAGAAGCGTTTCAAAAATCTAGCAAATTTCATTTGTTAAAGAAATTCTCAGCTTTTAAACTTCAAGGTTGTATAGCATAACGTACCTAAACCGCTATATTTCCAAAAATTTACTTTTCCTGACTAATAATTTTTCTAATTGATGACGCATGGTTAAACTTAGCACCGCTTCCGTTATTTTTTTAAGTAAAGCTTAACTTCGTGTCTCGAACCCAACCAAATGACCATATGTTAAGGGAGAGCTTGAAAAAAATATTGAAAAACGATAGACAAAAGTTCGAGTGGCATAAGTTTATATCTCTAAATTAAACTAAATCATATTTTAAAAAAGTTTTAAAGAATAAATAAAAATTTTCCACCTCTACTTCAAAAACAAAAGTAGAATCTATTGTTTTATTAGGAAAATGTAAAAAGTTCGTTTCAGTAGCACATTTCTCAATCCCAAATTTCAATCACATTGATAATAAAAAAAAAAAATGAAAACAAATGTCAAAAGAAAATAAAAACGAAAAATAACCAATGAATATGAAAACATGTGTCATAATTGCAACATCAAAACCAACATTGTCAGTAACATCAGATGTTCCTTGCAGGGCATAATATAACACATACGTCACTACAAACATATGTACAACGTTTAAGTTTATTTTTTAGCCTTTCATTTATTCCATCATTTCTTCTGCTACTGTAATTTTCTAACCAATTTTCTATTTTTGTGAAATGTCTAACAGAAAGTTTTAAAATTGAAAATTTGGCCAATTGATAGACATGCGATGCAGATAGACAAACAGACAAGCAGATAGATAGAGAGACAGACAGACGAAAGTACAGAAGCCTAAAACAGCAATCAAACAAATAAACAGTAAAAACAGGCAGACATAAATTCAAGTTACTTATAAATGTTAGACATTAAAATTTTTTTTAGGAGACGTAGGTAAATGGATAAATACAAGAGACGAAAAATAATAACGAGCAGAGAATTATATTTTAACTACACATGATTTTTCGAAGCAATTAGATATTTGTAAATATGTATTTATGCACAGAAGAGTGTATGTGTATCGAACAAAGTGCACAAAAACTTTAATATGGATACATGTTTTGAATATCTAAAACCTAAATGACATAGACATGTAGTAGGCAGTCAAACTTTCTAGGCAGTCCTACAATTCACAGATATATTTTTGTAAACATGTACATATTTTTAGTTCATATTAAGTTTATTATTATTTTGCTATGCCCTCAAAAAAATATGCCTTTTGATATTTGGTTTTTTTAGATAGTTTCTTTTTTTAATTAGATGGAAATAAAAGTTTTTGGCCTTCAGTAAAAGTCTTTTTCATGCAGGGTTAATAGCCAGTCTTATAATAATTATATTTTTATCTTCATCCTAGTTTACTCATATTTTAAATCGTTATCAGGTTTAAGTTATAGTGCAACCATATAATAATCGTTATTAAGTCATGGTCTAATAATTATGAAATAACAGCGCCATCATTGCAAAATCATACCAAATGATTGCATATGTACCGGGTGATTTTTTAAGCCCGATAAGACTTTAAATTATAAAAAACAACACCAAAAGTTAAATTTTGATAAGAAATTTTTTCTTATTATTTTCAGTAAACTCTGGCAAATCACACTTGAACAACGCTATCAAATCATCCACGTTAACTTTAAAAATCAGTTGTTAATTCAAGCAACTTATAGACGACTTCGTGATTTTCATGGTGCACATAATCGTCCGTCTGAACAAGCCATCCGTCCAACTGTGGATAGATTTCTAACCACATACTCTCTAGAGGATGCAGTAACATTAAAGCGTCGAAAGAATATGCGTTCTGAAAATAATATCGCTGTTGTAAACGAAATTGTGAAAGAAGAATAAAATTTATTGATTCGTCTGCGTTCGCAGGATTTGGGGCTCTATCCGTACACTACGTGCAAAATTTTGCGCAAAGATCTTGGGCTACAGCTTGTGCAGAAATTGAAGCCACTAGACCGTTATATTTATAGTTCTTTCACCGATGGGCTCTATAGCAGTTAATAACTGACCCGTTGTTTTATCGCCCAATTGTGTTCAGCAATAAGACTCACTTTTAGCTTAACGGGTTTGTTATTAGGCAAAATTGCCGCATATGGAGTGAAACCAATCCACAACAGACCCTACAGACTCCATTGCATACAGAAAAATGCACCGTTTGGTGTGATTTACACGCTGATGGCATCAGCGGACTTTATTTCTTCAAAAATTAAGCCGGATCTCACATTACGCTCAATGAAGATCGTTACTGCACCATGATTAATGATTTTTTGTGTGAAAACATGGATGACATTTTATCCGGAAGAAACAAAATGGCGCTACGTGCCATACAGTGACCACAACTATTGAGTTATTGAAATAAAAATTTGGCGATAAGTAGATTTCGAGAAATGGACCTGTCAATTGGCTTCTAACGCCTTGTGATTTGATACCTCTCGATTATTTCCTGTGGGGCCACGTAAAGTCACTGGTTTATGCTGCTAAACCAGCAACAATTGACGCTTGGCAGGCTAACTTTTTTCGTGTTATTCGTGAATTCAAAAAGTGACCCAAAAGTAGACGTCCAGAATGCGCTTCGTCATGAGCAGCCTCGGTGGTCATATGTACGAAATTATTTTTAAATATTAATGCCATGTTTTGATCTTTCGTATAAAAATAGTTCTTTATTACAATTTAATTTTTTGTGTTATTTGTTGCAATTTAAAATTATATTGGGCTTAAAAAAACACTTGTACTCCTGGTCTTGTTATAGTCCGGACATAGTTTATTGGGTTTAAGTCATTGCAAACCCAAAGTTTTCTTATATCCAAGTTATAGCTTTGTCAGGGCGTAGATATTTTCTGAAAATTGTTTCGTCATTATCTATTTATTCTTATATCTTAGACATGGTCTAATTAAAAATGCTCTAAATCCAGTCTAGTTGCAGCTTAGCCAGAGTGTGGTAAATATAAATTTTTCCAGTGGTAACCAGACATAAGTGAGTAATAATTTAGTATATGCATATCTATATCTGTATTTGTATCTACAGAATCATAATCTAATTATATTTTTACTTTAAATTTTTAATCAGATCATGATCTCGTCTAGCTTTTGTACTACAGGAGTCCAGCTATTTTCTAGCCGAAGTATAGTGTCAGTGTTATAATATTTTAGTGATATCGTTGCCGTAGTGATTTTAGCTTTTAGATTTTAGTTTAGCTTAAATTCATTTGCAATGAATTATTAAAATGAATAGTCCTTTAGGAGAAACAGTTTTGTAAATCGAATATTTTATTTAGTTTTAAAAATTTTTATTAAGATCTCGGCATAAGCATTACCTTCCAGTGCGGATTTTTTATAGTTGTTTCCGATTTTATTGCGATTAGTCTGCACCTTCCTTAAAGCCTTATAATGCACCGCAACTAATAAATATCATTTAATTTGAATATCTACCCCCAATAAATGTGGATTTTTTCATTAAATATACAAAAGAAAATTGTAAATATTATCAAATTATGCAACTGTTGCAAATGTCAAGTTTTCAAAAATGAAATGAATGCAAAAAAAAAAGCTTAGACAATATTTACAAAATATTTTAATTAAATACTTTACATTCGTTCATTTGTTGCATGTGATATGATAAATGTTTTGAATATTTTTATGTTTTTTTTCAATTGCATGTCTTTCATAATATTTTTTTATATTTATGAATATTTCCTTATTGTTGTTAATTTTCTATTAAATCTAACGTACTTGTTCAGCATTTTGTTAAATCGTTAAAGTTCAGCACCATTTGTCATTTAAGCAGACTTCATTTCTCTTTCGCTTGGCAGCCGCAGACATAATTTTTCTTTCGAGTATTTTATTCATTTTTTGTGTCTCTGATATTTGCATTTGTGAATGTGTTTATATGACAAAAAGTGAGTCTTTTTCAAATATAAAACAGTTAACATTTTGTGATAATAATTTTAATAGTAAATGTCCAGACTTATGGGCCAATTGCTTGCCTGTCTGCCTGCCTCTTGCTAATGTTATTGTTCTTCTAACGCTTTTCTCTCTGTCTGCTTATTGCTTATTTTATTCAACATGGTTAACAGATAATTGCATTAAATTTATACAAAACAGTGCAGAGATACAAAAGAAATCAAATATTGTTGATGCAACAGCTAAAATACTTATAAATGCAAACAGTGGTGTTATGAAAATGAATTATATTTTTAAATTTAATATTCGTTGCATTTTAAAATTATAAATATTTAACTCTCCCGCAACCACAGTGCTAGAAGACATAAGAAATGTCACACTTCATTGTTACCAGCACAAGCATAGCGTTCAGACTTCGCTGGATGGCCATACGGTTTGTTTGCCTTTTTACACAGTCTCCTCGTTTCAAATAAAACCAGAAGTACAATATTCCTTTATGACACTGCTCAACAATATTCCCTTCGTATCTCCTTTGAACCATCATTTAGGGAGACCTTTTTATACATTTATTATTTTAATCATAATATTTTCCGCGAGCTCCTTTTGCTGAAAGGAATAAAGGACTACAACGCACCATTTTCAGTGCAAAAAATATCGCATTCATTCATTAATTCATTCATTTCATTTTAAAAGACATTAAGCAAACGGAAACAGGAAAATTAAGCCATGATTTATAATTTTTCACATTTTAATATACGCAGTCACACAGACACATACACACACACATGTAGATGCACAACATAGTTTCGCGAATTTTAATGTCGGCTGCAAATTTAATGAGAAACTAAAATGTGAATACGGCTAAACGTTCTAGTATTTTAATATTTCCTAGCCTTTTTAATTTTTTTCTTTATTTAATTTAAATGCGAAAAAATATTCTTTTATTTTTATGAAAAACTGAGTAGCTGTGAATAAACGGCTACAAGGACAGACACTTTTGTTTGTATTCATTGCAGGTTGTTTTAAATATCTTTTTTTTTTCTTTTTCTGTTCATATGAATTTAAGTAACGGAATGAAATAATTATGATTCATACATTCATTTGCATTTGTTACATTCATTCATAAAGATACATGCATTTTGCCCTTAAATGATTCCATCAGTAAATATAAGTTTATGGATTTTTTTACTCTGCTTTTGTTTTTTTGTGTTTTTTGATTTTTTCAATGTTGTTAGCGAATTTTCCAGTGCTGCCACACTACTACATTTCACAGGTTTTAATAATTCTTCTTGACCGTAGTCTATGGCTGGCATAAGATAATGCTATTAATAGTTGAAACTATTAATACGAATAATATACTCGATAACAACTCTATTTTATTAAAATTAGAAACAGGAGCATGTTTCTCTCCCCTTGTTTCTCTTCCCCTGTTCCCTTGTGTGTATCAATGTTTCTTGCTTAAATTCATGTTTTCTTTCATGTTGCCTGAAATATTTTTTTCATTTGCTTATGGCTGACTTCCAAAATGTATGAATACAAAGTTTGTATACAGTTTTACAGCAGCATTTAAACTTTTTTCATATACAAAGTTCCGATACAACGCAACTATATTCTTTGTTTACATTTTCATTATGAAACAGGAATGTTGCAATGCACCATTTTTATTATTGACAAACGCGAAAATGGAAACGTCGGGAAAATTTTTATTTGATAATTTTTGAAATTATCAGAAAATTCGAGTGGAAACTCTGCACAAAATGTCCTCGTTGTAATAAAATCTATTAAAAGAAAAAGGAATGTTTTACTAAAGCCAAAACACAGCGCAGAAAAATATTAAAAATTGTTAATTTTAGGCAAGTTATTGCAAAAATGCCGGATGCCAAGATATGGCTGCTTCTCCAGAAGTGTTGTAGCACTTTTTAATTCTTTTATAAGTCACACAAAAGTTTAAAAACTTTCTGGTGTCATCATCCCTCTAGAAGGGAAATGTCTCATCCACCTCCTTAATTTCTCTCAAAACCTTTTCCCACAAAACGGTGTTTTTTTTTTTCTTTGCGAACAAACACGTTTTGTAATTGTTTTTTAATATCAAACAAAACATCAACTAAAAAACTGATGCCTGGTTGCTTTTCTACTGCATTAAAAATATTCATTGTTGACGTTTTGAAATCGTATTCATTGTAAATATTTTGTACAGCGGCTTTATGAAACAATATACTTTGTTCGAATGCAAAGCAATTAACATTTTGGAAGTCAGCCTATTTCATGTTTCCTAACACAACGTTCCCTCATCTGTATTGATGCATACAGTTATTCTTACGTCATTTGGTTTGAATTGTTTTATGAATCGCGGAAAATAAAAACTAAAAAATAAGAAGGCTGTAATTGAAAATATTGAAAGTTAGACGAATCTCATTATGAGCATAAAAAGATTTCAAATATTATTTTTTTTTTGTCTATGCTCACATAATTTCGGTAATTTTCGGTTCATTTTTTGGTCATTTTTTTCGTTGCATCCCTTCTTCATCGTACTATATTTCGTCAATTAAAATAATTGCAGGTATAATAAACATAACTTATATTGATTCAATTGTTCCTTGTGAGGTTGCCTCGTATGTACTGAAAAAAACATGGTTTCTACCCCTTTTTCCATTTTTTTGTTACCTCAAGACTTCGCCAGTATGCGATAAATGACAATATTAGGACAAGATAATGGCAGCATCGCAAAGACTATAAAGGAACTATGATTAAACTAGAGTATGATTAAACTATTATTAAAACACAAGACGACTTTATTTATTAACGGAGAGATCTATCATCATGTTTAGTAAAAATTGTAACTTAAAAGTGTTAAAAATCCTATCAGCCTAAAAATAAAACAACAAAGACAAATTAACTAATGCTGCTGCTTAAAATTCGACGACTGGCAACTCTAAAAATGTTGTAAAAATATTATAAACGCAGGTGTCTGTTTTAAAACATTAAAACCGTCTGTTAACTACTTTTTATTTGACTACATGCTGCAGCAATCGTTTTGTACTTTTATGTATTTTTTTTTCTTCTTCTAAATAAATATTTGCCTTTTTGCAGCTTCTCATTTTCTCTTCTAACAAACATTTGCATTCAATTCATACATTTACATGTTTATTTACGGTTATGATTGTTTGTTTGTCTATTTTCAGTTTTTCCTTTTCACCACTTAACACAACCACCATTTTAAAAGTATAAAAACATTTCGCCAAGACAAGTAAATCTGTATTAAAGCGGAGTTCATACAATCAAGGCTCTGCCTGGCTGCAAAAAAAAAACATTTTTGCAGAAAATACAGTGGCATTTGAATTAAATGCCACGATGCAAATGCTGCATGCAAAAAAGTTTTCTGCTTTTATTTTCTTTTGTTGTAGCAGTTTTTGCTGCTACCTTGAATTGCAATGCAATTAAAATTTTGCGCTTTTATGAACTTACAGCAGCATATTTTTTTATATTCATTTATTCCGAGTAAACTTTTTGTGTGAAAAGTGTAATGTTATTTTGCTCTTATCTTTTATTATTTTTCATCTTTTCCTTTTTTTTCTGCTTTTTTAATTTTCTCTTTATAACAGCAATGAAAACTGCCAAAGGAAAAAGAATTATTTGAAAAATGCTTATCATTCAGAGAAGAAGATTTATGAAACAAAATTCAACGGAAATTAAATTTTTCTTTAATTGTAACGAAACAAAAGCATATTGTGGTCTTCGTTTTAAAAAAGAAAATGAAAAAGAAAACAGTTATTGAATAATTAGAATAGAATGAACAAATTTGTTGCAATTCTTTTTCGAAAAAAATTTAAGATAAAAATTTTTATTTTAATTAAAATATTCGGGTTTTAATTAAAATTAAAAAAAATAACTGGAATAAGAAATTGGGAGAATGATTTTTTGTGTAAGTTATTTCTCCATGTAATAATATTTAATGGGAGCTATTTTCACAACTTTTGTTATATTTTTCAAAGCATTAACTATTTTCAAAATATTCATTTTGTTGAAATATTTTTTATTTTATTTGCAAAACTTACATATCAAAACGTCTTATTTTTTCCAAGGCAAGTTTTTATTGCTTTGGTTTTTTTTTATTTTTGCTAATTTAACAAACTCGAACAATGCTGATTGTAGGATGCAATATTTAAACATTAGTTAAGGCCTCATATTTAATAAAAAAAAGTTATAAATTTAATAATATTGTTAAAAGAGTTGCAAAACCTTCTTAAAAAAATACTCCTTAACCAAATTTCACGACTTTCAATGAAATTTTAAATTTAAAAAAGTCAAATAAAAAATTTTACTTTCCAAATTTTATTATTAAATTTATTGTCAAATTAAAAAAAATATATAAACTAAACGATTGGGTCTTCCTCTGTAAATCCCAATTTGTTTATTTCCAGTTTTAATTAGTTTCAAAGCTCCAGACTTTTTTATAATTTTTTGTATTTCAGCCCACGTCTAGAGTCGGCTTCTTTAAGGAGTCATTGTCAAATCAGTTTTAAGCCATAGTTATATCAAATACAAGACCAATTTAAATGCTTGAGTTAACACAATCAAATCTTAGAAAAATTTTACCACACGTAAAACTGAAAAAAAATCAAATATTCTTATTTGAATATTTTATACAACTATAAGGTCGATTCTGCTAATGAACTGTTGTAGGCAGTAGGAAGATTGTATGGCCTTCCTGGGATGAAAATATGAGAAAATGTTTGTTTAAGTAATCAAGCACAATGTAACGCAAACAAACAAAAAGTATTCTTTTTCAAATACTTTCCAAATGTACTATTTTTTTATATTAGCAATTTATTAAATCAAACTCACTAAAGCTAACTTTGTTATTATTATTTTATATTTTTGTTGGTTTCTCAATCTCAGCGGTCATATTATAAGAAAAAGTTATTCTGCTTTTAACATCTGTTTTGTTTGCTTCACTACTTCAGTCTTTAAACATGTACTCATTTTTTCGAAACATTTCTGCCTTCTAAAAGAAAAAATAAACAAATTAAAAAATATTTTTTTTATATAAAAACTGCACCACACTATGACTCTCTATGGCGCACTTATAGGAAAAACTTAGCAGACTTGAAAACAAAACATGAAAAGTTTTTTGCAAAAGAGCCAAAAAAAATCAAGATTATTTGAGGAAAATATGAGCATCATATAGATGTTGAAACAAGTCTACAAATGAAATTCATGTTTATGTTGGCTTCGTTATTTTGTTAAAAAAAAAAAAAAACAAATTAACAAAAAAAAAAAGAAGTTGCAACAGAATGAATGCATAAGAAGAATAGAAAAACAACCAACAGAAGCAGCAATAAAAATTTGTTATGAGTTTTTCTTCTAGAATTTTTGTTAAAAGTTTTGGTGTTTGAATACTGAAAAAAAAGGAAGAAAAGAAAAGTATGAAAAGAAAGCCTTTTATATTGAACAAATATTGTGTAACAAATCTCTTAAAGAAACACATTTCCTAAAAACAAACTTTTCCAAACAACAAAAATAAACAAAAAATATATAAAAATTTTACACAGTAAATTGTATTTCTTTCAAAACAAAATGAACTTAATAAATAAATACTTTTTCTTATTCATGCATTCCGCTTAGTGAAGAGGAAGCAATTAAGTTTATTGACTCATTTGTACCAGTGGCTTAATAAAATTTTAGTTTTTTTTTTTTTTTTGCTAGATTAATATTAATTTATAACTTTCGAATGCCACATATGAAATGATTATAATTAATTTTTTACAACAAAAATATTAAGTTAATAAAAACAAAGTTTTATTTTAATAAAAAACGAAAAAAATTTTCTATGAAATTGACTGCTCGTAATCACGGCACAATAGTTGTTCAAGAAAATGCAGTTCTCTAGCTGACTATTGTGTAAATATTGTTACAGAAGTAGATTAAATATAATTTTTTATAGTACAACATTTAACAACAAGACAAAATTTTTATTTGCCTGCTCTCACACAGGCTTATTGATCTTAAGCAAGAATTATGAAACTTCAAGAACAGACGCAATACACAAGACTAAAAATAAATGCAGACAAAACAAAAACACAACAAATACAACAACAATTTCAATGACCATCAATAACCAAATATTTGAGACAAGTGATCATTTTTGCTATCTAGGAAGCGAGATCACTGCAAATGGAGAAACCGAGGATGTTGTCGCTAGAATCAACAAGGCCAGATCATCTTTTAGCATACGAGTTCCAATCTGGCAAAGTAAGAAATCATCGAATCCAGAAAGTTAAGAATTTTCAAGGCAAATGTTAAGTCGATAATCCAATATGAATGTACAACCTGGAAGGTTAAAAACGACATAAGGCAATTTCACACATTTAACCGCTGCTTGAGAAAGACAAATTAAATACAAGTAGCAATTTAAATACGTAAGCAAACGTGGCAATGAATAGGAAACAACCTCCATCAAAATGGCAAATATATATTAAGTAAGAGTGCTATATTCGGCTATACCGAATCTTAAACACCCTTTATCATGTACGTAAATCTTATTTGGTCAAGTAACTCCAAACAAAGAAGCAAAAAATTAGGGTGGCAAAGAATTAAAAATAAGAGAAAAATTAAGAACTGTATATAAATTTACATACAAATATCATCGGCTTCTAATGGGATAAGTATTTTTTAAAAATTTTAGCATTTCCTCGAAGGTTCTTTTAAAAGCTTCTAAGTGATACCCATATTTCTTTCTTAAAAAATACGGTGCACAATCGTACTTTTCTATGAAAAATGCACAAGACCATAACTCGGAAAATATAGGCGAGTGCCAGTTTTTCACTTGATGCTTTTTTTATTTGTTCATTCTCTATCGCCCCATATACTTGTTTTTTTGATTGGAGTTACTTCATTGTTCCAAATGATGTGGAAAAATTAAAGACAGCCGTGGTGTTTTCTCTACTGCTTCAAAAGACATAGAGCAAAGTTGCTAATTTTCAATATCAAAATTTTTCAAACTCTGTATGATCGATTAGCATATTTAAATTTGCTCTAGCTCTTCTAGAGCCTTGTCAAAGTTCAATTCAACTCTAACACGTAGGG
Organism: Cistogaster globosa; assembly: GCA_937654795.1. Taxonomy (NCBI): domain Eukaryota; kingdom Metazoa; phylum Arthropoda; class Insecta; order Diptera; family Tachinidae; genus Cistogaster; species Cistogaster globosa. Next base: position 86,784,356 of record OW569407.1, on the reverse strand, counting down.
ACAAAGCTTAATAGGCTCTTAACAAGTTCTTAAAAGGAACCCATTTAAACAAGACGATAAAAAATTGGCATATCACGCACAACATGGAAACGTTCACAAGAATCCAACAAAACTAAGTGGGTTTAGCTTGAAAAGGTCTTGGATCTATTGCACAAAATATGATCAGATGGAGAACTGCTGTTATTGGCGTCCTATGCTCCAGTGAGAATTGAAGGAATGAAACCATTACAATAAATTCCTATAATACGCTCATACCAACAAGAAAGAACTAGCACTAATTACCAGATACTTCCATATTAATGCAATCTAGACGATTTAACTCGTCTATTAATGGAAATAGCAAGTCGACAGTTGAGTTAATAAAACAAACGGAACACATAATTAAAATCTCATAAACGGATACTTCATTAATCGGACCAAGTACTTGGCAATGAAAAGGGGTGCCGTTTTACACTGTTGTTATTAAAATTTCAGCAACAACAAGCTACATCCTACCTGGCAATTCAGTTACTGCATGAAATATTTCTTGGTCATACACTGTCATGGTCAGAATTGACATACTAAATCTTTTTGTAAGACATCAAATACTGCGTAAGTGTCAGTAAGGCCATATACTTTTTATACTATTAAATTTATAAACATATGCGGGAAGCCCTCTAACTCAAACAATCCTGAATTTAATAATAATTAAAAATAATTAAAAAAAAACAATGTGTATCTTGTATTAGAGATTTGTCATAAAATCTACATAATCGTTAATTGCAAAATAACTTTTTTTTTTTAACAAAAGATTCTCAAAGGAGTTTTTAAGCACTTAATGTTAGAAACCTCTGCTAGAGCAATACTAGTATTAATTATATTTTGAATGGTCTCATACCTCACTAAATTCATATACTTCGCGAAGAAAAAGTCTTTTCATTAATTTAAGCTCGGGTCAAAGCAAACTTTTAGTTTTACAGGAAGGATCTTCAAAACCTAATTTTTGAACTTTGATTTAGAGAAAAGGTATTCCATTCAGGCTGCCGGGCTAGTAAAAGGATTATGTCATTATATACATTTTTACGTTTTTCCCTTTTGAACAAACGTGGCACCTTATAATTTCGTAATTTTCTTTACTCGTCTATGGCTTCTGACAACAATTCTTGATCCTTCTACGGTCTTTAGGATCATATAGTCTCGTATCAACTAAACATTTTTTTTAAAGGAGCCATCCACGCTACACTACTGTGCTACTTTGTCGAGCCATGAACTACTTTATGCCTTGTTTAGTAACCTAAACCATCCACCTCGCTTTACAGCCAAGCCAGTCATCCCTTTTAAATCAATAGCCCCAACTTGCACATCTGCCGTACACTGTAATTATGTTGTTAATACCTTCAGCTTACAACTAGAACTCTTTCTATTTATTATAAAGGGCGTTGGGAAAGGGCTTCGTTCCCACACTTTTTGGGTAAAGTTCGGTAAAATGTGAGTAAAAATAAATTATTCTCAATTTAAGAGAAAAATGCCCAAAAGTGCGAGAACACAAAAAACCAAATTTCTATCCCAAAATAAGATGTCGAGCAAAATATTCATGCAGTTGTTTATATGTAACATAAGAACACAAATATTTTGTATGCTCTTGAATTTATTTTAATATTTTTGGGAATAAAACTTATAAATAACACTTTTAGTAAACGTTTGCGTGCATGAAACATAGCTGATTGTTTTTTAGTTTACACAATCTACCCAAAACAAAAGGCCTGGGCTGTTTCGAGCAGAAATAAGAAAAATTTTATTCCCTCAAAAGCTCTCTCTTCTACTAAAAATTGTAGAACGGGAACAGTTTTCGGTAACAGTGGAATCCCGTGGGATCCCAAAATTGAGTACGGGAACGAACCTTTTATTATCTGGTCATTGCTTAACACATTCTCTTGTTCTTTCCGGGAGTTTCGTACAGCTGTTTTCCAACTTTTAATTGTCCTTTACAATAATTAATTTTAACGCATTTCCAAAGGTGGGTTCGAATTCATGATCTTCTTATTTATTATAACATTTTAATATAAAAATTCAATTTATTTTTTTGGTGGAAAATTAGGTATCTATACGTATTTCGCCGGTTGTTTATGCCAGCTCATCAGGGAACTCATCCATATTTTTTAAAAAGCCAGAAACATTTTTCTTAAGTATGAAAACTTCTAAAACAACATGAGAGTTGTTGTTCCCATACAAAACTGTTAAATTTTTAATAAAACTCATGATCTTCTTTTTTACCTTTACCCACGTAGCCATGGAGGTTGCTCAACTTGTGATAGCTAATTTTCGTACTATTCTATTCTATTCACAACCAATGGTGGTGGAAGTAACTTACTCACCTCTGTTTTTTTTACCACGCATATACAGACATCAACAGCCGTGGTTGCCAGATCTTATGTTCGCAGCAATATTTTATTTCTCTAATAAAACGGAAGATAATGAAGTCTAACTCGGATAAAAATCTGTTCATTAGCAATTTCTTTATACTATTTCCGCGGTAGCAAAATATTAAAGCTTGTCTTAAAAGGTTTTAGACCAAAGTAATCAAAAATTGTACCTGATGTCACTAAAGTCTTTTTATCACTAAGCTGTCCTAGGAGTCCTTTAGCTTTTTATATACAAATACAAATACAGGTACGTACCATAAGCAGATCTCAAAAGTCTCGAAGCTTGTCGTTTTTAAAGCCTTTAGTCTTTTTTTGTTGCTTTTTCCAGATTCTTGATAGAATCCTTTAGATCTGCAACATTCATTCTTTATATCGTTAAGGTCATCTTCTCTCCCTTTGCTGAGGTTCTTTATCCGTTTTCTGGGTACCTTTCAGTTGAACAAATAAATAAATCCACGTACTAAAAGCTCTTAATTATAATGGTAATTCATTCATCCCTGCGAATGTAATTTTCCAGCAAGTCCTTTTTAGGTTTGCGTCATACTGTATTTAAGTTTTCCGTTCATTCAAGGCCCACCAAATAATGAACTTTTTTTTATGTGAAAGTTTCAGTGTAAAAATATCAAAATGTTATTTTCAGAAATTGATAGTTTTCTTTAAAATGTGTGAGTGTGTATTTTTATATTAAAAAAATAATTTTTTACTCTGTTGCTTATTATTTTTAGTGCATCTTCGGGTAAAACTTTTTAAAAGCCGGAAATAATGCACTTAAGTTTTTTCTGCATCGAACTTTTTATTTCCTTCATTTTACTTTCAGTTTTTTTTTCTTCCATTCTTTTTGCAAGTTTTTAAAATTTTTTCGCTTTCATGACAAAGTTACTGCAGTTTTAGTTGTTCTTTTCAATATTTTACCATGTTTTTTTTTTCGTTTTTACTTCTGTAGAGTTCTGGATGGTTTTTATATGAATGACATGCCATTTAAGTGACATTGTCCAAAAATAAATAAAATAAGAAGAAGAGCTGAGTTGATGATCATAATAATTTTGTTAACAGGGTTGGTTACTATGCTCAAGCTGTCAGTGTTTTTTTTTTTCTTGTATCTGCCTGCCTGTCTGTCTGTCTTCTGTAACAAACTTACAGATTTAACATGATTTTGTTGAAGCGCTGTGGTATGTTGAAGCAAGTGATATAAAAATGAACCGGATGTACAAATCAATTGAATGTGTTTAAAATGAGCGCAATGCTTTTTTATTCCCAATCTTGTAAGTAGTTTTCAATTGAAAATAGTTAAAGTAGTTTTTAAGGAAAATATTGGCGGCAGAAGTTCAACAAAAATTTTGTAAATGGAATGTTGCCAACAAAAAAAATTAAATAAAAAATTAAATTAAGAAAAAAACGATACTGATAGTTCCGTTCTTAACCCAATCGGAAACAGTTTATCACCTTCAATAAATTGAGTTGTAAAAGTAAATATTCCGCTTGTATCATGAACTTTACTCCTTCTCATTCTACTCCCCGCTAAAACGGCTTACTATTGATTTTCAATGTATTTTTCCTTTTTATTCAACGATTTTCTAACATCAACAAAATTTTTCTTTTAAAAGTATTTTTTTTTGTTTGTTATTGTTTTGCAAAATAGTTTGTTTCTGAACTTGTGTAAATAGGAAACAAAGTTTTTGCCAATTCGAGTACTTTAACGCAGATCACAAAGTGTTACCAAGTTTATGTTGTATTTTGTTATTAAAAAGTTTAATTTCATTTTTTTCATTAAAGCTTTTATTCAATTTTGCTGCTCCAACTGGTAGTTAGTTGAATAAGAAAAGCATAAAAGTTAGAAAACATTCAGGAAACAGCATTTAAAGTAGTTACCTCCAGATTGTTAAGTTAAATGTAGGGATAGTCACAGTTTAAAATTGAAAGGAATTTTCTCATAATTTGATTTTATTAAGGCAAATTAGAAAGGATATCTGATAACCCTTATTTATTTATTTTTTGTTTTTTGATATGTCGCTCTCAACTTATGAAAAAAGCATGGAGATGGTTTTTAAGAATCACAAATTTTACCAAGAAAAAAATACAAAAACAACCAACCCAGAAATATTTAAATTTATGTTGTTTTTGTTATTGTTTTTATTTTGTATCTTTTGTTTTTTTTTTCTTTTTTTATATATAATTAAATAGTCTAATGCCTTTAATTTATAACCCCAGCTGCCAAACTGTGAATACTCTAAAGAAAAATATTTAAAAAAAATTTTTTTTTTTTGCTTCTTCAGTTTTTGAATTATTAGAGGTTGTGGATGATAAATACAATTGATGTCGTTCCAATATTTGTATTTATTGTTACTGTTCTTAATGCCTACACTCCTACAAATGAAACAAGTTGTACATTTGCAGTAGAAAAATGCCGTTGTTGTTGTTGCGTTTGTTAATACCCGTCTTCCATATTGTATTGCTGGAATTCGATTAACAACTTTTCTTGTACCCATTTTCTTTTACTCTGTTTCTTTCCTTTTTTGGTTCAGTTTATTTATTTTGCTTTCTTGTTTTTTTTTTTTCTTTTTAAATAACTTTATTTGTTTCATTGTTGTTTTGCTAATGTTGTTGTTGTAGCTGTTGTTATCGTTAAACTTATTATTGAAGTTATTTTCTTGTTATGTTGTTTACAACAGCAACAACAAAAAGAACAACAACAATACTATCAGCAATAGCAATAACATTAGCTGTAACACTACAGCATTAAGAGCATAAGAATCTGGTGTAGAAAGAAAATTGTCACAAACTCAATTTACTTGTGTAATAAATAGAGTAGAAAATGTGTTGTTAACTTTTTCTAGCATTTCAAGAAAAACAAAAACAAGAAGAAGATTTTATTTACAATGTCAAGTTATTAAATTGTTTGAAAAGAAAATTGAAGTAAAACTTTGATATATTTTTCTTTTTCTTTTTATAAGTTATAAACTGCATTTTTGTGATAAAACATAATCAATTGTTTTTTATAGACTAAACTTAACGATTCCCTTTTTTGTTTTGACGGCTGTTAAATGAATATCGATTCCTCAAACCCGGTAATTTGTTTTAATTAATTTTTATAAATAATCTTTCAATAATTGTTTAAGCAGTTTAATTGTTCGTTAAATAAAAATGTTTAAATAAACAAATAAAACAAATAAAGAAGTTTTAATAAATATTTATGTATTTTTGCAGCAAAACAAAAAATTATAAATATTTTATAACATAATTATGGAAATCCCATTCAAATTCAATAAAACAAAACAAAACATAGACCGTCAAATAATTAAAACAACATTGAGTACTGAGTCACCATAAAGGCAGAGTTTAAAAATAATGTGTTCTTTGATCTAAAATTAAATACACTAAAATTATACTAAAACAAAAAATTTTTTTAATAAAAAAAGAACAACCCTTAATTTAAAAATTAAACTAAATTCCTTAATTTGATTGTCAACAGCATTTTATAAAATGGGAAGAAATAATTTTATTTAAAAAAAGTTAGCGAAAGGAACAATATTTGGAAGAAATAGAAAACTTACAAAACATACCGAGTTCACACACGTCAATTTTTCTTGCAGCAATTCTGAATTTTGTAGAAGAGAAAGGAGTGCAGAATCATTTTATTTTTCATTTTCTCACCCACAAAATTCAGAATTGCTGCAAGAAAAATTAACTTGTGTGAACTCAATAAAAGCAAATAGAGATTAAAAAAAATTGTTTGGCAACGAAATTTAATTTTTTGAAGTTTTTGCTATTTTATTTTATTTTATTTATTTTATTTTTTTTTTATTTTTTTTGATAATTTTTTACACCAACTTGAAAAAAAAACTTACTAAGTGTATGAAAAAATTTAAACATTTTTTTAAAGCTCATATGTTTTGTTCATTAATTTCCAAATTTATATATTTCTCATTTAGTTTATTAAATTTTAAAACCTAAAAGTATCCCTAGGACCTTGATTCCGTTTAAAACATGCTTCAAAACACAAAAATTGCAGCCTAAAGAGAAAACTATTGTTTCACTTATTAAAAGTTTAATTTGAATACATACTGAAATCAATTAAATTTTTAATCGAATTATTTATACATTAAATTAAAAATAGAAACAAAAAATTTACATTACAAAATAAAAAAAAAATTAAAATCAATTTTATGGTTGATTAAAAAAGAGAAAAAAAATCTAATTAAAAAAATAATTGAATCAATTCATTATTCAATCAATATATATTTTAATTTGTATATAAAACCAATTCAAAAGTTTAATAGACACAAATACTTTTTTTAGTGGATGGCTATTAGTTTTTTCAGAAACTGAAGCATATAAATTTACAACTTCTCTTTACTTCTTTCCTTCTTTTGAAGTAATTTAAAATTGACCAGAAAAATATTTCTTAATTTAAAAAAAGTTATTGGTGCAGGGCTTTTAAGCAGCCAAAATAAATAGAAAGCAAATACCCTCTCCGATAATCAAATTAAGTTGATTTTACACAACATATTGAAACTAAGCCTTTTTTAAACTACATTAATAGAATTCAAAAGTCACATTCATATCGACCAATTTATTTTTTTTATCTGAATCACTCCGCAAGTACCTCACAAGTTATTCACGTGATTTTATTACGATAGCGAATTTCTAATATAAAAATATGTTCTCTAAAGTTTAATAAATTTTAATTTAACGATTGCAGCCTTTTATATACAGGCCTTGAATATTATGAATAAATTTGTTTTGTTAAGATAAATTTGTTTACTTAGAAAATTTTTAATAAATATTTATTATTATTATTATTTTTTTTTTTTTTTTTTTGTTATTGATGTTATTGTTAACAGATGTTTAACAACAAAAAAAAATTGGTTTTTTAATTACACACAAGAACAAAGCAAAAAAAACCGTAAGTAAATAATTGAAAAAATCTATTATTCTAATGCTTAATTAACTTTAACAAAAAAACAGCAAAAAATTTTAACTTCCGTGGAGGGGTTTTTTTTTATTTATAATTTAATATCAGTTGTGTGTTACAAAATAATTAAATTTTGCTTTTTTATTTGTTTCTAACGATTGCATAAAATATTAAAGCTTAAAGTTGTATTTCTTAAAAAAAAATTTAGAAATAAAATGAACTTAAGCCGAATTATTTAATTAATTTTTTTCCACCAGCTTATAAATTTAGACGAAACTTGATTGTCTAAAAAATTTTAACGTCATAGGTTTAAATGGCATTAAAAATATATTTTTTTTCACAATTTTATTTTTCTATTTATTAAATTAAGAGCTTTTATTAAGAACTATTTTGCTAATAAATCATAACTTTTTATAATTAAAATGCAATTTTGGGAAGACTGCTTTCTTGGGAGATCTAAAAATAACTGCATTGGTTTTATTTTCAATACGGCTTACGCCTGCTGTCGACATGTAACCAATGTAATGCAGAAAGAAATGTTTAAAAAAACGTGGTCATGTTTGAGCTTCTTACACAACTCTCATGATTTTTCCAAAAATTTGGATAAAGGTTACCTGTTGGGCCAGCTTATAATACCAGTGAATAAAAAAAATTGATTTTTATTTTTATTATTTTTTTTAATTTCTTTTTTTTTTTGCCCCACAGGTCATGTTTCAAATAAACTCACCGCAGAGGTCTTTCCACTAACATTTAAGATGGAAATTTTGATTCCCTTAGTACACTTTCTTTTTTTGACAAAATTTTGTGTCAAATCTGTGAGGTCATCCCTATGGTCTGCTACGCAAAAAACGTACCAGCAAAGAATAGAAAATTTTGGCTAAATTCCTGGGAAACGGGAAGTTTAAAATCATTAGCACTTCAAAAAAAAAAAAAAAAAAAAATACACTGATTGCTTTTCAAATATTTTGGTTGTGACATTTAAAAATTTTCAAATGTCTCTCTCTATGAATTCTAATACATCCATACATGAAATATTTTTTGAAAATTTTGATGTTAGTGATGTTGTATGGAAAACAAAACACCTATTTTTAGAGTTTTTGTCCGCAGGATGTCCCCTAGAACCTCGGTTCAAATAAAGAACACTTTTTTTCATTTTTTCATAAAAGTATGACATTTCGTAGCGAAACTAGAGATACCAATGTGAAGTTAACAAATTTAATCGGTATAATGGTACTAGAAGAACCGTCAGTACATTTTATTTTTATAGATAAAAAGTTTTAAACACTGTTTACAGAACTCTACAATAAATGTTTAAAAACACATTTTTATAAATTTTTATTTTAAGAATATTAGAAATGATACGCGGACAAAGTCGTGGGCACTGCTAGTAAGATATAAAACAGAACAAAATTTGCTTAAAAAGGATTTTGAGTTATTCGAAGCCACTAAATTTGAAACACGAACATGAATAATCTTTTTAACGTACTATTGACAACAAAACCCACGCCGGTGGAAAGTGAAAGTGTTTTTTCTATTGTTAGAAATTTTGCAACGAGAAAAAGCAACAGAATGTCTAGTGAATTGTTAAATGCAGTTCTAAAATCATATATTTCAAAAAATAATTAATAAATAAATTGATATCTATCGTTATGTAATACAAATGTACAAATGTATGTCTTCTTACCTGAATCGCTTTTAAGTCTTATATTATTCAAGCTATCTTCTAACAATTATTTTTAGAATTCCTTTTTTCCCGGTATTCCCGGGAAAAATTTTTTCCCCTTTCCCGGAAAATAAAAAAAATCCCTAAACCTACTGTTAACTCAAAATGCGGTTACTTTGATGATAAAAAATTTCATCAAAATGAAAATGTACTTTATCCATCTTAGTCAAAAATTCAGTATAAATTTTTAGAAATATTTTTCAGAATAAGAGTTGTTGTCTTAAAAAGTTTTAATTTTATTGTCTGCGATGGAAATAGATTTTTAGTAGCTTCAACACTCTAATGAAAATATAGCATCGTAGATCGACTTTATAATTTGAGTCTAAACAAAATTTTTTTTTACAACTCACAACTTTTTTTCAACTCACAACTTTTTTCATGAAATATTTTTAATCAAAAAATCCTTTCATCATAGTTTCCCACTGAGCATCTGACATCAAGCCTTGATCGAGGTCAACAAACATGTGCTTATAAAGAACTTTGACTTCATTAGAGATACCGGGAAATGTGGCTCTTCTTTTAAATTTTTAGCTTTTAATTTTAATGAAAACAAATATACTTTGGCTCTATAAAAAAAATTCTCTTTTATTAAAATTTAATTTTTTAATGAGCACTTAACGAAATAAAAAAACCTAATAATTACTTAAAACAACTTGAAATAAATACTTAATAATATTTGAGAGCAATTGAATTTCTGTTCAACTACATTCACGAAAAATTTCTAAACAACCTCCTCATGCGTCTTTAAAGCTGGCACTTTTTCCACTTTGCTTTTTTGTAAATACTTCATAAAGGCTTGAGGACTAGCAAAGCTCTTTAAGGGATGTTTGCCAAAACGTCCATTAGTCTTGGCGACCACATAGTACACAGGATAGGCACCAGGTGCTATATGAACAGGCATTGATTTCGAGAATAAATTACCAGCTAAATCGTTCTGGTTGTATAAAAAATGTAAATGTTTCTTTTTTGGCTGATGTTTGGGTTTAAGAAATTTTCCGGGATTTTTTAACACAGTCAAGCCTCTAAAACTGGATGCTTTGTTTAGTGTGGATGTAGCTTCCATTTCTTGATTATTGAATGGTTTAGAACGCTGTATATTTTTGTATTTTCTTTGGACATTAAAAGGCTTAAGAGGTTGTATTTTATACAGAGAGGAATCCATATTTAAAAATTCAGGATCATCTTTCAGAGCTGGCAAATCCACAGGATTTACACGTATCACTTTTTTTATATCCTTTTCTACATTGTCCTGTATAACATCATCAGTAATTAACATTAATTTGGATAAATTTGAAAGACTGGTCTCATTAAAAGTTGTTTCGTTTTCAGCTTTTGCCACTGATTGAGCCAATGTATGATGATTTTTTAACAAACTCACCATCACAAACAAAAACTACAATTAAATAGTTAAAATATAGAGTATGAATTCATCATCAGAAAAGCATTTTAATTTAGATTTTATTTCAATTCAAATTCTTTGTGACTTCCACTCACCCATAATATTTGAAAGTTAAACATAATTGATTAAATTTTTATTCTTAACAAACTATTTTAAAAATAATAGAATTTTAATTAGAAACTTTTAACACCTTCACTTCTTGTTATTTTTTATTTAAAATTTTTCTTTCAATTTTCATAAAATATTTTTGTTGAAAATTGCGTTTAATCTTATGTAACTTCTATATAGAACTACCTACATCTGTAGTGAAATGTTAACGACTGATCAACTTGTAAGCAATTGTTTTAAGTTTTATGTGGCGTCAAAATCTTTAACATCTCTCTAACACTTCATCTCAACATCTTAATTCCTAACATTGTTTGAATGACAAATATTTCAGTTTTTTTTTTTAATTTTATTCATTAGATTTTTTCTTGATTTTTTATTGTTGTGAAGTTTTTTTTTTTTTTTTTGAATACGATTTTTTGTTTGTTTTGTGATTCGTAAAATTTTTAATACTTTTTGTTGATAACATGGTTCTTTACACACACAAAAAAAAAAAGAAATTATTAGCAGAACACGTCAATAGAAAATAATAATTTTAAAAATATACATAATAAAATAAAAACAAAAAAAAAGAAACTAAAACACAAGTAAAAAAAAAATTAAAGAGAAATATAAAAAAAAGTTACAATAGAATAAAATTTAAAGTACGTAAAAATATCAAGTGGTTAATGCTATGTTTTGTGCCGCAATAGAAATATACCTACTTATTTTTTAAAATTATAAAGTGCTTATTGCGACTAAGCCAAACCTCTCTTTAAGAGAAAGTTTTTACAAAACACTTTTTCAGTTCATCAAGACAACCAAAATAAAAGTTTTCAAATTCTTAAAAATTCGCTACGCTTTCCGTTATTACAATGGTTTTTAAATATTTTTTTTGTGATAATTAAATAACACAGGTACAAAGAATCACAAGAGTATTCATAACAGTTATATTTTCTATAAATTTATATGGTTACGATGAACAAATTATGGTTGTTTTAAACATATTTTGAATTACGATAAACGAATTTGTATTAAAATTTGATAACATAATCAACATTACGCATAAAAAGTAAACATTCTTGGTGTTATTTTAAAAACTTTCGTTAAATTCTAACTGCTTATGAATTCTTGTATCCAGCAGTAAAAATAATATAGTATTAATAACAATAGTAAAGTTCTTATTCTTACCGACTTTTTTCTATTAACATGCAGAGAAAAAAAGTTTTATGATATAGTCACAATAACGATACTATGTTTACTGTAACAATATATAGTTACCGTTTTTCGTAACTGACCATTTAATGTTTATAACGTGCTATAACCGCCAATTTTATAATTATTTCAAAATAATATGGTATTTATAATCTTAATATATTATTAATAAACATAACATGATGATTATCTTCGAATGTAATAAAAGCAAAGCAAAGAAAATAAATATTTAAGAAATATAAAAACTGAAAATAGATCAAATAACAAACAAAATCATCGCAAAATAAGTTTTAATTTTATCATATTGCAATCATATCTTATTATAATATGTTTATACTTTAAACATAATTATAGTAACATCTAAGAGTAGTATGATTATGTAACAATACAATTTGTGTTATGTATAACAAGAAAGAGTGCTATATTCGGCTATGCCAAACATTATAATATCCTTTATCATGTATGTAAATATAAAGGGTCCGCCAAATAACTTTTTTTTTTTGAAAATGCTATAAAAAAAACTACTGAATATTTTCTCAAACTTCTTTTTTTATTTGAAAGTGCAATCCTTCCGGTTAGTAATGGAAAATAATTCAATTCAAATGGCTGCCTCGGTAGGCCTTGCAGTAGCCTACACGATCGGTCCAATTTTAAAGCACATTATTGATTGTGTGCAGCTGTATTTCACCAATGGCTTCACGAATATTGTCCTTTAAAGCGTCAATTGTCTCTGGCTTGTCGGCGTAACACTGATTATTGACGGCACCCCACAAATAATCGTCCAGCGATGGAAAATCGGAGCTCCGAGGTTGCCAAACGACATCAGCTCTGTGGCTGATAATGTGATCTTCAAAAATAGGGCGCAAAACATCGAGTGTAACTTCGGCTGTGTGGGACGTAGCGCCGTCCTGTTGAAACCAAATGTTGCCAATATCCTCCTCTTTAACTTTTGCGAACAAAAAGTCGTTCAACATAGCCCGATAACAATCGCCATTGACTGTAACGCCCACTCCATGCTCCTCCAAAATCCGCACCAAACAGTGACTCGTTTTGGCTGCACCGGCTTTTCAGTATATGAGTGCGGGTTTTCTTTACCACAAATGCAAGAATTTTGCTTGTTTCCATACCCTCCAAGATCAAAATGGGCTTCATCTGAAAAGATATTTTTTTTTTTGCAAAATCGGCAGCTTCTGAAAGTCTATTGCAGGCTCACAAAGCGAAGCGAAAACGCATTGGATGGACAGTTGGTTTCAACTCCTAAACCAATTGAACTTTGTATGGCGTCATACCAAGGTCTTTATGCAAAATTCGTCTGAATGATGTCTCCGAAATGTTCAATGGTTGAGAACGTTGGTGAATTGATGTTGATAGCGCTTTACGCACATTGTCAGCCACAGCAGCAATATTCTCGGGTGCACGCACGGTTTTTAACTTTTTCGCGCTTTAGTTTATCGATGAAGATGCCAGTTTCTTTCACTTTTTTCACAAGATAACCAACATACGAAGCTGACGGTGCTTCTCTTCTTCCAAAATCCGTACCCGACTTTCACACACATTCCACACCATGATTTTCAAAATAATGTCGCAATATTTCCCAGCGTTGTTCAAGCGTATACATAACCCCATATTCGTTCAGCGGAAGGATAAAACTAATTATTTGTCAAATCAGACATGAGCTTAGTTTTACCATTCACTATATAAGCACTAGTTGGAAAAAACGGCGGACCCTTTAGTTAAGTGAATTAACTCTAACTTAGAGGCAGGCGTTGTATTTTACCCGCCGCCTCGATGGAAATGGACTGTTCTTGCTGATTTTCAGTAGCAAAATTTTTGACACTATATCCGATCGATTGGTGTTTTTAAATTTTTTCTAGATCATCTAGTGCTTCGGCAAAGTTGATTTCAACACTAAAACAGACGGCCAGACAGGCATCGGTCAACGACTGTGCTATGCAATGATGCTGCTGCTTCCCTGCGCTGGTTTCTTTTTCCTCATTATAAAGGGCGCCTTAAAAATTATCTGCTGTTCTATAACTTAATATACGTATTTATGTAGATAAATTATCTGCAATGGCTTTGACTGCTCTTTTCCCATAATAAATTTCATTTATACTAAAATTATAACTTTTTCTTTTGTGCGCAGGTCCAAACATAGGCTTAAACTCATAAACTTCGATATATTTTCAAACGGTGCAGCCTCCGGGGCTGCTCAACTTGCGTTGTTGACGTGAGTTGCCAAAATTAAGATGGGAGTCACCCAGCTCATTTACACAATTCCACGCTCAAAATTGCCCCAGAATGTAAATACTGGTCACGAGTTTAGTTTGAATTCAATTTTAAGGTCAAACCGTACATCGAACACTCATGCTAAGGTTCTACCTAATCACATCACCCATACTAGTCAGTTAGTTAGTTAGGAGTGGCAGCCTTTCACGACGAAGCTCACTTGAGCACAACTGTATGGGCCGTTTTGATTCCATAAGGAAGACGGCTCGACTCCCCTTACTCAATTGAGAATCATGAAGATTCCCGGATAAATTTGGCTATGTGAGATGATAGATCCGTAAGAGTCTTGTAGAAAGGAGAGTTTAGAATTCTTTCGGGCTAAGATCTTTCGGGCTAAAGATGGGCAATGGCACAGGAGGTGCAGAACGGTCTCTTCTTCATCAGCCGTACTAACACCATGTTAAAATTTTGTTATGCAAATGGCTGCCACTAATTTTTTAAAGGCTCAAAAAAAGTCTTCTCTACAATTCTTGAGATTTAATCTTCGAAATGCATTTTATTTTAATTATTAAATTTATTTATATTTATATTTATATTTAATGTTTTCAAAGCAACCATAAATAGTACTGTTAACTGCATTTCATTCTATTGTTTTATTAATTTTAATCATGTGTTTATTAGCTGAACAAGGCAACTAATACTGACATGATTATAAACATTTTCTCTAAATTTACTTCAATGAAAGTAATAAAGCAAAGTATAATTACATTTCTAATTTATAATTACTATTTACTACCTTGGTCGTGTTTAATCAAAATTTAATTGAAATTTATATTTGTAGCCGCCATATCCGCCAAATCTTAAGCTTAAATCTGGCACTAAGAAATAAATGATACTGTGTTGCGTGTTTTATTTTTCAAAATCAGCTCAGAAAGTAATTTTAATTAAAAAAATAAGTTGACAAGAAACCAAAGTAAAAAACGATGACCTCATAGCTGATGCTTCTTATATTCTACTTGAGATTAAATTAACTCCAACGTTAAAAAAAATACAAAAATAATTAAAATTGATTGGAATTACAAGCAATAAACTCGTCACAGTGTTAACGACGTTTTATTCACAACATGTGAATATAACATTTTATAGACACAACAATAAATAAATGTGAATATTCTTTTTTTTTTTTTTTTTTTTTTTGTTAACAACAATAAAAAAGTATTAGACTTGTGTTAGACGTGTTAAAGCGTAAATCCGCTCGTTAAATTTAAATATTTTTTTAAAATGACTTCACAACAATTTAAATTCTCATAAATTATTAAGAAAAATACCAACTGTTTGTTGTAAAAAAAAATATTTAACCAAAACAGCATAAAACACTGCTAATAAATGTGTGTGTTTTATAATAACTAAAATTTTTATTATTTATTGGATTTATGAAGTCAACGACAAGAAAAAGGTTGCTGGCACAAATTTCTAACAATAACTTATTTTTATTTAAAATTAACCATATTTTATATTTTATTTATTTATAATTTATATTTATAATATTTTAAAGTTAAAATTTTTACCACTTGCTAGTGTGGTGCATGTGCTTAAAATAAAAAAAGCAAGCTCGCACATGTTTTGTTCGTAGAGTTATTTTCTTGTTGCAAAACTAGTCATAAGTTCAACTCCCATCTGTTGAGTAATCGAGATGAAGAGTTACCGAATAATGGAAAACTGTAGATCCCTTTTACAAGCGAATTGTTTTTCGCTGCAAAATCTTTATGTTACTAGAAAGCGGAGAACAAAAAGAAAGTGATTGCAAATATTTTTAACACATCATGCATATCATTTTCAGCTACGAGCTCTATAAAATTAAAATTTAGTTGTTTGTATGTTTTATTCTATTTCATATTTAACAACTTTACATTAAAAAAATTTATTAATAAAATAATGAAATAAAAATAAAAATTCGTAAGAGTTTCATAAGAATCATTATTTTTGAAATACCTTTTTTTCTTTTTCTTAATTAAATAAAACGCACAAAAGTAATTCCTGTGGTTTTTTATCTTAATAAATATGTTTTGATTTAAAATAAAATTTGAATAATTATTTGGTTGCCTGCTGGCCAAAACAAAATTCACACAAGAGTTTAAACTCAATCAATTTTACAAATATAATGACAAACAAAATTAAATTCTTTTGTGATGTGTAATGAAGGGTGTGCGGAAAGTGTAAAACACTATTGTTTTTAAATTTATTTTTATTTTGATTAATTTATATTTTTATGATAGTGACTATTTATTCACAGTTTAATGAAGATAATCTAAAAATAATGATGCTGCAGATAATATTCATGATTTAATAATGAGGTTCATTAACACTGTTTTATACTTTGCCTTAGGTAAGAAACTTGTTACATGCTTTGTAAAGTGGAGAATATTTATTTTCGATGGCTTAGTACAGGCATATATTCTGAACATTTTACCATGAGGTATTTTCGGGTATTTTATCGTCTCTCTATTTGCTTGTTTGAGACATCCCAGATTAAATCCGCCAATAGATAATCATGTTTGAAAAAAATTGTGAAGTAAATTCGTTTTAAACAAAAGTCCCTTTCGCCTGCTTAACAGCAGAATTTTTTTTAAATGTTTTTATAAACTTTAATTACTTTATACCTGCATGAAGGGCACCTAACATTCATCACAGTCTTACGTACCCATTTATTTCTTTAATTTGTAAATTCTTAATTTTATTTCTCTTTTAAAAAACTTCAAATGCTAAATTTTTAAAACAGGTTGTTGTTCTTTATATTCTTGACCTAAATAAATTTTTGTTTAAATATGAAATATTTTAGAAAACATAACGGCCAGTGTCAACAGTATATTTTCGATGCTAAATTTATTTAACTATTTCAAGTTAACTTTTTTCAACAAAAGAATTAAATTTATTCAAAGAATCGATTTGCATAGTGATACCTCTTCGGCTGATTTATTAATTTGTTTTTTTAGAAAAAAAAGAGAATCTAGTTGATTCTACAATTTATTGATCTGCACTGATTTGATTTTTAAAATACCCATCACATTAAATGTTGATGATGTTCGTATGTGCTGAATATATTTTTACTCCCACCTTTAACAGAAAGTTGTGTATGAATAAAATAAAAAAAAAAAAATTGTTGTATTTGTAGGCGGGAGTTCAAATGCCAGCGGAATTTAGGTAAAAAGAAATTTTTTTTCTGTAAGTATCTGTGGTGCACGAGTTATTAAGAGATGAGTTAAAATAGAAAGTCAAGGTCTTCGCATCCCGCATTCGCGACTAGAGAAATTAAAAAAATTATTAAATAGTCGCGGCATATAATTTATTTAGAGGCAAATGAATTAGTTTAAGCCTCTGGGAGTATGAAGAAGAAAGTAACAGGAGAAGAATAGTGTAGTTGAAGTCGTGGATAACTTGTTAAAATGGCCTTCCCAGAGTTGCCTTCCCAGAGTTGTAGCATAATAAACAAGAGGTCGCAAGAAAAAAACAAGCGAGAGCCACAGAATAAAAGGTAGAAGAAATTAGGAACAAATAAAATGTCAAAAAATAATGGGATACAAATCATCGTGTTGGTATTTGAAAAAAAAACGGAATTATTATTGTTCTTTTAAGTGAGGAACAGAAGTTACATAATTCGACCCGGGATATTTTCTGTTATTAAATTCGAATTCTAGGACTTCACTTGTACATTTCTCTTTGAAATAAAGACCTCTATTTAATCTAACAACTCAATATGTTGCTGGCTTATTATCATTTTTCTTAAACTAATTTCATCAGAGTTCTCTTAAGAAATTTTATAAAATCGTGATGTATTTTATTTATAATTTAAATTGTTTGAGAAATTGTGATGTGAAAAAATATAATTTTTTTTCTTATTTCATACATAAAACAAGAAATTTGAATCACTAATAAAACAACACGTTTTTAAAATAATTATAAATTAATTACATGAAAATTAAAAAATTTTTTAAAGTTCAATTTTTTTATTATTCGAAAAAAATTTGTTTTAAAAATTTTATTTTTAAAATATTTGTCCATTTAATTTAATATTGATTTCTTATAAAAAAAAAGCCTGGTATTCTAATTCATCAAATTAAATAGTTAAGCAAACGATACTTGCAATGTATACTGACTAGCACAGATAAAAAGGGTGCTGATGATGGATGTAGCGAACCAAAAACTGTGTCATTAAATTTTATGCCTGATCGGTAAATTATAATATTGATAACGATAATGATCGATAAGCTTACAAATTAAAGTAAAGGATAAAGTTAAGCTGAAATAAATTAAATTAGCTGTTATTTTTAGGATTTTAAAAAGTTATAATTGTCATATTTCATTTCCAAAAACAAAACTTCTTTAACTTTATGTGTCAGAATTTAATTTTTCTAATGGATTTTAAATATTTTTTATTTGCCAAGAAACATATTAAAATAATAAATTTGCAACAAACAAGACATTTTGTTTAAAAAAATAATATTTATACTTAATTTTTGCTCAAGGTCCCACTGTGCAATATTTAAAAATATATTCAATATTACACATTTATTAAAAAAACAATTTTATTTTTATTTTTCAATTAAAAACTATAATTATCCAATATAAGCAGCGCTTTATCACAGCATTTTATTAAATTTATACTTTACACAATTCGAGAATTTTATTCAATAATTTATTACAAATTAATATTTTTTTATGTAATAATTGATTTTACTTCAGTACATAAATCATTTTATCTTGAAATCTCCCATTGGACATTCCGGGTATATAAAAGACAGGATAGGCGCCTTCTGCAAAATTCAAAGCCATACCCTTTTGACCGCCCATGAAAATTTTCCCCGTTTTTAAAGGCACGAAGACTTTTTGTAATTTTCCCTTTGAGTCTTTTATAAGATCGGTGGTGTAGGGTGCATATGGTATCACTATTTTACTAACGGAAGATTCTTCTTGATTATCTTTTAAAGGCAGGCCAAAGATGACAGCACACAAAGAAATTAAAAAGGTCGAAATAAAAAACTGTAATTAAAATGAAAAAAGTAAAAGATTTATTATTAATCAAGCAAAATACATAAAAATGAAGGTGTTAAATTCATTGCGCACTGTGCAAAAACAAAAAGTAATAGAAAGATTATATTTATTATTGATCATTATATTGCGTATAAAATGAGAAAAAAAATACTTTATTTATCCAAACATTATGCCGCAGTACACATAAATTCTAAAAAAGTACTCCATTTTAATTTTGATTATGGCCACAATCAATATATTCAACAATTATTTCTATGACCGAAATTGTTCAGTTTCCTAATTAAAAAAAAAAAAAAAAAAAAAAAAAAAAAAAACAAGTAAGAGCGCTATATTCGGCTTTGCCGGATCTTGTATACCCTTCACCATGTATGTAAATCTGGTTTAGTAAAGTAGTTCCTATCAAAAAAAAAAAAAAAAAAAAAAAAACACGAATAATGTATTGACAGAAAGTCAAATATAAAAAAAATTAAATACGATATTTAATTTTACGTTAAAATATGATCGGCTCTTAATGATTTAAGCATTTTTCAAACATTTTCGCATTTTCTGAAAGATCTTTTCAAAAGCTTTTCTATGACACCCATATCGACAATCTTTTTATGAAACTTTTTTATGAAAACTTCAGAGACCCATAACTCGAAAAATATAAGCGAACGCCAGTTTTTTACTTGATGTTTTTTTCTTACTTTTTTAATTATTTACTGCTTCATTTATTTGTTGATTTGATTAAATTACTTCATTGTTCAAAATGAGATGGAAAACTTAGAGGCAGGCGTGGTGTTTTATCTGCTTTCCCGAAAGACATGGACCGATTTTTCCGCTTTCCAATAGCAAAATTTTCGAAGCTATGTGTGAACGATTGTCATTTTTAATTTTCTTTAGCTATGGGTAAGAACTTAGAATATATATACTTTACGGGGATATGGGTCGGAATTGATGCTGTAGAAATTACAAACGGAACAACAAACTTAGATATACCCGTAGTGAAGGGTATGAAAATAACGCGTGCGGTACAGACGAACAACCTCCTTCCGAGGACTTTCCGAAATATAAAAAAGAAAACGCTAAGAGTTCTTTTGTATTTTATACCCAATTACGAGACGTTAATTAAAAACGATCGCGGATATTGTGGCAGCTAAGCGTTGATAAGTTTAACTCAAGGAAATGCAAAACCAATGAAAAACATAACTGTTTTAACGAAAATGTCCAAGAGAAAGAATTATTTAAGCTCGGACTTCAAACGAAAAATTAATATTTTGCAAAAATCGAACCATAGATAACTAGGCCAGAAGGTAATAATGTCTATTCTCTCAATAAAAATAACTTCTGATTGCTGCTACCTCGGATCCCAACGATTCTCTGATACGTAAAAGATAACAATGAATGAAATCCCTAGGATTCCCGTGGATGCATACCAAGTTTGATTAATAAATTCATTCCAGTACATCCAGTTGCATTTTCGGATTGTCAAGAAAAACGATCCTGTTGGTAGGAAGGACTGAACTATGACTCCACTGTTTTCATCCTAATCTTCTGGAATAAAACTCCAAAGACACTGTGCCCTGACAGTTAATATGGCCAACAATGCGATCATTTAGTTTCAGGGGTCCTCGACAGATCTGCAATTATATTTAGGCTAAACAAACTGCAATATTATAAAGGAACCTCAGATAGATCTTTTGGTCTGCACGATTAGCAGAAATTCCCAATGAAAATTCGCTTTGCAGCAACTATGAGGTATGCGGACCAGCTTATCTAACTCGTGGTCTTTAAGCGATTTACAAAACATGCAATTACTGCCACTATTGTATAACGAATTTACTTTTGTCTCGCAACTGGTGCTCAAAAAAAGATATTATGCACAAGAATTTTCAGAACATTGTTATCTTAGGCATAGGCAATGTAAAGCGGTCACTGTAATCACCATATTAAAGCATGGAGTTCTCGATGAATTTGCAATGGCAAGTCGGACGATTTTATAATCCACACAAGAAATATTTTTTTATCTTAAACTCAATTTTTGTAATTTTATTTAATTTTTACTTCGTATTTAAAAACTTTAAAAAATATTAAGGACTTCTCTTACAAGAAAATCAGAAACATCTTTTTTCAAAATTTATTATTTTCTATTTCTATTATTTTGATTTTATATTTACCAAATTCATATTTATTTTTGCTTTTGTTAACACTAAAAATATCTTTCAGTGGCAAAGTGTATACTTTTTTATTCCAAATTTTATTAAAAGTTAATTTTTTAATGCCGCTTAATTTTAATACTATTTTTAGTTAAAGTATTTGTCGTTGCCTTTAAGTCTCTTAACAGCGACTGTGATTTTTATTTTAATATGCAAACAATTTAAATAAATTTTTATAATTAAAATAATTTTTGCAGGTACTTGAACACACATCTTTATTTTAATTTTTTATTATTATTTTTTAGCCTTTGTTGTAACGAAAAAAAAAACAAAAAAAAAACATAAAATTAATGATGAAAGCAGCATCATTGTTATGAAGCAAAATATAAAAAATATCGAAACTTTAATCATGAATATTTTCTGATTTGAGTTTTTGCTTCTTCATGATCTTAAGCTTAGAACAGCAGACCTGTTTGAAGTTAATGTTGCTAAACGACTGTGAGTGTTTGAGTTGCAAATGAAGTTTTGTTTTTTGTTTGTATTGGTGACTGTCTGTTTTTATATCTTTATATACATGTGGCAACTGATTTTATACTGTTGCCAACTCTATTGACGGCTAACGCAGCTTCTACTTATATTGTAAATGATTTATAAATTTTTTATTGTTTTAAAATTTTTTATTGCTTTAAAATTTTTTATAATATAATTTTATGTAATAGAGGCTGACTTCCAAAACGTTAGTTGCTTTGTATTCGATCAATGTATTGTGATTCATAATGCTGTGGTACTAAATGTTTACAATGCCTACCATTCCAAAATGTAGCGCATCAATTTCTAAATTTTTGCTATGTTTCGAAACTTTGTGTATGTTCAAGATCTAAACACCGCAGCAAATCTGTATACAAACTTTGTATTAATACATTTTGGAAGTCAGCCAGATTTTTTATACTCTTTATTTACAATTTTCTTTAATTTTTCAATGGTTTTCACACAGGAATGAATTATCAATAATGTTGTCACCAAAATAACATTTAAAATAAAGCTAATATTTTTGGTGTCGGTGTGTGTGTAATAAACGAAGCTAAATTAGTTGTGAATTTCACCACTTACAAGTGTGGTGACTGCTATCTTATTAAATAGAGGATCACGAGTCATAAGTTCAAAACCGGCCAAAGCATTCACTATAAAGAAATAAAGCTGTGAAAGAGTTGTTTCGGAAAGAAATAAAAAGAAAATAATTGCTGAACATCACAGATTTTTGAACAGAAAAGGTCAATAATTATTGGGTTGCATTAGTCGATGTTTTGATCACAACGCCTGTATTTAACAACAGCAGATGAAATAGTTAATGTGTCCGTATAAAAAATTTCAAAGATACTTTTGACAGAGATTAGCAAAACCTTAGTTAGATTGGAAATTTATATCATAATGGTATGTCACAGTCGTTGCCAGTATTGCTGAAGGCCCTGCTTGGCAAACAAAAGATTGTGGCTCAACTTAAGCCGGAGCGATAGAGTAAGTTACATAATACATCAATGCAAAAAAAAATCATGTCCTGCTTTAACTGCTACTGATTCCAATAAGTGAGTACCAAACGATAATAATAATGAAAGACGAGAGCTTTCAATCTTCGTACAAACTCTTACAAGTATAAATAGATATACAAATCCCAGCAGCTTGTTCACTTAAACACACTACTCGAATTTGAAGTTAACTAACGATTTCACTAAATGTTGTTGTTGTTTTCAATATAAATTTTTTTGTTTTGTTTTCAATATAAGAAAGCAAAAAAAAGTGTTCGTTCGCATTTAGTAAAATCGGCACTTAAACACGCAATATTTGAGAATATCTGGCTACAATGCAGACTGAGCGCAACAAGAGCATCGCTGCCATAGACAAAACTTTCTTAAGCACTTAGGACTTTCTAAGTGACAGATCTTAAGGGAAAACAAAAAAATTAAAATAAATTACAGAAAATTATATTGTTTTAATCAATTTTTTTAATTGTTATGAACTGACAAAATTAACCCTCTCACTACACAACAATCGTTCTTTTTCCAAAATATTTACAGAAACAAACACACACAATAATAATTAACTACGTTTCAAGCAATTTAGTTTTATAGTCAATTTTATTTTTCATTACATGCAAAAAAAAAATTAATTGAAAAAAGTGTTGAAAAGTTACTGCCATTTCATTTTTTTGTAAACAAAAAAATAAATAAATAAATAAATAATTATTATATAAATGTTTACCTTTTTTATGTCATTTTATGTTTTATTTAATTAACACTTTTATCTATTTTCATTATCGTAAAAGTGAATATGAAATAAAACATATAAAAGGTTGTTGTTAAATATTTAAAATTGTTATTGAAATGACAGTTTCTGTTGTAAGCATTTTTAAATATTTGAATTTGTTGAAAGATAGAGAGAAAAGATATCTGCCTAATTTTTCTTTAAAATAATATTGTTGCGGTTTACTTATTTTATCGATATTAAAAAACAGAATGTAAATTTTTATTTTTAGTTTTGTTCTTGTCTTGCATTTTTTAAGCTGGCTAAATTTATTTCCTAGTTCCTTGTTTACTAAAGATGCAATTTAAAGAATTTAAAGAATCTAAGACGGCATTTTGTCCACAATCTGTAAATCCCGTAAGGTCAGAACTATTTAATTTATTTTTTATTAAACTTTAATGAGACTTGAACCTATTTAAATATCCAGGTCCTTTAACTATATCAGACATGACTTCCATTAACTATTTTATTATTATATTTTTCATTATTTAACGCTCTGCCGAGTATTGGTCGACGATTTCATTATTCTTTTGTAAAGCCTTATTTGCTGTTTTGTTGACAAGCGGCTTCAGCATTGTCCCCTATCTTCGTAACTTTACAAAAATTCTTTTTTGTACTCAAAACAAGGTTGGGATCTGAACTCAAGACTCGTTAGCTTCTGCTTGATATAAAAAAGCCATAACGTCTGCTTAAATTGTGTTTGCTAACGCAAGGCAAGTATTATTAAAATCTTACTCAGATGCAAAACTTAAAACAAAATTTTTTCTTGGAAACTATAAAGCCCTAAGGGAAAAAGAATAACTCCTTTGATTGACTTTCCCTTCTTGTATTGATGTTGATCCCACTAACCTTTTTTAAATCTCATATAACTAAAAATCTACGAATCATTAACAGTAAAAAGTAAAAATTTCATTCATAAAAATAATGAAAAAAAGAGTTTTGAACCTAAGTCCTTTCATAATTAATAAAAAAGACTAAAATTTTCAAACCAAAAACTCTAAAGTAAAATTGTAAACTAACAAATATTATCATTCACTTTTTTATCATTTTCTTCCATCAACAAATTTCCAACTAAAATCCATTTTAATTTTATTATTCAAAAATGCATTTTCCAGTCAGCTTCCTCTAAATAATTAATTTATTATTTAAAAGCAACAAAACATTTACGAAGGTTTAAGAAAAACAATTGACAAAACCATTTACCTCATTCTCATGAACGTTTGTATTGTCTAGTGACAAACCACTAGCTGGCACGACGAAGGTGAATATAATGATGACAGCAAGGTTTCTTGTTATTTCTTACTGATGAATGTGTTAGTGCAACGCCTAATTATATGCAACAATAAACTAACCAGCAAGCAAAACAAAACTTTATCCCCTGTTTCTTTATAAAACTCTTTTAACTCCATTTGCATTAAGTTTTATTGCGGATAAAGGAAGAGGTTTAAAAAAAAAGTGTATGGAAAAAGACATTAAATAAGCGGTTAGAAAATTTTGTTGTTTAGTTAGTTTCAAAACAAAAATACAAAAAATAAAAGTTAATTAATTTAATTTTACAATGGCAACACCTTTATTTTCGACGTAGACAAAAACCGGAAACAAACTAAATTGTGACAGACAAAGTAGACAAACTGCTAACCGGTCGTTGTAGCTAAGAATATGTTTTGGTAACTTTTATCACAATACAGTTGCCACAAAAGATAAGTTTTTTAAAGTTCTTGTTGTAGTTGTCATTGTTTTTAAGTGAAAAATGCAAATGTGTAAATTATTTCTTACTTGGTGACAAAACACACACACACACTTTCATAGGCGAAGAAAGTTTTTCTTTGCGCCGCCATTAAGTAGTTAAAGAAACGTAACAAAAGCGTTTTAAATTAAAATGTTGTGTGGAAACGAAAATGCCCGTAAAAAGTTTTCATAAATTTAACTTACAAAAAAACAACCCACAAAACAAAATGGTACTTTTTATGTATTTTTTCTTATTCTTCTTATTTTTTTTAAGAATTTCTCAAAAAAAATTAAATTATAAAACGTGCTTTTTCCAAGTACTTTTTTAGTTTACTTTTTAAGAAAATGCTTTTTAAAAGTGCCCTTTTTAACAGTTCTTTTTATGTTACTTTTTTAGAGTTTATTTTTTCAGAAGGAACCTTTTAAGGTACTTTTTAAAATTGTTTTTTTTACAAAAAAAAAAAATTCCTAAGAAAGTACTTTCAGCAAAACAAATTTTTTTATTGAAAAAAGATCTATGATACTTTTTACTTTTTCCAAAAAGTACTTTTTAGTATCCTAAAAGCAACCCACAAGATTAGGTGGTACTTTTTGTAACACATGATACTATTCGAAAAATTATGTTTTTATTTACCTTCTTAAATGGTATTTCTTGTAACCTTTTTTAAAGATCTTTTTATGGTACTTTTTTCAAAAAGTATTTTTTTAATATTAATTTTACTCCAAAGGAAGAAATTTTTTAAAAGAATTTTTTTAGAACCTTTTTTTAAAGTACATTTTCAAAGGACATTTATTAGAAAGTACCAATTTTAAATGACGCCTATTAAAGAATACTTCTTCAAAATACACATCTACAAGAAACTTTCCTTAAAAGTACGTCTGGTCAAAAATTCTTGACAACGTATTCATAACAGAAATTAATTTTTTAATTAATTATTTTAATGTTAAAACGTTTTTTACAATTTTTAATATTCCCTTTTTAAATGGATATTAAAAAAATCTATTTATTTATTTTTTGAATGATATTTTTTAAAAGTCGAAAATTAACAGGGGACATTTTTTAAAGGCTTTTTTTAATATATAAAAATTTTTTTTTCAAAAGGTACTTTTTAAGTTGCCCTTATAGAAAAGTATTTTTATTAAATATTATTTTTAAACTATCAAAAATTACCCTCTTTAAAAATACTATTTATATATAGAAATGGTATTATTTATAATCCGATGTTACCTAAAAGTACCACTTACAAAAAGTACTTTCTTAAGAAATATTTTTAAAGCTACCGCTTTTTAGAAAATTTTATTCTTGCATTTATTGTTTGAAAGGCAATATTAATATTCCAAAGTTTTTTAAAGCTTTCAATTATACATGTAGTGTTAAGAAAGGTACTATACACAAAAATCTCTATCTTAAAATTGTCCTTTCTATCGGTACTTATTTAAGATGTACTTACTATACTTATTTTTAAAGAATATTTTCTTAATATATTTTTTTTTAGTCACTTAAAGTCACTTATGTAGAAAATCAGTGCCTGAAGGGTTGCATTTTTATATTTTTTAAGTACTTTAAAGAAAAAGTACTTTAGCGTTAATTTTTAAGAAAGTTATAGTTTTGAATATTCAGATGTCAGAGAACTGCGCAACTAAAGAGTACCTTTTAACAAGTCCAATTTAGTAAAGAATACACACAAAGTAGTAAAAAGTTTATAATTCTCAATTAGTTTACACTTATTTTTACTATAATATTAAGTCAAGTTGCTTGAGGAATATTTTCATAGAAAAAATATTTTTCAGGCTTAAAAACTTGTAAAGATAACATCAGCTTGGGTTCTCCTTTTCGCCTAGATGTTATTTTAAATAGCAGATGATAAAGATGATAAGGAATTAGCAATCTTTCTTTCCTTTAGCTGAGCCAGCTACAAAGCTCTTTAGCAAAAACTGCTTTGCATTAATCTGTTTACTGGTCTTTCTGCTTAACAATACACTCACATATTTTACAATTAAAAGCACAGAAAAAAACCTCCAAAAGTTGTCGTTGTGGTACTTAAGCGAAATATTCAATTTAGCAAAACTTTAATTTTATTCTTTTTTTTTTCTTTCTTTCCCAGCTTAAGACATGTAGAATTTCTAATTTTATTTTCTCTGCCGTTAACTATTTTTACAACAAAAGGTTACATATTGAAAAAGAAAAAAAAATAGGATTATTTTCCTGCTATAAAAGTTGGAATATGTAAAATAGTTTCAAAAGGTGAAATTATCAAAATGTGGTGGTTGAAAAAACATGAACCTGCTACAGTAAATGTAATTCTGTTTTCTCCCTCTCAAAGTACCGAGAGTTTAAAAAACTTAAATAAAAAAATTGTTTGTGAATTTAAATTTTATAATTTATGGCTCAATGTGGTCTCTGTGGTGTGTTTTTTGTTTTTGTGCAGGAAAAATTGCTATTTATAAATTTTTTTATTATTTTATTAGTTCATGAAGCATTAAAGGCAAATGATAATGTGCTAGAAAATCTTAATTAAATTTAAATAAAATTTATAACCAAAGTGTTGGGAATTTTAGAAAACAATTTTTTAAAGGAAGATGTTTAAACAAGGTAACGGCTTTGCCTTAAAATATTCTAGTCCATGTGTTAGATACAAGTTGCTGTCATCAAATAAAAAATTTATTTGCTTTTTGTTTAAGATTTAAGCTTCGGGAGCTTTTTTTGTACATTTTTTCGTCACAAGATTAAAATCATTGGATTAAGTAGTAAGCGATGGCGTAAATAAACACTCGTTGCACAGTGGGTTAGAAATGAAACATTTAAGAAATTTATCAGCAATTTTTGAACAGCTGGACCAATTAAAACTAAATTTGATAGGCTAGTGGCACTAGATTTGAGTTCAAACTTAAGGCTTAATCACCCTTTCCTTAGGAAACAGCGCAAAAGCTTCGCTAAAAAGGCATATGAAAATTTTGTAAGTCCGTTCCTTTATTTTGGGTTTTTTGACTGAAGACAAGAATTTCTACCTGCTGTTTGAAGCTTAAATAAGGCTTCCAAAAGACATAAATATCATTAATGATCCTTCAACAGTTAAAATTGTAAATTATGAATTTTCAAGATCTTAGTAAGGTTTTCAACATATTGAACATTGATTAAAAAATTTCCTTATTATATTTAAATAACTTTTTAGAAAAATTGTTGAACTTAAAAAAATTATACAATTAAAAATTTTTAGTTTACAAATTGTAGATTTTTAAATAATTTTGATACGAAAATGACCATCAGTTCTTTACGGACAAAAAAAGGCAACATAATGAAGGTTATTGGGGTACTAAAAATTTAGCAAATTTTAAAGGTCCTTTACTAATGGAGCTCCCCGAACACGACCAATTTTTTAGCCCAATTTTAATCCCAGAAATTAAAACATGATTTATAAAAAACTCAGCATAAGTGTAAAAAATTTTATTTCTGGGATTTTTTAATGGCTAATTTGGGAATTAAGAAATTTAGTACTTTTTACATTAATTTTTTTAACTTTTATTTTTCCTAATATTACTTTATTAAATTGTTCATCAGATCAGTGGGCCAGAATCAAAATATGTTTGCAAACTAATCAGGAACTTCTATCCGGTTGGCTGTATTCAAAATCAACCTAGTAGCAACTACACAGCTGATTATAAATCTTGAATCTGACCTCTTTAGAATTTTTAGGAGAAACGAAATTTGTGCTTAAATTATGCACTTCGGTAATAAATATTTTTTAAGGACTTCAATATTATTTTATAGCATTTTTATAAACATTTTTTTTAATGCATAAAAAATTTAGTTTTTTTTAATTTTATATCTAAAAATTTGTAGATAGAAAAAATTTTTTTTAATGTATGCGGACGTTTTCTAAAGAAAACAAGAAAAATTAGTCACTAGCAAAATTAAATGCAGCATTTTCTGGATCGCTACATCCTTAATCAGCATTCTTCGCATCTATCGACCTGAAGTTGCGTATATTGTCAACTCACGACTTAAAGCATTTCCTTGTTGTTCTCTCTATGACTTGTACATTGGTTTTTGCTTGTGTACCAACCTTCGTTATGGCCACAAATACTATTTTTATTTTTAATCATTAATACTTGTTTCTCCACAATATTTCAAATTAGGTTTCAGTATAATATTGACTATTTTTGAGATAAGTATGGATGTAAATGCGCTGTACCTTGCGTATTTGTAATTATTTTATTTTTTAAGTTTTTATAGGAGCTTCAAAACCAAATATATACGCTAAACTTAACACTTGCAAACAATTTGTTTGCATTGGAAAAATAACATTTTTAATTTTTAAATACATCACCCGAATTATTTCGTTATATTGAAACACATTTTCACAAACTTAAAATTTTTTTTTTATTTATTTTTTTTTTTTGGTTACTCTCTATGCAGAATTATAAAACTTTTAAAAATAATGTCACACCAATATCTCTTCAAATTTAATATGTTTATTTTTCTGATTTTATAGTTAGTAAAAGTTCCTCATTTTTAGATAATTTTAGTTAAAAAAAATATATCATCAATACGTTTGCTATTAAAAGAAAATTTCTATCCCACTTCGGAAAAATTTTTACTTTTTTAATTTTATCCTTTTTTATGTTGCCTTTATTTTTAACTAATGCTGCAATCGTTGTTCGGCGTCATGACCCCCACTTTAATACTCAAATCAATCCGCTACAAGAAAATGTCAATATACTTTTGTATACTTTCTATTTAATTAAATATGAAATAAATATTGTTCATACGCGCAGTTTTCCTGCAAGGCCTGATATTAATATTCTTAATAACGTATACGTCACCACATAAAACCGTTTATTGCAGGCAAATTCTTGCGAAAACTTATTTTGCAGCCTTTAACTTCCCACAAATATTTAATACTGTTTCTACACATATTAAATGGAAAATGTTCTTATTTATGTTAAGTTTGGGTATTTTGTGGTTTCGCTGTAGAATTTCATTAGGAAACATTAAAGTTTGAAAGGAAAATTAAAGAGTGTGACAGAATTAAATATTTACAAAAAATATTTTGCTCAGAAGAAAAAAAGATTTACATTTTTCCTCAAAAAAATGTTGTGTTTTGTGCGAAAAACTTTAAATGCACATCAATAGAAAGGTTTCAAAGGTGTTTATATATTTTATATATTTATTAAATTTAATTAAACATTTTCTTAAGATAATTTTAATTCTTATTTTAAATTCATATTTTTTCCCATTAAACTTTACCAATCAATCAATCGTTCACAGAGACTAAAGGTACTCAAATTTCAAGTAAAACAAATGTGTGTGGCACGGAATACTTTGGGTTAAAGAGATCACTAAGCGTTTTTTGGTTATTTTATAAAATAAAAATATAATGATTTTAAAATTATATTTTACAGATATTTACCCAAAACCTAAATTTTTGCCAACCATTGAAAATTATTAAAACTCTTAAAAAAAATTTTAAAAATAAATCTCCGTGCACTTACTTTTATTTAAAGAACCAAAAAAATTGTTGCATAAAACTAACAGCCACAACACTAAACTCATAAAAGCCTTAATAACAATATTTTAAAAAATAAAATATTATTGCTGTAACAACAGTAAATATTACAGACGCTCGTTAGACTATTTAAACAAGACCTGGCTAAACCAAAAACAACAAAAAGAAACATCGAAAAAAATTCTTCATAAAATAAAAAGAATTAAAAAAAAAAACAAAAAAAAGTAAACAGGAAAGAGATGTCTACAATGAAAAAGCTTAAACGGAAGTACGCAATGAGGACAAATAACGGTCATCAAGGAAAATGTGTTTAAGTAGCAAAAGGACTCGTAAATATTAAACTTTAAATAATGAAACACACTAGCAACTTCAAAAGGAGTAACTTCAACAAAAGTTTAAAAATGTTATAAAAATATTAAACATCGAAAGGGTGTCGCAATATTTTCACAATACTTGACCTTAATACAACAGAAATATTTTTTTTTTTTTACTTCAGTACAAAATAAACAGGAGAAAATTTTGTGAGGAAACCAGTTTAAAGAAAGTAGTTTTCTTACAAACGACAACAATTACGGCTGTGAGTTTTAGTTGTGAATAATTAAAACATATACAAAAAATATATGTTTTATGTTAAGCATTTTTATAATTGTGCCTTCTTTTGGTTTTCTACTCGTAGATTAAAAAAAAGGAAGTTTCATTGTTTTCTAAAAATGTTTACTGTCAAAATTCCTAATGAAGCATTAAAATTTCATAGGAATTGCAAAAATTAATTTGTACAATTAAAACCTCACAACTTCCAAAAAAAAAACCATTTAAAGATCTAAAAACCGGATCTTAAAAATTCAAACAATTCCCACAAACCTTTTCAAAAATCCCAAAAATGAGATTTTAAAAATAAAATTTTAAATCTAAAAATTAAATTTGAAGTGACAAAAATTTATTTGTTTCATAAAAATCCCACAACTATAACAAAATTTTCAATAATCCCAAAAATATAATTTTAAAGAAAATTTTATATTTCATAGAAATTAATAACATAAAATCATAAGTAAAAAAAAAAATAAATTTGCACCAGACAATCGATACCCAAAGATTATTAAATAAATATAAAATTTCGTATAAACAAATCAAACAAAATTAGCAGTAAAAATTCTATTTTGTGAAATAAAATTAAAACACTTTCCAAAAAAATTTTAAAAACACCATAAATGGAATTTTTTAATAGAGAGGATCTGTAAGTAATAAAAAATTGCTTGTCTAAAAAAGGAGTCAGTGATCACATTTATTTTAGTGAATTCACGGGGGTAACCAATTTTGACACCTTCTAGCAGCATTAAACTTTATTACACCTCTTTTGTAGCCATGTAAAATTTTACTAAAACCGGTTTACATGTTAAGAAAGTGACAACTTATAGATGCATTTGTTGTTCGACAATAATAAATGATTTGACTTTCTCTCCAGTACTAAACAAAACGCGGCTTGAAAATGATATTTTCACATCGAAAGCGCTCGCCAAACGTATAAAATAAACAGCCAGTGACGACGATCTTTAGCGAAAGGTATGACAACAGTATTTACTGGCGGAACAAATTCTGTGGCATTTCGACGAAATACAAGGCCATTACAAATATCGTCCAATATGATTTTAGATGAAAAACAGGTCAATAAGTTTATCCTTTTTTATGATATTGTTCTCGCCTGTAATGACCACAAGAAGTCATATGCAGGCTGAACCACAATATCAAAAGAATTCGCTCGTTAGCGAAATTATATTTAAAATAAAAACAAGCGAACAAAAGAACTCTGGTGACATTATGGGACATGTAGATTTTCACTCTAATAATGGACAGCATTTTAAAATTTTGCATTAATTTTTGTTACACTTCTCTAATAGAAGCAACAAGAAAGCGGTTAATAGCAGTGTTAGGCCATCATAGATTTTTACAACACATTAGTTACATTTCATTGGTTGGTGAAAGTATTAAAACTAAAATACGATTTGAAAAGCTGTTAGGAAAAAGTAAGGAAAGAGAAAACAAAATAATAACAGAATTATAAAAGTTAGAAATTTTGCTCAATAAAAATGAGAATATATATATGTGTATGTGTGTGTGTTGGTTTACAAAACATTTCCGGTGTTGGTTTTAAAGCTGTGTAGATGAGTGTGTTCGTTTGTATGTTTAGCTGATGAGCTCATTTATGTTTGTTTGCTTGAGTGGCTGTATGTGCATTCGAAAATGTCTGACAACTACGGATGTGGCAAGTGTCCATTTGTAAAGATTTCACTTTTTTGTATGTTGTTGTCTGTTGTTGGCATAAATTTTTTTTTTAATTTTTTTTAGTGCTGTAGGTTGTTGCATTTTATTTATAATTCATGAGTGCCATTAGTTTCAATAATAACACTCACTGGCCTGAGTTTTTTATTCTTTCTTTTTCTCTGTTTTGTCTGTTTAGAAACATGACTTTTGTTTTGTTGAAGTAGTTTTAGATTTTCAGTCATTTTGTAATGTTTTAAAATTCAAAAGTTTGATTTTTGTTCGTTTATCATTTCTACTGCTCTGTAAGACCTTTAGCGCAATTGATTTCATATTGATTGAAATGAAGGTTTCAGTCTAATGACAAAGATGTCAAACCCTTGCACATTTCATAATTATTTTTAAAACTTAAAATAATGTGAAAGGCCTGACTAGACATGTTATCATTTAAGCAAAAAATAATAATTTTAGACATTAATTTTATTTTTTTGTTTATTGAAGAGCACTTCTTTCTGTCACATAAAAAAAGTTTTTAAACTTCAACTTTTATATATTTTTGCCGATTTTTTCCGATATTTTTTTTTTTCATTTTCTGGTGCTTTTAAATTAAAATAATTTTTAACTTTAGAAAATTTAAACTGTTAAGAACTTTAATTTAAGGTGTAAGAGAAAAAATGAAAAGCGTTTGTAAATTGCTATACCAGAAACTGATCAAGTGAGACATCAGCTCATTCAACAGATTAAATCATGGATTTTCACATAGGCCATGGGCATATGAAAGCATTTAGCTGCAACTGGGCAGTGCTTTTAGTGCTAGTGACGAAAAATCCAGAATTTATTTCTAAAGATACAAATAAACGTTTAGAATTGGCCTACTTGGAAAGCTGTCCAGGCGCGCTATAAAATTGCAGCGTGTTTCAAATTCGTTGCCCAACAAATCTTTAAATAATTTAAGCCTTTTTTGTATTGTTAAAAAAAAAACAAGGGTGATTATTTATTTATGTGTTTTTATTTTTTTTTTTTTGTTTTTTGTATGAACAATATGTTTAAAATATTGTTATTTGTTGCTGCTACATACTCACACATACTAAAACTTTGCTGCATAATAATGTTTTAGACAAACACATTAACATTTTAAAAACTGTTTTTAAGGGACAGGAAAAAACCCGTTACAAAATTAATGGCCAGTTATGTGTTGTGCCTGAATATGGCCTATTGACCAGGCCATTAACAAAGCACGCCAACAAAACACAACAACAAAAAGGCGGAAAAAACTCGACAATGCAATTTTGTGGTTTGCTATTTATTGTATTGTATTTTCATTATAATCGTTCGTTTCATTTTATTCTAACAATTATTCTATTTTCAGCTTGTTAAAATAAAATCTGTACTCCAACCACAAAATTAAAAATTAGTCATTGTTACTTACAGTGAACATATTTTTTATATCGAAAATTTGTTTAAACAAAAAAGGAAAATGTTGACAATACACAATATTAAAATAACTAGAATATTTCAAATAAAAGGTAATTTAATAATTTGTTAATACAAAAAGGACATGTGCGTGCAAACAAATTTACGCATACAAATATACTCATCCACACATGCACACAATAACATTTGCAAACATTTGAAATATTTTAATAGAAAGTTTGTAAAATATTTATTTTAATTAGTTGCATTTAAATGATTTATTGTCCATTGGCCCTTTTTAACATTTAGACAAGGATTTTGTTAAATAAATTATAGGGCAACAAAATAAATGTTTTAGACACATTTTATTTCAAATGTAATTTTTGCTTAAAGCCATAAATTATTTTAATTTAGATTTAACATTTATTTCTGATTCGCTTTTTTCTCTTTCTTTAACGTAACAATCTCTAATAAATTACAATGATTCAGAGTTAATGAAGGGTTAAAATTCAGTTTAATTAAATTAATAAAAATAATGGAGCCTATTCTGATTTTGTAAAATTAATGTAAAGAATAAAATTTAAGTTTCATTTAAAAATAATGTTTTTGGTTTTCCGAATTAAATAAAAATTGAAATTCAGGAACTTGGGCTTGACTAAAAATTGATCATTTTATAATAATTTTTGGTATTAAATCAATTTTTTTCCTCCGTAAAGTATTAAACAAAAAATTAGGATCATGCCCTGATTGTTGGTCTAAATAAAAATAATTCTGCCGAGTAAGAACAGAATTCAAACACGAAAAAAATTAAAAAAAAAGTTTCTAGTCATATTAATAATTTTAATTAAAGTCTTGTCTCAAATCTATACAGCAGTTTATAACTTGCTTTTCACAATCCTTAGAAATGGACCTGTACTATCGGCTAATCTTTAGTCACTTAAGTTTTTAGTATAGATTAAAGTACAGGGTCCGCCATCTAACATTTTTTTCAACTAGTGCTTATTTCGTGAATGGTAACACTTAGCTCATGTCTGATGTGACAGATAATTAGTTTTATCCTTCCGCTTAACGAATATGGTTGTGTATACGCTTGAACAACGCTGGAAAATATTGCGACATTATTTTGAAAATCATGGTGTGGAATGTGTGTGAAAGTCGGGTACGGATTTTGGAAGAAGAGAAGCACCGTCAGCTTCGTATGTTGGTTATCTTGTGAAAAAAGTGAAAGAAACTGGCATCCTCGATAACCAAAGCGCGAAAAGCTAAAAACAGTGCGTGCACCCGAGAATATTGCTGCTGTGGCAGAAAGTGTGCATGAAGCGCTATCAACATCCATTCACCGTCGTTCTCAATAATTGAACAGTTCGGAGGCATCATTGAGACGAATTTTGCATAAAGAGCTTGATGACGCCATAAAAATTCCAATTGGTTCAGGAGTTGAAGCCAACTGACAATGCAATGCGTTTTCGCTTCGCTAAGTGGGCCTGCGATCGATTTACAGAAGCTTCCCATTTTGGCAAAAAAAATCACATTTTGAAGCTCATTTCAATCTTGGAGGGTATGTAAACAAGCAAAATTGTCTCATTTGGGGCACAGAAAACCCGCACGCATAACACGTCACTATTTGGTGCGGATTTTGATCCAGAGGCATAATTGAGCCATTTTTCTTCGAAAATGAGCAAAGAGTGGCCGTTCCAGTTATGGGCGGACGTTATTGGGCCATGTTGAACGAATTTTTGTTCACGAAAATTGAAGAGAAAGATATTGGCAACATTTGGTTTTAACAGAACGAAGCTACATGCCACACAGCCGAAGCTACACTCGATGTTTTCCGCCCTGTTTTTGAAGATGACATTATCAGCCGCAGAGCTGATGTCCTTTGGCCACCTTGGAACTGCGATTTGACACCGTTGGACTATTATTTGTGGAGTGCCGTCAAAGATAAGTGTTACGCCGACAAGCCAGGGATAATTGACGCTTTAAAGGACAGTATTCGTGAAGCCTATTGGTGAAATACAGCTGCACAAAATCGATAATGTGCTTAAAAATTGGATCGATCGTGTAGGCTACTGCATAGCCAGCCGAGGCAGCCATTTGAATGGAATAAATTACCATTATTAACTGGAAGGATTGTACTTTTAAATAAAAGAAGAAGTTGGAGAAAATATTCAGTAGTTTTTTTATAGCTTTTAAAAACAGTTATTTGGCGGACCCTTTAATGTCATGATTAAGTTATTTGTTGGCTGTTGGTTTGTCATCGCTTTTATTTATTCTAAAGGCACATTCACATTAGAGCCTTTAGTCGAGACAGTTGCCCGGTTAATAATCTGCAGTATAAAGTTATGCCTTCAGTTACTTTTGCATTAACGCCTACAGCCTTTTTTCCAGTCGTCATGAATAGAGAAGGAAAATATTCTACAGTCAATTCTATATTCACTTCTAGAATGAGTCTATTCTATAATTTATTTTAAAATCATATCTGTAGATATCTGTATTTGTTTTAATAAATTATTTTAATGTCCTGTTGATTATCTTTAATTTAGTTAAGTTTTCCCTTAACTAGTAAAATGCTGCATCTTTAGATATGATTTAAAGTCACCTCTATTGCGGCATTTACACTATGCAATTTTTCATGAAACTAGCATGAAATTTTTGTTTAATGGAGAAGCCAGGGGGGTAAGCAATATTGTATTGCTTGAATTTTTCGGGGGAAATAACGCATACAGCTACAACTTAAACAGAGAATTGAAAAAATGCCTCAAAAAATTGCTTAGTGTTAATCTGGACTATATCTCAATTTAAAGTCACCAAATATAGTTTAAAAAAATCGTGCTTAGATTCCAGATTTTAGTTTTACTTTTTAGTCACATCTCTTTTCTTAACAACATTATTTTTCTTGTCACTTCTAATAAACTGAAATCTTATCAATACAAATTCAAACTTAATTTTGTAGCCATTAACTATTAATGCTGCTGCTATTAAGAAATTATCTGCCAGTAGACCGATTAAATTTAAGTTACAAATTTCATTTTAATACACATTTAAAATGCTAAAACTATTAATCAAATCCTAAGCTCTCTCACAACTACTAACAAGCTGCCAAAAAGAAAACAGCAAATTCAAAAAGAAGAAAAGAAAAGAAAATCGCAGGATTTAAACCGGGAAAAACTCATTAACACTAACTTGAATAGAAATAAAATAAAACGTTAAGCTGTTGAAAGTATATTAAAGGAGTAAGAGAATGGAAAGGTTTGGGTTGGGTAAAGAAAAAAGGAAACAAATGTCTAAATCCCTACCAACAAAATACGAATAGCAACAAAAATGCTAAAGATCCCCTTTTTAATATCAGCTCAGATAAAATACAAAGATATAAAATGATAGACTTGAGTTATACATACTCCCACACACACATACAAATAGTTACACCTACATATACATAGTATAGACTATAGTGGTGGTAAATATGTGCAATAGTATTTGTTCGTTAGTGTGTTTTGTAACTTAGCAGCAAGTTAAAATAAAATTAATGTTGTTGTCTGGTAAAATGTGAAATAATTTGTCATTGTTTTGCGTAATTTGTCTTTAACGTCTAGTTGAGAGGCATCCCATCCTCACAGTTTTAAAAGTAGAAAAAAAGAAACTTTTTATAAAGAAAGAAATTATGGAAGTTCTATATATTTATACAAATGGGACACTAATACAAAGAATGGGAGTTCTATCTAAATTAATATACATTTTCTTTGTATTTTGTAAATTTCTTTACTTTGACTGGTATTATCAAATACTTTAAACATTTTTCATTTTGCAACTTTAAGGCTTAAAAAATCCAAGCAGCATATTTTTGAAATTTGCAAAATGAAATTTAATTCTTATGATAATGAAACACAGTGGGATAAATAACATTTTATTTATCGTAAAATAAAACCAGTAGTTTTTGGTAATATTTTTAATTTTAAAGTTTGAACTTAAACACAAAACTATCAAAAATATTAATATTGAAATAAAACTTGGTAGCGTACAGAAATCCTTTATGAGAGCTACTGAATCCTGAAATTTTATATTGTGATTTAAGTTAAAGGTGGAAATTAGTTTCTCCTAATTTACTTCAGTCTTCTGGGTATTTTCGAATTTATATTAAAATTAATAGGTTCTGCTCTTTAGTCGTTTTTACGTCTATTGCCTTATTTAACATTATGACGTCAGCTAAGTCTTCAAGACTAATCTATTTTATTGTAAACTCTGACAGACAATTTGAGCCCATCGAAAATTAATTGTTAAAATTCTTTTAAAATTAAGTAATTAGTGCCACTATATGACGGTATTTTATTTTAAGCCTGAAATGCAAAACTCTAAGTCAAGTACATTTTTGAAACTTAAGACTTTACCTTAAGACTAAAATAAGTTTAAGACAATGCAATTAGTCAAGACGGTAAATAGCCACGAATATAAATTAGGCCCATAATTCAAGGACCGTATAATGCATACAACCTAAAATGGAGTTGTTATTAGTAACCAAACTGACATATTTTTCAGTACTGTTTGATACAAGGAATCATTGGTGGTGGCCCATTACTACGTCTAACGATTATTTTTGTTTAAAAGTAAGTGAATTAGTTCGCTAAGATCCTGCACACTTTCATCATTCCTGCCAATCTCATGCTAACTTTTTGTTATGCATAACAAGTCAACACTACAAGTCAATAAATCAAGCTTATAAATCAAAACTTTATCTCAATATTTTAAGTCAAGACTAATAACCAAGAAATGCTATAGTCAAGACACATCAGAATATTAGCAACGTACTAGACAAGACTCGCTAAAAACGACATGCACACAAAATTAAGCCTATAAGTCAAAACTATTTATCAAAAATATAAGTCAAGACTGCAAAACAAGACTATAAGCCAACAAATAATAGAATCGAGACACTTAAACAAAAAAAACTAAAGGAAAACTTAGTATAGACATAATAAAATGTTGCAGTCAGAACACCTTTACAAAAATATTAGCAACATATTAGTTAAAACTTTAGTCGATTGATATCCAATCCTACAAAATTAAAATTTATATCGATAGTAAAAAATACACTTAAGACTTTCAGTATACAAATGTATTCCAAATTCCAAACTTTTTAATCAAAATGTTAGTGAAGACTGTAGTCTACTCATTATTCAAGTTTAAAAAATATAAACCAAAACTATACTCAAGACCTAAAAGCTACAGTCAGAAATATTAGCTTTATTTGGCTGTGCCATATCTCACATAACTTTTAGCATTTATATCTGTGTTTACAAGCAATAACAGCTAAAGTCGAGTTAAAAATAAATTGATACTTTTAACAATCGAATCAGTAATGCAAGTAAAATTTCATCTTTATAGCTTAAATACTGAGTATTTTTTACCTTCAAATCTAAACAGCTAAAGTCGATATTTCCTGATTTAACGTAACAATATTAAAATTAAAAATGCTGTTTAAAGCTTCCAAGAAAAACAAGTTAAGTTGTTATTGCTTGTGACCACAGATATATAACCACATGTGTCATATTGCAGAAATCGGCATAAGAATTTTTACACGATAAAGTTTTTGTGTCCAAAAAAAAAAAATTCGATAATTGTAAGTTTTGTTTATGGTTGTTGTCTCAGCTAAGTTAAAAAAAAAGGTTGCTGTATCGGCTGAAAAACCCAACAATTTTTCCAACCTTTTTATTAGTTTTAATCACAAACAAAACCAGCTACGCTGCCGACTGTCTATTCCGAACTAAGACAATATCAAGTAAGTCAAAACATAAGTCGAGGCTACGGAGTCAAGAGGTTAAATAAAAACTAATAAAGCTTAGAATCAACACTCAAGCCTTTATTTAAGCCTTCAAAACAGAATTATACTCAAGCATAATACTTAATTGATAATGTAAGGCGCTACTCTTAATAATGTAACGTTTCTCTTTTGTATAACGTACGAGTTCTTTTAACTGCAAATACCAGCACGAAATTCTTTTATTTTACACTACTGTGGCTCTGGTTATACTTGATCCGGTTTGGTCTTTTATTTACTAAGCAAGCAACTTTTTTAAATGAGCCATCTACGCTATACTAATGTATTATTCCGTGTAGCCTTACCTTCGTAATCTAAGCCACTAACTACAATGTTGCTCTGGTAGAGACGCCAAACTCATAACCACATTGCTCTAATTCACATTCTAGCCAGTCTCTTTTATGTAACAATAAGAAGTGGCTAATTCCTTTATACACTAGTTATGTTGCTTTCTTATGCTGACAGCTAGAAAGAGTTTTCTCTTTACTATACAGGCTTCTTTTGAACATCTATACACAACTCTGCTTTGAAATATATGCCGCCTTTATAAACGAACTCACTATAAACTTCGCAATCACCTACTTTACACACGTCAAGTTTTCTTGCCTCAATTCTGAATTTTGTGGAAAAGAAAGAAGTGCAGAATCATTTTATTTCTCGTTTTCACCTACAAAATTCAGAAATATTGCAAGAAAACTTGAAGTGTGTCAACTGGGTGAATATTCTGTTTTTACGCAGCCGTTTTCAACTTTTCGTATTATTCTTTATACTCACCACTATGGTGAAAGTAGCTTTATTCAACTCTGGTTTCTTATTGCGCATATATATAGAGGTTGCCAGATTTTTGTAAAAATACTTTAGACGAGTCTATATTTAAAATGAGAGTACAACTGATTTGAAAACCAGGTAGCAATATAACCAAGCCAGAAATAAAGAATAAAAAAATATAATTTTGTTGAACAAAAAAAAAATCTAAAGCGTTTATACTCTGTTTAAACAAAATCTTAATTTCTTTTCTTTTTAGTATTTCCTTCTTTTCTAACAGGCTTTGGATAATTGCCTTAAATCTTGCTCTTCAGTCTTTTAATGAAGTGTCTCTTTATCCTTGCAAGAATTTATTTTAAAAATGCATGTGATTTCCTTCTATTTACTTTTGTAACATTTCTTATTTGTTGTTGTTGTTGCTGTTTTCATTGTTGCTTCTTTAGCATTTAATAGCAAAGCGAGTGTACAAGTGCAGAGAAGCGTTTTAGCCTTAAGTCATCTCTAAATCTTGTCATTTTCTTTTCTTAAGTATTTTTTCTTTTCTTAAGTATTTTCTTTTTTTTATAGAATTCTAATTTAACTGACTACATGTGCGTGTGGTTGTAGATGTGTTTATGTATGTGTGGCGTGGAAATGTTTTTATGACTTTTGTCAGGAAATATTTAAAATTTTCTTTTTGTCTTTTAAGAAAACTTTGTGCTCTTTATCATCATCAGCTTATACAGATACAAGTGTTGTCCTTGAAGGTTTTCTACTTGGTTGCAGATTAATGGAGTGTCACTGAGATAATTTCTAAACGCCATCTCTTGAAGAGTTTTCAGTTGAGACAATTGCTGAGGAAAACACAAAAGGAAACTGAAAGTAGTAACACTTTATAATAGCCAGCAATAGAAGAAAAAGAAGGTTTATTTATTTATTTAAATATAAAAGACCAGATAATTTATTTGCGTGTGAAAAATAATATCAGCAATTTGAAAAGTATTATTTGAAAAATGATTAAATCATTAAGTTTGAAATATACTCATTTAATATTTAGGGCTTCTTTTGTAAATAATTTCAAGTTTTGGTCTTGGGTGTTGGAGAAATGAATTACAGCACTAAGAATTATTTGAGCAATATGACAAACTGTCAAGATAATTAAAAAACTTCCAGTGTCCAGCTTTTCATAGTCTTCGTAACGCTTGTTCTACTCTAAATATTTCTAAGACACATATGTCTGAGATGGCAAAGTTGATTGCAATTGCATTTTTTTTTTTTGGATCCGAAACCGAAAATACCCTGGCTCACCAAGGACATATTAAGTACATTTAAGCAGATTTAAAGTATACAAGTCAGGGATGGTAAAGTTTTTACAATTGCAATTTTTTGCTAAATTTTTTGGTACTTTTAAATATATTTAATTTTTAGTTGTAATTTTTTTATATAATTCATAATACAAATAAAAAACTTTAAAGCACACAGCACAGGGATGGTAAAATTGGCATAATTGTACATTTTTTATAAAATTGATGGGGCAGTTAAAAATCTTTTAAGAACACAGGGCAGGAATGGAAGCGTTGACACAATTATAATTTTTTGGTACATTTGTTGGTGGAATAAAAAAACTTTAAAGCACACAGGGCAATGATGATAACATTAAAAAATTGTGATCTTTTATACAATTCGCGGTAAAATTAAAAGAAAACTTTAAAGAACACAGACCAGCATTGCTAAAAACAAAGCTGTAAAGTACCATGAGACCTTAATAACTCATTAAGTACAATTAGAAAACGTTAAATTACACAAAGGGCGGTATGAAATCAGTTCCCATGAAATAAGTCTCTAAATTCAAATTGAAAAAAGTCCCCAAAAAATGTACAGGAGGCAACAACAGCACTTTTTGGGGCGTAATTTCTTCTTTTTAGAGACTTGTTTATATTGGGAAATTATTTCATATAAAAGCATGTAATGAAATAAAATCCTTAACAAAATTTTCTAATGCAGAAAATCTTTAGAAAGTGTAGCCGCTCTTGCTCATACCATAGAGGAGAAAATCTTTGCGTCTGGGCGAAAAAAAAAACTTGAATTTGGGGCGTTATTTTATTCATTGGGGACTTATTTCATTTTATTAATTGATGATCTTATTTCATATGAAATAAGACCTCAAAAATTGGGACTTATTTCATGCCCCGTATATAAAGCAGGGATGGCAAATTTGTACTTATTTTATGTAATAAAAAAATTTCAAAATTTTTAAAATTTTAAAAATAAAAAAATGCTTAATTGTTTATTAAAATAGAAGCAGTTTAGTGAAAAATTTCCAATAGTTGAACTACAGTCTAAGTTTAAGAAAAGAAGAAGCTGTTGGGAGTATGTGTACATATTAATACGAAGAGATGGCAGGTGGAATATACTAGTGCTCGTTAAAATTTCCAATAGTAATGTATTAACAAGTTACTGTAAATATTTTTATTTACTTTTAACCTTATCACAGATTATTTAATATTACAAAAAATAACGAATAAATATTTAAAAAAAAAATTTTTCGTTGTTAATTATTTTTGCGTTAAAAAAAGGTTTGAAATAATATTTTAATAATATGAGTGACTTTAAGTGCTTTTACAATAAATATTTTTTATTAGTTTTTAAACTTTTTATTAACTGGTAGTAAAGAGATAAAATGGGAAAAAATAATTATGTAAACAAAAATAACAAAATTGATGTTTTATTTTTAATAGAATATAAATAAAAACAATAATTCTCCAAACAAGTTTGCCAAGAACAGTTAAAGTCTAGTTATACAACTAAAAACGCCAATAGGTACATTAAAAAAAACTCCATTTACCACTTCTGACACCAGTTTTTTTTTCTTTTTTTTTACAACGTTTTTGCTCTCAAAATCTATCAAAAAATTATTTTCATTGAAATTAGCCACAATTAGCTTTAACATTTTCAAGTAATCTAAGGCGTCTAAAACAAAAAAATCTTTTGCTGATGTTTAAATATATCTTCAGTCATTTATTGATAAGTTAACTAAACACTAAAATTAATGTTGAACTTAAACTAAAAACTTAAATTAAGAAAATGCAGTAAAATCATACAATTCGATCAACATAATTTAAATCCTTTAATTTAATAATTTGTAACAGAAAATTACAGAGAGTTATTTAATTAAGTTAACAGCAACTTTTAAATCTT
This sequence comes from Cistogaster globosa, assembly GCA_937654795.1. NCBI lineage: Eukaryota > Metazoa > Arthropoda > Insecta > Diptera > Tachinidae > Cistogaster > Cistogaster globosa. The sequence continues at coordinate 86,740,255 of OW569407.1, read as the reverse complement.
ATTTATGTATCAGTTGTCTTATGAAATTTTTTATTAAACAAATTAAAGTTTTATTTTTCTAATACCCTTTCGTATGCATTATGGAGCCAGCATACATTTTTAATTTAATAAATTGGTTTGCTCTACGACAGTTTACTAAACTCTGTAAATGGCAACGAAGAAACGTTGTTGTTTTTTTTTAGAAGCAAACAATCAGTTTATAACGAAAAGAAAATATAATTTTATTATAAAAGAAAACTGATATTTTTAAAGAAAACTGTTAAGTAAACGATAGAGTAGAGTGAGTTGCAAAGCAAATGAACTATTAAATTTGACTCTTTACTATCATTGCGTTATGCTCTTTCATTTGTTTTCATTTTAATATTTCTTTTATTTTTCTTGGATTCAAAACATTCCATCATAACAGCAACCAAGCAAGCACCCTTTTTACTATTTTATTTTCTATTTATTTTTTATTTTTTTTTTTGTGCAACAATAAAACCATTTATGGATTAAACAAAACAAATTGTACGTGAGGAGATTCATTTTTTTCCATATTTGTTACTTACATCTTCATCTTTAGTTATTATTTGCCAACTAATGCAGACATTTTCTCATTCTTTGGCATAGTTGGCAAGACCCTTAACATTACACTCACACAAGCACATGGAAACTTTTTTTAAATTTCTTTTTTTTTTTTGCAATTTCTTCAAACACAAAGTATTCCAAAGAAAAATCCTTGTATAAATTTTTGTGCACTTTGCAATTTATGTTTTAAAAATACAAATGTCGTGTAGAAAATGAAAGAAAAAAACAAACGACAAAAATGTCTTATCTAATGGCTTATGTGTACAACTAAGTTACAATCAGCCCCAACATTCAGTCACATTAAAAAGAAAAGTAAAATAAAATCGAGTAGTAGATTTCTATTTCAAATAACATTTTTACCTGGTTAATATGCATGCCAAAACGTTCATAATCATAAAATGTATGGATACATACACACGTACACACACACACACACATACATTACACACATATTCTTTTAACGATTTACACATGCTAATAACTGCTAAAACTTAGGCAGACATGTACACGTACAATCCCTGGTACTTATGCATATAAAAGTACAGTGGGCAGGAAGGGCAAAATTGAGAGAAAAGAAAGATCTTTTTTTTCTTGATTTTTTATTATTAATAAATCGATTAAATTTTAGAAATAAAAACTAAAACAGAAACTTTTATTATTATTATTTATTTTATTTATTTATTTTTCTTTTTTTTTTGGATTTATTTTTGCAGCTTAATTTTTTTGGTTGAGATTTTTAACAAATATCAAGTTTAAAAAATGCTTGGCCTTATAGTGAGATTTCTTATTCATCTTACAACTCTTATTTATTTCTAAAGTTCATATCGATTTGTATGTAAAATTAATTACTTCATGGGGGTTCTTTTTTATACCCGTCACCGCAAAAAGTGTAAAAACGGATTTTTCTAAGTTTGTCACTCCGTTTGTACAACATCCATTTCCGACTTCATAATGTATTAATATTCACAGCATAGCGAAGTCAATTTATCGATGTCCGTCTGATCGTCTGTCCGTCCGTGTTAGTATTTAAATCAATTTTTCTATGGCACTAGATGAGCTGGAGAAAATTTAAATACGCCAATCATACGTCCTTCAAGGCAACGGAAAAAACACCATGCCTTCCTCAAATGTATCCATATCATTTAAAACAATGAAGTAACTCAAATCAAAAACACAAATATATGGAATGATAGAGAATTTAAAAATAAGAAAAAAACATCAAGTGAAAAAATTGGCGCTCCGGGTTACGGGCCTCTAAAATTTTCAAAATTTTTAAAATATCAATATCAGTATCATTTTAAAGCTTTTAAAGAGATTTTTAAAGAAATACTAAAATTTTTTAAAAATGATTAACCCATAAAAGCCGATGGCATATTTTTTATTTTTTATTTTATTTATTTTTTTTTTTTTTTTTTGATGAGAGCTACTTCACTAAACTAGATTTGTTTATTTATTTTTTATTATTTTTCTATTATTTTTATTGACTTTTTTTACTTTTTTTCTTTTTTGTTTTAATAGAATTTTTAATTCTCTGCTTAATCTGCATTAAGTTTTTAAAATTTTGATTCTTAGAAAAAAATGTTAATTCTAATGGTTTTCATATCTACTGATTTAGTAGTTAATTAAAACTTTTGGGAAACTTTCCTTGTTTCTTCATGAATCTTTTGATTTTTCTTTTTTGTTTTTGTTCAAATTTTCTCTTGCTTGACTAGAAAAATTTGTTCGAATTAAATTTTTAGTGCATTTTCTATTTTGAATTCAATGCAATTGCAAATTTTCTTTTTTAGTTATAGATTTTTGTAGGTAGCAAATGTAAATAAATTTTTCGAATGCTCTTAACTTACCAAACTTCATTCGTTTTTGTTGTACAGAGTTTAGAATATTTCGTAAAATAAAATACTTCTTCCTTGTCTCCACTGTTACAAGAACATGAAACTACAATCAAGTTGTAATATTTTGTACCTGTATTTGAAAAGCAAAGAACAGAAATGTTAATGTTGTAAAGTAGTTTAGAAAAGTTTCCGTTTTTCTTGTACTTCCTTTTGCTAAGGCATTTTTTTACTAAAGGGTTTTTCGCAATAAATAAGTTCAAGAGAATACTGCAGCTAAAATTTTAATAATAATAATATTAAAAAGCTTATTAACAGTAAAATAAAAATGACTTTTATTTAATAAAATATTAAAATATTTAAATAAAAAAATTGCACAAATAACGATGAGCTAATAAGAGGAGAAGTAATGGAGAAGTAACTTGATTCTTACACGGAAGTTACCTCTCCAGAAAACCTTTTTATGTTTGCTCCCATCACTTTACATATATTTCGCTTTTCTGGAAATAAACGAAAATAATTTACTTTAATTATGTTGTGAACTTCGAATTTTATAGAATCTTATTTTGCACATAAATTCATTTTTGTCGGTTCTGATTAGTTTTTCTTTAGGAAAAATTTTTTTAAGCGCTTGCAGTTATTTATGTACTTAAATTTAATCATTTTTTTTTTGTTTTTTGTCTCGAAGGCATTAAAATTTTTAGTAAAAACTTATAATAATTTTTGTACTAAAAATTAAATTTTGTTCTAAAAATTTTTAGCACTAAATATTTTTATGCTTAAAATAACTTAATTACATACATAATATAAAATAAAAAAATAAAGTTTATTATTTCACATACCAAGAAAATAATTTAGTACTTAATTCACTTGAGCAGTATTAAATTATTAAATAAGTAAAATCGGCTAAAGTTTAAAAATAACACCAATTTTTTCATAAAATTGTTTTTCTCGTTGAAGATAAAAAATTTGTACCAAAAATAAGACCAATCTTTTCAAAAAATAATTTTTTTTATGAAGACAACAAATTTTTACTAAAAAAACTTTTAAAGTACCTTAAACTGAAAGTGTGCAGAAAATCAATTCTATACAACTACTGTCCAACCAATTTTAATAGAAAATAATCTAATAAAAAATCCGAACTTAAGCATGAGTTAACATTATCTACTTAATATGAAAAATATTGATTAGTACTAAAAAATAATAATTTGAAAGAAACAAAAATAATCCCAAAAGTAAATTAAAAATTGCTTTATTTGATATGACGTCATTTTCTACATTTAGTTTTAAAGAAATCATCATGTAGAAAAAAACAAATTTTTGCAACACCCTGTTTAAAGAAAAAAAAAACTAACGTTGAAATTTATCACTAACAGACGTAGTTATAAAGTAAAACATGATATGACGGTGTTTATGTTTTTTTTTTGTGTTTTGTCGTTGCAACGTAGTAGAACATACATTTCTATGTTGCAGTTGTAAATACTGCATATCATGTCGTATTAACAAGGTTGAATGCCAACTTATATTCTGATATAAAAACTAACGGTATAAAAAACGTACACGTTACCATAAAAAAGGAGTTCATAATCAGCTACCATCTGACTATACGGCAATCGTTAAATATTGCTATTCCCGTTATACAGAAATAAAAACGGGAACATGTCATTGCCTTGCATCTGCACGCTTAATACAAGATTATGAAATTGTTTTAAGTCTTGCAGTTTTTTTTCTCGATTTTATTTTATTTTAGTGTGTGTTTGTAGATGTTTGTTGGTGTTGCACACATCTCTAGAAGCAATTTGTTACGAAGAACTTATAGTTTTCATTGGAGCTTTATTTACTTAGTATCATGTACAATTGTGAATTATGAGAAGAAAATAACTTACTCAAGTTTTAAAGATTGCTGTTAAAGGGTGATTCAATAGAATTTAAATTTTTGTAACATTTTAACTTTTTCAGTGCTCAAGCTTTTAGACAAGAGTCTATAGCAAGTGACCGTCTCATTCAATAATTGCTAATGTAAAACTTTACTATTAAAATACAATTCGTTTTTATTTAATTTTGTATGATCTTTCAGCAAGTTTCTACTCTTTTAACACAACTAAAGGTCCATTAAAGTCCTCCATCAAAGTGTGTAAAAGTATCCAAAGCAGTAGTTTTACTTCACGCTCGAGGACTGTACCATTCTTAAATGAGAAAATAGAGTCAAATGGATTTAAATAAAATCGAGTTTAAGCAGAATGATGCACAGTGGCAAAAGAATTTTGATGTTAAGTTAGCTTTTGAAGAGCAAGTGAATAACAAGTAAGTTTGCTATATTCACCATAACCACATGTAAAATACTGCAGAATTTCCATTGAATAGTTTTAATAAAAATCGGCACAAAAAATTCCTTCCTACCATAAAGTTTTTGTGTTCAAAAAGGCTTTTTTCACAATTGTAAGTTTTGTTTAGGGTTGTTGTCCCAGCTTAGAAAATTAAAAGGTTATTTTCTTAGATCGTAGTACAAATCAGTGATGAATAAATAGTTATTTCATTATTTTTTATTATTAATAGCACCCGAAGAAATACAAACGAAACTTGTACAAAAAAATATGGAAAATTTTCAGGCAGGTGTGGTGTTTTGCCAGACACCTGGAAGGACATGGATGGATCTCGCTGATTTTCAATAGCAAAATTTTTAAAGCTTTGTCGAATCGTTTGGAGTATTTAAATTTTCTCTAGCCAATTTAGTGACTTGGCAGAGGTGATTACAACACGAATACGGACGTTCAGATGGATAAAAAGGGTATAAAAGGGAAAAAAGCAAGATAAGATCACGAGAACAACATAATACAAATATCCAGTTCTAGTACCAAGAGATATTTATAAAAGTTTGTCATGTTTCAAAACCTAACTTATCGAGTCTTAACCAAAATTGAGTTGAAAAAAAAAAACTTCTTAAAGCAAGCTTTTTTTTCGAAAATTTTTTTAAATAACAATGAAAACTATGAATATGATTTTTTTTTAATTTTTGTAAACTCTACATTTTTAATTTTTTTTTAAATTTTAAATGCCCATGAACTCTTCAAAAGCACAAGCAAAATAATTTCTTTTAAGGCAGAATATATGTCAAAACTGTCTTATCAGTAAAAAATACTTCTTTTTTACAAGATCAAGAATTTATTTACTGAATTTATTTGAGGCAAGGATGACATCTTTCGTAATTTTAAATTAAAAAAAAAACTTTTTAAATGTTAAAATCATACGGAAGATACTTCAAAAAAGATATAATGAAAATTATTGATTACTTTAGTTGCTTCGTTCATTAATTTAAATAAAATACATAAATTTTAATACTTTTCTAGTAGAGTGTCTCCCCTGTTTGTTTTCTGGAAACAGATTATATAATTAAATTTTTATTATTTTCTGCAAAAAGAAACATTGCTTTTGATTACTCTTCGATGACAGTACAAATGCAAACTGTTTTTTTTTTTTATATCAGAAAAAATTACTTAAAAACATAATCTCTATCAAGGATTAGGAATGTTAAAGCTTAAGATAAAAAAATAGTTAAAGAAAAGATATGGAAGATTTAAAAGAATCCCTAATTTCTAATTTATATTTCACGGTACTAGAACTCTAATATAAAGTTACCAAACCGTATAACCGTAACAAATTTTTTATGCGCAAAAATTCGTTCAGAATGAAAACTATTTAAATTAAATCCCCAAACTTATAAATGTTGTCATCTGCAGATGCCATCAGTCATACTCAAATTTTAGTAATTCTGGGATCTTCTTTCAAGTAAAAGTTCTTCCGTAACATAATCATCTTCTACTAGTCTCATTATGGCCAATTTCCTTGCAGTTAAATTCATTTTTAAGTTTTGTTTCTTTTTCTTCTAATACAAGCATTTCATCCTAAAAAAACACGCCGCACATTAACATTTCTGCCAAAAATCATTTCATTAACTTTGGCGTATTCCATTAATAAGTCAATGTCAAAGTTAACAAAAGCAAATTAATAAAAACAAAGTTTCAAAAATAGAACAAAAGAAAAAAAAACAAGACTCTTATCATTGGTGCGTCTCAAATTTTACTTCAATAAGAAAATAATAACAATAACAATCATCATCTTCATCATAATATAAATTGACAAATTTTAAACTTCATTTAATGTACGACAAACCAAAAACAACGTCAGCAGGAGAAAAAATTAAATAAAATAAAATTTTGAAAACTTTTTCATTAGAATTTTATATCTTCATCAGCATCTGTTAGGAAATGCCAACCAATCGACCAAACAATTTTGTTCATTTTTGTTTTTTATTTTTCTTTAATGTTTGTGACATTTCAACGAAGACAGTTATGAGAAATTTAAAAGAACATTAGTGGTTATTGAATGGGGATGGGAAACAGTTGGCTTAAAAATATATTTTATTTTACTTTTTAATTTTAAAGTTTTTTTTTTTCTTTTGTTGTTTAAGTGGTTTTAAGAGAAGTCAATGAGTCTTTTCAAAAATAAAAAAATGACATTAAATTTTTTTATTTTTTTATTTTTATTTTATTCTTTCTCCAGCTCTTCATTAATTGGTTTCCTTTTTGTCCCATAATAAGAATTATTCCTTTATTTCGTTTTGTGAATAAAACTCTTTTTTGGATTTTGCAATCTTTGCTTCCTTAAGAAACAAGTTAACCGGTAAAATAAACTTTAATTTAATAGAAACGAACACTATGCAGAAAACTGATATGTTTGTGTAAAATGGTAAACTGGAAGAAATGATTCGCGGCTCAATCTCTTATAATTGAAGTAGTCGCCGGTTGAAATGTTTACGTTTATGTCCGTGTTAATGTAAAAATTAGACAAAGTTTCGAAAATTTTGCTATTAAAAATCAGCAAGATCGGTACATGCGGCTCGAGGCAGTGGGCTAAACGCCACACCTGCCTTTAATTTTTAAATATCATTTGGAACAATAAAGTAACTCCAATCAATCAAAAAAAAAAAAAAAAAAACAAATTCATAGAACGATTAAGCGATAAAGAATTAAAAAATAAGAAAAAAAAATATAAGGAAAAAAATTGGCGCTCCTCTATATTTTCCGAGTTATGAACCTCTAAAGTTTTCATAAAAAAGTTCAATTTTGCACCATATTTTTTAAGATATAAATGAGGATATCGTTTAAAAGCTTTTGGAGAGATCTTTTAGGAAATACTAAATTTTGAAAAAATACTTAACCCATTAAGCACACTCTTTAAATGGAGACCTCTGACTATAACTCATTAGAGACAGTAGGGATAATCCCAAATGCAATTCGTAGACTAAATGCAAAAGAGAGCAACACTGTCACTAAAGAGTATTTAAACAAACATTTTAAAAAGGAAATTTGATCCTGTTTAAGTGTTTTTGATCAAAATTACAAGTTATAAATTCGGTAGCGTTATGGTTTGATGACGAAAACGATCATATGTAACGTATAACAAGGAGAATCCTAAGAGATGGGTACGTGAAATTTTAGTACTTACAGTACTGAAAGTACTTTACTTTTCTTCTCCCTTGCTCTTTTACCATCGCAAAATAATTGAATTTTTCAAAATAATTTGAGAGTCTCTTTCGCAATACAGACTGCCGTGGTGCCCAATTTGTGAATGGAAAAAAAGAGATTTTAAAATTCTATATTATATATAGTTTAGCAAAAATTTGATTGTATATTAAACCGTCATTAATGAAGTGTACATCGTTCTACTAAAAAAAAATCATCAACATAATTATTTTCCTAAAATTTTTTTTTTTTTTTTATTAAAAACAAAAACACACAAGTTTGTTAGCTTTATAATAACGGAATAATCTTCAATATTCTTTATTTACATTTTAATATATTTTGGTAAATTGTTTGTTCTGTGAACGTAAAGTGCGTCGATCACTCACGGCATTTGTCTTAATTGAATGTCTTCAATAACATTCACCATTCGCACATTAAGGCGGATTTTAACATAAGGAGTTAAATAAGATTATATCGATCACGTTGCATTAAAGAAACATACATATTATTTCGTGCTCATCAGCGTCTTCAATGAAAAAATAATTCTAAAATAAGTAAAAACGGAAAAACTACAAATTTAGTTCTTAACACAAAGAAGACAAACCTTTACTTTATTATTGTTGCATTCCCTAAACATTAAAGGTATTAAATGTGAAACTTATTTGGAAAATCGCTAAATTAATTACAAAAAAAAAACCCTTCGTTCGCTCGCAAAATAATTATTCCAATTTTTTCCTAATTTTGCATTTTACATTAAAATTCTTCGTAAACATTAAAGCCATTTACAAGTTTGCATTTTCCAACCTGTTATTTCCTACACACTCACATAACAACATTATATTTTTTGCACAGTGGGATAGATTTAATATGTATTTCTTCTTCTCTATTTTTTGTTTGTTTTTGTTATGTGTTTTTAACCTGCCCATGGCATATGCATAAGCTTAAATCAAAAATTACTGATAATTTAAAACACGAAAATCTAGTTTAATAAAGTAACTTCAATAAAAAAATAAAATTGAGGTGAGAGAGAGTTAAAAAATGTAAAAAAAATGTTCATAAAAAAGTCATTGGCTCTTAATAGGATATAAGCATTTTTTTTTTTTTAATTTATTTCTGAAAGATCTGCTCAAAAGCTTTTAAATGATACCCATATTGATATCTAAAAAAATATGGTGCCCAATCGTACTTTTTTAGGCCCATAACTCGGAAAATATAGACGAGCGAAAATGTTTTGACTTAATGCTTTTTTCTTTTTTTTAATTTTCTATCGCCCTATATATTTGTTTATTTTTTTTTTTATTGGAGTTACTTCATTGTTCCAAATGATATGAAAAAGGCGAGGTATTTTGCTGCTGCCTCGAAGGGCATGAACCGATCTTGCCGATTTTCAATAGCTTAATTTTCAAAACTATGTTTGATGGATTGGCTTATTTAAATTTTTTATAGCTCTATGGTACCTTGAGCGGACTTCGCTTAATCGACTTCGATATGTATAAGGACTCAGAATACGAGGGCTGCTATATATATTTCTGGCCTGGCAACACTGAGTGCTCCCAAGTGCAATCTGACATTTCCATTGAAAAGCTTGTCATTTTTAAGCATAATCGTACTCAAAACGTTTTGACGTACGACCATTATTTGTGTTGTTTACAGTGACTTGAAAAAATTAATATAGAAAAAAATGGAATTAACTCTTGAACATTTTCGTGCCATCATTTTTCACAACTTTCGACGTGGATTATCACGACAAGAGTGCATTGATGAACTTAAATCTTTGTATGGCGATGAAGCACCATCCTATAGCACTGTGAAAAATTGGTATAATGAATTTAATTGTGGCCGAAGCTCGCTCAAAGACGAATTCCGTTAAGGTCGTCCAAAAACGGCTGTTGTGCCAGAGAACATTGATGCCGTGCGTGAACTCATAATCCAAGGTCGACATGCGACATACCGAGAGATAGAGACATTCTTGGACATTTCTTCCACCAGCATACATTCGATACTGCATGAACACCTGGCCGTAAAAAAGGTTTGTTCTCGTCGCTCAAAAAAGGCTCGTGTTGATTGGTGCAAAGAAATGTTGCAAAAATACGATTGCGGTGCTTCAAAAGACGTTTATAAGATCGTCACAAGTAACGCATCATGGATCTATGCGTATGAGCCCGAAACGAAACAACAATCGACCGTGTGGGTCTTCAAAGACGAGCAAAATCCAACGAAATTTGTTCGTGGAAGAAGCACTTCGAAGCAAATGGTCGCCTGTTTCTTCGGCAAAACTGGTTATGTGGCGACTGTTCCGCTTGACCGACGTAGGACGGTCACTTCTGAGTGGTACACAACAATTTGTTTGATGAAGTCATCGGAGAAATTCGAAAAACAAACAAGAGAAGACGAATCATGTTCACCATGACAATGCGAGCTCTCACACATCGGCTCAAACCAGAACGTTTTTGACCGGCCAAAACGTCGAATTAATAAGTCATCCGCCGTACAGCCCTGACTTGGCACCTAATGTCTTCTTCTTGTTTCCGCACATCAAGAAAAAAATGCGTGGTCAACAATTTTCGTCGCCAGAAGAAGCTGTTGAAGTGTTCAAAAACCATGTTTTAGAGGTGTCTCAATCGGAGTGGAAAAAGTGCTTCGACAACTGGTTTGAGCGCATGCAAAAGTGTATATATCATGCTGGAGAATACTTTGAAAAACAATAAAACCATTTTTGATAAAAAATATTCTCATTTTCTCTATTAGGCCAGAAATATATAGAGCAGCCCTCGTATATACACTTTATAAGGTCGGAAATGGATATTGTAAAAATTACTAACGGAATGACAAACTCATATATATATTTTTTCTACTTTTTTGGTAAAGGGTATAGAAAAACAAAGGGTGTGAGTTTGACTCACGGGGTTATGGTTCGCAAATTAGAGGCATGTGACAATCGAATAGATATCTAAACAATGACAGTACAGGGGTTTTGAAAAAAATATTTATTCAACACAACAAAATGTAAAATTAAAAGAAACTGCCTGGATATTTGACCAGTTGCCCATAATTAAAGCCAAACCTTAAAAAAATCCTAGACGACCCAGAAATTTCTTTTTTTATATTCCAGAAATAAATGCTTGCTCGATATTAACTGTAACATGTTTAAAAAAAATATGTTTAACGGTGTTACCGTTGTGGCGCTTTAGGTACCACATTGGAATAATTTTTTTTTTATTAGACTAAACTTCAGAATGCGGTTTATAAATTATTTATAATTTTACAAATTCAATAATTTTAAGGACTTCTGGTAGTTTAAATTAAAGAAAAATTAGTGGCAACTCTGTTTGTCACAGACAAATTCTGGACGCAAAAACTATGATACTTGTTTTTTTTTTTGTCTGCTTTAAGAATATCATAAAAAATTCTACGCAATGATCACAATTGCGGTCAACAGTGAAATAATTCAAGTGATACAATAAAATATGCCAACTTTCTATGTGGGAACAACAGTTCTCATAAAATTTTATATAATCTGTTGCACGAACATTACCAACAGGCATTGTTTTTTAAATATTTCAAATCCATCCCACTGTTTCGAATTCAAAAAGAAAATTTAATTTAATTTGTAGCTACAACTAAGTTGCTTATAAAATTCTTATACCTTCAACAAATTCATATTCATTGGAGTAGAGTTACTTACAATTTTATTTAATTTCCATTTTTCATATAAAATGTTAAAAAAAAGGAATATCTTTTTCAACATTCCGAGTATGAAAGAAAAACTTAAAATAAATGAAAAGAAACAAAAATTACAAAGTAAAAGCTGATTTAGAATCTTTTCATAACAAAAAAAAAATGTATCTTGCCAAAGTGTGTGTATGTGTGTGTGTGCGTTTGCCCGCTTATGACTGCGTATTAGTTTGTAAATCAGTCTGAATGTCTGACTATTTAACTTAAATAGTGGAAATATGAAAAGAGGATTGTTTGAAATATAAAGCAGCTTTTATAAATTAAAATGTTTAAACTTATTAAACTTGTTGTCATTTAATTGTCAAGGCAAGTGGATTTAATTCAGGGAGTTTTATAACAATTTCATTTTGTTATAAAAAGAATATTGTGTTCAAATAAAACAAATCAATGTAAAAGAAAGAATGTAAATAAAATGAAACTAAAAAAAATTAATAATGAAATATTTTAATATTTTCTATAAAACACACGAACTTTAAAGCAACAACATTAACAAAATTAACAAGAGTGGAATATCATTTCGTTTGTAATTTATACAATATCCGTTTTTGACCTCATAAAGTATAGCGAAGTCAATTGAACGAAGTCCGTGTGTCCATCTGTCCGTCAGTTTTAGTGTTGAAATCAACTTTGCCTTGACACTAGATGAGCTAGGAAAAATTTAAAAACACCCATTAAACAGATATAGTTTCGTAAGAGTTGCTATTGAAAATCAGTCAGATCGGGCCACGTCCCTCGAGGCAGTGGGCTTAACACCACGCCTGACCCTAAATTTTTTCATATCATTTCGAACAATGAAGTAACTCTAATGAAAAAACCAAAATATGAATCGATAGAAAACTAAAACATAAGAAAAAAAAACATCAAGTGAAAAAATTGGTGCTCGCCCCTATTTACCGAGTTATGAGCCTCTGAAATTTTTCTAAAAAAATTCGATTGTCAATGTGTTCAATATGGGTATCATAGAAAAGCTTTTAAGAAGATATTTTAGAAATAACTAAATTTTTTTAAAATGCTTAACCCATTAAGAGCGTACTTAATTTTTTTTCTTATTTTTTGTTATTCCCTGTCACCGGAAATTTTTTTTTTGTTTTTTTGTTTTTTTTTTTTTTTTGTGATAGGAGATACTTCGCTTAACTAGATTTACATACATAGTGAAGGGTATATAAGATTTGGCATTTTGTTTGGTATAAATTTTATAAAAGGGACACCCTTAAAGTTTATTGCTGAAAGCTCAAAATAAAGCCGCAAATTTATTCAATTTCGCCTTGACCCCAAAAGGTCAAACACAAGTTTTATAAAACTTTTTTTTGGTCTATTTTAAACTTTAAGGCATTGCATGTAATTATCTCTATCACATGATTAATAAGCCGGGTTTTAATTAAATTAAATATTTTAATGTGCCATTATTTTCTTAATGCAAATCTGACTTAAAATCTGTGCAATTCAGTTTCCTTTTAAAATTTCCTACTCTATTCAAGATATAATTACATGAACACCACTGTCACCATCTTCAACAAGAAAATGGAAGTCTTGAGAGCTGACTTGCTACTAAAAGGTAACAGCGATGATTGTTAAACCTCTTCTATTGTATAGAAAAAGAAAAACACAAGATGAATAAAGAAAAGGACTTTAAAATGATTGTAGTAGCAAACTTATGCGCTTCATTGAAGCACGTAATTATTAAATAATTGGATGCGACACCAGTTGTTATACTACAAAAAAAAAAAAGAGTACTGGAGAAATCTTCTCAAGGGAAGACAAAATATATGAAATTAAAAAGACAAAATCTTAGAAGTGCGTTACGATATGATAAAACTTGCTTCATTATTTGTATTGTGAAGATTTTACAAAATGTTTAAAAGAAGTGAAAAGCATTAAAAAGAATAAAAAGAGACAGAGCCAGCAAAATAAAATCACGTTGACTGCTGTGTCAATGTTATTAAGAGATTGGCAGCGGCAACAAGCCACTGCAGAAATAAAAACTCTACTGAACTAGATTTCAGTTAAATCCTTTTAAAGTTAAAATTGTTTTAAAAAGTAATTTAAATTTTAATTTAATTAAATAGGAAATGAGCAAAATTAAGTACAAAGAGAGATTTAATTAAATTTAATAAATCAAAGCTAAAGCTTAAGCAGCAGGCTGCTGTCGCCAAGGTGAAAAGCACTTTGACTACAAACTTGGTCTGGAGGGCTTCAACCTCCGCGCCACTCAAAAAAAAATGTTTTTTTCTATTTAATGGTGTAAATACACATTCAGAATCAACATTAAGCATTCAGCCTCCTTCGTCGGTACTTCTTCATAGCATATTCGCCGGGAAAGTAAAATAACTTAGAATTCACCACCTGTCTTATCTGTTATCTATCCCTTTCCTAAAAAATAGATCAGGTTTACAAAAAATTGCATGAAGAGCCTACTTCTCTTTAAAAAAAACCTGCAATTTCGCAATTGAGATTTGCTTGCTTCTTATTTTGTTTGTAACAAATATTGTGACTGTGGTCTAGACCTTCCAATACCCTGCGAAATAAATTGTTACGAATAAAAGATTTGGCAACCTTTGAAATATCTGTAAGAAAAATTGCGAATTGTATTCGTAAAGAAATTTGATTGTAAAATTGCTAAACCAAATCTTGCTAAGTTCTTATTTCTACCACTTATAACTGTGGTGTATGTAAAAAAAACGAAAAGTTAGTTCAGACTAGTTGAGCAGCCTTCCTGTGGGCACAGCTTTAATCAACAAATATTGTTAAGTATCGTGGGTGGAAGAGTTGTTAAAAAAAAGTTAATAAATAGAAAACAACTGCTTAAGCCTTTTGGGCTTTTGGAGGCACCTTTAAATAAGAACCGCAAATGCGATGCTTAAGACACCTGTAAGGACGCGCCTATTACGTAAAGGAGGGATATTATAAAATGAAAAGCAGATTATAGCTAGAAAAGCGTTTTTATAGTAAAAACACTGAAATCGTAGTCGAAACCGAAACAATATGTGGTAGTCGTAGTCTTACAGGAGCCACAACTTTTTTATTAGAGATGGGCAGGTAAGTTTCATGTTTATTAAAACAAAATGGAATTAAACTGGGTTTTATCGTGAATAACAGTATAGTTTTATAAAAGCGCATGCTTAGCAAACAAGAGATTATGAGCGAAAATCTATCCAGAGCAACAGAATAAAAAAATTAGAAGAAAAATGTATGTTTTGCTATTTGAAATTGAATGCTTGAAGAGGGAAAGCCCAACAATAAAACTTTGGTTATGATATGGATTACATTGGCTCGTTTGCTAAAAGTCCTTCTAAATTGCCGACGAGTTCTCTAGTATTCGAGTTCTTGAAAAAATGTTTTCAGCTCTGTAATGTTAAATTCTGCTCAGATATACTGGTCGCCATGGATCGGGAAGATCGAATATGCTGCACTTTTCTACCTGCAAAATAGTGGGAAAATAAATCACAGAGGCAATTTCTATAAAAAGGCGTATAAAGAGACGACACCGAAGAGAGACTCTATTACAAAAAAAATTGATAGAAGAAAGTCAAGCAGGCCTTAAAGGGGTTAAAATTTTCTTTAGGTCTCCAAAAATATAAAAAATAAATATTTTAGATATTGGAAAAATGGTGAGGATTTTAAAACTCGGAACACAAAAAATTAAAAGTAAATTATTAAATATTCTATTTACTACACGATTAGTGATTCTTTAGAATCATAGCAATTTTGCAGCCCTGGGTACGGGAATAACAAAAAAACTATTGTAAAACAGCAGTCAAAATCTATAACCTTGAAGAGGGCAGCAACTTGAAAAGAGCCTTTAAGGCTACTTAATTGAGATTAAGCTGGCAAGTATGAAGGTAGAAGATTAGAAACTCTATAAATCTCAAATAAGTATTTAATGTTAAACTTGTCTTTTGTACTTTTAACCAAGCAATAGCCATTAGGCCATTACAAAGAGAAAAAATCAGGAGAAAAATGTTTCCTAGGTCAAACTGGACTGGTCGTCATTTGAAAGCAAACTTGAAACTGCGAATAATTTTCAACGCTTTCTCTGCTTAATTTTCCAATGCTCATGTAACTCTCAATCAGCAACAGCAATTTATATTTAAAGCATTTTATGCAAGAAAACACTGAGATCATACAAAACCTCAAATGAAGTACTTTACAACTGTTCTGCGAAATTTTATGTCTTTGCAGTGGTTCCATAAAAAACAGCATTTAAAGAGCATTTAAAGTCAAAGTGTCACAAAGAAACTGGTTGCATTAAAAAACCTTTAGAATTATATTTACTTTCAAACTTAAAATTAAAAGAATGTCAATGATCTCTTACTTAGTCCTTGACTAACAAATGTTCTTAAACCTCTCTCAATATTTGACAATAATTATACTTCCAAATAACTTGTTTTATTCCTTTTATTTCCAAAAAATAATTAGTTTAAACTATAATAAAAATTATTAAGTTTTTTCTTTCATTTTTTATTGTAAATTAAATAGAATCCCAAAAGAGTAAATTTTTTACATTAAAATAAATTTATTGTATTTCTGCTTTGCATATGACGTTTTAAATAAAATAGCTTATTATTATTAAAATGTCTAGTTGTATTTGTTTGTTTATTAATAAATAATATTAATTAATTATACAAAGTCTGAAAGATACTCTGGTTTTATAGACCTTAAACAATAACAAAATAAATAAATTAAAATAATGATTTTTTTTCATCTTTTTTAAGGGATTAATTAAAATAAAATAAATTGATTTCAAAATCATACATTTATTACAATTATTTTTAAACAAAATGTTATAAAAAACAATAACAAAAATTTAAATAAATTATTATAAAAAACACTTCTATGCCTCAGGGTCTCATATAGTAAAAATACTTTAGTTTTTTTGTAGTTTTGTGTTTGTGTTTTAAAATCATAAATTATAAATGACTTTTTAATATGTTTATATTTGGTTTTTTTAATATTTATATATATTTGAATGCATTTGATACAAATATATAAAAAATTGTTCGTCTGAAATTCGGATGGAATTAAATTTTTATAATTATTGGTGGAATAAAAAAGCCAGTTTTTTTAAAGGAAGTCCTTTATAATGAAAACACTAAGATTTTAAAGCAGCTGTAATTATTGTTACAGTTATTTTATTTACGAAGATTATTTACTTTAAATAAGTTTGAAATATTTTGCCAAGAAACTAAAACTCAAAACGTAATTTTTTTGCTAAAAATGCAATAAAATTTTTTTAATTTGGAGGGGATTTTTATGCCTTTACTAAGCTCTATATTAATGACTCATATATATATTTTTTTTATTATTTTTTATTATTAGGGCCAGCACTTAGGAAATGACCCTTATTTATGGAATGCATTGTGCCAGAACTAGAAAATTAGGTTGTGGGAAGGGGAATAGCGGGAGTAGTCCTTGTGGACATTTGATTTGAATTTTTGCATATTAAAAGTGACAAAAAAGACCACTATGAACTGTTTGGCTAAAAAACGATTTTCCTTGTAATGCATAGTGCAATTTACTGGCCAATCGACTAAAAAGAAATACGCTCTTGATGCTCAGCGCGTTTTGCGCTCAAACTTACTGTTTTCATTATAGCACATTCCGTTGTGTCAAAAGAGCTGGATACCCTACTGTCACCGATGAGCTTCTTTGCTCTCTTCTGCACGCGAAATCGGCCCATACATGAGAGATTTATTTCACTTTCGATGTGATAAATGTGACATAGATAGCAAGAAGATCAGATGGAGTAAAGTATTTCTTACACCGTTTCAAAAAAAAACTAGGCATTCGAATGCTATTTTGCGACATGAAAAATATGCTTAATTCATCAAACAACCCATTGAATTTTTTTGCCAAGAACATCTAGAGCTTCTTATCCCTAACATACCTTATTTTTACATCTTATAAATATTCTATATAGAAAAATCCCTATACAGCCGTAAGACTATAGTCACTTTATTTTGCTGTCCCTTGTCAACATCAGAAAGAAAAAAAAGTATAAACAGAATATGTAAACTCTCACATAACTGCTTTTATTTTCGAATGCGATAAAGTCTACTACATCGAAATTAGCTTTTCCAGAGCCAACTTATATATTTTGAAAATTGTAATATCAGTTATATAGTTCAAGTGCGTAATCAGATTTTTTACTCTTTAATTCATCGCTCAAATATCACTATTCAATTTTTGTGATTATGTTCACAACTTTCACTTATTTTTCATTTCTTTTATTTTCTCCCCACTCTTTCCTATTGTTAATTTATGTCTATTCGTTATTTTGTTTTAATTGCAAAATTAAACACATCATCTATTATTCTGTTTGATATCTTTTTTTATGTCAGCTCTGTATAATTTTGTTGACAACACTGTTACGCAACCTTGATTTTTCTCTTTTCGGCATTTAAATTAAAACTGTCATATCATTTACAGCTATGTTTTCAAGTTATAGGCGAGTAAAACCGTCAAGATTCTTCTTATATAAAAAGATCTGGCAGACTTGTTATAGTTTTTTCTCTCAAATTTATGCATGAATATGAGCGACAGAAATTTTGAGCAACAAACCAATTCTGTAAGATCAACTCAAACTAACTTGATTACTTTGTTTATTAAACGATTGCCAATAGATTTTAAGCAAAATTTTTTTGTTATTGCCAAACTTTATAAAGGTTTTTGCTTAAGTTACTTAAAGATATTAAATCTACTTTTGTAGTAGTACTTTTCATTATAATTTACATGGGTGGAAACTACATTTACTGCACGATGTACATTTCTTTGTCTTTCAGCGAAGAATCAGTTTTTTTTTTTCATCTTTAAAAGCAATATGTGTTTTTGTTGTTGGTTGATTTGATACTGAAGAAAATCAATAACAATTTTCAACTTTATTGTGTAACTTTATTTTGGTTTTAATATTGTTAAAACGTTTAATGACATGATCATTATTAAAATTTTTAAATTTCCCTGTATTCATTTTATCATATTTACCTTTGGCAATATTTTTAATTATTATATCAACTTTTTAGTTATTTCATGCATAAGCCGTGCTTTTACAATAATTTCAAAAAGCAAATGTGCGGCTTTGTCATATAAAAAAATGATTCTTTGTTTTAACAGAACACTTTCTTAAACAATTCTGCTGTTTTTTTTTGTTGTTGTTGTTTTTTTTTTTTTTTTTTTTTTTTTGTTTCTTTAAACAATACTTTCATTAGTTTGAGTGTGTAGAAAATTTTGTGGCATGTTAACAATTCAAAATTCAATTTATATTTCATTACATCTGTTTCCTTCATTGTACTTTCCATTTATAAATTTAAATTTATTTAAAAGGTTTTAATGTGATATATTTACCCTTTACCATTCATTAAAAATTAAATTAATTAACATTATTAACACTACCGCAATAAATTATACTCATAAACTATTTATAAATGTATGAAAAGATAGTTATGATTAAAATATAAAAACATAATTCTTGTTTTTGTTGTTTGTAATCAACCATAAACAATAGTAGGTTTCCCTGGTGAATTTTTATTTTATGACTTTAAAGTTTTTGTTTCAATTTTTATTAAGAGCCAATGCACATAATTAATTGTGTCATAAAATTAAATGAACTAAAATGTATGAATTAATTTTAGGAATAAAATAAAGTTGTAGGGCATTAATTATATCTAATAAGTTCTGTAGCTAAAGTATGCAGATACAATTTTTATTACAATTTTTGTTTAATTCGATTAAACATTTGCTGACTATTTAGTGTTGAGATTGTAGAGTGGCGAAAAAAGGTCTAAAAAAGTTTATTTCATTTTTGCTATAAAGAAAATATAAATCACAAAATTGCTTGAATTAAAAAGTAAAACATTAACATTTGTATCAACTATACTGTAGTACTGTACCGTCAGCAACAAATTGTCTCTTCAACGTCTTCAATATTTAATGATGCGAACAATTTTTCTCTTAACAAAAAAAAAATATTTTCCTGCAGCCTTTGAAAAATGTTTCATTTCTTTTATAACATAACAATTATTATAAATTAAAACATAAAGCTTTTCCTATTAGATTAGAGTTATTTTAGTTTTTGATTGTTTTAATTTAAAAAAAAAATAAATAATTTAAAAGTTAAAAATTTTTTCTTAATAAAAATCCACCATAAAAGAAAACTAATTTTCCATCCGATTGCTCAAAACAGTAAAAGGAAAACTTCTCTAACTTTTATAACAAATGTTAGTTTGAATAAAATACCTTTAAAAACAACACTTACACGCACATAAACACATGCCCAAACAAACAAACAAACAAACACACACATACCCAAATAGATGCAAAAGATTTGAAAAGTTCTTGAAAAATATCATTCAAGACAGACGTGTTAGTATGTGCTTTAAGTCTGGGTCCCTCGATACGAGCAATGATGACGAGTACAAATTTTCAACTTAAGTTCACTCTAAGTTCGTTAGCGTATCCGTATCAGTTTGTTTAATTTTATATGAAACTTTAGATGAATGTCAACCAAAGGAACAATAAGAAAAATAGTACGAAAAAACAAATGTTTGAGTTGGGAAGTATAAAAAGTGCAAATCTTAAAAACAAAGTAAAAAAAAAAAAAAATACAAAAAAATCATAAAATTTTGCTAATAAAAAGACAAAGGCAAACAAAAAAAAAGTTGAAAAATAAACAACATCATGCGACGCTTTATAATTTACCCTCGCATTAAAGTCATCAGCATTGTTGCTTTTTTTTAACCAATGTCATTTCTTTTAAGTTATATTCACATAAACGAACAGCAACAGCAAATAAAAGGTCTTATACGAGGTACAGGTAGATGTTAAATTTATACGAATGCAAGATTCTTGAAGGATTCTCATTCGAGTTATAAAGAGATTTCCAATAACATGATTAGCAACCTTTTCAATGACACTAATACATCATCATGGATTAAGAGTTTTAAAAATGATAAAAACAAAACTAAACCAGACTTACTTTTTTAAAGGAAAACACTGCGCTCAGGCTTTCTTTCTCTTCAGCAATAATATTAGAATATAAAAGATATTGGAGGATTTGTTTTAAAAATATTTTTAATTAATTGAAGGAATAAATGTACATCAAGCTTATTTTTCACTTCTATAATTTCGAGTTATGATTTCTCTAAGTCCAGCAGTCCTCTAGCAGAAGTCAAGCCTTAATAAGCTGTGCGGACAGTAACAATGAAAAGAAGGCTATTCCCTTAAAAAAACCCTGAAGTCTCTTGAAAGCTACAGAGAAAAATTTCTTAAAATGAAGGTTATTGAAATTTAAGAACCGGCTTAAAAAGTGAGGCTTAAGAGAGTGAGGTGCGTTTTAAAAACCCAAATTCATGTTGATCTCAAAGTTAGTCAGTAGAGGCGTCTTCGAATAAGAAAAAAATTTCAAAGGGGAAGAAAGATGACAGTGAATTAGAACTTGTAGCTTTGCTCTCTTGATGCTAAACAAGTTCATAATCAGGATTACAAAATACAAGTGAAGAAGTAGACGATAGAAAAGATTCATTTTAAATATTAGGCATTATCCTGTACAGTAGCAAAAACCAAACTAATTGTTAACAGAGGATATCATAGTCAGGAATTATAAAACAGACAGCTCGAGACCACTTAAGTCAAACCTTTTGTTTTCGTTGTGCAATCAAAAAATTCATACGAGAAATTGGTGGGATATTTCGAGGGGTCACACTTTATACGTCGACTCGAACTTTCAATAAGTGTTACTTTTCGAACATGTAAGGTTTTGGAAAAGAAAGAGTGCATGCCACACCTTTCAACAGATAAACTTGGCAACCTTCTTAAATATCTCACGGCTACAGGATGAATTGATTACCGCATCACTAT
Organism: Cistogaster globosa; assembly: GCA_937654795.1. Lineage (NCBI taxonomy): Eukaryota > Metazoa > Arthropoda > Insecta > Diptera > Tachinidae > Cistogaster > Cistogaster globosa. Next base: position 86,718,753 of record OW569407.1, on the reverse strand, counting down.
TACTTTACTGACGTTACTGCGGTCGTGTCCACAACGAGTCCCTGAATCTCTACTTGACTGTTTGCATAAAGTAAACTACCATTTTAACAAAGCAAAGAAGTCAAAAAATACGAGGCAACAACCAAGAAGCAGTAAAAGAGAAAAATAATCCACAAAATAAAGAAACCCCTACAAAAAAAATTTACAAAGCAGTTTAAAACACTTCTACGTAGGTTTACAACTTCAGTGGAGAAGCCATTACACATTTAAAGCACTCATGCAAAATAATCTTTGTGGTATCATTTGTATAATTTATAGTGCAACAGAACAACATATCGTTGGTCACAGTTTAAATACACTTTACTCGCAAAAAAAAATCGAATCGGGTTGTTATTTATTTTAAAATAATTTCGATTGTTTTTCTTTACATATCACCTTCTTATTTTTTTATTTACTTCTGACACGGCTTAGCAACGAAATAATAAGGTTTTTTTTTTGTCTTCTGGAAACTACAAAAAATATGTAAAGAGTTGTAGACCTGTTACCGACAATACGTAAATCTAGTTAAGTAAAGTTTAATGTAACTCCAATCAAAAAACAAATATTCGGATGACAGAAAATTAAAAAACTAAGAAAAAAAATTTACAAAAAATGTCATTGGCTTTTTAATGGGTTAATCATATTTTAAAAATTTAAGTATTTGCTGAAAGATCTCTTCAAAGGCTTCTTAATGATACCCATATTGATATCCTTAAAAATATGGCGCACAATCATATTTTTCTATGAAAAGTTCAGAGGCCCATAACTCGGAAAATATAGACGAGCGCCAATTTTTTCACTTGATGTTTTTTTTTCTGATTTCTTAATTCTCTATTGTCCCATATATATTTTTTTTTTTTTTGAAGTTACTTTATTTATCCAAATGGTATAGAAAAATTAGCGGCAGGCGTTAAGTTTTGCCCACTGTCTCGAAGGCCAGGAACCGATCTTACAGATTTTAAATAATAACAGCTTGTTATTGTTATTTTTTTTTTTTTTTATTAAAAATCCTTAAAAAAAATATATAGAAAACTTTTGTGTAAAATAAACAACCGCTTCCAACTTATCTGCGAGAGAATTTTCACGCATAAATGCAATTTTCTAAATAAAATCCCATCTCTGGTTTTGTAGTACACTCTATTGCAACGGTTCTCAAATGGGGGTCCGTAGCAACCATTCAAGGGGTCCGCATGAAGAACAGAAAAACCAGTGTTTTCAAAAATAATAAAAGTTTTATTTTGAACTTGGGCTTCAGAGGGGTCCGCGAAAAAAAATTACTTTATTAGAGGTCCGTGAGCAGGAATTTGATGAGAACCCCTGCTCTAATGATAGCGACGATGTTTTGAACAAATTTTGTGAGATTCAAATTTTACCATCAAAATTTAAATAGTCGACTAGAAAGGACAAGATTGTTAAAGTTCCTTAATTTTATAATTGTTTTTGCTTAATTGCTTATTGTACCCAAAATATACTAATCTTATTGGATAACCCATTATAATAACGTTTATTGAACGTTTAAAGGGGGGTTAGTTAAACAAAAAACAACTTGCAACAAAAATAGCGTAACAGACAATGGCATACAATTGTACAATTGCACACACGTGACCAAAATTTTTAACAAAATCTAAGAACACTCAGTTTACGTGTCTTTTTTTCTTTTATTAAAAAAGAAAGCAAACAAAAAAAAACAATCGTTTAGAGATTTCTTTTGCGGTATTTTGTTTTTACTTTAAAAACTTTCTTTGGAATGTAAGAAAATTTATTTTATTTTAGAAAATAAAATTCCAACAGTTGCAGAAAAGTGTTTGAAGTTTTGTTAATTTTTAGTAATTGGCAAAGATAAAAAGAATGTTTTCATTTTACTCTGTTAAGCTGCTAAAGTAAGTTCTTTTACAATTTAAATAAGAGAAAGACTTTAAGCAAATGGCAGCAAATATGGAAGCAGCGCTTTTTGCTAAAGCGGACCACTAACATGAGGGATGCATTTTCAATCCCTTTTATTCTTTAGTAATTTCTTATTTTGTAATTCGTAAAGCCTTTATTGTCGACTATAGCGATACCTTTCGTCCATTCTTTTTTCATCATAATTTCTAGTAATTTCTAACATTTTTTTAAGGCTGAGGTCGTCCGTGCATGGCCACAATATTTAATATGTTCTTGCTCATGATCGTTATGACATAAAGTTATGGAAATTCTTAGCACAGTCTGAATAATTTTAATCTTTAATTTTCCTTCGCAGCTTAAGATTTTTTTATTTTACTCGTGCAGCTCTAGGGAGTTATTTTTGTGAATCTTTTTCGCTTTCCTCTATTGGCTAAAAGAAGTAGGAGCTCCTTTTGCTAGGCTTATTTTTCTAGTCAGATTCCCCTAGATCTGTTTGAATTATTTCAATAAGAATTCATAAAATTGCTGAAATAGAGGAAAACTATCCATCAAACCAGAAGTTATATGATACATCTGCAGTAAGACGGGAGTTTGACAGATGTCCTTACTTTAGCCAACCTCATAGAAGAGAGAAGGCCTAATCAGCCTAAGTTCGTTACTGGCCGGCCCCGAGAGTCATTTTTGTGCCTGAGAGCCCACAGGAATAAAAGAAAAATACGTTTTACTTAATGTCAATTAAATACAATGGCTTTATTTAAATAAATAAAAAACTGCACATGAAGGAACATTGAAGGAAACACGAACTTAATGTTCTCTCATGTGTAGCAATTCATTCATGATTTCTTTTATGTTGCCAGAAATATCAAAACACAATGTTTCCACGTGTGTATCAATGTTTACATATTTTTTTATTGTAATTTGTTTGAAAACAGTCAGGGTGTAATGCAAGATACATAGGAGGGAACGTTAAAAGAAACATAAGCAAATTCCACTTAATGTTCCCTCGTGTGTATTGATGTTTACGATTTGAAAATTCTTAAATTTTTTTCTCTCCTACGTAATATTTCAGTTCACTTTCATTTAACTTTTTTAATAGCATTTCACCTGAAAATTCCTTATTTTAACCAAGCTTTAAAGTATATTTTCCCTTTGCTTTTCAGTTTTATCTCTTCTTCTTCACCATAAAATAATTCTTTAAGAAAAATATTTCTGGTATAATTCTTTTTGTGCCAATTATTTTTAAATCTTGTTTTTTCGTGTATATTTTTAACTTGTGTTTCTTTTAAAGTTTCTTTCGAGGTTACCTCGTCTGTACTGAAAAAATAATCATAACTATTAAACCATTTTCGATTTGATATTGCCTCCTGTGTACCTTACACAATGTTACATACACTACAATATAAAATCTTTTCTAACAAAATTCTTTCAAATATCACTTTAAAAAGAATTTTAAAAGACAAAAAAATATTTATAAATAAAGATTGTGTTGCATTGTTCTGTTCCTGAAAAAGGAGCTTAACGGTAGCAATTTCCTTAGTTAAGTTTGTTATTATTGCAGCCATTTTATTTCTTTTCTTTTTCTTTGGTGTTATTGCAATGGATTTGTTGTAGTTGTTGTTTTGTTTTTTCTCTTATGTTGAGAATATAGATTAACAATGACACTGACATTTTGTGGTCAATTGACATTTATTTCATTGTAGCTGACAATTCCTTTTATTTTTCTGCTTCTTTGCCGTTCTTAAAATCAGCTCCTTGTTTATTGTAGATATGTGTGTGTGTGTTAGTTTTAACGCTTTTAATGCAACATCGCAACAATGTTGTTGTACTATGTTTATTGTGTAAAACTTTTTTTCTATTTATTTTTAATACTTTTTTATTCTTAATAAAGTTTTTGATTATTTTTATGTTTCCAAATCTTTTGTTGTTATAAATAAGTCTGAGGATTTCATTGTGTGCATGTCTGTCTTGAAGTTTTAAGAATTTGTTTTCTTATTGTTTTTTCTAGTTAACTTTATAAAAAATACAAATTTATTGGAAACATTTTTTTCTTTTTTTTTTTGTCGAAGAAGAAGATATATTTTCTTAGAAAAAAAATAATGCGAAAATTCTAAAAAAAATTTTTTTTCACAAGATGAAAATAATTCCTTTAGAAATTTCAAAAAGTTTAATTTAATTCTTAAATAGTTAAAATTTTTTTAAATTATTAGGTGAACTGTTCGTTAAAAATAAACGAGCTTCAGCCAAAATTTATTTGTTCATTTATTTAATTTTTTAAAGTATTTTTCACTTTTTAGATCCAAATAATAAAAATATAAAATTCTTTAAAATTTAAAGTCGATATTCTATTACGAAAGACATCTTGATTTTATTTTCTATTTACATACGATAACGCATAGAAATTTTCTAATTTTGCAATATTCCCAACCCTGTATTTTACAAAACATAAAAAATTTTAACTTTTAATTCTTGTTCCTTGAAATCATACTGAAGGTGTTGAACACAATTATGTTACATACCAGTGCCTGCATCACAGAGGCACTTATCCGCCATTAAATTCTTAGGAGTTTGCAGCTCAGTCATATCTGTCTTTCTTCTGGATATTTTAGTTCGAATGAAATTAGAAGCAGAAAGATACATACAAAAATTTTGGTAAATACTCAACCCAGAACTGCTATTGTGACCTGATCAGTTTTCGATGGTACTCTTTAAGTGTGTGTTTGAATATATCAATCAAGCCATCTAAACAAGGATGTAGTTTTAATTAAAAAATGTCATAATGCTACCCAGCAAAAAATTAGACATTACCTTAAAAAGTACTTGTCATATAATGACTTAATTTCGTGATTGCTAAATTTTGTCACTCGCTTGCAAAATACATTACGTTAGCTCGCAAGTAAAGGAAGTAGTAAATTAACTAGTTCTTTAAGTTAAACCAGAATAACTTAAAATACGTACTTATGATCATTATTATATCCTGCAGTAGTCAATATAATTAAATCTCCGTAATTGATTATAAAAGTCTCATGCCTTGGTAAAATCATAAGGTTGGTAATCCAGTTGGCAAGTCCTTCCGTCAAAAATGCCTAATTTTAATTCCACACTCGATTACCTTTTTTAAAATTTTTTCCTGGGTAGCTGACAGCCGATAAACGACACTAACGTTTTGACAAGCTGCACGCATTGTTTTTTTTATGGTTTGTAGAATGTAAATCGCTGCTTTACTGGCTCTAAAAATCGTGCTTTTTTCACGTTATAAAATTATAACCTTTTTTTAAAAATTGTACACAATTTGAATAGTGTTAAAGGTCACGACTAATGATCCTAAACAATCTGGAATTTTTCACGAGAAAATTTAATATGTTTGTGTTTTACTTGGAAAACTCATAAGAAAACTGTGTCATTCATGAAAGAAGTAATGAAAATGAAACTCCGATCATACAGAAACTATTATTTTTGGATTTTTTTTGTTTAATTATTTTAAATCCATTACACAGGTTATTTTAATTCAACTGTTCTTCTCTTTGAACAAACCTACCATTTTTGATAGATCTCACGACTAAATATCACAGTGTATCATGGCCTTGAGTGTCATTCAAGGCACCCAATGATTTGCCATCAAAGGAGATTTTATTTTCCAACCAGATTTAATTATTTTTTCTAAACATAATTTACTAGATCTTTAAAACAAATTTGTAACGCAAAAAAGGAAATAAATTTATAATCTTTTAATTTCATGTAGCCCCCACCCCTGCTAATAATTAGCGATTATTTAACACCGTAATGTTGAAGCATTTCAAAATGTTCTCTTTTATTATTTTTATTTATAAAAAACAAATAATTATTAAAAATAATGGTACTAAATAACACTCTGATGTGGTACTTTTTTAATGGTTACTAATAACAATATATAACTTAAGCGACCATATTGACTAATATTTATATAAAATTAAAAAGAAAACATATTTTCAATAAATTATTTTATTCTTTCCCCTCGTATAGTATAAGTTTATTTTTGTTTTTTTAAGTCATCTTATTGATGCTGCATTTTAACCACTTGACCAAAAAATTGTACACCCTCTTTGTTGGTTATTAGAAACAGGAACGGATGACTGACGTCGAACACTTCTGGGGATACTCTTAGATATGAATAAGCATTCCAAAATAAAACGGCTAAAAAATAAAAAATAAAATAATAAATAAAGAAACTTTGTGGAAAACAATATTAAATATTTATTCTGCAAGGTTCAGCTAAAGGCAGCCTGTAGTGTATTCTGTAAAACTGAGTGTTAAAAACTAATTAAAAATTTTAAGATTTCCTCGACGTGCTTAAAATATACCTTAAGACCAGGGTTCACTATCATATACAATCGTACGATTTTGTCACAAAAATCTGACAGAATTCTGTCCTACTTTAAAAACCGTTTCAAAAACGCGTCATAGGTGCTTTATATTTTTTTTCTCTTTATCTTCAAAAAAAAATCAACTCTGATCGCATAGAAAAAAATTCAAATAGATCTGTCAAAAAGTCTATCACACACATACAATTTTTACCACAATATCATACTTTTCCAGCACACATGTAATTTATGACAGATCGTACGGCTGAGTATGAAAGTCAATCCTTGCCTTTAGTTGCAGAGAATTAATTCTTAAGGTTTACAAGAAGCATCAACTAATTTTTGTAGATGACTTAAATCTAAAGTAAATTATATTCACAGTGACTTCGCTTTCAATAAGTGTCGAATCTGTGTAATATTTTTTTAATTCATTCATTAATTAATGTCACGTCAATGTCAATTAATATCAATGAGGTTGCTGTAGTCGAAGTGGTTAACACGTTGACTACAAACTTGGTTGTCCAGGGTTCGACCCCTGCGGCAATCAAAAAATAAGAATGTTTTTTTCTGTTTAATGGTATAAATACACATTTAGAATTTACATTAAAACATGCAGCCTCCTTCGTCGGTACTTCTTCATAGCATACTGAGCGGCGAAGTAAAATAACTAACTCTCTATCTCTCTCCTTCACCACCTGTCTTATCTCTTATCTATCCTTTTCCTAAAGAATGTATCACGGTTACCAAAATAACTTAATAGGTATTAATGCCTGAAGTGCTACTTCTCTTTATAAAAAAAAAATGTCATGTGTAAGCATCAGAAGCAAAATTTCACAACGACGTAATTTGAAAGGTTTGAGCTTCTTTCGTACACTTATACTCAAAGATGACCACTGGTTTAGTTGTATCTTGCACTTCTGAATGGAATATTGGATGTTTGGCTGGTCCATGCTCAAAGCCTATCTCTCGGGTTATGGCGTTGTATCACCTTACAGTCACTAGAAAACATCAATCAAGTGTCAGCTATGGCACCTTTCGTGTCACCTGAGCTCACGGAGCCAAGTAACGAAACGCGGAAAGGCTGTAATTCAGTAATCCACATCCACGTGAATGATGCCGAACCTTTAAGACTCTCTGGAAATTGCCAATTGAATTTATGGATATATCGAATAAATGATACAGGTGATCGAAACTGAAGGTATTTTAATATGTTTCAAACGAATTCTTGTAGCTTAAAAAGCTATCTATATGCCATCTATCATTTTGTGTTATGAATGTAGATTGAAAAAGTTTTACAAAATACAACCTCTAATAAAATTATTTTTTTTTTGTGCATTCTAAAAAAGCTGCCAAATTTTTCCTTATTATAACAATCTAGTCGTTTTAAATCGCATAAAAAGAGCAATCGCAGTTGTTAGTTGTATGACAGTTAAAAAAAATATGACAAACAGAGAAGGGCCGTGTGTATATTAGTTAAGTAATTGTTATTTAACAATATTTTCAGCAAAAATTACACAGAACTGAGTAAACAAAGTAACATCAAAGAAAATATTTTTTTGCAATCTAGAAGTGTTTTCAGGACTTTTGGTATACAAAAAAGGAATCAACCAGAACACAAAAAGTTGGTGGACATTCGGCAAGAAAAACGACCGCAGGGCGCACATAGCGTCATTGACATTTATTTTAAGCCAAAACAACGGTAAAAGTTTTCGTTAAGGGCTTTGAAAAAAAATTTTTTTTAACTAAATATCAAAAAGAACAACTTAAAATGTTCTAACTTTTTGCAAATTTTTGTGGACCTTGAAGAGAGTACGTGCTTTGGAATTACCTCCTAACTTTCACTTTTATTTTACTTACTTGTTCTTTCAAAATGACCAATACCACGTTCGTTTATTTCCAGGTTTGCTACTTGATAGACATTTTTATATTTGGTAACCTCCCTGGTAGAAATCTACAAAGAAATTCTTTATAACACGACTTAAATAAAGTATTTAATATGGAAAGGATCATAAATATTTGCACCTTTTAAACTGGTACATCAAAAAGGGGAAGGTAAACGGGTTTAGAAATGGATTATTTCTTGATTCATGGATACTCGTATTAAGCCAATTTGATAAAAGCAATGATATTTTTTTAATTGTTTTAATTAATATGATGATCAGCACAGAAGGAGTAAGCAACCAGAACAATAAACAAACCGCTTTGCTTTAAGGTCTTGAAAATAAATCCTCACTGTATTGCAGTAAGATGTCTCAACTAACAGAGACATCGGCAGGAAGCTTAGTATCTCCCTTTAGATTTTCAAGCCTAATTTTTGTATTAAGAATATATTTGAATTAAAAAAAGTGCAAATATTTACTTTCCATCCTGGATAACAGAAAAAAACTTACCTCTTCAAAGAACTCTTTTAAATCTTGTTTATATGTTAAATGAAATTTAGGCAGCAACACTCTGACCAAAATCATTCTGTGTGTTTTCTTTATGCGATCATTAAATTCATTCATATTTTCTAACAAATACTCTTTTACATCCTGCAAAGCATCCTCCTGATCAGGTAAGATGATTATAAGTTTTATTTCTTTAACATTCATGGGTAATTCCAAAATACTGGCATTTAATTGTTCATCATGGGTGTAATAGAATGTGTCATCTTTGCGTAAAAAATCAACCCACATCTTTTGATTTGTTTCGCCATATTGATGAAATACACGTTTATGGGTATCACGGGTTTGAAAATTAAACGACCATCGGGCAGTTAACGTAATAGAAGACAATAAATCCATCGCATTTGTTTGATTGAAATTAAAAGTCCTTAAGTGTTTTTTTATGGCAGACAATACCCTGTTTAAATCTTGTTCATCGTGTTCACTATTTACGTTACTTTCATCTTCAATATCAAATATTTCCTTATACAGCTGATATGCCTCATAGGGTGCAATAACAAAGTTGTCCGTATTTTTAGTGCAATTCAAAGAATTTTCTATTAATTTCCATGTGAATTCCTGAGCTGTTATTTTATGGCCTGAACATTTAGCCCACAAAAAGGTGATCATGATAGTCACTAACACTATTTCTTTTTTGTTTATTTTTATTTTGCAAATTAAAAGATTTTTTTAATTAAAAATTTTTCTTATGCTGTTTTATATAAATTCAAATTAAAACTTACTATATATTTTAAAATATTTCATAATTCAATTATTTTTATTTATAGAAACTGAAAGTTTCCAAACGTATTAAAATTAGTTTAATCAAGCAAATTGATAGAAATTTTGCCGCTTTTGTTTCGAATGTTTTGTTTAGAATTAATTGTTTGAAACTAAATTATAAATATCAATTTTGTGCTTTTGTTTAATTAGTTTAATAGAACAAGTCTTATCAGTACTAAACATACGCTAAATACGTTTTTGAACTTGACATAATCATCTTTAGTTCTGCTAAGCTTTTTTAAAGCTGCAGCGCGACAAACAAATGTTTAAAGATTTATTTTATTGTGACATATTCACTACGAATGATTAGATTATTTTTCAATAAAATTAATTAAAACAGATTTAATAAATTAAAACTTTTTTTCTTCAGTTTAGAATGAGAATAAGTTCGAATAAAAATTTTATTCGATTTATCCATAAAAAAAAATTTGAATGGGTTTATGTCATTTGAATAAAAATTAATATAAGACACACTTAAAAAATTAAAACTTTTTTAATTTAGTTCAGCATGGGTATATATTCGAATAAAGATTTTATTCGATTAATCGATGAAAAAAATTAAATGATAAAGTTTTGTATTTTTCCAGCACAAGTGCATTAGATGTATTTATGTCATTCGAATAAAAATTGAAATAAAACAGACTTGATAAATTAAAACTTTTTTAGTTCAATTCATTATAAGTAAAAATTCGAATAAATATTTTATTCGATTAATCGATGAAAAAAATTAAGTGATTAAGTTTTTTTTCTCAGCACAAGTGCATTGGATGTATTTATGTCATTCGAATAAAAATTAAAATAATTATTCGATTAATCGATTACAAAATATACGTTTATTTTATTAAATGGTCTTAGTTTCTAGTCCCTTTTTAAATACAATCACAGCCCAAAACACAGCTTTCCGGTATTTTCATAAATGTATATTAGCATCTTCTTGTGGATTATTTAATTAAGCTTAAAGCTTCTCAAAGAGAATTTAAACCTGGGTTCTACGTATATTATATGATATGAATACGCAAAAAATCATATATTCCCGCTCTACAGATAAGTCATAGTGATATTTTTATTCGAATAAAAATTTATTCGATTAATCGAATAGACTTCTTTTTAATAATTTTACTTTTTTAAATACTTAACTTTTATTTAATAAAATTTAAATAATATTTTTCAATAAAAATTTTTTAACTTAAAATATATTTAAAATTACTTGATTAAAAAGAGCTTAGTAATTATTTGTATTAAATTATTATTTTATACAGTGGAGTTCTTTTCGTATAACCGGGTTACTGGTTCTTGTAATAACGCTGAGACGCAAGAAAAACGGTTTTATTTAACAAAAAAAAAATTATCTTAGATACTCGGTTAAAAAAGTTTTTCTCGAGTTAATAAAATGGCGAAACTCGTTATTAATTCCGAGAGCTCTTAATGTCTAAAAAATAATTTAATACTCGAATAAAAAGTTGACAAAATTAGCAGTTATGTGGAATTTTAAGCAACCTTAATAAAATGTTAATTGGACCTATCTAGGAAGGACTACATCCCCTCCAGTAGTAGAAGTAGCAGCCTGTGAGATTTTTACAAATAACTAAAAATACTGCGTTGAGTTTAATAGAATCACAATAATCGGTAAATTAAAAACACAATTAACCAAAACAATTCTTAATATTTTTACAAAAAAAAATTACATTCCATTCAAGTTTTCAAGGCGCCTGCTTTGGAAGTTCGCAAAGCAGTCTTATTTGCAAACACCTTAAGTAACTCGGTAAACAGCCTAAACCTCTATGAACTTTTTATCTTTGATTTAAAGATATACGTAACAAAAAGCACAGCGTATTTCACTTTAAATTAGCCTGTATCATTTTTCTTTAAAATTTAAAAACATATTTGATTTAAGACTCAGAAATATTTGATTTGTAGTTCTTGCTTTGAAAATAAACCTTTTGTCTAAAAATTATTTCAAAGTTTTTTTTATTTCTAATAAAAAATATGAAATTTTCCAGACTGTAAAATCTGGTATTTTTTACTGCTTTATTTTTCCGAAACAATTTCAAACATAAAAGAGATAATAATTCGTTATAAGTTTTAATATTTTATAAATTACAGTTTCCGTCACAGACACACCTCTTTTGGAACGCCAACAATGGAATGACAAAAAAAATTAACATAATAATGGTAACATGATTAAAAAGTTAACTTGTAACTTTAATTTATGATGTGAATAGGCACCCCATCATACTCTTTACAAAAAATCATATCTGCTCAAATATTTACTTCTGGTCTGTTACTTGCCGCACATAAAAAACCAAAAAGAGAGCAACGCTTAAAAGGACCAACAGCCAAAAAAAATTAACTTTGAAAACAACAAGACAACTTACACACGAATTTACGGCCTGTAAATAAATACGAAAAAAGGAAGAAATAAAAAAACTAAAAATATTTTGATTATTAATAAAAAAAGGAAAAACTAACTCAACAATTTGTTTTACTTTTTTTTTTGTTTGTTTTTTATATTCAGGCAAATAATTTCTTTATTCCTCTTGTACACAAAATGTTTAAACACAATTGTACGTGGGCTGTGACAGTAGTGTTAAACATGACTTAAGATTGGGTTTCCAGTATATTTAGGCTCTTGCGAATAAAGGCTATTATAAGCACACGAATGAGTTAGTCTCAACAGGATCCTTTTTTAATACACAAGGGGGAGTGCCCAGTATTAAATTATTTAGTTGCTGTATCAGGTAGAATAAAAGTCATTTAATAAAATAATAAAATATTTTTTTCGAATATAACAAAACGTAATGGAAAGACTTATTTGATGTTCAATAAGTGCGCGGCGGTACAGAAAAAAAATATTTTTTCTTATTGTGCAATAAATTACATTTCGTATTTTTCACTAAATTATTTCTTAATTATAAAAATGCAGTGAGTGTTTGACTTAACAAAAGGATTTCCGAACCATATGTGGGCCACCCTGTATTTCTTAATTCTAAAATAAAAAATTTTACTTTCCTTGTGTGTAATAAATAACATTTCATCCATTTCGTTAAAATATTTTATAATTACATAAATCAAGTCCGAGTTAATAATTCCTTACCATATTTAGGTCACCCTGTACGCTTTAGTTTTTTATTTTTTACATTCTGCTTAAATATACCATAATTTAAACGGTCCAGTGAGAGTAGGACTCGAAACAAAGAGTACCGTGCAACATATGGGCCACCCTGTATTTTTAAATACTTTTTTGTAGTTAAAAATTTGAAGCATTGATTTACTAATATTTAATTAATAAGAAAAAAACCCACAAAGTCAGGTCTTCTTTTGGCATACCCTGTTAAGTTAAAATTTTATTTTTGATATTTGTAATTATAGAGGACACACGCTTTGTGAAAATTTAACCATCTGCCACAACTCCACGGGAACATCCTTAAAATTTTAAATTTTTTAAAGTTCCTGTTATAAGAGATATAATGCTTTCTACTCTACATAAATATTAAACGTGTGAATGTACGAGTTAAAAGGCATATTCACACGTGAAATTTACGTATCTATGTGTGGGAACACCCTTTTTAATTTCTGTGTTTATTTTTTGTCTTGTATTAAGAATAGAGTTAAAGCACGCGGCACATATAATCCGTCATACGTTGTACTTGGACGTATTCAACTTAAGTTAAAGTAACGACGGAATGGTTTGGCATAATAAGTACTTTGCCGACGGATATTAAATCAAAGTTTGATCTCTATTTTTATTCACAGAGTACAATTAAAACACAGCAAGAATTAAATGAAAACAAGGAAAGAGAGGCAACTAATAGCTGTCACAATATTAGTGGTATGTCAAAAGTTAAAAGTTGAGCAATTTTAAACTTTGGGTTGACGCAAACGTACTGATTGTAAAAACGCTGACTGACTGACTGAGAAATACATTCATTAATGATAATGATTTGAAACCATTTAATCATTAGTCAATGGTAATGATTTCCTTTTTTAACTCATTATCAATGAAACCTTTACATTAAAAAGCATTACCATTTGCGAAAATAATGATAATGCTAAAAAAAATCATAAGCATTATTTATTATTCAATGCTAATGAAGTCGCCAATTAATTAGTTCATCTAATAAAATACTCCCATGTAAAACAATATAATGCAACTCTTAACTATTCTATATAAAAGCTTTTCGACTGCGTTTAATAGAGGTCAGAGGATATTATTGGTTTCCATAGGGTATCCAACTCGCTGGGCCATCGGCACAATGAATAAACCAAAGATTTTACCTAAAGACAGTACAATGGGATGTAGAATTTTTGGTAAATTCTACAGACGTTTTTTTATAAGAACAAATGTAAAAAATAATTTAATTGAAAAAAATTCCATTACTGGGGACGATTCTCGCATGGGCCATAAATATAATGAACATTCATTTAAATATAAATACATAAAGAGATAAGTTTGTTATTTTATTCAAATCAGCTTAAATAATAAATCGAAATATATCTTGATGATGTGAAAAGCTTTAATAAAATTTAAACAAAAGCACTGCGGATCTTTGATTTTCTGTCATTGGTTTAAAAAATACTCCTGTTTCTAGGACTTAAAGTCTTTCAATAATTATTCAATGCCAAATGCTTCAATTTAAAGAAGGTGTAAATGGTGTGTCAAATTGACGAATAAATTTTCCACTTTGACTTGCTCTTCAGATGTAGTTTTAGCTTATTTTATATACTGTGGCTCTTACGATGTGTTACTAAAATTCAAAAAAAAAAAAATTATTAATTTAACAGAGTTTTTTTGTTTTTGACTTTTGAAAGTCAAGTTACCAGATTTCATTAAAAACTATTTTTCCCTGAAATTGTCTGTTACTTTAAATAAAATTGCAGTTGCTTGATTTAACTATTTCCATCATAAATGTCTTATTAAACTTTTCGCTAATACTACCGATGAAATTTAATTCAGTGTGCAAAGAAAACCCCGATCCTGTTCTCAGCAACCGTATAACAATCAACTTGCGATCAATTGACTAATGAGTAGCATTTTTTAGCTTTCCTGTCACTTACAATTTTAGAATCTTGAAACTGAATATCTACAAATACTCGAAGGGCTCAAGTGAGCAAATATAATTTAGCTGGCTGTACTGTAGCATTTACGTCATGAGTTGAAAGATCTTCTTTTAGTTACTTTTTTTCTACCACTAGATTCAGTGTTCTGAAAAAAGTTTTTATTTTTAAATTTAAAAGATATTTTAACAATAAAAAAATTACATCTGCAATTGATAGCAACTTTAATTGTTTAAAAGCTTTTGAAGTTATTGTGTTTCACTACAATTAAGATACTTTTCTCAAAATACTTGAATACTGTCGACTAAGACTAAAATTCTTGACATCACCCACTTGCAAATATGATTACGGATGAATGTATGTATGCATTTGTTTGTTAAAGTTGGTTCATGTACGTGTATTTGCTTTGGTTAGAAAATTAAAATATTAAAGGGTTTTTGTAATTTTTATTTTCTTTTCTTTATTACAAAAAATAAAATAAAACTTTTGCCTTCTAAAAATAAAGTTTTTAAATTAAAATTATGAATTGTTTAATTTTGGTCACGTTGGCCGAAATATAACAAAATAAATAAAAATATTGTAAAAACAACACATTTAAAGCAAATGCAACAACAATAACAACAAGAAGGATAAAAGCCAACAAGTCTAATGAATACAGGAAGGGGAAACGATAACTAGAGGAAGTGCTGTTATGTTTTTTTTTTGAGGTTGTGTTTATAGACCATCTATACAAACAATAGAAACAGCAGCAACAACAACAACGACAACAAGAGCAACAATGAAGGCATTATGAACATATTCTATAGATGAGCTTTTTAATTTTTTTTTTTATTTTTGGTTTTTAGTTTTTCTTAGTTTTGATTCTAAATGAAAGTTTATAATCAAAAACAAAGTTTGACTTTTTTTGTTTTAGTTTTTTTAATTTTTTTAATAACTTTTCACATAAAACTTTTGCTCTTTTTGTGTGTATGTGTGTGTGTGTTTGCTGTTTTATATTATTGAATGAGCTATTTATGCAAACAATGGCAATTGTTTAAACTATTTTGTATTATTTTTTGCCCAAAATATTGTTTTTAAAAGCGTAATTGATAAATGACGTAAAATAACAAAAAAAACTAAACCAGCAAGAAAACTTTTTATTTATAAATTGAAAAAAAGGGGTTGTGGGTTAAAAAACCGCTACATAAACATAACAAATCAGCCAGGGCAAACTAAAACTAACTTACAAAGGGTTCTGTACTGTATATGGGCCTCCCTTGAATATTAAATTTTATGTTTTTATTTAATGCTGTTAAATATCTAAAGTGTCTGGCTTCTCCATATGGTCACCCTTTTATTTTATTTTAAACATCGTGAAAATATTAAGTTCCCGCCTACAGCGCTTTTCAAAAATAAGGCCATTTACTCGTACGTAGAATTCATGTCATTTGTTTTGCATATTATAGCACACACAGTGCTACATACTCTGTATATATTTCAATTATCTGATGATTAGTTTCTTTTCACAGCACAAGCTACAGCCGAAAAGCAACTACTCAAAAATCCCAACGAAAACCTCAAATATAATTTTTCCTCAAAAACATGTTTGCACTTAAATTCTTCCTAAATGGAAAAAGTCCACTTAGTTTTCCAATATTTTCCCTGTTTTCTATTAAAAGCAAAAATACGTAAACGTTTGAGCATTAAAATGAAAAGAAGAAAAATCTTTTTACTAATTCAAGTGGCATTTTATTTTCTGCACCTGTTTTCACTTGGAATTCTGATACAAACACTTTGTTGTTGGTTGTTTTTTTAGTTTTATTTTTAAGAAAAATTTCTTAACAAACGTTTAAGTATAAACTCACACATACTAATATATAAACTTTCACACACACATATATTTTGCACGTTTAAGAAAAGCAAAAGACATCATTAAGAAACACTTAATGAGGTACTTCCTTCTTTATGCTGCTTTATTTGGACCAAAAAGGAATTTAGTGCAAAAACGTTTTTAACGTTGTCGTTAATACAAATGCTTCTATTTGTTGTTGTATAAAAGTGGTTATTTTAGTGTTTGTGTGTAAGTGTGCAGTGAGAAAAGAAATGTAAAAATTAAAGCAAATGCGATAATTGATCCAATTCTTATGATTCGATAAAAAAAAAATAAAAAAAAAATTCAACTTTAGATTCGGTAAAGAGGTAAATCGCCTTAAAAATTAGAACTCATACTTCCAAACTGAAATTACAGGCCTTGAATTTTCTTAGCAGTTTGCGATTTGTATATTTAGATCCAAGAGCTCAGGCTCACAAAGCATAACGATAGGTCAAGTAAGCTTTCTAGACTTGGAACTATTTTATGAATTTAACTTGAACTGTAAAGCAATTGCTACAAATAAAATCACTTCATCACTATTTTGCTTTACACAGACTATAATGTTTCAACACAATGCTTAAGCATTAAATTTACCTTTAAAAGAGATCGACTTTCTTTTCGTTTTTGCAATCAAACAATCCGGACTAATAAATCTTTATAAGATTCCTTTCCACTTAACGAACAAACTGAATGGTAAAATCACTACAAGAGAACAAAGTGTGAAAAAAGACATGAATCAAGTACAAAAAACTAAAACGAAAAAGAAAAAGAGAAAAAGGAACACGTTGGAATATTAAAGAAAATCAATTGACGGAAGTGGTAAAGTGAAGTGATTACTTTGATGCTGATACTACAGATGGTGGCGATGATAATGATGATTATAATGATTATTGCTTTTAAAATTAATGTTCACCTCAAACTTCGGTTGCATTTGTTTGTGTTTTTTTATTTCTATTTTTTTTTTTCGCTCATAAAAATTGAAACATAATTGACAAACGCATTAGAGATTAAGAGGGTCATTGTTATATGAACCTTAAATAATTCATTTAAAAAGCATAAGAACGAATAAAATAATTGCAATAATAATTATTACAAATTATTTTTTTATTGTAAAATAATTAAGAAAAGAAGAGAAAAATATAAATTTACAGTTAGAAAGCAGGAAATTTTATAACTGCAAGGAATGATTTAAAATACAAACAAAAATTAAAGAAATAAAAAATGTTTTGTAAATCTTTTAATAAAATTCCATTTTCTAAGCAGAAAATAAGAAGGCCGGATTATCTTTCTAAGGCCTGCTATTAGATCACTTAAAATTCTGTATCATTTGTCAAAAAAAATTTATAGGGACGAAAGTTATCGTAAACAATTTTTTGTTTATAATTTTTTTTTTTGTTCCGTGTTAAGAGAATATTTTACCCTGTCGATATCGCTAAGATAAGTTGTCGTTGTTGATAATATAACTTTTATTTTCACCGAATAAAAGTTTAAAAATAACATAATTAATTATTTGAAAAATATGCTGAAATATTACTTTTTTATTCGAATAAAAGTTTTTCGATTATTCGAATAAAATTGCATTTTTTGCAGCTGGCTCAAGAAATAGCTATAAACAAGTAATCAAATATTGTCTAAAACTTTATTTAAATTCAAGTTAATGTTTTTGAAACGAAATTCTCAGAAAAGCAAAACAATATTAATATGTAATCGTTTAACGTTTACAGTTAACTTATATTATCATTAAACATTTTAATTTAAAATAGATATATTTGAAATTTGATTGAAAATTATATGTTCTTTATAAAAAAAAACCTTACTACGGAAAAATAAAAGTTATCTTTTTCGAATAATCGAATAATTTTTATTCGAATCTAAGATTCTTGGACTTTTGCTTACATAAATATTTAACTTCCCCTACTTTTTTTCTTTTTCGATTAATCGAATAAATTTTTTATTCGAATCTAGGAGTCAGAGGCTGTGCTGAAATTAGGTTTAATTGTTTTTCTTTTGCATATTTTTCACCGCAATTAATCGGAAAATTATTTATTCGAACCCAAAGTTTTTAGACTTTGTTGAAATTAAGTCAGAAACGCCTTTAACCTTCGATTATTCAAAAAAAATTTTATTCGAGTCTAAAAGTCTTAGGCTTCGCTTGAGTAAAGTTATAACTTCCTGTACATGTTTTCCTCCACGGTAAATCGAATATTTTTTTTTTCAATTTCAAGTGTCTTCTTCGATTAATCGAATAATTTCTTATTCGACTTCAAGTGTCAGCTTTGATTCATCGAATAATTTTTTATTCGAAAAAGGAGTCTTAGACTTTATTGAAATAAAGTTATAACTTCCTTTACATGTTTTTTTTTCGGTTAATCGAATAATTCTTTATTCGAATCCAAATATTATAGACTTTGCTGAAATAAAGTTATAACTTTCTTTACATGTTTTCTTTTTTCGATTGAGCAAATAATTTTTTATTCGAATCCACGTGTCATAGACTTCTTCTTCTCTTACATATTTTTTACTTTGATTAATCAAAAATTTATTTATTCGAATCCAAGTGTCATAAGCAATTAATCGAATAATTTTTTATTCGATTCCTAGGTTATAAAGCAAGCAATTAATTATATTCAAATTAACCGATTTTTTTGATTTTCGATTTTATTTTTAATTTGAACACTTTTTTATTGGGTCTCAAGCTGCAGTTGATAGTAATTCGCATTTTAATAAATCCGCTATTAAATTTTTGGTTTACAACAAGTGTTGCCAATCAATACAAAATGGCCGACCATATTTGATCATGCGCTTGATTTTGAATAAGATTTACAAATTTTTTGTTGTTGTTATATTTATTTGTTTTTTTTTTTTTTAATTTATCGTTTTCCAAAAAGACAATAAAAAATAAAAATTAAATCTTACAAAGGAAATGCCTGTAATATTGTTAAGAGGCAGCGTTAAAAGAAGTAGAAAAAAAATTTTCCTTAATTTCCGTATACAAGTGACAAAACTACACAGGAATATTTTATCGTTTGTAAATTTTGTGCAACAGCAGACTAGTGTTACTTATTGCCAGGATGCCAGGATGCCAGGATTAATCAGTGGCTTTAAATTTATTGTACAGCTTGGGAATATTAATTACAACATTTTGTCGTTTCTTTGTCTGTTGTTCCTGTACTTTATCGCGCAAATATATAGCAGCATCCTTGTTACTTACGGATGAGTTTAAAAATGCGTTTACTTGACGATAAAATATTTTTATATTTGAAATGGTGGCTGCTGGGTTGTGGTCACCCACCATGTGGTCAATGCTAAAGCTTTATTTATATTTTTTGTTAATTTCTTTTTTACTAAAAAGAGGCATGTATTTTTTATTAAATTCTTTGTGCTTTAATTTAATTTATTAAATTTTCTCTAAGTTCTCCACTGCTAAAATGAAGCATAAACTTACACTTTGTTACTTTAGAAAATAACAAAAAATGATAATAAAATATTTTAACAGCCAAATATTTATTTGCTTTTATTATATTTTTTCATCTATTGAGCTGAGATGTTAATTTATGTTTTCCTCTATTATTTTACAGATTATTGCCATGGCTTATTTAGCTTTTTTATTATAATTTTTTATTTTATTTCGTTCCTGTTCATCTTTTTATTGTTATTTTGTTTTGGTACGCTTAGGTAAATTTCGGACTTTCTGTCTTTTCTGTTTAAATGCTCTTTGTTTTTTAGCATTTTAATGTTGATTCGTTTAGATTGGGTTGTTTGCTTCCAGTACATAAATTTTATCAATTCACTGAACCGTTGTCCAATCTTTATACTCCTTTTTTTTTACTTATTTTTTTCATTCGGGTTTTTGTCGATGGATAAAGGTTTTTTATTGCTTAAATTTGTAAGCTTTAGATTTTAGTTACTTAGTGGAAATAATACCTAACACATACACAATTCTTTAACCAAAAACAAAAAGTCCATTTAAAAAATTCTTTAATAAAAGTATTGAATATAAAAAATATTTTTAATACTTAAATCTAGAGAACGATAAAGTCAGACTGATTAAAAACCTTACATTAAGCATACGAAATTGTACTTTATTTTCGGACCAAAGAATTTAATAGAAAATCTCTGTAAAATCGCCATTGATGTTAATTATAAGAAGTTTCAACTTCTTTCAGAAGCGTACTTTTTGTGGTTACAACACAAGATCCACTTTTATTTATCCGAAGCAGTCCTGGAAAGTTTGTGTAAATTAACTTTCTTTTACAGATAGGAAATAGTAATTTTCTCTTCTAAAACTTAGCCTGAAAAATCGCTAAAAATTTCCTGTTGTTACAAACGAGAGCATAAAGGCATAACTTCCATTTTAACTATAGAAGAGAATAACAAAAAAGGCGAATACATTTTTAAGAAATTTATAGACGACTTGTAGCTTAATAAATTTTAATAAAGGCAAAGCAATTCAAAGAAATAAATCTCGTGGCGTATAATTGATATTAATTGATTTGAAATAAAGTATACGTCAAGTAGGGAAGAAGAAATCAGTAAATGGGTAACTCAATGACAGTCAAGGGCAGAGAAACAAGTCGTGATAAAAACTCGGCGGCGGCGGCTGAGAAAAAAATCGTCGGCGGCGGCTCTAATTCGGCTAAGGCCGACTATCAAGGAGTTCTTGTGTATTGAGTTAGGAATAAGAACAACAAAAATAAACAAGCTTAAGATGAAGTAAATGTTACAAATAAAGACGCAAGATTTTAAAAATTAATTAAGTTATCAATCAATTTAAAATAACAGCTTCAAATTTTAATTTATATTTCTTTACAGAAAGTAATTTATATATTCAAAGTTTAAAGTATTAAAACTGCCGGCTAACATATTTGAGTCGTGATAAGCCGCACCACTCGGCGGCGGCTCGACTGTTAAGAAAAAATCGGCGGCGGCTTTTAGCCGGCTGTGAGCCGCACGACTTGTTTCTCTGGGCAAGGGTGTTTTGTTTGAATGGCAAAATGGCTTAACAAATATTTTTGAAATTTTTAGCAAAATCTAACGACTAATGTTCTTATCGCACTTGGATCCAACCAAGTCTCTTTGTAAAATAACTTAATTGAATATATAGAAGACGAATGAATTTATACGTTTCGTGAGACATAACGAATTGATTTAGCACCCAGAAGTAGGTAGATATGTGTCTATCGTCATACTACATGCCGTTTACTTTAATAAACCAATGATTTAAAATCAATAACATTTCATTGATAACTTCTGGGAATGTTATCATTTTGAAAACGAAGACCAACAACAGCTTTTTTTGCATTTCAATGAAGACGTAGCACTTTTATGGCAAAACAAACAATTTTCATTTTACTCATAATAATCGTTTAACTAAAGATGTAAAGAAGAGCCTTATTAAACACAACTCACCGTGTTATTTATTCTACACAATGGGGTATTATTTAAATATTTTAAATCATTAATTGGTCATGTCTAAGCCAACAGTTCACATTTTACTTGAATGTAAAGCTATGATAGTAACCACTTTACTTTTCACTAACTGGTCAAATAGTAGACTAATTTTTCGACTTTATTTATATTTATTGTACGTATATTTATTTTATTAACGATTTTGTCCAAAAAATTATATTTGGCAACCCTTTTCATATCAAAAAAAAAAAAATAATTTACTCAGTTGAAAATGGTATTCTCACATTAAAAGCGCTCGCCAAACGTAAAAAGCAAACAGCCAGTGGCGACGGTCTTCACCGAAAGATATGACA
This sequence comes from Cistogaster globosa, assembly GCA_937654795.1. Taxonomy (NCBI): domain Eukaryota; kingdom Metazoa; phylum Arthropoda; class Insecta; order Diptera; family Tachinidae; genus Cistogaster; species Cistogaster globosa. Next base: position 86,696,639 of record OW569407.1, on the reverse strand, counting down.
ACAGTATAATTTACTTATTGTCTTCGCCTGGATGTTAAACAAAGCAGAATAATTAAATACTTTGTGTGTGTGTGTAAAGACATCTTTATGCTTTTTTTTTTAAGGAACTGAGTTCAAATCCCAACAGATTGTTAAGTAGAAAAACAAAGAACATTTAATGAATAGCCGCACTTTATGACGTATTTAAAAGGGAAATAAGTATAAAATGGTGAGTTCAGATCTTTTCTTGTCTCTATTTAAACAAAAGGAAAGCAATTATTTTGTAGCCGCGTTAGAAATGATTAAGGCGACTGCATAGTAAAAAAGCAACGAAGTATCTAAAAAAGCGACGAAGAAGTTTGCTAATCAAAGTCCTGAACAACTCGATCTTCGCCGGAGTTAACATTGGCATAAGGCAACTTAAGTTTGTTAAAAACCATGTTCAGTAAACTAGAGGTCATGGCTGCAGAGCCACAGATTAAGAATTAAAAAAAAAATAGTACAAACAGAAGCACCTACGGTATGTCCAAATATAAAAAATACAAAAAACAAAAGACAAAAGAACATTATGAGCAACATATAAAACTGAAGAAAATGTTTAAAGAAAAACTAAGGACCACATTATCTTTCAGAGAGGAAGAACCCAAAATTCCTTAAAGTCTAAGCGAACGTAACAAAAATTGCAGTTCTTACAATTATTTTCGTTGATTCTTCATACCACCGAAGCTGCTAGAAAAACCGATAAAGGAGACATTTTCCGTATTCAGATTTCCTAAATTGGTTGCTTAAATAGATGATGTTGAGGAATGTAGCAAACACATAAAATGCTTCATTTCATTTCACTGGTGTCTTATTTCTTCCGTTTTGTTTAACCAAAAATTCAATTTAATTTTTTTTTTTCTTAATAAATTTAGGAATTTAGAAAATATTTGAACCTAAGCCGGATTAAAATTATTTATTTGATATAAAAAATTTAATTATTTCTGCTTTACATATTTTATAGAAATTCTTTTAAATTTGTGTAATCGTCGTATTAAAGTACAACAAAGAAAAGTCTTAAATAATTGTAAATAATGATTTTATTAATAATTAAAAATAATTATTGTTAATATATGAGGTCTGTTCACAAAGTTAACTTAAACTTTCTAGCAAAAATTTTTTTATTCGCACAAAATTTAAAAGTTGCATTTAATTCTTTACACACACACTCATGATGTTAATAAATATTGATTTAATACAAAGTTAAGCGAATTCTTATAAATTAATAACATCTCCACGTTGACATTAATATCAATAATAGTAGCAAATAATCTGAATATGTATTTATAATTATAAAGATTTCAAAATTTTAATTATGTTTACTTAAGGTTAATTGTTTTTCCTATTTAAACATTCGACGTTAAATAAATTTATTATGCCAACAATGCACTATCAGTGAAGAATTTATGAATGTACAGTGGTAAAGAAAATTCTGCTTAATAAATAGAAGAATTTTGAGGCTGCTGTAGTCAAAGTGGTAAACATGCTGACTACAAACCTAGTTGTTTCAGGGTTCAAATCCTGTGGCAATCAAAATACAAAAAAAAATGTTTTTTTCTGTTTAATGGTATAAATACATATTCAGAATGAACAAAAAACGTGAAGTCTCCTTTGTCGGTACTTTCTCATAGCAGATTCGCCGGCGAAGTAAAATAAATAACTTTCTCTCTCTCTCCTTTCACCACCTGTCTTATCTCTCATATATCCCTTTCCTAAAGAATGTAGCACGGTTACGAAAAATAACTAAATAGGTAATAATGCCTGAAGTGCTACTCCTCTTTAAAAAAAAAAAAAAAAAAAAAAAATATTTAGAAATTGTAAAGTTTGGGATTAACTCTAGGTCACCCTGTGTTAAAAAATAACGACAACAGTTTTTTTCATAAAAAATGTTATCGTTTAGTTATTCTGCTCCGTAAAAAAAAGTTTATAAATAAGTTTAACGATTACGCTTAGATAATAAAACTTAAAACGCAACATTTTAAATACAAATACAGAAAAAAAAATATTTTAGGGTACCACAAATTCCCACTTTGCCATTTTCAGCATTCCTTTTCGAGTGGCCAATGGCAACTTCTTGTATAAAATCCAAATTCTAAAGAAAAAAAATCCAAAAGGTAGAGTAGCGTTAGTATATCAGACCTAGAATCGTATCATAACAGTGAGGAAATACTCTAGGAAATTTTGCATACCACAGCAGTTTCCAAGAAAGTCATGTAGCAGCCAAACTAACAAAAATAAAAAATTTTGCCCCAATTGTGCCCCAAGTGTAATTAAAATAAATTAAAACTTTTTGCATCTGATGGAAAAGAAAAAACATGGCGATAAAAATTAAAAAATAATCACAAAATTCACTTTTAACCATTACCAGAGTTGCCAGATGGCCTTGAATTACAAAAATGTTTTATGTTTGCCAAAAATCAATAAACAACTGTTTTTGCCAATATCTTTTAAATCCCAATCTAAAGCACGGAAAAAATTGTTTATTTTTTTTTAAACTTTGTCCAAAATTTCTTAATCGGCCTTTTTTTTGTTGTGAATGAATATATCATGAAAATGTCCACACTTACTTCCACCCCTATTGTCAACACCAATTATTTTTTTTTTTTTTTTTTGAAAATGACCAAGCATTTTGAAAATATTAATCTGGCAGCCCTAGCTGTGACTCGTGAGGAGGTGACATCATGATAGAAGCTTGTTTATCAGTAAGAGGTGAAAATTATTCAATATTATTTAAGACCACGAATTTTGATTTTTTATACAAAACGTCTTAAAAAGCTACAAGCTTCTTGCCAAGTTGCTCCAACAAAAATTATTGAAAAATTTTGGAATAAATCAGGAAACATTTAATTAGCACAAAAAATATTATTTTGTGCTTGATTTTTTTTAATTATTATTATTTTAAATAAATTAAAAAAATATATATAAAGCTTGTTAATATTTGAAACAAATAAGCCGGTGTGAAGAATTTTATGCACCACTGTACTGGTATATTCACTGTAAAGAGTTTCTCATAAAGAGATAATTGGCTCTCTTTGGTATTTGTTTCGAAATCAAGGCGTTTTGTAAACTTTTAAGTGACTCTGTCGCATAGATCCGTTTGACTTTCGGAAATTTTACTTAAATTTTGTTTGCGAAGAAATACGGAAGAAGTGCATTCAATAGTTTTGCATACACCGATGCTTGGATGTTTGTTACTCAATCACACTGAAATGCCTAAACAGATTCCAATGATCTTTGGTCACTATTCGATTTTTATACCGAATTTATACAGTTTGATTCGATTTGATTATATACAGGGGGTTCGAATTAAGAAAAATGTAATAAAAGTATAATTTTGGAGTAAGAAAAATTGAGCAGTTTCAATTTAGACGCCAACTTAGAAAGACGATAAAAAGGAAACTTTTTAAACAACGAAGAGAATGTTGCAGGCAAAATTTTAACTGAAAAATATTATTTATATTTTTTCTAGCTGGGATATAATATGACATTATCCTAATTAGATCCCTCTGATTTGTAAGTAGCGAAGGCAGACATTTGCTAAAATTATAATCGGAATATTGCAGTGAATTTATAAAAAAAAATTAAATGTGTAAAATAATACGGCTATGCCGAATCTTATATACCCTTCACCATGTATGTAAATCGAGTTTAGTAAAGTAACTCCTAAAAAAAAAAACAAATATTTGGGTCACACACAGGGAATTAGAAAATAAGAAAAAAAAATAAAAAAGTCTTCAGCTCTTAATAGGTTAAACATGTTTTTTTTTCAATTTAGAATCTTTTGAAGGACCTCTTTAAAAGCTTTTTATTGGCCATACGAGGGCTGCTATATATATTTCTGGCCTGGCAACACTGAGTGCTGCCAAGTGCAATCTGACGTTTTGACGTACGACCATTATTTGTGTTGTTTACAGTGACTTGAAAAAATTAATATAGAAAAAATTGGAATTAACTCGTGAACATTTTCGTGCCATCATTTTTCACAACTTTCGACGTGGATTATCACGACAAGAGTGCATTGATGAACTTAAATCTTTGTATGGCGATGAAGCACCATCCTATAGCACTGTGAAAAATTGGTATAATGAATTTAATCGTGGCCGAAGCTCGCTCAACGACGAATTCTGTGAAGGTCGTCCAAAAACCGCTGTTGTGCCAGAGAACATTGATGCCGTGCGTGAACTCATAATGCAAGGTCGACATGCGACATACCGAGAGATAGAGACATCCTTGGACATTTCTTCCACCAGCATACATTCGATACTGCATGAACACCTGGCCGTAAAAAGGTTTGTTCTCGTCGCTCAAAAAAAGGCTCGTGTTGATTGGTGCAAAGAAATGTTGCAAAAATACGATTGCGGTGCTTCAAAAGACGTTTATAAGATCGTCACAGGTGACGAATCATGGATCTATGCGTAGGAGCCCGAAGCGAAACAACAATCCACCGTGTGGGTCTTCAAAGACGAGCAAAATTCAACGAAAGTTGTTCATGGAAGGAGCACTTCGAAGCAAATGGTCGCCTGTTTTTTCGGCAAAACTGGTCATGTGGCGACTGTTCCGCTTGAGCAACGTAGGACGGTCACTTCTGAGGAGTACACTACAGAGAAATTCGAAAAACCAACAAGAGAAGACGAATCATTGTTCACCATGACAATGTGAGCTCTCACACATCGGCTTAAACCAGAGCGTTTTTGACCGGCCAAAACGTCGAATTAATGGGTCATCCGCCGTACAGCCCTGACTTGGCACCTAATGACTTCTTCTTGTTTCCGTACATTAAGAAAAAAATGCGTGGTCAACGATTTTCGTCGCCAGAAGCTGTTGAAGTGTTCAAAAGCCATGTTTTAGAGGTGTCTCTATCGGAGTGGAAAAAGTGCTTCGAAAACTGGTTTGAGCGCATGCAAAAGTGTATAAATCATGCTGGAGAATACTTTGAAAAACAATAAAACCATTTTTGATTATAAATATTCGCATTTTCACTATTAGGCCAGAAATATATAGAGCAGCACTCGTATTGACAATCGACCTTTTTTTAAAAATTTTAGAGGCTCATAACTCGAAAAATTTGGGAGAGAGCCAATTTTATCACTTACTGTTTTTTTTTTTTTCTTATTTTTAATTCTCTATCGCCCCATATATTTGTTTTTTTTTTTTATTAGAGTTACTTCATTGTTTTAAATTATTTAAAAAAATTAGAGGTAAGCATGGTGTTTTGCCCGCTGCGTCAAAGGACATGGGCTGATCTTAGTGATTTCGAATAGCACCTCTTTCGGCATTATGTCTGATCGATTGGCGTATTTGAATTTTTTATTAGCTGATTAAGTGCCTCGGTAAACTTGATTTCAACACTAACACGGACGGACAGGCGAACAGACGGACATCGCTCAATCGACTTTGCTATGCATAAGGACATAAGCATATTGTAGAAATTACAAAATCAGAACTTTTTTCGACTTTTTGTAGTGAAGGGTATAATAAATTTTTGGCTTCTAAAATTCTCATAAAAAAGTTCGATTGTCAATATGGCCAACATGGGTATCATTTAAAAGCTTTCGAAGAGATCTTTAAAGCAAATATAATTTATTTTAAATGCTTAACCCATTTAGAGCCGATTTCATTTTTATGTAAAATTATATTTTGTACTTTTTGTTCTTATTTTTTAATTCTCTGTTACCCAATTGAATTGGAGCTACTTCCTGTTAAAGTTAATTTTGAAAATCCTTTAGAGAAAAATTGTAAACTTTACAAACTTTATTTATATTGCTTTTAATAAAGTAAAATTACTATAAACAATGTAACAAAATTAATTTAAATTTAACATGAATATTATTTGAATTCCAAGTGTTTAAACCTGTACACCTCCTTCACCAACACCCTTTAATGACACAAGCAAATTTAATTTTTTTTAATTCTGATAATATTGTTTATATAATTATTTATGACAACCATAACAAGAATACCAAAAGACAACTTAACTAACAAAAGCAGCACAGCGTCAATATCAGCATCAGCAGCAGTCGTAGTTACAATCAAAAAAAAATTAATTCCTTCAAGCAGTTAGTGAAATCAATTCAATGAAAATAAATAAACGGATACAAAACGAATTTTCTTAATGAAAATATTTCTGAAATCAACACAAACAGCAACAACAAGAATACCATTGTATAAATAAATCAACGAAAGAGTAAATAAGTGAATTTATAATTGAGTAAAATAAATGAATAGTTGAGTTAAACACTTTAAATAATTTATTAGAAATGAAAAACCAAAAAATTTTAATGACATTTATATTTACTTTCAAATTGTAATGAAACTAAAGACAACACTAACATCTTTTGAAATGCTTTTAAAGTGTTGTTTTTGTTGTTGTTGTGTGTATGTTTCTTTTTCAAAGAAAAATTATGATGAAAGTTTTCTATTTCTCTCAACTGGCAACCAACAACATGACTCTCTGTCAGTTGCAAAAAAAGTTTATTCTGTTGTAAGCTGAATATTTGTTGCCGTTGTTGTTGTATTTAAGACCAATTACAAGAAGGCATGAAGGAACAACTTAAATGGAATTGAGGCATTTATGTAATTGTAACAATTTTAAAAATTATTGCACATTTGTATGTGTAGGCACCCTACACCAGGATTAAAACGAAATTTGATATAAAAAAACTTTTCAAAAATGGTGGGCCGATATTTGAAAGTAATAAAACAAACTGTGTACGAGGTTTGCCATTAGGCTTGAAATGAAGTCCACTGCGGCTTCACATGCTGCAGGGGATAAAAGTTAATCTCTTAGTAATGAGTCTACCGCATAGATCAAGCTTAAGATCTTCGCATGGCTAAATTTGGTGGCATTTTGTCTCAACTTGACTTAAACCTGTGTCCAATAGATTGTAACTTGAATAATTCTGACAGTGTTTTTTCGCATAATATTGGTGAATAGATCCTCATCCTTTCCAAGACACCAAACACTCAAAAAATTAAAACAGGATGTTTCTTGTGTTATTTGCGGATGATGAATGAGTAAAGGAATTTGGCATCTTATACTTAAATTTGGATTCATTGTATAAAATTGTAGATATAGCGCTCCCTTGCATAAACAACATCGGCTAAGCCGACCTTTAACAGTTCCAGAATCATTTGTACACCCTACAAGATACAGTTAAGGCTTTTAAGAGAAGCAATATTTCTACGTTCTTAAAAAGTCAAGTCATTGTTGCACAATCATTTAAAATTGAAAACAATAAAGCGGAAAGACCAAACCCAGCCGCCATATTCTCCAGTCTTTAATGCTTCCAATTTCCTGGTCGATGTCTTTTGAAGAAGATAAATATTGGCTATATACAGCGAAAACCATTATTGTGGCATGGTAACAAGAATCATATTATGCTCTTTGTAAATATGTTTATATGCGGTAAAAAATTATGGTTATTTAATAAATTAAATTAATAAATTTATCACGGTAAAAAAATTTTTGCTAAAGTTTAATCGTTAAATAAAAAGTGTTATATGATTGGCCTGAATAAAATTTCTATTTATCAAAAAATACTATGGTATTTACAATCATAATATAATATTATCAATAAACAATAGTATGATTGAAAATAAACAAATATTATTTGGACTTAAAAAAAGTTGTGCATCGGACTGTTTTTTAAATATATTTTGAACTGTAACAAAACGTAATACAAAAATTAATATAAAAATTAAAGGGTGTCTCTATAAGTGACGTTATTTGACTTATGTGCGCCTATCTTCTGAACCGTTGTAGACAAACGTTTGATAATTGGCCAGGATGTCGACTACTATAACCGTTATAATACCATGTATCAAAGGGTGTCCCAATAGTTAATATAATTTGATGTATGTGGCCAAACTTTTAAACTGTTATAGCCAGATAGTTTAAATTTACAAGGAGCCTTAATTGCTAAGTCCGCTATGACAACAAGTATAAAATTTGAATTTAGAAATTAATACCAAGTATTAAAGGGTGTCCCAATAGTTAATATAATTTGATGTATGTGGCCATACTTTTAAACTGTTATAGCCAGATAGTTTAAATTTACAAGGAGCCTTAATTGCTAAGTCCGCTATGACAACAAGTATGAAATTTGAATTTAGAAATTAAAGGGTATTCCCATATTTGATGTTAATTGACCTATATGGCCCTATCGCTTAAACCGTTACATACAAATACTTGAAAATTAAAAATAATGTCCACTACTTTGCGTGGTGTATTAAGAAGTATAAATATTTAAAATTATATATTATATTATAGGGTGTTACAATAGTTGCTGTTATTTGGTGTATATAACCAATCTGTTAAACAGTTGTAGACAGTTGTTTAAAATTTGCACAGAACCTTTATTGCTGAGTCCGCTTTAATAAGTAGCAAAATTGAAATTTAAAATTAAAGGGTGTCCCTATAACTGATGTGATTTGAACTATATGGCCCTATCTTTGTAACCGTTACAGACAGACTCTTAAAAATTAGACAGAATATCCGGTACTATATCAAGTATAATAACAAGTAAAAGTATTTTAAATTAGACATTAAAGGGTGTCCTAATGGTTTTAACTTAATGTACATATATGGCCAATCTTCAGTTATAGACTAAGGCCTAGAATAAAATGTGTAAAAAATAAAGGGTGACCAACTAACCGCTGAATTTTCTAGTTTAATCTGCTTTCATATTTTGTTCTACGACATATAAACAATCCTGGCGCAATATTTCTCGACTATAATAGAATATAGTTTACGTATAAATACCATCCAAAAGAAATATGATTTTTAGCTTTTCTGTTTTGACTTTGGGTTTTATTTTTTTTTTTTTTTTTTTTTTTTTTTGCAAGAATTTTTGGAATTTTTGGTTGTTTGCGTTCGCATCACGTAAAAACTACTAAATGGATTTAAATAAAATTATGTAAAGAGGTCCCATAGAACCTTGATTTAAATATAGAATACTCTTTTTTCCTAAAAATAAGTCATTTCGTAGAAAAAATTAAGATTAATTGTGAAAGCACCCAATTTTACCTGTGTAAAGGTACTAAAACAAATTTCAGCATATTTTATTTTTTTTAAATGGAAAATTTTTAACACTGTTTACGGAACTCTACAATTAATATTTAATAACACATTTATTTAAGTTGAAATTTTAGGAAAATTAGAAATGACATGCGGACGAATTCATAGACACTGTTAGTATATAAAATTGTTATTAATATGTTAAGACAATAATATGATTTCAATGTCATTATTATTATTTTTACATATAATAGTTATTTGACTTACCTACAACCATATAATTCAATCATAATATGTTACATGAACTTAGACAATGAGTGCACCAAACATGTTTTTTTCTCTTTGCTTGTGGGTGAGCCTCGTAAAACAAGCCAAGAAGAAGATCGGTAATTTTTAAATTTATATATATTAATCAACAACTATACAAGGGCATTGTAAATTTAACAACTCAATTTTTAAGTTCCCAACTTCTTAAGTAACTTTAAATATTTCTCTAACTATTAAAAAAAACAAAAAATCTTAAAAAGAAAAAACAAATTATTTCTTACATTTATGACAACTTGTAGGAACTATTTACTCGAAGCCAATTATTTCAGCTAAACTCTGTTAAAAGAGCTACTTATGCTACAACAACAACAACAACAACAACAACCACCAGCATCACTACCATGACAACAAAATGTTTGTTAATATTTTGCAAAAATTTTTATAAAGCAGCATCATTAACAATTGTCATTGTACGAATAACTTTAATAAGACAGCGAAATAAAATAAACTTATTTATTTTATCATGTTGCAAGTATGTAAATCCTGCAATGAAATGTTGTTTCTAATTTTTTTCTGCTCTTTTTTTATTAAAAGAAATAAAGAAAAACATAAACTTTTTAAGTTGTGTTCGTTTTTTTATTTATTTATCAGCGAGTGTTTGAATGAATGAGAGCAGGAATCCTTTATTTATTTCAGCCATTCATAACTATATGTATTTTATATAATTGTATAAAATTCCTTAGCTCTGGTTGTCTTGAAAACTTATTCTGTTTTGATTTTTTTTTTTATTTATTTATTTTTTAAGTTAACATCACTCACAGTGTTACACATGCATACATACGAAAGTAGTTTCAAATGTAACTGTTTTTCTTAAGACAACACAAAAAACACACAAGTAATAACTGTTACGTTCAGCATTGCAGAACATAAAGTGCCCTTCATTTTCGGAGGAGTATTTCAAAATTAATGCCTGCCATAATTTTTTTTAAATGAAAGATCATCAAAAGACTGCAGTTTAGTGAAAATCTTTAACGAAATATTTTTAAACCAAAGTAATCAGAAAAAATCACTGGAATTATTTGTAGTTTTTTAGACGATCTTGTTTTCCCTTTGGCGCTTTAACCGTTTAGACGATTTAAATAGAAAATATACAATTTTAAAAGTATTTATTAACAGGGTCTAAATTTTATTAAAATCGGTTTAGAATTTCGCATGAATATGATAAAATTTTCTCTAAACTTCCAAAAAATAAAATAATTTTTTTTTATTAAATTCATCATTTAAAAATATACTAAAATATTTACTGCCACTTAAAAAAATTTCTTGTTTTATTAAGTTTCAATATTAAAATTTTTTCTATTAAATTGGAAAAGGTAAAAAATTTTTCCTAGTCAAAATACTTTATTTTTAAAATCACAATTTTAGCACAAGTGAAATATTCATTAAAAACTGAAATTTTACTTTACAAAATAAGTTTTAGATATTCTTGCTGTGGGGATTGCAGTTTCAACTAATTAAGTTTCAACAAAATTTTAATTTTATTTTTTCAACATTTAAAAATAAATAGAAGTCATTAAGCTACAATAGATTTAAAATTAATAAACTTAAAAAAAGAATAAACTGCTAAAACCATTAAAAACATTAAAATAAAAGATATTAGAAATTACCAAAATTATCGCGAATATTCACATAAAAAACTAAAATTTAATAAAATATAGAAATTAAATAAAAAAAACATAAAGAAAAAACAAAATGGGAAATAATCGAAAATATAAAAAAATATTTTAAAATATATTAAAGTGTAAAAAACTCAAATAACGGAAACAAAAATAATAAAAAATTTAATTCTAGTAAAACAAGTAAGAGTGATATATTCGGCTATGCCGAATGCTTTATACCCTTCACCACGTATGTAAATCTAGTTTAGGGAAGTAACTTCAATAAAAAAAAAAGAAATATTGGGATGACAGAGAATTAAAAAATTTGATATTTTAACATTTCCTGAAAGATCTCTTCAAAAGCTTTTAAATGATACCCATATTGATGTCTTAAAAAATATGGAACACAATCGTACTTTTTATAAAAATTTCAGAGACCCATAATAAAATGTAGGCGAGCGCCAATTTTTTTATTAGATAATTTTTTATTTCTCTATCACCGTATTTATTTTTTATTTTTTTTTTGTTTAATTGGAGTTACTTTATTGTAACAAATGATATGGAAAAATTAGAGGCAGCCATAATGTTTTGCCCACTGTCTCGAAGGACACGGACCGATCTGGCCGATTTTCAATAGCAAAATTTTTGAAAATATGTCAAATCGATTGGGGTATTTAAATTTTTTCTGGCTCATTTACTGCCTTCATAAAGACTCAGATAGGAATCGGAAATGTATATTGTAGAAATTGCAAACGGAATGACATCTTTTCGACGTTTTTTAGTAAAGAGTATAAAAATAGCAATTAAAAAAAAAATAAATATATATATATATATATATATATATATATATATATATATATATATATATATATAACCTACAACTAAAACTCGACAAAACTTTTTTAAGTTTCTGCAAAAAGTCGCATTTATAAGATATGATTGAAGCTCCCCAACAATTTAACAAAATATTAAACCTTAAGACGTATTTCACAAAAGAAATAAAAATTCACCTTACAAAATTATTAGTATTGTAACAAAAACAAGATCTGGCAACCCTTACATATCTGAAAACAACCGTGTTGTTGTCCGAATGTGTGTGGTAAAAAACAGAGAGGTGAATAAAGTTACTTCCACGAGTGGTGTGTGTATAGAATAATACGACATTTAACTGACAAAACCTCATTGATGCTTGCTGTAGGATAGAAGATCATGTGTTCGAGCCCAGCATCGGACATGAGTGCACAGGAAAAATAAAAGTGTTAATAGTTTAGTGGTAAGCAACAGTACAAGCCTTTAGTAGAGAAAAGGACTGTTATTGTGTGCAGTCGTGTCAGATAATTTAATAAAGATGTAATTTTAATTTTGAGTAGCAGGTAATTTTTAAATCTACCTTTATAATAAAGTGAAGGAGCTCTAGCTGTTAGCTTACAGAAGTAACAGAATATGTGACAGATGTGTTGTTTGGCTATTGGATAAAAAGGGATGACTGGCCTGGATATTACGCTGTACATATAGATGGGTTTATATCACTTATAGACTTCTTACACTGACTAATATCTCGGCGAAACGGATGGAAGATGTGGAAAATGTCAAACATTCGTTTACATTGACAACATTTAACATCTAACATCTACCATCAACCCAGCTATCAAGAACATATAATTAAACGACGCATAGTTTTTGGTAGTAAGAATAATATTTAAAAAATTGATTTCGAGGACATATTCATAATTGGACTAATTGTGACTTTAAAAGAATAAACTCAGTTATTAATGTGATGGATTGAAATAATTGAAAACCATCCTGGAAGAAAAAAACAAAGAAAAGTTTTTAGTGGACATAAGTCTGTTTTTAGATCACAATACAATGGATTATGAACATTTATTTCAATAAATACTTATATTTTCAAGAGCCGCTATGAAACATTTTGAGAGAAAGATTTCCAAAATAAATAAAAAAATATAAAATAAAACACATATTTTTTTTACTTGATTTTTTATACACCGTTTTTATTTAATTAAAAATTTCAAAATTTTCCAAGCTCAAGATCACCTAATAATAATAGTTTTAATACTTTAAAATTTACCAAAATTTATTTATAAATAAATTTAAACACAAAAACTTTGTGTGCCGCTCACGTTTGTACAAAAAAAAAAAAAATAAATAAAAAAAAACAAAAAACGTAACTCGTAAACGTAAACGTATTACAATTCGTTTTTACACAATAATTTTAAAAACAGCAATTGTAGCCATTGTCTGGGTAGGACTAAAACAATTCAAGAAAAAAATATTTCCCGTCCTTTTTATAGAATTTTTTGTACATGACATAACTTTCGTTAAAGGGCTACAGACCCTGTACAAACAATCATTTAAATACGGTACTGTTTATAGCAAAAAGTTGCCATATTTTATCAACAACTAATCATATTCACCACTATGCTTTGAACTCAAATGAAACACTAACAACAACATCAGCAGCTATAACAATCCTCAAGAAGTTTTTTTTGTAATATTTTTGCTTACACAGAAAGAAAAACATTTAACTTTTTTTAACAGTTCTATCTTTTTTTTTAATAATTTAAATACATTTTTCTTAAAAACGAAAGCAAAATCAGAAGGTTTTCAAATTAGTTTTTCTAACTTTTTTGCACTTGTTCTACAGCAAATTTTCAATTACAATTTTATATATATTTTTTTCCTGTGTTGCTAAACGCTGTTACTGTTGTGCTTATTGTCAACGTCTTTTTTGTGTAGCTAAAAAACTTGTTTCTAAATAATTCATGTGAATAAATACTCTGCAAGTTGCTACGAAAAATATGTTTAAAAAGAAAAGAAAATATTTGCTGGAAAAAAAACATAAAAATAAATTGTTAAATAAACGAAAACAAAGTTTGTCTTAATCCTTTGTCCTTTTTTTTTTCTTTTCTGCTCCAAATCCTTTTCAAGCTGTTCATATTTAGATGTTGCATTTGGTGGAGACGTTTGTGTGTTAGAAAAGTTTATAATAGAAAGAAAATAACTGTTGACAATTTGTTGCTGTTGGCATTTATTTCTTGTTATTATTGTTAAATTTTTATGTATTTCATTTCTCAAAAACATATGCAAAGTTTTGTTATTAAAATTTAAATTAACTTACTCGAACACACAACGTAACACAAACAAATTCAATTATTCTTTTTATATCGGGCATTTGATGTTGACAGTTAAACAGTTAAATGAACGCAGCGGATTTTTGGTTAAATGTTGCCACACCAAATTATCTCAGTATGCATTCATTCATGCAGAAGGGTTAGCATAAAAATAAAAATAAATATGTGGCGATTAATGAAGGGAACAACGAAAAAAGGCTTCGAATTATATGTGGATTTCGTCAAATTTAATTTATTGATTATGAATATAGCAAAGAATGCTGATAACGATTGTAGCGATCCACCAAATGCTGCTTATTGTTCCTATTTTCTTAAAAAATTCACACAAAAAATTCTTAATAATTTTTCATTTTTAAGCCGAATAAAACATATTTTTTGATCGAAATTAAATGTTATAGCGAGAACGACAAAATAACGCCACATTTATTTAAGTAAAACCACAAATTTAGACCGTGATTAACGACCAAGGCGTGGTTCAACGCACAGGTGCTCTTCACTCAAAAGAAAAAGAATAAAGAGTTCCTATCTCTTATAAAAAAGTTACTTTAATCGAAGACATTGAGCTGAAGATACGGAAAGCAAAAATGATCTTGCATCCAATATACAAAACAAACAATTAATTTCAGTTGGCTCGCCAAGGCAGGAAGTTTAATAACTGTATCTCCACCCATATTTTTCGAGTTATGGGCCTCTGAACTTTTTATAATAAAGTACGATTGTGCACTATATTTTTTAAAATATCATTGGCATCTTTCAATAGCTTTTAAAAATATCTTTCAAGAATTACTTAATGCTGAACCCATTAAGAGCCGGTGATATTTTTATGTAAAAAAAAATTTTCTTGTTTTTTAATCCTCTGTCATCCCAACATTTGTCTTTTTGATTGAAATTACTTCACTAACACTAGATTTGACTACATGTTGAAGGGTACATAAGATTTGGCATAGCCGAACATGATACTCTCATTTGTCAGAATTCCTTTTGTTTTTTGTTCAAAAGTACCAAAAATTCAGTTATTTTTAGACGAATCTAGAAATTAATCTCTGTTATCTATTTCCATTTATTAACATGACACACAACGCTGACGCTCTTTATAAGATATGAGCGTTAAAAATAGGCGCTATACAACATTGCGCTTAACGCCCTGGTTTTGGATGGTCTATAAGATTTGTAATAATTTTAAAACATTTTTAAAATCAAATGTGTACAGATTTTTTCCGGCCCTTTATTATGAAAAAAATTTGTGTTTTGTACTTTCTAGTGATCGCAAAATTCTTTCTCAATTTTGGTTTACTACGCCCTAGAAATTACGCACACCTTTTTAATAACTCAAGAAAGCTACGAAAAGGAGGGAAAATACAACTCTGCAGACAACTCGATTTTCAATCTTTATTTTTCGGGAATGAGCCAAACGTGCGTTTAATAGTATCGACCTTTTTTCCCTTCACAGAGTTCATTATTATGCAATAAAAATATATTTATCCTCGAAAAGCCGTTTAGATTGATTGTTGTTAATTTCCATTATTTCCATCACACGACGATTTTCTTTAACAAATGCTAAAGACTGAGGGAACTCATGGCATCCACATCCAAACTGCAGTATTAGAGTTTCGCAGACCTCTTTTCAGGCAAAAACATCAGCTGTATTGGTTTTTATCTTTGCCAGAGTTGAAAAAATAAAAACCTTTAAATAGAATCAGCAGCCATTAAACTTATTAAAGAAAAAATGATTTAAGTAGTTTTGAACCATTTTTATTTTTTAAACATTTTAAGTGCCCTTATAAATTGCTACTACTTGTGCAGTTTGAATGCAATAATAATTCTTATTTAGTTCATAATAAAAAGAAATTTTTTAATTTAAAAACAATCAATTTAAATCAATTGAGTCCAAGCTGGCATTTCTCAAAATACTAAAATAACTGTAAGCCCCTCGTACCACCTTAAAAAAAAACGTATTTATAACATTTTCAACTTAATTTCTCAAATCAAATTATACTTACATCTACAAAAGTTCTTAAATTAAGTTCAACAAATATGGCCTTAATAACTAAAGGCTGCGCAGTTTCCATCATCATCAAACGTATGTTCTTTTGAATTTTAACCGGAAATAAATACCAGGGGCAAGAGTAGAGAGCATAGCGAAATT
Source organism: Cistogaster globosa (assembly GCA_937654795.1). Lineage (NCBI taxonomy): Eukaryota > Metazoa > Arthropoda > Insecta > Diptera > Tachinidae > Cistogaster > Cistogaster globosa. Next base: position 86,680,385 of record OW569407.1, on the reverse strand, counting down.
CTTCATTCTATAGAGAAATAGATTACAACATAAAATTCAAAATAATAATTATATTTTATATTATTTAATAATGAGTCGTTAAAACTTGTATCAGTAGGTCTGCCATTAAAGCTTTCAATCCAGTTTTAACACAACAAATTAGATTTTTTTTCATGGTGTTGCATTACGTCTGGACTTTTGAAAAGCTCAGAAACCATCCCGATGCAAAATCGTATGCAAGTAAATAATGGCAGACTTTAAAATAACTTATTAAAGGGAATCTTCTTTCTTCTTATTCTTATACCCAACAAATTTTTATTTACTTTAAATAGCAAAATTAGTTGATCGTAAGTGTTTCATTATCTTCAAGCCCACTCGAAGTAGTGACAATTTTCTTTTCATCATTTTCACAATTAAGACAACCAACCCCTACTACTTCACGGTTTTTGATATTTCTGCATCAAAATAAAATCTCGAAAATTTAAAGGGTTGTCCGGCAGAGAGAGTTAAATTGTTTATTGTTAATTGTTTTATTGTTTATTATTGTTTTAGTTCATGGACATGATGTCTTATATTACATAACTTATATCGATGTTCCTTCTTTAAAAGTCGTAATTCGATGCTTCCTTCAGACTGATTAAATAAAATGTTTTTGCTTTTTACTTATCAAACGAAAAGTTACTCCCTTAACCGATTTATTTTAATTTTCCTTCTTAGTCTTTCAAAATTCCTAGTGACAGTCTCTTCTTTGCCGAAATTTTTACTTAATAAAGGCATCCATCTTGAAATCAATTTTCGAAAGGTTCGGCGAGATTTGAACTTATCTTGTTTGGCATACAGTCAGGAACTTTAGCCAGTCCAGAAATGAGTCTAAGATTCTTGCCTTTACGATATTCTGTTAAACATAGAGGTGCTTAATTAAACCCATCATTTGCCACTCAGCAATTATTTAACATTTCACTCACGGCTTCTGGGACTTGAACTCACGGTCTTATTTTCTATTTACCAACAATGCAAGCACCTACTAATGTGGCTGTTTTACTATTATAATTCAACTCTATTTATCGAAGACACAATCCAACTTTTAAACAAAAGAAAATTTGACGTACTGATCAAGAATTTCCCCAGTTATTTAAATTGGTAATTTTTTATTTTTATAAAAAAAAAAAACTTGACAAATTCATAAAAATATTTTTAAGTTACATGTAGTCATATGTCTGCATATGTCTGTGTAACTTTTATAAATCAAAAATATTAGGCCCTCCTACGGTTGTCGAAGTCGTAACGAAAACGTTAAAATATGGCAACGCTCCCTGCTTGTTTTACATATATTTAGCTTAAAGAATTCAACTTCGAATTCGAGAACCGTTATAACGACTTTTTTCTGTGAATTTTGTTAAAGCTATTTGAACACTTACACTCTCCGTTATCAGTGTTGCATTCCAGTGATACAACCACAACATAAATGACAAAACAAATATATAATTGACATAAAAGATATAATCCATCTTTGAAGGATTCTCAAATTAAAGAAGAAAAAAATATTAAAAATTAAATGTCAATTAAAAGTCATTAAGAACTTACTCCTGCTACAATGGCATAAAATAGAAAACAAATTAAAACTGAAAACATAATAAAATCCAAAAACACAGGTATCCTTATCAATGTTTCTAACTCCTTGCTAAACCTTTAATATGAGAAAAATAAAAAATTATAATCAAATCAAATATTTATAAAAAATTAAATTATAAATTACCATCTTAATTCAATTTGTTCACGAACAAAAAATTCACACATTTTTTTATGCCAGTAAAGTAAATCTTTTTCGGGTAGTGACTTCATTTCCTCGATAGTAAGATTTAAACCCAATTTACTAAGCTGCTCCCAAGAAATTTAATTGATCAAAAAATATTTATTAAAATTATAATATTTTTTACTTACATCATAATTCCTTAGCCTTTTGTTTATAACGGCATATTTTAAAACGATATATTTCATTAAAGACGTGACAAATGTGTGCCAACATGGCATGGTACTAATGCCAAGAAACATGGCATAAAAAGGTCCACAATAGCCCAATATGAAATTGTCATACATCTGGCCAAACGGATATAATCGAAATAGTAAAATGGCCTGAGGCTGTAAAAAAAATATATTCAATATTTTCATAAAGCAAAAACAACAATAAAAACATTCTTAAGGCAAGTAAATATTAATATAACAAATAAATAAATTATTTTTATTTTTTTGTTGTTGCAGCATTCATTGGACTGGCTCTTATTCACACATACATTAATAAATAACTTAAACTAGCTACCATATCTTTCCGTATAAAAAGATCCTACGCGTTTTAACTCGTTTACAAATAGAAATAACTCTACATGAAAAAATTTTAAAATTCGATTAAAGGCTGGCCCAGAATTAATGCAAGAATTAAAATAACTTTAGCATTAATATGGGTCATGTTCGTTATGGTTTGGCTTAATCACCATTATATTTCTAAAGAGTTAAATATCGCCCATGAAGCGGGTTGTTACTATTCTATTTTTCTAGTTCTTAAAAATAGATTAGTCAACAATAACTGCTTAACAAAGAAAAAAAAACGTTATTTCTATTATTATTTACTTTTATCGAACCATTAAAGCCGAAAAACAAATTTAAAAAATTCATCAAGATAACACTTGGGTGCAGTCTTGATGCACGAAATGTTTTTTCCAAATTTTAAGAATTATTTTTTTGCAAAGAGCTTATTAAAGTTGAAGATTTCCTGGATAAAACATGGCTGTAAATTTTTAGAAAAAAATTAATACAAAAAAAAAACAAAAACTGCGGGTAATGAGATCATCCATACATGAGATGCAACTTAAAAAAAATCAGTTTTCTTTATCAATAGTTAAAGTATCTGTAAAACAGTTTAAAAGCTTGATTTTGTCTAAGTCAAGTGACTTTTTACATCCACAAAAACTGATTTTTAACCGAATTTTAAAAAGAAGGAGACTATCAATTCGACTCAATGTTGGTTTTTATGTTTGAACCTGCAGAACACAATTATTTCTATACTGATTTAGAAAAATTTTTGTAAGTTGATAGATTGTGCTTACAGATTGTTGTCGTATTAAAAACAGTTTAAACAGTCTAAAAAATTAAAGGGTGTCGCCATACACCATACATGTTTTTTAAGTGTATTGTGAACCGTAAAAAAAGCTTCTTTAAAATTAAAAAAAATACGTATTACTACAGCTCCTTATGACAAAAAGTAAATTGGACAGGATGTCGATTACTATGACAGCTATTTATTATAGTGTAAACATTTAAAGTTATAAATTAAAGACTGTCCGAATAGTTGATGTTAGTTGATGTATGTGGCCCAACTTTTGAACCATTATATACAGACAGTTGAAATTTACAATGAACCTGTTTTGCTAAGTTCGCTATAACAACAAGTCTCAAATTTGAATTTTGAAATTAAAGGGAGTGCCCATATTTGAAGTAAATTGACCTGTATGGCCCTATCGCTAGAACTGTCCTATACAAACCGTTATATTAAATAGAATGTTCTCAACTTTGTGTGGTGTATTAATATTTAAAATTAGAAATTAAAGGCTGCCCTTATGGCTGTAATTTGAACGCTTAGAATTTAAACAAATTTTGTTTTACTGTGTCAGCTAAATTTTTTAATCTGCATTCATATTTTGTTCTACAAGATATAAAAGAACTTAAAGCAATATTTCTCGAATATAATAGAATATAATTAATGTATATTTATACAGTAATTAATTAATTAATGTATAATTACCGTCCTAAATAAATATGATTTTGAGTGTGTCTGTTTTGAAGTCGTTTTTGTTTTCAAGTATTATTTAATAAATACATAAAAAGCAAAAACTATTTTAAAGAGATTTTCCTGATTCTAAGAATTGACTTACATTCGACATGAAAACTGCATGGTAAAAGCACTCAGCGCTTACAACAATTCCTCCAACAACACAAGACATCCACATTGTAATCAATGTAATGCGTATATATTTAACAGCTTTTGCCAGCATTATTTTTTCTTCTATATCAGTAACGGCAAAGAGTTCAGTAATATCCTTATGAAGGAATTTAACCATGCGAACGACTCCTGTAAATGAATTATTGAAATTCTTCTTAATAAAACAAGAAATATTTCACAATTCTTTTTTTTTTAACTTACGTTTTCTTTGAAAGAATGCATTGGCCGTAGCAATCGCAATGGACAAATATGTGAGTGCTGTGGCACAACTAATTGCTCCTTGAGCCAAGTTATTAGACCCTTTTGAAATTTTAATACAAGAACCTACGAGTAAGCAGGATACTAACGCGTAAGAGGCAATAAATATGGCTGCCCTGCTTAAATGAAAACGTTTATTTTTTTGATGTTTCGATACGATATAACCAAAAGATCTCAAGCATTTCAAATGCAGGCTGATTAAAGGATTTTCAAAAACTTCTTCTGGCACTTCTAAATCTTGTAACTTAACCATTTTTATTAATTTTCAAGCTGCTGGCTTACGGCTGACTTCCTTTATTAAAAGCAAAAAAAAATAAGTAACAAACGTCTGCGAAGGACTTTTCAATTCACAATGAAAAATATTTAATTCAAATAATTAAAATCGGCACAACAATTAATAAATATTACAACAATTACACAATTATAGTTAAATACAATTTGTTTTTAATAACTTTCTCATATTTATTTATTTAAATTGTGTTTGCAATTATTTATTGTCACACCTTATCGCTACAGTTTTTGTTCAATAAATATTTAATAACAGATTCTTATGTTTTTTTACAGTTGTGGTTCTTCATTCAATACAACGGGTTCGCCATCTAATTTTTTTATTGTTGGCAATCGTTTTATACACTCAAAGCGCCATGTAGCCTCATCTAGACCATCGGCTATGGGATTTCCAACAACAACTAAATCCTCCAAGGACTCTAATTCTTGTAGGCGACAAAATTCTGCCCAATCTTTTATAAGATTGTTACTGATGTAGAGAACTTTTAAATTGCGCAAAGCAGCAAGTCCTTTTAGTTTCTCAACAAGATTATAACTAATCCAAAGTTCTTGAAGTGTTTCAGCAACTGCTTCCTAATTTTTTTTTTTCGAAAAGCAAAGTTTTATTTAAAATTAGTCTTTTTAAAAAAATGATTTTAAATTTTATAACTAAATATAAAATAATTATCCAAAGAAAGTTTAAACAAAAAGTCGACTTTTATAAAAATCAGCAAATTTGGAAGAAAATAAAATTTTTGCATTTTCTGAGAAAAAAGTTGGATATTTTGAATATAAAATTAATTTCTGTGAAAAAAACACTTCATAAAAAATATCGATATTAAAAATAAAAGGACTTTTTAGAAAATAGAGGAGATTTTCTGATACAGGGAATTATTTGGAAACATTTTGCAACAAAGTTTTTTTTAAATATAAAATAAATGTTTTTAAAAAACAATTTATTTAAGAATAAAACCCTCTTTAGTTTTTTGAAAAAGAATGAACTTTGCTAAAGAAAACAGACTTCTTAAAGAAAGAAGCGAAAGGAAGGACATCTTGTAAAACAAAATACTGTAAAAAAGAATTGTTAGGGTGAAGAACTATTTGCGAAAAAAAGGTAATTTTGATCAAAAAATTTGTTTTAGGAAAAGTGTAATTTCTGTGAAAAAAATACTTCATGGAAAAGAGGAGATTTTCTGATACAGGGAATTATTTGGGAACATCTTGCAAGAAAAAATTTTTTAAATAGAAAATAAATGTTTTTTAAAATAATTTGAGAAAAAAATGAACTTTGCTAAAGAATAATTTTTGTGAAAAAAAAACTGTTTTTGTAAAAATACGCACCTTTTGGGTTAGAAGTGTTTTTTTAAGCTACTTTTTGGTGGCAAACAAATTTACTTTTTGCAAAAACGGGCCTTTTTAAATAAAAAAAAAATACTTTTTGTGAAAAGGAACTATTTGAGACTCTATAAAAAAGGAACTTTTCGAAATGAAAAAGTACTCTTTTGTAAGAAAAGAAATTTTGGAATTTGAAAAGCAACTTTTTATAAAAAAAAACTTTTTGGTGTTTTTTTTTCCAAATAAATCTTGGAAATAGAATTTTTGGATTATAGACAGTGCCTCTTTATCTAAAAGGTACTTTTTGTGGACAAAATGACTTCTTGTAGAAAAAGATTTTTTTTATTTAAAAAAGTAATATTTGCAGAAAAAGAAATTTTTTATAATAAAAGTAACGGAAAAAAAATTTGTAAAAAATTAAAATTGTTTAAAAAATTCCGCTTTAGGATAAAGGTAAAATACTCGCATAAAATTATTTTTTTTTCAATATTTTACTTTATTTTATTTTTTTTTTTTTTTTTTTTTTGTAATTCACTACACTAAATATAAAAGATTTCTTTAATTCACCACCTTTTGTTAACTTTTAAAATTTAAGCATTTTACTTACTAATCCCGATATTTGCTTTATATAATTTCTTGCCAGTGATAAAACTCTTAGGTTTTTCATGCCATTTAAACCAAAAATCTTCTCGATCATATTGGTTGATAAGCTTAAACGTCTTGAAACACAAATAAAAGAAAAAAGTTGCTGCATCACAATTTTTGTTTTTAATAAAAACCACATTTCACATTTGTTTACTCACTCGCAGTTAACTAATGAACTCAAAGTGTTGTCCATTTTCTCTATGGGTGGCCATTGAAATTGCAATTCTATTACGGAAGCTTGTACAGCTGATTGTTTTTCCCGTTCTTCCCAACGTTTTAGAGCCTCCTTGATAGTTGTAGCCTTTGACATTTTCTCAAAAACTTGAACGCTTATTAAATATTTTAAGCAGCAAAAGTCAATTTTATTTGTTAAATTAAAAATATTTAACTGTAAAAAAGACTATTGTCAATAGCAACCGCTACCAAGTTGTTACAATTTCGTTAATATTATTGTTGCCTGAAAGTGATTGTTAAGGATGTAAAAGGTAGCTGCTATACCCACAGCATTGACAACTGTCTTTTTTCAGAAAATTGTTCCTATAGTAAAAAACATAATTCAAATTTCTTTAACTAAATGAGAATTACAAAATCCAAAGAAATCATCGCTCTTAAGTTATTTATGAAATTAAAAATTTTATAAATTAATTGTCATTGCCATTAAAAGGAATCTATTTTTCTCGCTATTTTTTTTTTTTTAATTATTATTGATTTTATACTTTTTTGTGATGAAACCTAAAATTTTCAGTTTCATTGATAACTTGATTTAATTTCATTTTTAGTTTACATTTCAACGATATATTTTGGTTTATTTTATTAAGATTTATGGTGATAACTCGTTTGTTACGTTGAAATTCTAGATTTTTTACAAAACCTTGATTTTTTGTGATTTTGAATTTTATATTTATTTAGCTTTTTGAACAAACTTAAGGGTTTTGACAAAATTTTAATTTTTATTGAAACTTACTTAACTTGTTTAATCAAGTTGCTGCCCTTATGAAATACAAACAAAAAATTTTAACACTTCAGTAAATACAAATATTATTACTCCTGGTTTTATTTAATTTTAATTTTTTTTAATATTTTTGAAATAAAAAGAAACTGAAAAATAAAAGGTTAAAGCTACCCCCCATTAAACTATAGTGAAACTTAACGTCTGTCGGTCTTTCCAGTTCCTCGCTTGCCGGAATATAAATGTTTGGGCATCTTGGTGCCAATAAAGCGATCAGCTTCACCCTTGAGACATAAGCGTCCAACTTTCTTGGCAATAGCTTTCTTGGCCATAATCTGTGCTTTCTTCTTCATGATAGGATTCTTAATTCCCATTGAATCACGTGCCGGTTTGCGCTTCAATGGCTGGCCTGTCTTCTTTACAACAGCTGACGATTCTTTGTCCAAGAGCGGTTTCTTGATTTCTTTCTTGGAACCGACAGCAATTTGGGCACGTCTTAAATCGACCACAGATTTTGTAAAGTTGGCATTAGACGAGCCGGACATATCGACGCCAAGATTCTCCATAGTTTCCACCAATTTCGAAACAGAACGAACACGCACCTTGGGCTGTTTGTGTCTGGGTATAATGGGTTTGTTTTTGCGTGGCTGCAAACGTTTTTCGTCGCGTAACATAAAACGTTTTTCACGTATCTTCTTGGCCATTTCACGTATCTCTTTAAGTGTTTCATCCATAGACATGTCGGGCAAATCGTAAACACCACCTTCTTCACGTATACCCTCGGCTCTTTCAAGCTCTTCCAATTTCTCAAATATATCGGGATCAATGTAATCGGCAATATTATGTCCTTCCCAGAATTCGGGTATAACGTCGTAACGTTCTTCTTCAGGAATTTCAGTATAATTCTTTTTCAGATCCAATGTGTAATCATCACCCATTTCTTCTTCGATTTCCTTTTCCAATTTACGTTTACGTTCAGCCTTGGCAGCATTTTTTTCCAATCTAGCCAAAGCCTGTTCAGGTATACATGGAGCTCTAACCTTATCATCTCTAGGTGCTGGCATAGCCACATGTAAGCGATTTAGAATGTTATCAACCTTCTTGGTGCGCATCTTTTGATCTACTCGGTAGGATAGTAAACGTTCACAGGCTTCTATTTTCACCTCCATTACACCGGTCTCTTGAACTGTGGACATAAGCATAACGGGCACAGCCTTATCTTCCTGTAATTTTTCAATTAGTTGTCTCTTTTCAGCGGGCAAGTCCTCCACACCGATAATGTCAATTTTATTTATGACCAGTATCAGTGGTTTGTTCGTGAAAAGAGGTTTGATGCTTTCGAATAACTTTATTTGTTCCTCTAAGGAATGACCGCAATGTTCTGAAATGTCCATGAAATATAAAATACACGCTCGTAAGTGGGCCAATGCCGTAATGGCTTGCATTTCAATAACATTGCGTTCTTCCAAAGGATGATCCAATATACCAGGAGTATCAATTACCTAGAAAAAAAGGAAAAATTAGTGCCCTGTATGTTAATTTTAAATGCTATTTTTAAAGGCTTTAATACTTTTTCAAAACATTTTTTAAATTATTTAATGAAATCGTTGCTGTTTCGAAACTCACCTGCCATCTCAAATATTTATAATCTGTATGACCAATATACAGAGATTTTGTGGTGAAGGCATAAGGTTGGACCTCAACGTCAGCTCTAGTTATTTTGTTAATAAACGAAGATTTTCCAACATTAGGAAAACCACAAATAATGATCGTGCGTGAATAGGGATCAATAGATGGCAAACGCGATAAATGCTGACGTACTTGTTCTAAGTAAGTCAGATTAGAAGCTTGTTTCTTCATTATTGTGGCCATACGACCTAAAGCAGCCTTTTTTAACTGTTTACAACGATACAGGGAATCACCATATTTAAGCAAACGTACATAATCTTTTGCCACACTGTAATTAAAAGTAAAGAATAAATTAACGTTTATTTAAAATATAATTTAACACTTACTTGTCAATCAAATGACGAGCTGTATTCAATTGACCTAAAGCCAATTTATAATGATCCTTATCATATAAAACATTCATTAAGTCAGCATAAAAGGGATGTACGTCGTCTAGTTTTGGAAAATCTTGTATGATCTGTGAGAGACGATCGTGGAAATTTTGTTGCGTAAATTTTACTTTGCGCGTATAGAAAGCACGAATACGAGAGATTTTGTAACCTTTATGTACAACTGTAGGAGTCTTACGCTGGGTCTTCGACAGCATAATATCGATAAAGTCCTGGAAGGCATTATATTATTTAGGTTATGTATCTTAATCCATAGAGGTGCTCCAACGATTGTAATTAAGGCTTACCTTTGCTGGCGGAACCACCATTATTTTTTTAAAATTATACAAACTCATTTTGTATAATTTTTACCGTATTTTACTTTTTTATTTCACAAAAATAAAATAAAAACACACTGCTATCAAATGGAAACAACAACCACGAGGCCACAGATAACTATTCATCTGTGACGAGGCAGTGCAGAACCTGAAAAGAAATGTGCTGCCATATGTTTGAAATAAGATTTAAAAACAGATGTTCATATAGTTGCCCATATGAGTGAGGTGGCAATACAATTTGCCACTACACAGCATTGCCAGCTGAAAACATTTAAAATATTTTGATTTTCATATTAAATGGGTACTGAAATTCATCTATAGTTGGTGAATTGGATTATTAATTTATTATTATTGTGTACTTTTAAATAATTTACAAATTTTATAGGATATTATAATCATTGTGTCTATTGAGCGATTTATTTATTTTAATGAAAGGTTATTGTATAAATACAATCATTACTTCAAATAAAACAAAAAATGAAATAAAAAATATTTAAAAAAGTTTATAAGTTGCATTATTTAGGTATATTTATATACAGTTATAGTTTTGATACTCAGCAAATTCTTCTAAATGGAATTTTTGACATTAGCATATTAAAAAAAGAAATAAAAGAAAAGGTCTTAATATTTCCTTATATTTAATTAAACTTTAATGTAATAAAAACTGTGTTAAATTACTTATTACTTTCGTCAAAATTACACGAGGTCCATAATTCACATATAAATGGTAATTTTTGATTACATTTTACAGTCACCCAGCTACGTTTTGCAGTAATGGCTACACAACTGCTATTTGCATAATCTGAACTATAAATATTATAAAAATAATATAAAATAATTTAAATAATAATAAATAATTATTTTAAACCTTAATTTTGGATTTCCCGGCTCCCAAGCTCGGTAAGCAAAACATTTTAAATTTTCTTTTTCAATATTAAAAAAATCAATATTAGAAGACCATGTAGAATTATATTGTAGGCCAACATATGCCAAATATACCATGACTTTACCCTGTAATGCCTGCTGTTCATTGTATTTGCCAATAAGACCAGCTAAGGCTTCCGTTCGTTTCTGCGAAGCAACATGAGCTAATGTTCCACAATGTTGTTGCGAATGGTGACATTTTAAAGTAGCATTTCGATATGTTTCTGGAATTGTATGAAGCATAAACAAACCAACTTCTGATATGCAAATTGAATCCGAAGGTGCTGAAATTATAAATACATTAAAAAAAGTTGTTAAATAATTTTTACACCTACCCATAGGTTTCTCGTAGAGAGAATAATAATCAAAGGCAGTGTCGTTTATAATTGTTTTAAATGTATCATTTTCTGGGCACTGAAGTATATGACAATTAAAATACAGATGGGATTGAGGCCAATAGTGATCACGAAAACTTTTGCGATCTGCAAATAATTACGATCTTGAGGCTAGAAACTTATTAGCTTGAATCCAATTTGCAGAGTTTTTACACAAAATATGGAAAAACAAAAATTATTTTTGTAAGTGTGATGTTATGTTCTGTTCTGTTATGTTATATTATGGTATGTTATGTTATGTTATGAGACGAAATATGAAAAAATCCGGTTTGAAGTTTTACATTTGTAGCTTCAGTTCAAAAATTTATTTAAATGCTATATAAAACTACTATAAATCATATTTTGTTGAACACTAAAATTAAAAAATGACATTTTATTTTAAGAGCTAATAGTTTTAAAATTAGGTTCATCATAATAAAACTACTTGCGACCCTATTTTTGTAATAGAATATATGTAATAGTTTTAACAGCCAAGTCAAAAACCCAATCGCCAAAAATCCACCTCCATGGTACATTTATCATAGACACAAATCAAATATTTTAGTCTACAATTTTAAAATAATTCACCTCAAAGGTTTTTTGCAATAAACAATCTTTGATTAAAATAATCTACAGGAATATTGAATTAAATTAATAAATTTTTAAAGAATATCGTGCTATTTTTTATCCCGATTAAATTATTAAATCACTGATATTATTATTAAGATAAATATAAAAAAAAATCAATATATTCGATCTGAAACATTAATCTTAAAATTTCTTTTTACACAAATCACTTTTTCTTTAAAATACGTTAACAAATGTTCTAAGCGATTGTTGACCAGTTTCAATTTTGCTTGATTAACAATTTCTTCAAAATAATTTTATAAATATTAAAAGACATATTATTTACCAACACTTTGCTTAACAAATCTCTGCCTTGGTGAATAATTTAAAGCTAATCCTTTGTATTTTTTAGCCAACTCTATGCAAGCCTCTAAACTGTCTACGTTGTCTATGAATAATCTTTCCTTTAAAGATCTTTGAAAAGATTTCCATAAATAAAATCTAAATTTTAAATGAAATTTTAAATCACAGCCGCTGTCAGCCATTAAAATTAAAAGCGGTATATTTATGAAGAAAATAGTTTCAAAGATAAACTTAGAAAACAACATTTTATACTTTGCGCTTTACTAAGAACAAAATGAATTTGTTTAAGTTACTTTTATTAATATTTAAAAAAATATTTTATTAGGAATATATAAACTTTACAAAATTTGCAAATTTTTATAAATGACTTTAATTAGTATAAATATGTTTAATATAAATATATGTTAAAGTATAATTTAAATTGCTTAAATAGTGAATTGTATTTGTTATTAAATTGTCTGTTTTTATTGTTATGTTTTCTTTACATTTGACACATGGTTGACATTAATGTGTTTTGACATTTATTTATAAGCTGTTATTGTGCAAAGCACCTCACAAAAAAAAATTTTATTGTTATCTATAATTTTAAAAATATGTATAGAAATTTATTTAGCAGAAATTATATTATTTTTAAATAACTTATTTTAAGCGGCCCAGCTCTAGTAAAACATTTTTAAGTTAATGTTTTCTTAATAAACTTTATAATGTTTTAATGAAGCAGGGCCGTTATTATTAATGACAAAAAATTATTTATAAGTTTTTAATTATCAGCTTAACTTACATATGTGGTTGTTATTAAGGTTATTAACTCTATTATTGTTAAGCCGATAATTTTAACTAGTGTTAATTCTATAAAATGGACGTTTAGATAAGGTGAGTTGTTTCATTTTTACCACTTCTTAATATATGAAAGACTTGATTTTGTTTTCTTTTTAATTGGTCGAAATACCAATCACTACCAATTACTATAATATATTAGGTGCGTTCTCGTACTCAATTTTGGGATCCCGCGGGATCCCAATGTTACCGAAAACTGTTCCCGTACTACAAGTTTGGGTAGAAGAGAGAGCTTTTGAGATAATAAAATTCTTCTTCTTTATGCACGAAACAGCCCAGACTTTTTCTTTGGGTAAGTTTGTGTAAACTAAAAAACAATCAGCTGATTGAAAAGTAAACAGTAGCAAATACAAAAAATTCTATGTTTCATACACGCAAATGTTTCGCAAAACTGTTATTTGTAAGTTTTATTCCTATAAATATTAAAATAAATTCAAGAACATACAAAATGTTTGTGTTTTTATGTTTAATATAAACAACTGCATGTATATTTTGCTCGACATCTTGTTTTGGGATAGAAATTTGGTTTTTTGTGTTCCCGTACTTTCGGGCATTTTTCTCTTTAATTAAAATTAATTTATGTTTTCTCTCATTTTACCGAACTTTACCCAAAAAGTACGGGAACGGAGCTATTTTTGGCCAAGTACAATAGTACAAAGCAAAATAAGACTCTTCAATAGCGAAGAATCAAATAAAAATGTTTTACATTTTTAACTTACCAAGCTTTCAAAATTATAAGTTTCTTCTTCTTCTTATTTTTTTAATTCATAAATGTTCTACAACATCAGGCGGCAGATTATTATTGAAATCAAAATTTAAAACTCTATGGATACCAAATGCTGTAGTTTTTTCCCCAGACTTTTTTAAATATAAAAACAAAGAAAGGCTTATAATTGCACTTTTTTTATTTAAGGAAAAGGTTTTTGTTCCTAAATTGAGTCAAGTGAACAGGCTGGAAACCTGAAAAAGTAAACAAGTGGTCTGCAAAAACATGAAAATTATCTGGCTTAAAGCAATATTTTGTAAAATAAAACCTTAAATTTGTAATTTTGCTTACGTTTGAACCAGTCGCTTGACAGTGGAATCAATAAAATCATCAAAAATGATGTCTGCAATTGCTATGAAACCAGGCCTATGTCTGGACGAAATAAAAAAATAAAACTTTTTCAATAAAAGCAGTATTATCTAAAGGCCGAGATTTACTGTCCTAAATAATCGCACGATTTATTTAAAAGATAATCCAACAAATTCTGTTTTACTCAGAAATATGGTAGGATGGATTTTAAAATGCAACACTGATCGCACAGAAATGATCAGTTTTTTATTTTTTTATTAACAGAAAGTCGAGCAAAACTGTAAAAAAAACAGTAACACTTAAGCACCTTAATTCCACAGTAATTTATTTTCAGTTTACGTTTGATTTCTGAAAGACCTATCGACTAAATCTGACAATAAATTAAACGCAAGAAAGAACATCAGGCCTTTTTATAGGTTTTTCTTCCGAGAGCTAAGCGTTATCGCATGTGCAAATCATATGTTTTTGAATTTTGTAATATTTCCTGTAACGACAGCTTAGTTAAAGTTAAATAGTTTGATAAACTATTATGATCTCAAAAGAATATATATTGTTTCGCTGTACGTTCGTATAATGTCCGAAGAGCTCATTAAACTCTAGGCGTCTCTTTTGGACTTTATGATAAAAAAAAACAATTTTATCTAAACGGATAACGTCTTGTTTACCACAGCTTTGAGTAATAAAGGGCAACAAAAACTTTACAACTTGTAGATGTGAACTTTACTTGCAGTATTTGAAGTGGTGAAAATGTAACTTTCACAGTGGCGGAAGACAATAAAGTTGTTTTTTGTTTATAAAACTATAGATCGACTGGTATTTTATCTCTTATGTATGTGAAGTAAATTATTACTTAACCTCAATTTTCTACTGGGTCCATGACTTATTATTAGATCTAAACGTTAGATTAGAATTAGTCGTTGGATTTGTTTAATATTGGACGTGTCTTGAAAAAAAATTTTTTAAGTTGTTTGTAAAACAATAGATTCTCTAGTGCAGGACAGATCAGATTTCTTTTAAAGAAATCGTGCAATATTGTAAGTTAAAGAATCACGACCTTTGAAGAAAAAGGAATCTTCTTTTGCTTAAGCCCTGGTATTCTTTATTCTATGAAACTTTTTAAAAAATATGGCAACATTTTTTAAATCTAACATCCAAACCTTAATTTAGCGCGTAAAGCCTAGTCTATCTGCCAATAATTCTCATGACCATACAAATTGTATGAAGCAAGCGTCAAAACTTAGCAATTGAAAAATCCAATTTTGACAGTGCGTTACGAAGTGAAGTTGGCTGCTTCTCAGTTTGTTTTTGTTTTTTGTTTAAAAGTGATGATAATTTAGTTATTTACAGGGCAATTTAGCTCTTTTTTATTTCTATACAGTGAGTTTTATAAAATAAAATAACCTAATATTACTGCTTAACTGCCATCCCTAATTTAGAGCGTAAGACGCGACGCAAAATAACGCATGCCTTTTACGCTGAAATGACATACGTAAATAAAAGCCCAACGTTTTATTGTGAACAGTAATGTTAACCTATCAATTTTAATAAAACCCTATAAAATGAAATACAAAACAGTGTTAAAAACGCTAGATAAACCCGAAAAAAGCAAAAATGTCATTACTGTTTTGCAACGTTTTCTAAACACTACAAAAAAATATGTAAACAACAGTAGCTATCAGGCAACTGCATAATCTTAGGCGCTGTCAAAATTGGATTTTCCAATTGCTAAGCGTTGACGCCGTGCTATTTAGGGATGCTTCATACATTTTGTATGTACATGAGAAATTTTGACAGAAGTCTTGCGCTTTACGCGCTAATTTAGGGAAGGCAGTAAGACAAAAAGCTGACGCTCTTATTTAGGTATGACATATAAGCCCAAAAACTATGAGCCATATTGTGTTACGATTTAGGCTTTAACTTAGGTTTTGCTGCAAGAGTTACATCAGGTTCTTATAAAATAAAATAAGTGCAGATTTATTTTACTGTTCCCTCGCTTTCCCACACAAGTCAAACTCACTGGCAATAATCTTGACGTGTGTAAACTAAGTAAGAGTTCCCCATTTAACTTTGACCATATCAATTTGACCGCCAATGAGTTTGCCATTTAAGTAAACATATTTTTTTAATCAAAAGCTCTTAAAGCTCACAATTTATTGAAAAGCAAAAGCAAAGCGACAAATAAATAAACAATGGTATTGTATAGTGTAGCAGCAATGTGAGTAATATTAAAAATATATACTTGCAACACTGTAAAATTTTATATTATAAAAACGAAAAGGTTATTCTTATTCTAACATCAGTGAAAGCCGAAACGGAAAGGAACAGCCAATAAATAAAATTGACGTTGATCCTTAAGATTTTGTGTATTAAATTTATTTGTATAAAAAAGCCTTTCAAATCGCCAGATCCAGATTTACACTATGCAATTTTTTGAAGCGTTTTTTTCAATTCTCTATTTAAGTTGCAGCAATATGCGTTATCTAAAAATTAACATAAGCAAGAGTAACATACCAATATCATATTTCTTATTCCTCTTTCTTCACCTACAAAGAAAAATTTCATCCAAGTTTCATGAAAAATTGCATAGTGTAAATGCCGCATAACAAACACATGCATTTTTTCAGACTCTAAAATAAATTAGTGTATTTTTATTTAATAATTATATATTTATAAAGTATTCATCACTGATAGTTAAGTTTAGTTTAAATATGACAAGTATTGAATCATTAACCAAAAGTTTTGACACAAAAACATTTAGTTACAAGACAGTTACAGTTACACAGTTATTTTTTTGAAATTTTTTAAAACATTTACAAAAAAAATCTTGTTTTGCAAATTACAATTTAACATGAATTAATTTTAGTAGTTTAAACAAATTATAAGAAATTTATACAATTAAAATAAGAACATAAAATAGATAAATTAAAGTTTAAATATAAAATTAAATAGTTTAAATATTAAAAGTTATCACCTGAGGCGTTAGCTAAACTACTGAAAGTTGCCGAGGAAAGGGACTCATAACAATAAAAAAGCTAACTAAAATGAAAAGAAAATGATAGAAAATAATAGAGAAATTTAATATTGAAACAGAACAAGACCGCAAATTTTATAGAAACGAAGCCAATAACTTGTTTTTGACATAATTTTTATTATTATTATTATTATTATTATTATTATTATTTATTTATTTATTTATTTTGTTTTTCAGAAGCCAAAAAATGCATGTAATTTCTTGACAATATGGCAACATTGTTGAAAGTTCATTTAACGGTCAAACTTTACATGTAAGCACTGGCTGATGAGAGACAGTTTAAATATCAAAAAATTTTTAAATCCATTTAACGCCGCTGACAACCACGACTTTTACTTTGTTACCCGATTATCAAGCCATGCTCTCATGCTATGTTTGGTCGTCTAGTAGCTGCTTAAGTTCAGATTTAAAACATGCTATTTTTTCACTGCTCTTTTAAGGTTTCAACGAGTTTTATTGCTTCCCTATAAGATTGAATTTTTCATGGCATCTTTGGCTCTTTGAAATAATCATTCTCAAAATAAAATAAAATCTCTTTCACGACTGCTTCTAATGGCGATTTACATATATATCAAGGCGAATTAAACAGGTGAGTGCATCAGATCATGCGGTCAACACATGTTTTAGATTTAACATGTATTTTGTTTTTGTAAAATCGTATTGAGCTGTCAAAAACGCCTTAAAATATATTGAAATACATACAAAATTATTGCCAGACGTTTTTGACAGCTCAATAGGATTTTACAAAAACAAAATACACGTAAAAGTTTATGCATTCACCTGGTATCAAATTTCCGTCATATATATGTTCAAGTGCAAGCAAAAGCCTTTATGGTCAAGTTCTGTTTCATCATTAAGAAGGAAAAATTAGTTAAATAATAGACCCTTAAACCCTTATTAAATTGATGTACACAAATAAACAGAGATTCTTATTTTGAAAACTGAAAAGTCTTGACAAGAATCTCTGCGATATTAGAGGGTTTTATTTCTCTAGGAGGTTATTAATATTTTATAAACCCTGTAATATCTACAAATAAAAAATGCTGTGCTTTCTTATCAAAGTTCTTTAAATATATAAATTTATCATTATTTCTAGTTAATTATAATTCGAGTTGTAAAGCAACATTAATACATCATTTCTGAGGTGGGTGCCGTTTAACAACAATTGCAAAAAGAAAATGTTTATGTATATTTCGTTTAGGTGTGTCATACACAATAAAACGTAAATCCTTAGTTGTTTTTGCAATTGTTGTATAAATGCTGCCATCTCGTAAGAGCTGTTAAACTTTACAACTCTTTTTTTTGTTTTAATCTTTAAACTTAAATTATTTGATAATTTTTAATTTATAAAAAAGGCAGCTTTTTTTGTGACTTAATTTATAGCTAAAATGACATTTCTTGACTTTTTCTAAACATTTTTCTATTTTAGAAAATTTCTTTTTCGTTTTTCTTTCATAATTTGGAATTTTTTTAACAGCAATTTTTTAAAAAATTTTTTTAAACACTTTTAGTGTTCATTTGTTTTATAAAGATAAAATTTGGATGTTTTGTTGTTGTTGTTTTGCTTAAATTTGTGCCTAATATAGTTTCTAATATTTATAATAATTGCATTAGAGTAATAGGTGTTTATTTTGGGAGGAGGTTAAAGGATATTTAACTGCTATGCGAGAAAGCAGTGTTTGTGTAGGGTCCACTGTAAATGGAACTGCCGGAATTTGAAACGGCCTTAGTACTACGTTTAGCCATAATGCATAGAACGGCCGCAACTACAGCCAGCATTAAAATGAGACCAGCTATAGCGATGGCTATGGCAAAAGCACGTTGAGAAATACAAAGATCATCTTTCAGTGTCTGCAAAGAAAATAAAAGGAATAAAATTTAATGAAAATAAAATATGAAAAATATTTAACGAGTTAAATTAAGGTAAAAAATGAATTATTATATTTATATTGGATTTTTTATGCGCAAGGATAAGTCTCAAAAGGTGTATTTAAAAAATATTGGGATGAGATCACGTAAGCTTTTTTATTCCTCTCTTTTAGAAAAATAAAAAGCTTAATTCATTTATTTATTGAAACATAGGCTCAGCGAAAATGAAACTCCTACCAGATAGCTAACATGTACTACATAGTACTGTTACAATATATAGACTTACTGCCAGTCCCACGATGTCGCAATCGTTCGTTCGTTCGCATAATTACATTCAAAACAAAAACAAATTCTTAAAAATTGATTGATTGCGATATCGTGGGACTGGCAGTTAATACCTCTTCATTTCTGAAACAAAAAGATGTTCTATAACAACAAAAACTTTATCACAACTTTAATCGCAAAGTGATAATAATCCAGCAAGAGACCCTGGAGATCCATGATCTACCAAGTAGATCCCATAAAAATAAAGGAAATATTTAACCGCCCAAGGACCTTAAGGCAGATTTCGCTACACACAAGGAATAGCAGTACATCAAGGCATGCCGCGAGGGGTGGTCGGAATATTAATTTCTATTGTCATACCTTTCCCTGAAGACCGCCTTAAAAATGATGTTCTTGAAAATGAATGTTCTTACATCGAAATCGTTCGCCAAACGTATTAAATAAACAGCCAGTGATGACAACAGTAAAATATTTACTGGCGGAACAAATCCGATGACCTTTATTAATTTTAATATCAGTTGACCAAAAGAACCATTTCCTAATTACAATGTAAATCGTGGATCATAAAAATTATTTTCTAAAAAATAGCCTGAACTGGAACTAGAACATTGATCTCCCAGACTTCTTTAACATTAGGATTACTATGAGAAATGGTTACAATAATGTAAATGAATCGGATCAATAGTGACTTTGCAGAGGAAATATTGACTTAAACAGAAATTATAAGGACCACACGATAAGTAACTTTTAGGATAGAGGATAGAAAAGAACAGGTGGTGAAAGTATAGCCATTTTATTAATTATTTTACTTCGCCGGCGAATGTGCTATGTAGAACCGACGAAGGAGGCTGCGTGCTGTATCGTTAAATTCTGAGTATGTCTAATTTTTCTTGTTTTCTTTTAAAGACGTCCGCATACATTTGTGAATAATTGTTCTGTTTAAAAAATTAAAAAAAAAAAAAATAAATAAAAAAATTATCCTTAAGCTGAAGAAGTAAATTTTAATTCGTTTTAATTTTTATTAACATCTGTACCTTTTCTTTCGTTATTGAGTCATCATCTCCCTCGGTAACATCGACATTTTCATTAACATAAAGACCAGAAAATACTTCAATAGTAGCTGGTGAACCTTCTTCGTCTTTGTTATCGTTATTTGTTTGTCGTTTGGGTCGTTTGCCTCCACAAATAGGAGCCTTTAATAAGAAACAAAATTAATAAATATGAATAAAAATAATTTTTATTTTATTTACATGCTTTTGCAAAAAAAAACTTACCATTTGGCATTCGGGATCCTTTAAAGCACACAACTTAACATTACACTGATAATAAACCGATGTGGTGTAGGGGAACTTGTGAGCCGGGAATGTGACATTTGCTGCTAACCTATCTAGGGTATAATTAAATTGGCCCATAATTTCATTATCCATAGGACATCTAATTAAAAATTTAAAAATAAATCATTAAATAAATAAATAATGAAAACATGACAGCTTTATGTTTAAATATTACGAAATATTACGTTTTACAAAATTCAAAAATTTACAACAAAAATAAAAATGAAGATTCCTTTGTTGTCACTCACAGAAAAAAGTTTAAAGTCTGATTTAACAAAAACAACCTGTAATTATAAAACTTACCCATCATCACCCACTAATCTCTGTTCACCCCAACCCAAACCATCACGTACAATACAATCTGTCACATGCAAACCATAAACATCTTGTTTATCGATGTTGATAACAATGGTTAAGGGATCTCCGATCTTAACATCATTGGCAATTTTATGCTCTGCATTATATATTTTCATATGGCAACCAGGCATGGGAATTTCATTATCCACATCAGTTTCATTATTCATTGTCACTTCTTCTTCTTCTTCCTCATTTAAAATATCTTCTTCATCTAAATTATCACCAGCAGCCCGATATTTATCCAAAGATCTGCCATGACTTCTACGATCTGCATTGTCCGTCTCGGCACTTCTAAAGGCCTGTGGTTTTTGTGGATATTTACCACCACCGCCAGTTTTAACTATTTTATTGTGAGACTTTTTCCTATTTAAGGCAGCATCACGTGATTTGTAGGCACAACGTACATGGTAGCCACGGCCGGCGTCGGTGATCAATTTTAAATGGGGCTGCAGCACTATTGTGTTAAAGAACTCAATGCCACCATCATCCTGAAAAGATAAAAATATTTTTATAATTTTTAAAATTTTAAATCGCTAAATTCTTTATAATTTTAAACTATTTTATAATTTTAAAGAGATTTGAAAAATTCTAAATCGCTAAATTCACCCTAAACTTTTAATGAATTCGAAGCCATTGCACTTGTTTTCATTCATTTATGTACGTACGTACTTTCATTGATAACTAATTTGATGCGCAATCTGCCATTTGTAATTTTATAATTTCTTTAATACTTTTGTTAATGTAAAATAAATAACGGTTTCATATTTATGAATTAAGGTTTTGTTTATTGTTGATTTCTTTTTTTTTCATGTAAAATTTATTTATTCAGAATAATATTTTTAAATGGCAAAGAAAAAGAGAACAACAAATAACTTCCTACATTTACCGTTTGTTAGTTGTGTCCACATATTATTATTCATTTAATTATATTGTTTTTCTTTCTTATTTTTCCATTCTTTTGTTAATTTTATTTCAATTGTTTTAGTTGTAGTTGCACTTTTCATTGCTGCAAAATTCAACTTAATATTAATTCTATTCTATTTTTCTTCTATTGTTTGTTTGAGGGTTTGAGTCGGTTTTTTTGTTTTTCTTTTTTAGTTTAATACAGTTAAATCTTAAAGGCATAAAAATTATAATGTGGTCACTTTAGAATATAAAACAAAAGACTTAAGACACATGCACACAACAATATGGTTTTTTTTTTCTTTTTTCTTTTAAACCATGACGTAAATTTCACAAACAGATATGAATATAATTAAACAGAAAAGTCTACAGATTTTTAAAGACTTGCATAAAATGATTATTGTTTGGAGTTTTATTTGGTCTATCCAAATGCATTTATGATTATGATTGGTTTTATTTTATGAAAAATTAATGTTGTAGTTAAAACAAAAGAAATTTATAGAACAACAACAACTCGATTTTGCAAAAAAAATCCTCCTTTTTATACATCTCAACATAATTCGAAAACGGTTAATACGATTTAGGTAAATAACTTTCTATTTTTAATCTACGTTAATTGGGCTTGAATTTTACTAAAATAAATTTTTTATTTTATTTTCAAGCATAATTAACGCAGATTAACATTAAATAATTCTTGAAAAAACAATTTACTTCAAAAAAGATTTTAGCCATCTGTCAACGGTATAATTTACAAATCCGTATGGTATAACTTTTCAGCCATCTGTCTACAATTGTTCAACAGTGTGGCACCATACATTTACTATTTGGTCACCCTTTAATTTCTAAATCCAAATTTTATACTTCTTCAGCCGTCTGTCTGTAACTGTTCAATAGTTTGTCCATATACATTAACTATTGGGATACCCTTTATTTTCAAATCCAAATTTTATAATTCTTTGTACATTTTAGCCGACTGTCTTTAACTGTTCAAAAGTATGGCAATATACATAAAATTAAATAAACTATTGGGCCTCCCTTTGATTCATAATTTTGAATATTTATAGTTGTTACTAAACGATTTTAGTAGTCGACATTCTTTCCAATTTCAAGCGTATGTCTATAGCGATTCAAAAGATACGTCAGTTTAAGTCACCTATGGAGACACTCTTTAATTTTAGATTTATATTTATATTTCATTTTGATATTGGACTAACACGCCCGTGTCAGTTTTGAAATCAACTTTACCCAAGCACTAGATGAGTTAGAAAATAGTTTTGAAAGAGTTGTTATTGAAAATCAGCAAGATCGGTGCATATACCTCGAGGCAGTAGGCTAAATACCACGCCTATCTCTAATTTTTCCATATCATTTTGAACATCGAAATAATTCCAATAAAAAAACAATATATGGAGTGATAGCGAAAATAAAAATATTAGGTGAGAAAATTGGCACTCACCCATATTTACCGAGTGATGGACCTCTGAAATTTTTATGAAAAAGTTCGATTGCCAATGTGGTCGGTATAGGTATCATTTAAAAGGCCTTTGAGAAGATTAAACAAAAATCTTAACCCATTAAGAGACAATGACATTTTTTTTTTTTTTTGTAAAATTTGTAAAATTATAAATCGTACTTATTTTTTTCTTATTTTTTAAATATCTGTTGCCGCAATATTTGTTTTTTAATGGGAGCTACTTCACTAAACCAGATTTACATATGTGGTGAAGGGTATATCAGATTCGTCACAGCCGAATATAATACTTTTACATGTTTATAAAAGTATTTATAAGAAAACTATGTTAATGAATGCTAATCAGAAAATGTTACGGAGTTCCATTTTGTATGCTTTTATTCTATTTCTTTTTAAGTCTTTCATTTATTTTTAAGTCTCGTACAAAGAGCTTAGGACTAAAACCTCTGCTTGGGTGAAAAGTAATAAACGTGTTTTATAAAATTTATTTCCCAAGCAAATATTCTTTTAAGCCTTAAGGCTTTTGATTTTTGATAAATTATTAGAGTACAGGCTGAGAATTATGATCATAAAAGCTCATCGATGCATGATGATACATCTGCTGGGAATATTGTGTTTTTTTTTTTTTTTTTTTTTTTTGCAAAAAACCAACATCTGAAAACGAAGAGCTACGAAATACAAGGAAAAAATCTTGTAAAGCTTTTTAGCATTTGCAGTAGCGATATTTCTCTTATTATATTATTTAAATTAAAAATTAAACACAAATTAGGCTCATTTTCCATTTGCAGCCATTTTTTTCTTCAAATGATATGCATAAATTAATTTTTTTTTTTTAAATAAAGGAGGAACCTTTTACAGAAAGAAAGTGAAATCCACGAGAGACGAAACAGAGATAGTAAGTATTTTGTATTAATAAATTTTGTAATTAGTTTTTTTTAACAAACAAAATGAATTATTATATATTTTTTTTTTATAATAAAAAACCTAAACTTTATTTATTGCAAAATTTTTTTACGTCGTTAATTAAACTTTAATGAAAATAGTGATTAAGGCAGTCTTCGTAACTGAAAGAATATTAATTTGTTTTAACGTAAATTGGTTTTTCATTAAAACGACTTTAAGTTATAACAATAACTACAAGACTACATGTGTATATAATTAAGTTTTATAAAGAATAAATTTATGGTTGGCTGGTGGCTTAAGAGTATAATTTTTTATTTTTTTATTATTGTTAGAACTTTCAATAATAAATAACTAATAAGTCAAAGTAGTAAAAACTTAAATTATTACTCTATGGCTTTTTCTTCATTTTTTTCATCATTAGCAAAAGCCGCAGTTGTGAAAAAAATCAAATTATTTTTAACGATGTTTTGTTGTATTATAACATGCTACTTCCTGGATATAATAACAATAAAACAGCATCAACTCGACTTAAAGGTCTAGCAAAAACAAAAAAAAAAAAACAAAAAAAAAAACTTGTTACTTGTACAAAGCTTTAGCTCATCTCTATTTTAGAACCTTTATTTTTTTAGTTTCTTTCGTGTATGAGTATATTTCAAGTCAAGTTTATTTTTGCCTGTGTATAAGATTACATATGGGGTATTCTATACTAAACTAGAAGGCTTCAAAATGTGTTTTTTCTTTTAATAAAAATAAACGCATTTCGTCCAAAATAAAACCAATTTTTTTAATCATTTTATACAAGGAAACATGATAATTTTTTCAAAACGTTTTAAGAATTTATTGTGATGTTTTCTGCATTCCAGGATAATGAGAACTTTAATTAGTACAGAATCAAAATTAGCATGGAAAGCCCCATATGTATGTATTCATGTTATTTTTATCATTAACTTTTTTTACGCTTAACTAAGTGTGACCATCCCAAATGCTGTTACACCCAGATAAGTTGTTTTTATTTGTAATGTATAATTTTTTTATACTTAACGTTCTAAAAAAAGGTTCTTTAAGATTTAAAAAATGATTTTGTTGACTTCACATTTGTTTTTTACTAACAACCTTTTAAGTTTAAAAAAAAAGCAAAAAGATTTTTTTAACTCACATTTGATTGGTTTTTTTTTATTTTTTAATTTTTTGTAGTTTATTATTTTAAGAAATTATAATCTTAAGAGCCAAAGTTAATCAGGCATGTGATGGAAACCGATAGATTTGAAAACGATTCGTTTTGGGATATATTTTGAACTATAATAAAGAAGTTACCCCAAAGTAATTGTGGAAATTGAATGGGAAGGTATAGAAAACTATATTGATGATAATTAAAACACGAACATAGTAATCATATCAGCACTATTCTGGGCTTTAGATAATTTCGAGTTCGAACTCGATTTCTATCACATACCTGAATAAAACTTTATTAAATATTAAAAAATTGTATTTTGGTTAAAGGGCCTGAAGCAGGAATAAGGTCTTCTATACAAATTAAAAAATATTCATTTAAAAAATGGAAGAGAAGAAAGCAAAGTTTTATTTGCTGGTTATTCCAAAAAAGCTTTAAGCTTTTTTCTAATAAGCTTTTAATAATTCTCATTTAGTTCTTAGAAAATAGCGTTGCAAATTTTAGCCTCAATTTTTTTTAGTTTCGTTGGTTTTAATTTGTTTTAAATATATTTATGCTTTTTCTGAGATGATTTTATATTTTAACATTTAAATTTTAAACATATATTTTTTAATAGAAAAAGTTGCATTTCATAATTGCAACATTGGTTACAGTTTGCTCACTAGTCCAGCAGTTAAGTTTTATGAGTCAATTTTTATGTGTTACTGGTTTTCGTAAAAGAAATTACAATAACAATAAGAATAATTTTTCCATGAATACAACATTATGCTACTGACCTCATTCGAAAATTAAACCAATAATTGAATTTGTTAAAGCTAAAATTTTTAGAAAAAAGAAAACAGTATTTTTTATATTAAAATAATTAAGAAATAATAATCAATTGTAATTCTATTGACAGATATTGACAGCATCAAAAAAGATTTTTTGAGACAATGAATGAGACAGTATTATTCATATGTGCAAAACTTTATCAAGGAAAGCAAGTTAAAATCGAATTTCTTTGAAGTGAATGCAGAACGTTCCACTTGTTTCTTATTCTCTTCTAATATTATGATGGCTCTTTGACTTTGGGCTAATTATTTAGAACACACGCATGATCATTAATTTCGTGAAAGCTTATTAAAATTTTTCATTGATATAAAGTATTGAACATCTGCTACATTTTTCTAAGGTACTGTTTCTTCCTAAGTCTTGCTGTGAGAAGTTGTGTCTTCTTTTGCTGGTTGCGTTAGAAAATGAAAGCTTCAAGAACGACTGGTTTACCTTTTAGATTTTTGCTATTCTAAGTTCTTAATAAAACAATTAGTTTCAAATTCCAATTATAAGTTCTAAGATACAAAAGTTTTTATTATTTTAAATTTTTTACACTTTAATAAGAAAAAATAAATGACTTTGCATTACAAGGTTTGTAGGAATAATAAAAAACTAATGGCGCCAAACGTAAGGTCAGAGTCCATAAAAAACCCTTATTTTATTTCGAAACTAACAACAACAAAAACTATTGATCGATTGCAGCGCCTCGTAAATGTCAAATTTACCTTAAAATTAGGCAGCACCTGTACCCAGAGATGGAAATTCACATTTTGGACATGAACAGGTACTTTTAGTAGAAATAAAAATATAACTTTGTTTAGTTATCAAGCAGTTATGTCAAACAGTGAGCTCTGAGTGACCCTACTTTCCGGTTGAAAGTAATGGATCAGAGTCTCCAAACTAAAAGTAAAGTTTCTGCCAATAATTCAATTTGTTTGTGTTTATAACTTTGCTTCTATCGTAATTATGATGGATTTGGTTCCTTTGGTTTTTCTTTTGCAAAAAATACATGAATATAAATGAAATAGAAAGAGAAAGAGAAAGGTAAGAAAGTGTAGTTAAATGACGGATGTTAATAGGACAAAATGTGTGGCGATGTGTCTTCGCAACAACAACAAAAACAAAAAATTGCAATTCTAAATGAAAAACTTCTAATTAACCCGTCTGAAGTGGATACATGATCCAAAAATGACTCGGGCTCAGAGTCCAATGCAATGCAGGACTGAGACATAAAAGTGGAGATTGTTTCCTACCCCATAACCTCTTCATTTAACCAAATTTCGAAATAAAAAGCCATTAATTTAAAAACGAATATAACAACAACAACTAAAAATTTACTCAGTTTTTTTAATAAAAAATTAAAAATTAACCCCAAGAGTTTTTTTTTAACCACAACCAATATTTATCTTGTTTGCATAAAATTAAAATATCATAAACAAAATTTAAAAGAAATATAAAGGTTTATTTAAAAAAATAAGTTTTTAGTTTTTATAGTGATGTTTTAAATAAATATGAGCTCATCCTCACAACAAATTATATGAGTAACAGACATTTTAGTTTAAATATTTACTCGATACTACAAAATGAATATTTAATAAACCTTCACAGACGTATTTACTTATTTTTTTATTTAAAACAAACATTAAACTGGAAAACTATTAAAAAAGTAAATATTAAAATATTTTTTTTTAATAAATGTAAAGAACAAAGAACAGAACAGGATGCTAAAAAAAACACAGCCACAAACACTTAAAAAAAACTCCATTAAATATTTATTTTCATTTTAATTTTAATTAATTTAATTTACAGGCGTCTGCAAAATTAATAAAAATGACATAAAAATGTATTTTTAAATATGAAATTTGTAGATAAAAAATCATAAACTCATAAAAAAAAACTTAGGTGTTCTTGACTGAAATATTATTATAAAATATTGAATATTGAATGTTAATTTATTGAATAAGCAAACAATAAAACACTTGAAGGATGATTGCGGTTTATAAAAGAGAAAAAGAAATAAAAAATATGCACGCTCACTCAATTCACTACAAATTCTTTGTTCATAATTTTTTCTTCCATCACATTCTACTGAATATTGATTTTAATGTTTTTTAATTTGTTTATCTTTTATTTTTAACTATAAATTATATTTATATTTTGTGTAAATATAGTTATTTCATCATATTGCACCAACAGCTATTAACACGCCACTACTGCAACCATAAAAGTTGGCAGACATAAAAACATACAAAAATATTTTTTATATTGCAATTTTTTCAATTAACTGAAATTACTATTGACTATTTTTATTAATTTTTTATTTTATTTTATTTTATTTATTTATTTATTTATTTTTTTTTTGCTACTATCGATTGCCTTTAATAATACAGGGAGCTTCAAATTGTTATTACATTAAAAAATTATTAACAAAAAATTTTTAAATTTAATTTAAAATATTACAAATCAAGCAATGATGTCGTACACATGCTCATACTTGTCTTTAGTGGGGAATGGTTCATGTAAAATCAGAATGAAAAGTGCAGATTATTTTTTATTGCTGCAAAATAAAACATTTCTAAGAATTTTTTCTTTAAAGATCCTAGATGCAAAAATTAAATTACAGTTATTTATTTGTTTCAAATAATAATCGGTCTCATTAAAACATTCACAACAAATAATCAATTTAAATTTTTTAAATTTTTTTCAAATAATTTCTTAAATATAAATAGATCAGCCAAGTGTTAGTGTAGGGGTCATCTTTAATTTTAAATTTTATGCTTTTAGGTTTTTCATTAATATTTAAAGTGTCTGTCTAATATGCCTAAAATACACCAGGGAAAAATCAAGAAAATATGGACGGGTTCCATTTCATGTTCCCTCGTGTGTAGCAATATTTTTTGTTAAAATTTATGTTGCCAAAAAAATTAAAATTTTTAAATATTTCATGTTTTTTAACATGATGTTACCTCGTCTGTATCACTGTTTACAATTTTTCTTGTGTTATTTGATTAAAAGTCCGTTAAAAATTCTGATTGTATCGATAAAAAAAATACAAACCTCAATAATTTGGTAATTCCAGCACCAACCAAAATGGTGTGTGAACAGAAAAGAGAGAAGAGAAGAAAAGAGAAGAGAAGAGAAGAGAAGAAAACGCTATCTAATACATTTTTAGCTTCTGTCAGTTGAGCAAAAGTGATGAGTTCAAGTCCCATCGGCACCATAAATATAGAGAATAATAATTGTTGAAGTGCAAACAGGAGAAATAAATGGAAGGCAGAAATTTAAACTTTACGGAGCCTCGATTATAAAACAAACAAAAAAAAAAATATTGTGTACCTGCGATAGAGGAGTTAACGAACACAGCTGCATATTAGAATAACAATTAATACACGGTCAAGTGCCTCAAAATTAAACTCGTTATTCAAACTTTTAAGGCAGCACTTCTTAGTGAGAAAAGTATAAACATGGCGAGAGTAAAAAAGGTCTGATCGGTAAAATAGGAAGTCGTAAGTTTGTAACTCGCTGGAGATACATCGTAGAAAAAAGGGCCATGTTGTCTAAACAAAACATCGATTAGTTCAACCCTGGACGGAATAACACAGTATTGTAGTTTAAATGGCTCGTAATTATTTAGTTAACAAAAACACAGTTTATAAGATATAAAGAGTAAAATGGAATTGCTAGTATTTGCAATCAAATGAATTTCGAATGTTTGAAAAGTGAAAAACATAAAATATTTACTGCTGCTAAAAATCATAGATTCTTTCTGCCGGACCTACTCAGGCAGCAACCAGCAAAAGATTTTTTTATTTTTAACTTAAACACAAAAAAACAAATAATAAAATTATCAAGATCTACAAATTTATAATAAATATTTTTTATTTTTCTTCTTTTTTGTTCACAAATTAATTTGTTATTTTTAACTTTATTTTGTTGTTCTCCTAATAAACTAAGTTCATGGTAAAAGTCATCTAAACAAACTTGACTATTTCATTTATTTTTTATAATTCATTTTTAATTATCAAACATCTATACAAATCTGTTTGTTTTTTTTCCTTCAATTTTATTTATAAGGATGAGCTTCAGGTCTTATATCGAGATGATTACAGTGATCATTGCTAACAATTGCATAAACATGATAGTCTTTTTTTACTGTTAAAAGGTGAGCTGGTGAGTTAAGTCAACTTATTTTGTTTCTTTTTTCATTCTTAATTAAACACTAATTACAAATAACAATGATTTTTTTTTGTACGAAAGACATTGTAAAGTTCAAGATAATGAAATAATAAAGAAATAATTTCAGAATTTTTTTACAAAGTCATTTGACAAATAAAAAAAGTACTTATATAAAAAAAACAAAAGTTCAAAGTCAAAGTTAAGGTAAAAAACATAATTTGAAAAACACTTCAAAATACTAAGAGTGACATCATTTTTACACGTTGTATATTCATTTAAAATAATGTAATAATTTTTTTTTTTTTGTTTTATTAAGACAAAAAATAACTTAAAAAATATTTAAACAATAATTACGAGGTTGATTCAATATGTCATTGCCAAATTATTGAAAAACACTAAGAAGGAAGAATTACCAAAAAAATATTTTTAAAAAAGGTCGAGTTTCAATTTGTTTTTTAAAATGTATAACTGGGTTTTTTTTTTGTAACGCTTGAAAAACCCTTGTTTGTGTTTTCGCACAACCGTACGGTTGAATGTACTACCTCATCTGTAATTATAGGTGATATATATAATAAGGAATCAGAAGCACTCAATGTTCTTGGCATGAAGATTCAACGCTGTTGCATGATGCAAAAGACACATTTAAATGCATTGGATTTCTGAAACGATGTAAGAAATACTTCGCTCCATCTGATCTCCTCACTATCTATGTTAACTTTATCAGAGCGAAAATAAAATACAACTCTCATTTATAAACCGGTGCTCCAAATACTATTTTAGAGTTACTCGACCACGTGCAGAATAGAGCAAAGAAGTTCATAGGTGATGATAGGGCATCCAGCTCTTTTGATTCACTGGAGCATCGACACAATGTGGGGTTTGTTTCACTGTTTTATCGTCACTACAACGGAATGTGCTCTTGAGAAATCAGCGAACTTATTGACTTATTCCTGAAAACCGTAATTTTGTACGCGCAGCATACTCTGCATCACGAGCACATCCCTTTGTTAAGAATCGCACTACGCATTACAGAGAAAATTAATTTTTTAGCCAAACAGTTCTGATGTGGAATAAACTCCCAGCAGAGGTCAACAACCTAATTTCCTAGTTCTGGAACAATGCAGTGCATAAGTTGGGGTTATCCCCTGAGTGATGGTCCTAAAAAAATCGATTGATTGGAACACCTTCAGCTAAAACAAGAAAAAATTCTCTTGCTGTCATTAAACACTTTCGCCACAATTTGTAATTAGGGCAGGACAACGCTGACAGTCACAGGGAGAGGCTTGCTACCTCTTGTTACCACAGCAATGTAAGTAACATGACAAATGGAGCGTTTTGCTCAGCAATCGGTTTTCGTCAAAAATTCTTTTTTAAGCAACAAGACTTATTTTTTTAATGAATTAACAAGCGTTAGTCAAAACAATAGATTTTGAGCCAAGTGAACCAATCACCATAAATAGCTTGCGCTTTAGATCAGTGATAAAATAAAGTTTTTAACTGACATTAAGCGATATAGCTGTGACTGATACCGTTATGTATCTTACAGAAAGGACCGAAGTAATTATTCTACACTTACGTCTCGAGGGTTTGATTATCTCTCGTAGAGATGAATTAAAAGTGACTTTAACTTTGTTTCCTTTGAGTTTCTTTAAGTCGCTATTGTAACGAATATTCTCAAAGTTATTGCTAGCAGGACCTTAGCGGCATCTAAGTTGAGAGTCATTAAAAATTTAATCAATTGTGACCGCAACAATATGCTCAGCCATAACCAATTGTCGACAGGCAGACAAAGATGGTAGTCGCAGATCCTACGACCAACTCAAACACTTAAAGTCTGTAGATGTCAAACTAATTCATCGATCCTTATGCGTTCATAAGGAATGGCAGACGAAATGTTTCACACGATTTCCTCTTTTTTCGGGTTATGACGACTTCGATAAAAATTAGTTTTTAAATCATCCGACTGCCCAATCCAAGTAGAGAGACAATACATTTCATGCGTAGCTAAAGCTTCAAATATATCTACACTCTACATTAAACCAAAGGAAACATTTGAAAATGTGTTTTTTTTAAATTTGTTTAATTTTTTTTCTTTTTTTTAACACTTATTGACCTTCCCTCGTTTTATTTTTTATTTTTAAGTGTAAAAAGCATTTTAAAATAAAAAATTAATTGTAGAAGTTAATAAACTTAACAACATTTTGTGTCTTCTAACTTTAACGTTCATTGCACCTGTTTGTTCATATTTATGAATACTTGCTTTTATTGTTGTGAATGTAGACTTAAATGTATGTGTGTTTGTGTGTGTGTTTTAAGATGACCGTGAAAATTTACAAAATTGGTAACTTACATTCGAACTGGATGAAGGCCTGATTGCAGTTATCAAACAAGTCAATACAACAGACACCTACACTTAAGTCATTAAAATTTTGAAACATGACGTGAGAAATTTGACTTGCTTGACTTTTCTTTTTATTTTTAAAAAACATGAAAAATTATAGGGTTATCTATTAATAGTCTAAATATTTAGACAGCTAATTTGTTCACATCAACACTTTCATAAAGAAATAAAAGTTTGCTTTTTAAATCTTTTGTTTTATAAAATTGTTTTCTTAAGTGAAATATTTTTCATAATTGAATCGTATTGAAAATTAATATATTTGTAGTTTTTTATTTTCCTTTTGTATTCAATAAGTTTAGTTGTGGAAAAAAAACGCTTAAGGCTGCTAATCAAAAACGTCACGGAGTTTCATGTTGAATATTTTTATTTGAACTCAATTTACATGGAGTAGAGGATTAAAACCTCTTCTTAGATGAGAAGTAAAAAACGAATTTTTTAAAATTAATTTCCCTTGCGAACACTTCTTTTAAGCCTTTAGGCTTTTAATATTAAACAAAAGCTCATCGATACATGATGATACATCTGCTGGGAATATTTTTGTAGTGAAAGAAAAAACACATCTAAAAAACAGGAAGTTATACAGTCATATTTGTTTGATAGTTAATACAAAGGGAATGTTTTCGTAAAGCTTTTTAGCACTTGCAGTAACTAAATTATTTATTAAAATAATGATGTCAACAATAGCGAATTAAAAAATAAACGCAAATTTAGCTCATTTTTCATTTACAGTCATTTTTCCCTACATAATATGCGTAATTTAAAGATTATTTTCCTTCAAACAAAGAAAGCACCTTTTACAACAAATGTTGGCTGCTACTAAAAGTGAAATTTGCGAGAGATTAGAAAAAGATGGAAAGCAGTCCGACTACCACATGTCTGAATTTTTACTTAAAAAAGAGAAGTAGTAAAAGTAGATCCAAAATGTTTATGTTACTGTCAATAAATAAATTTTATTGATGTGGCTGATAGAGTGTGATTAAATCTATTAGAAAGGGCAAACAATCATTAATGATATTTTTAATGCTTCAAACATACATTTCTAAGGCTATTTCCAGCTCAAAGCGTTTAATAGTTTTTCAGATAAAACCTGCATTATTTAGAAAGACTTATAACAATGGAACGGCTTACCAGATGTATTAAGTTCTAACTGATATATGACTACGTACGTTAAAAATTAATGCTTCTTAAAATTGTATTGATATTTAAGATTCTTGATTATACAAATCGAAACATCCGTTTATGCAAACTTCTTAATTTGTTACTTAATTTTTTTAAATTTGTAAAAACTTCTAACGGTCATAAAACCTTAAAAACTGTTGATAAATCTAAAACAGCAAATGCAATCAAAACCATATTCATTAAAGAATAACAAAAAAAAGCTTTTAATAGACAAAGTTTTAAAATCAAAAATTTTTATTTGTGAATTTACCCTTCTTTAAGCTTAAAATAAAATGAAATTTTTTATTCAAGAAATTTGAAATAAAGAACCCGGCCGTCAAATTCTTTATAAATATTTTGCGATATTGCAAACACTTTGTGGTAGAATGAGACAATACGGGTATCACATAGCAGAACAAAATTTCTATCGGGCTCCATAAATATATAACACAATTTGTTTATTTATTATGAGCCAATAAGCTTCTCAAACGATAAAAATTAAAAGTTCGCTCTTAAATCTAATTTTGGCAAGCATCATAGGTTACATATATACATACCTATGTGTAATAAAATGTTTTTATTAGCAAAAGGAACATTTTTTAAAAAGGTTAAAATCAGGTCAGCGGTGAAACTATATCCGTATGTACATTTCGCTACTGCTCATATAGTTCATCAGTGGATTCTACTCAAATTTTTAATTCAAAACTAGAAGGTCTTAGAACTAATGCCAAGTTGATTAAATGGGAACCACATTATATATATATTTTCAATGATATGTCTTCTAATTTTTTAACCGAAATTATTAATAAATTCTTGAAGACACTGCTTGTTTTATAAACAAATGTTTTGCTTATTCAACAATGCATGTGATTTCTTTTCTTTTTTTTTTTTTTTTTTTCTTTTTTCTTTAGTAGGTAGTTTGTGTTTTAGAAAATAATTATAATATTGCCAAATTGACACTGGTCTTAAAACAGCATGTAAAATTTATTTAGTTAGTCTTATGTTTTTAAGTTAAGAACCGGCTGTGTATTTAGTTTTATCGGCGAATGCTTTCGATGTGATCACATCATTAACATTATTTACTGGCGAAACAAATCCAATAAACTAAATACAAAATTTAATCATTGCTGTTAGAAAATAATAACAGTCAATAGTTTACTTATTTTTATTGAAAACAGTGGCAACTCCCCAATTTTTTTACAATAATATTATCTTATTTAATGAATTTTTATTTGACGCCAAGTCTTAAGCGCTTCAATTAGCTTCAAAATGCTTCAGGCTTTTTGACTTTATTGCTGCTAGATTTGTTTTAAATACAACAAATTTATTTGAATAGTGATGTGTATAAAAAGTAAATCAGTATAGCTAAAACCAATAAGAAATAAATCAGACCTTTCATGGTCTGTAACAAGGCGAATTCATATAAGGTGGCAGCGCCGCTACAATAATACAACAATAAAAAGAAAAACAGGCTCTTAAGTGTATGGAAAACTTTAAAACATAATTAATTACTGCACTTCTTTCTTACCCTTTTTATTAACGTTTTTTTAGTAAACTTTGTTTTTTAAATTGATTTTAAGCTCTTGTTACGATTCTATATAAAAAAATATGAAAAAAGAAATTTTTTTATATAAAATGATTCATTTTTGACAACTAATCTACATATAACAAAACTAAGCAAGAAGTTGTCAGCTGCCGAAACGATGCCACCTGGTAAAATTAATTTGCCTTAATCTGTAAAAAGGTTTCATTTTTTTTTTTTTTTTTTTTTGCATAAAATAAATTTGAAGAGCAAAAGACTTTAATGGCAACAAGAGTTGCCAGATTAAAAAAGAAAATTAACTAGCTATTTAAATATTATTCTGAAATTTTAAATGCAAATTAAAAAAATATTTTATTAGACAAAAAGTGTTAACAGTTGTAAACTTTAAGCCTAAAAAAAGAACTTTTTTGAATATGACATCAAATAAGGCACAGTCAACTGTCAAGATGGCCTTAAACTTAGGTTAAACGCTTGAAGTTACTTGCAAGTATTGTTTTATTAAAATCAAAATAAATGCTAATTAATGCTAAAATGTATTTTTCCGTTCGGGGTCTTCAGATGAATGTCTTTTACTTTAAAAAAATAAATTTGTTGGCTTAATCGTGTGTTCAGTCATCAGCGAAGAGGGTTTTATTGCTGACGGGCTTTTCATTCACATGACAAAAGAATTTGAAAAAAATAATTCTGTAACTGTTAAGCCGCTCGAATTGTAGTCGAACTACCTATGAAGCCGGTGCCGCGATGCTTTAAAGCAGGACATCTCAGTTGCGTTAAAAATTTAGTTTTTTGGCGAACTAAATTTGTTCCTAATGGTATAAAATCTTATATTGGTAAGCTTATGTAATAAAATTTTGCAAATTATATTTAAAAAAATTTTACAATTCTCAGAAAAGTTATAAAATTGTCCAAAAAAAACAGATTTTTCCATTTTTTATTTTTTTTTATTTTGCTATATTTTCCTTGCTGTAAGAAAGGACACATAAGAGCATTCAAACATGGTCTAAGTCTTTAAAAAATGTTTCATAAAAACTAGTCTATATTAGAAGACCAATAGAAAAATAGCTTTCAAAGCACTATAAACGTTTTAAACTTTTTGATTTATGTGTTTAAATAAGTAAAAGAAAATAAATGCAACTTTTTAGCTAAAAAAATACAAAAATTAAACTTTTTTAAAATAATTAATTGTATTTTCGTATAATTTTCAATCTAGTGAAGATTTGAAACAATAATTTCCAGAATACTAAAAAATGTGTCCTTTACTTTAAAGGCAAAGATTTTAGAAAAATCGAAGGCGTTTGGGTTGAATTAGAAGCAAAAAGCTGGATAAAGGTAGGGCAAAAAATTAAAATTTTAGTTTTAAAAGCCGAATATCTTTAAAACTATAGAAGACAGTTTTATTTTGGCAACTTAAGCAGAATAATGTTCATATTTAATACTAAAGCCCGCTACACTTTTTTAATCAGATTAATCTTACAGAAACGGAATTATTTCCAATTTTTTTTTTTCAATTCCCTCATTGTGTGGAGCAACAGTGCTTATGATTGTTTGACTTTTAAGAAGTCAAAAATAAAACATCGATTTGAAGGAAAAAATATAAAGGCAATTCATATGCTTTTCTTTACATAAATATGTGTTTCTTAATTTTTGCGTCTCTTAATTTAATAAGACGAAATTTAGTAAACAGGTTTTATTAACAAAGTTTTTATACGTTTCTGTTGTAATGAAGAACATTTATGAAAGTGATTATTGAGAAGAAAATTACTCTTTTGCTTTAAATATCGAGTATAGGAAATTATGTGCCGGTCTTAAATAAAAATTTGCTTGCATTTAGTTACCCAGCAAGAAATAAGTGACCAAAACCTATACATACACAATTATCTACCAACACACTTGCAACAATTTTGCGTTGCCGTTTAAACTAGAATAATTTTTTTTTTTATAAAATTTAAGTCTTAGCTCATGTTTAAACTCACTTGATTAAACTACTTTAAATGCATCTAATAAAAAGTTTTGTAATTAAATCTGTTCCAAACATCAGGAAAAATTTGCATCATATTTTTTGTAAAAAACGCAACGCAACAAATGTTTACATCATTTTTTTCACATTCACTCTTCCCAGCAAGAAATGATTGACAGAAACTCAGACAAAACACAACTTTTACACTAACACATTTGCACCTATTTTTTATTGAACAGCGTTGCCGTCTTAGCAGTTTTGGTACTGAATGTGAATGATTTTTTTTTTTTATTATTAAAAAAAGTTCGATTTATCAATTGTGACCCGTATATCCATCAAGTGTGACCTGTCAGCTGTGGCTGATATATCCATCAAGTGCGACAAAAACTTCTGTCATCGCTAAATAGTAAACTGCAGTAGAGTGAGCAGTGCAGATGAATGTATGTTAAAATGGAATGAACTCATTAGTTAGAGGGAAATGCAAAATCACAATTACAGAAAATTTTCAACCACTTTTTTCATTTTTCCTTTAAGAATGTGACAGAAACTTTGTTCTACGCAATGATGGCTATTACCCTTATCAGTGATTGTCATCTGAAAGATTAAAAGATGGTCACTGTTCTTGTAGGGTTACGTTTTATTTACTCAACTCTCTTAATTGCAAAGTATAAAATGTGAAAATTTATTTCTTTGATGTTATTTACTCTGCTTTCTGTAATTTTGATGACCATTAAATTGTGGGTAATGTAGTTAAATATTCCAAATATTTTATTGTCAAATATGTTTTTAGTTGTGATGTCTTAAATTTAGTTTGCTGTTGACTTTGAACTTTACAAAAAAAAAATCAATATTTTACTTAACTATTTTATTTATTTATTTCTTTTATTTTTTTTTTTATTTATTTAAAATTTTTTCTTTGGTATATTTTTAATCACTATTAAAGTTCTTTCATTTCTTTAGCCGTATTTTTCTTTCTAAAATTATTTAGATTAAAATGATTAAATCGCTTGTATTTTTATAAAATTCCCATTTCATTCTAAATTCTTTTAACAAAATCTGTGTTTTTTCACATTAATAAAATTAAGCACGTAATTGTCTGATGTTGTTGTCTGTTGGTTGTTTATTTCAATGACTGTTAAGAATTGCTAATAATGTTGAGGAATTTGAATTAAAAGTAGTTTTTGGTTTAAGACGGCGAAAGTTTGTTTATTATGTGCTAAATCTACTTTTCGAAGAAGTCTTAAAAAAAGAAGTCTTCTTACTTGAAATTTAATAGTGAAAGTCAATATGTATTTTACTGGATTAATTATTAATTATGTATAAATTATTTAAATTGATTTTATTTAGTCAGAACATTTTATCTCGTTAACCTTTGACTAAAATATTCCTTAGCATTAAATATAAAATTTCACTATATTTTATTCAAAAAAGACACTTACCGTCTCTTGAGGCATAGTATTACAACTACGTAATGGCAGCTTGTAACGTAAGGGACCTTCATGATCTCTATAAAATTAAGAAAAAATTAAATCTTAATTAAAAAACACAATAATGAAAAAAAAAGCATTTCAAAATAAATAAAACCTTCAAATCTGTAATTATATTTACGTACCGATATTCCGTTAGACATGTTGAGTTTTTGGATAAACCCTTTGGATATATCATGCCACTAAATAGATTATTTTCATGATTTACCGGAGCATCTTTGATTGTTATTAACATTGAACCCGATAAACATTTTATTTTCACCGTTGGCTCTACTGTGACTTTTGATGATGAACTTTTTTCAATTTCTTCTAACTCGGCATAGAGGTCTTCTGTTAAAAATAGAGAAATAAAAGGAAATTAAAAAAGATTATTAAATAAAAGTTTTATTAAATTTAAGTTTTTGCATTTTTAAAATTAGTACAGAAATAATTTTCTTTCTTAATAAAATTACAAATGAGGATGCATGAACTTAAGACCGACTTGACTGATCGCAATGATTGCCTGTACTTATCATATTTCACGCTTTCGCCAACTATGCTGCAGACCTAATAAAGGACTTTAATGAAAAGCAAACTTATTCAACTTTTGTCCGCACGATGAACTAGTTATGGTTATGATGGCAACACTGGAGATGTAAAAAAGCTGGCCATATTACTTTTCATGTGGACTTTTTTTAAACAAATTGGATTTAGTTACTAAAATGTTTAATAAATATGAAAACTTCCTTGAACCATGTTAAACACCAGCAATGAGATTTTTTTAGTTGTCGATT
Source organism: Cistogaster globosa (assembly GCA_937654795.1). Lineage (NCBI taxonomy): Eukaryota > Metazoa > Arthropoda > Insecta > Diptera > Tachinidae > Cistogaster > Cistogaster globosa. The sequence continues at coordinate 86,640,791 of OW569407.1, read as the reverse complement.
TTATATTTAGCGCCTCATCGATATCTTTGCTGTCTCGCTATTTTCATTCCCAAATAATTTTTGCTTAAAAAAAGCAAAGAAGAGCAAACCAAAATTGTTTTATACCGGCATTAATACTTCAATGAAAATAGTGTTGCCAGATAAAAGAGCAAAACTCTTTTAAATTTTAATTACCTATTGAAGTGTTATTTTATGTTTTTATATACAAATTTAAAAAAAAAATATTATTAGAGAAAAATTATTTGTTAACTGTTAACTTTTAGGCTAAAATAAGAACTTTTTATAAATATGGCGACAAATGTAGAAACAATTCCGTTTGCATGCTATCAGTAAATTATTTATCTGCCTACAACATACAAGAAAAAATATTTGAAATTAAAAAATTATTGTAGAAAATTAGCACACAATGTGATATTCGTTTTGCCACAATTTGTATAGAAACAAGTAAATTTAGATATTTAAACTACAGCTGAACAAAAAATAAAAAAAAATTAATTTATTTTCAAAGAAAAAAATCACTTTAAAATATTTTTAAAACCAACAAATTCCAATTACTAAATAATTTAACCAAAGTTTTTTATTTTAAATTTAGATTGAAAAATAGTAATAAAAAAAATAAAAATATTTAAAAACTTATCAGCTGCTAAAAATAAAATTTATTGTGTTGTTTCTTCCTTATAGAAAAAAAACGCTTTTTCAAAGCAAAAATTAATAAAGAAAAAAATGCTAACAAGAAATAATTTGGTCTTAACACTTCGATATGGCTGGATGTGTGGAGGAGTATCCCGGTAAAAAAAAACAAGCTGTAAATAATTAAAATCTAAATTTGTATCTGTAAATAATTATATAAAATCTAAAATTTTCATACGATTATCAAAGCGAGAATTTTTATGAATTCGAGGAATATATTTTAGCCGATACAATCACTATTAAAGAATCTTAGCAAAGAATAAATCCAATTCCCTTTTAAATGAAAATTTTGAAGTCATTTATGTTATTTTACACTGAGAAAGCTCAATAACAATATGAGCAAAAGAACATATTTCTTTATAAGAATAATTGTATGTTTAAAAAATACTTTTCATCCTTAAAGGGTTAAGTAATTAAATACAAAAATCGAAGTGTGCTAAAAGCATGTTTTTCTTCAAGATAATTTTGTGAAAGACAAAAAGTTACACAGTAAAATTTTAACACTCTACAAGGTAATCAAGTTTTTAATTCAAAGAATTTATGCCGTCATTAGTTCAAGATATACATTTTATGATTTTTTTACTGACTAAAACAAAGCTAGTAGAAATAGTTGAATATTTAAATTGTTGCTCTAAAAAAGATAATAACAAGAGGAAATTAAAGAAATGCAAGACAAGAAAAATAATTCCAATGTCTTTAATGAGAAGTCCCTAGCAACACTTACGCCAAAAGGATAAAATTTTTAAAAGTTGTTAAGTTGTTAAGTTGTAAAAAGAATAATTAACAAATGTTGTAAATTTTTTAACGACTTTGCAGCAACATTTTAATATCTAAAACAAACCCTATCTGGAAAATAATAAAATTTTATTTAAAACGCAGGCGTCGGTTACCGGTTTTTTAAACTCTCATCCAGTTTGTAATAATGATTTTATGTTGTTTAATTATGACAATTTTTATGAGTTGCAAAACTTATGCAGCATTTTGTTAAAGTGATACAAAAAAGAAGTAAATGGACAAAAGAATTTGTAAGACCTTGAGAAGAATATAGCAGGAATATGTCTTAATTAAACCCTTAACCACAGAAAGAGAAAAAAAAGAGATATCTAAGTTTGTCACTCTGTTTGTAATTTCTAAAATAAACAGTTCCGACCTGGTAAAGTATATTTATATTGTAAGTGCTTATGCATAGCGCAGTCGATAGAGCGATGTCCGCCTGTCCATCTATGCTAATGTTGAAATCAACTTTGCCAAGAGAATAGATGAGGTAGAGAAAATTTTAATACGCCAATTAATCAGACATAAGTTCGAAAATTTTGCTATTGAAAATCAGCAAGATCGGTCCATGTCCTTCGAGGCAGCGGGCAAAACTCCACGCCTGTCTCTAGCTTTTTCTTATCAATTGAAACAATTAAGTAACTTCAATTAAAAAATATTTATGGGGCGATAAGAAAATAAAAAATTAGAAAAAAATATCAAGTGAAAAATTTGCCCTCCTCCATATTTTCCGAGTTATGGTCCTCTGAACTTTTCATAGAAAATTATGATTGTCCACCACTTTTTTTAAGATAATAATATGGGAATCAATGAAAAGCTTTTTACGAGATCTATTAAAAAATATTAAAATTTTTAAAAAATGTTTAATCCGTTAAGAGCCGATGACATTTTTATTTAAAAAAAAAATTTCATTTTTAAATTTTTTAATTCTCTGTCACCCCAATATTTTTTTTTTTATTTATTTATTTTTTTTTTTGTTTTGTTTTTGTTTGTTTGATTGGAGTTACTTCATACATGATGAAGGGTATATCAGATTTGGCATAGATAAATATAGCACTCTTACTTGTTAAAAAACAATATTGTAGTAAAACATTCTGTACGAAATTTAAGTGGCCTTATCATTTTGACTCATCTACATATTTGAAGGACATAATGGTTTTGATACCAGATTTGCGATTGGTAAAATGGGGTGCTTATTGTTTTAAAAATTGAAGTAGGCATGGCACTGCCCATATAAAATAAATATTTATCTCAGTGCTACTTGATAACGTAATAAATAGCACCTTGAAATTTTATTTAAATCACTCTCTTATTAATATCCATAGCGAAACGAAAAAACAAACTGGCAAATAAATAGGCGTGGTGGATCCCACACAAAGTGAAAAGTAATACCGTGTAGCTAGAAAACTATGTTAAGAAAACTCTTGATATGTTCCACCCGTAATATCATAACATTAAAAACAATTTAGATTAGCACAGGCTGGATTTGAATAGTGGGCGTTGTACCCTCCATACAAAGCGTATTATTTTTATTATTATCGTACACCTAGAGAACTACAATAGGTAGGACTTTGAAAAATTTCAAAAGTAACTCAGATACTTGTTTTTATAGTCCGGCAAAACACTTGCTAAATTGGAATCGTGGGAGGGGTACCTCCAATACAAAGTGAACAAATATTATACTGTGGATTGATAGAGTAGATGTGATACGATTATTTCTATTGGAGTAGCGCAGCACACCAGGAATAATTAGAAGTTATTAAATAAAAGTTTTTTTCAATCTTTCTAATGATTATAACATCACATAGCCAAAGTTCTTCAGGAATTCTACATGTGACTTAAAAAGAAAAATAAAATTTATTTTCAAGTGACTTGACTTAAAAAAATGAAATAAAATCCAATTTATTTTAACCAGCCATAAAACTGAACGTGGCGAATTTCTCTAAAACCCTAATTTTATTTCCAAAGCTTCTAAATCAAACTGTAAGTCATCGTAATAAAAATCAAGGAAGTTGCTGGCTTAATGCAAAATTTCCAACCAGCAAAAATAACACAAAAAGCAGCAGAAATGTAAATATCTAAGACGTGTAACAAATTTCGATTAAAGCAAATTTATATTTAGTTTAATGCAACATCATCATAATGAAGACCTGAATAACAAAACTAACGAACAAATAAGTAACCTTCTTTGGGCTTCTGTGTTTTTGTTTTTTTTTTATATCGAGCCATGCAAAAAACACATATTTACACACATGCAAACATATGAGTGAAAGACGTTAAGAACCTTTTGCTTTGCCACAAAAATGTTGTCTAAACAGGAAATGTTGAAAAAAAAGAACACTTAAAGCAGACAAAACTCAAAAATAAAAAAAAAAGAATAATAAGATACACTATGAAACCTTAGGCACATAACATTGGCACAAATGTGTCTGTCTTTTTTCTTAACTGCATTTTCACCAGTATTTTCCGCGCTGTTTGTTTCAATGCATGTGTGTGCGTGTGTGTGTTAAGGCTTAACTGCAATTCTTGATTAAACTGTGTGCCTTTATTTTCTGGCATTAAAAGTTTCTTAACAAAAACAAAAAGTATAAAAGAATAAACAGAACACAACAGCATTGTTAGAAAGGTTCAAGAAACTCTAGTGGCCCAAAACCGTTTTTAACGCTTATGCTTACTAAAGAATTAAAACTTTAAGGGGTTTTTTTCTTAAGCTAATGGTTTTTTGTGAAAAATATATGTTTACTGCATGATAAAGTTGCAACTTAATTCTACATTTTATTTACTTACTGGAGTGTAAACTAAAACACGCCAAGAATTATTTTTTTTTTTTTTTTTATTTACAACTGCATGTTTTATTGAAAGCGCTCTTAAAGAGCACAAATTACAGAGCAGTTTTGCTTAACATTGCCAAACCGCTCAGAACTGCTATTTTTATATGCAGACGAGTTAAAACGTCTAGAGCCTTTTAGTGTGGAAAGATGTGGCAACTGTTTTTTTTTTTTTTTGTTTTTTGTTTTTTTTAATTGGTTAAGTTATTCAAAAGTATTTTTTTTGTTTCTTTAATCACTTAGATCATTCAAAAGTAAAATTCTTCAACAATTAAAAAAACTTGCTGCCAAATATTTTTTACGGCTTTTCGATAGAAATTTTAAGCAAATTTTGTATTGTAAACTGCACAGAGACTATTTTTATTGTATTTGTCTTTTGCAACAGTATATAATTCAAATATTATGTATATTTATGGCAATTTATATTTATTCTTAGACTATTTCAGCTGTTTTATTGCCAGTACGAGTCAAGCCAATTCACAAAACTTTGTTCCAGCTAAAGCATTCTGCACTGAACGAAACAAACAGTAGCCAAAATGGATAATAGCTGGACTATACGCAAAACTCCCTTTACACTATTCTTTAAATGATTTTAACATGATAAACAATTATTTACTTTTTTCCATATAAATAAATTTTATTTTATTTTATTTTAAGTTTTTTAAAAAGTACTTTTTAAATTAGTATTTTTCTCTGCTGTTTTTTCATATAAAGAAACGATTTTATTGAAAGTATGATCTTTCTTACTTAAACAAAAAAGTTTTATTTACTTTTCGAAGTCCTTTTTGTAAAAAGGTACCTGGAAAAAAAGTACTTTTTGAAGAAGCTTATAATTAAACAAAGTAAATATTCCTTTTTCAAACTTAATTTTTATAAGTGGTTTTTATATAAGTTCCTTTAAGAGGTAATACAGTGCTTTTAAAAAAGTACTTTTTGAAATGTACTTTTTTACATATTTTTTTTAGAGGTCTCTTTTTCCAAAAGTACCTTTTATTAAAAATAATATTTTAAAAAGACAGATTATAAAAAAGATTTTTTTCGTTAAAAATGTTAGTTTGAATATTTTAAAAAGTACCTTAAAAAGTACTTTTCTATAATTTTGCTTTTAAGAGTTTACCTTCTGAGCTGGCTTACAATTACATATAGTATATCCTCATATGATGTCATTATTATACACCCTTTTAAACTTGCTTTATTTATGAGGTGCGTTTTTCAACGAATCTTTTTAAACAGGTACTTTTTGAAATTTATTTATTTACTTAATTTTTTTTTTTTTTTTTTTTTTTTTGTTATCAAGATAATAATTCCAAAGTTTTTTTTTATTAAAATATATTTTTCATAAACAATTTCTATATCTAATTTTAAATTAAATAGAATCTATTCATATAAAAAGGACTTTTCACAATTATCTTCGCCTTAAAAAAGTACTTTTTTTTACAATTATTTTTAATTTTTTTTAATTTACTTTTTATTATTTAAATAAACTTTCTTTAAAGTAGCTTAAAAGTTTTTCTTTAAAAAAGTACTTTTTTTACTGCAAGAGTTAAATTCATAAGAATCATTTTGCTTCTTTTCTTTAACTTAACTTCAAACATAATCTTGATGATCTTTTTGCCAATTCCTGTTCTTTCTTTAACGTTCAACATATAAACACGTATTGCTTTCAAAGCCAAATTTTGTTGTTTGTGTGATGGTGATGCTGATAATGATCTTGGGACAACTGTTTTTTTTTTACTTGCTGCCTAACAGTGGCTGCTTTTGACTTAACAGGGCTTATAAGACACTTCAAATACAATATAATAAAATACTTTTGTTTTATTCATGTTTCAGTAATTTTTTCTTCTTCTTTATTGGATTTGTTGCTACCATCTTTGTTGTTTTTGTAGTCAATGTCATTAACGTTGCATGTTGTTGAATATAACTTGCAGCATTTTAATTTATTTATTTTTCTTTTTTAAGCTCACACCAAATGAAGTTCTTCCGCATTTGTTAGTGTATATTGGCGCACCTCTTGCATGTGACAACGAGGAAATACAAAGTTTACAATGTAACTTTGAGTTCAATATTTACGTAGTTGGATAGATGGTATTGTATAAGTTTATAACAATATGATTTATTAGATTTTGAGTTTTGATTTTATAAGTTGTAAAAGATTTTCAATGAAATATATTTCTAGTGGAGTTAAATACCATGGAATTCAGCAAACATTTTAGTTTTATTTATTCTAATGCTAAGGAATTTAGTATTTATTGCAAAAACATTAAAATAGAAATAGGGAATCCTCTGAAATAACAAATAATATTTTCTAACCTTGACTTAAATAAAGTTTTAGCATTAACCAACATCTTAAATATTCAACCAGTTGAAATGGTGAAATGGCACAAACTAACTAATGATTTATTAACCATTTTTGCAAGTGTTCATTACTCACAACTTTTTAATGTGGTTATATTTTTTTTTTTTGTCTAAATAGATCAACAATTTCAAAACCCTGCAAAATAAATAGGCATTTTAAAACTAAACTCATTTTATAAAATGTGTAAAATAACTACTTGTGTCCATTTAAATTTGTTTACAAATAGTTACTGCATTTTTGCAAGAAATTAAATATAAAATGCGTGAATGACTAAATATCTATTTCAATATAGAAAAAACTAACAATTTTCAAAACACCGGACCATATTTTAATTGAGTGGGTTTTTTTTTTTTTTTGAAGGAGACTAAAAATTTAATGCATTTTTTTTTTTAATTAAACATAAGAAAATTCCACTATTCCAAAAAGTGTATAAAAATATATATTTAAATTCAGTATTTGGCTGTCTTCATCGAACAATTTAAACATGCTTAAAAGACTTAAGACAAGAACACTGCATTTACAGAAATTAGAAAGACTTAAGAAAAGAACTTTCTGTTAATGTGAGAATTTAACATTGATTTCTTTATCAATGTTTATACAGGTTTTAACAACAATAAAAATAAATAAACTCAAGCCTAACTTAAATTTATAGATTTTAAAAACTTAAAAAAAGTTAAATTATCTCTTACAAAGAATTTGGAAAAAAATTATTTATGAATTTAAAAAATAGTATAAAAGTTTTTAAAAAAAAATTTTAGAATTTACGAGAGCCTGTCATCATAAATCTTGTATTTAACCTACTTTTGCAAACCAGAATTAAAGTAAAAGGGGGTTTTAAGGGAGTTTCCACTAATATCTTGATTATATTTAAGCTTTTGGAAAGATTTTTTCTTTAATTATTACTGTGGTCCATAAAATGTTTTTTTTACTACAGTGCAAAAAATATATATTGCCGTATTCATAAAATAACAAAATATATTTTAGCACAAATTTGTATGAAAATTTTGTCATAAAACAGATTTCAAATTTATTTTATTTTTCATGAATATGAAAGATATTTTTTTAAAATATAAATTTTTTTTTTTTTTTTTGTTAATATATTTATATAAATTGCATCCCTAGTCGCTGCTTAAACAGATCAATAGTTATTTAGAATAAATTTTTCTACACTTACTTTTTGTTGGTATTTGGGCACCTTTCGCTGTTAACAGGAATACTATCTGTAATTAAAACAAAAACAAAGAAATTCAAATTATTAATTTGTAATTTTTAAAATCTTTCAGATTAAGTCAGACACACACTTTAATTTAACACTCAATTTAATAACATTTAAAAATTTCCACAAAAGTATTGTTAAAGAAGAGAGAGCAAAAAAAGAAATTACAAATAAAAATAAAAATGGAAAATGGAAAATTTAAGAAAATTGGTTTAGTTTTATGAACTTGAAAAATAAGACACCTGGTTTATTAAAATAAATTTTAAACAGTTAGAAAATTTTAGAAAATTTTAGAATCTTTCTCAATGGTCGACTTCAAACTTTTTACATATTAACCCTTCTAAGACTAACGCGATTCTTTTTGGTAAGCATGGACCTGAATTTGCCGGCTTGAATATTTTAATTGATGGAAATAGAATTTCACTTGTTGATCGACTTAAAGTTCTTGGCATCTGTGTGGATGATCGACTTACATTTGAGGCCCATGTTAACCTTATTCATTACAGGGTTTTTGGAATTTTGCGAAGAATATATTCAAATAACATATATTTACCTTGTTGCGTTAAACATAAATTGGCTTATGCTATATTAATGCCCCATATTTTTTATGGGCTGGAAGTTATATCTGGTTGTTGTGGCTATGTTTTAAATAGACTTAATCGAGTTGTGAATACTATTGTACGGTACGTTTATAAGATTCGTAGAAGAAGTCATATATCTGACTTTGTAAAGAATTTCCTAGGTTGTAATTACAAGCAATTCATTTCCTATAGAAACCTATGGTTTTTCTACAGGACTCTTAAGAGTGGACAACCTTCTCAACTTTGTTCCTTCTTTAATTTTACTCGTTCTACTAGGAATCCTCAAATTATTATTCCTAGAATTAGATATAGCATATTTGAACAGTCGTTTCTAGTTAGAGTAGCTCGTTGGTGGAATAAATTACCTATTGAACTTCGTTTATTTTCGCATTCTAATAATGCGTTTCTTTTGAAACTTTTTCGAACCTTTTTAATAAATTCCATTTTACCCTTTACCTAATACTAATTTCGCTGCTCATTTTTCTACTTAATTTGCTTAATATTCAACTCATGCCTTGACTGTTAGATATGCTTGAGGCTACTTGTTGTTTTGATTCTCTGATGATATCTTAATTTTACCACTATTTGGGACTTTTTTGTTGCAACTTAATATTTAACACTTCTTTGGCTGGAGAGCCAATCTGTAAAGCTTTATATAATTCATTTGCATATATTTAAGTTTAGATTGTTATTATTATATATACATATACACATATATATATATTATATTCAGGAATTGTCTATAATATAAGTTATTTGGCCTTAACAGGCTTTTTTATATTATTGAAGTTGAATAAATAAATAAATAAAATAAATAAATAAAAAATACACCAAAAGTAATAGTTCTGTCATATAGTTTTAGTAAGATGTTGTAAGGTGCTTACTTTAACTAATTATTTATTTATTATTATTTATTTATTTATATATTAAACTAAATCAATTTAATACAAAAATACTCCTAAAGAAGTCGACAACCACATGGGCAAAACGTTTAGTAAAAGATAAAAAAAATTGTTTTATTTACATCGTTTTTATTATTTAATGACCATAATTAGACCATTAGACTTAACTGATGAAAATTTAAAATAAAATTGGTCAATAAAAAATATTAATTAAAAAAAAATATTTTTATTAATAATTTCATAGCAAAAAGAAAGAAATCCTGGAAATTTTAAATATTTTTTTAAAATAAAAACGCACTTGTTGCTTTTAAGCTAATAGAATTTAAAGAGAGTGGCACGTTTATGCAGTTTCACCTGTTAAAGAAAAGAATCTTTCATATCTTTTTAATCTGACTTCTAAAGTGATAAGGGGATTTCTTACAAAATCAAAATCATTAAACAATTTAAACTAAAATATGTTTTGGCTTTTCTTAATCTTCTAGCTGTTCATCATACTTACAAAAATGTGTAATAAAGTGTGGAAAGTTGATGTGGAGGAGACCATGTTGTCTGAAAAAAAAAATAAAACATTAAAATATTAGATAATTATCGAATATAAAAAGTATGAGAATATAAATTTATAAATAATAATACAGTAGGGGTAATCATTACGTGATTAGAAATAAATAAAAATTAACATTTCAATCATAAAGCCAGCATATCTAAATTTTAGTGTGAAGTAAAATTAATGGTACACTTTTTTCTTTTATATTTGAATACCCCTGCTAAATAGTTTTAATAAATTTGTTTTTGTATTAGAGATTTGTTTTAAGGTTCTCAGATAAGCTTTAATGAATTTGAAATTTCCATGGCTGCCTGTTGAATAAATAAAAAACAATTTCTATTGAAACAGATAAAAATTGTGATTTTTTAGTTTCTTAACAAGCGAGAATTTAATTTTTAAAGAGAATAAATAAACAACAGAAGAAAACATTAATTAGTAAAAAATATCAACTGTCAATAATCTTTTTACCAAAAAAGTAAAAAACAGATAATAAAAGAATATTTTGTAGTTATTTAAGTTACTGTGTAGCATTTGTTTTCCAAAAAAAAATTAATTAAAGTATAAAATAACTGAGATTTTTTTATGCAGAAAATGCAGCATTACATCCTGCTGGTGTTTAATATTTCCTGTTTTCCTTGGAAAGCCACCGCATACATTTGTAAATAATGAATGAAATGTAGCATTTTCTGGATGCCTACATCCTTCATCAGCATTCTGCGCATTTATCTATCATAGGTTGTGTACGTTGTAAATATCATATAATTAACCAACTGATTTTGTAAATAAGAATACGAGGAGTATTTATAACAAGATTAATTTGGTTAGATGAAGTTGCTACACAAACTAAAGTATTTCTTCACTGTTCTTTATGTTCTAAAAAATTTTAAATAATGATTTTTAATTTTTTTATGAATTCATAAAATTTAGAAAAAAGTGTATTTATTTCTGTACTTTCTTATTTTAGGAGAAAATATGGTGTCACAAATTAGAATCATTTAACACGTTCACTGTCCAAGGTAAAAACTGGAGAGTGCCCCACACGTCCAATTTTTTTTTTTTTTGCATAATCGGTGTATTTCGGATAAGCCCCAATATATATAAATATCTACATCTTTTAAAATGTATATAAATAGCTAAAAGGGTGTTTTTGTTAATAGCCCACATATGGGCTGTGGACTCCATGAAACAAAATCTTCTATAAATCGTCTTCAGAGTCCACAGACCACATGTGAGCTGCGAATATTTTTAGCTTTTATAATACATTTTCTATAGCGATTTTCTTTTTTTACAAACAGTTCATAAGAATATTCAGTAATAATTGTTCTGTTTTTTCAATAAATATAATATCTCTCAACATTTTTTTTTTCTATCAATCCAAACTGTGAGGTCCACGTCAAAAAAACGAGATTTCCTCCATGTCCCAGTACATATTTTGTTTTTTATGGTCTGTTCTGTGAAGTCCAAGTCAAATAAACGATGTTCTCTCAACGTCCACAATTTTAAAGCTTTTTAAATTTGTATGGGTTAACAGCCCATACATGGGCAGTGGACTGCTGGTGCTTGCCGTCCACAGCCCATATAGTGAACGTGTTAAATATAAATACATTAATGTGAATTTCGATTGAAAGCCATATCTAGGGGGTTACTCTGTATTTCGATTCGAAATAAAACACTTTCGAAACACAATGCTTAAGTCATAGCAATTCGGATGATTTTCTTTTCGAGTAACCCCGTATTCTGGCTTCGAATAACGTATTTATAACCTTCAAATGAAAACTCTTCAGAAATAACTTCTTTTTTTGCTAACAGAGAAGTCTGTCTAAGACTACTTTTGGTTTATTTATTACGACACTCGATTTTAATACAATCCAGCAAAAAGTTGAAACGAAGCATATTTAGGTTGGATCCATAATTACGACGACGTTTAAACTGACTCAAGAAGAGTTTACTAAAAGCCGAGATATTTTATAGAAAAGTTATCAGCACCAAGAGCAACAACCTGTTTCTTTTGTTATGATTCCCCTGTAAGTGCTTTTTCGACAGCAAATTTTTAATTCTTTTTTCAATGTTTTCTTTTCTATTTCGTCTTTTTAAAAATCTTTTTTATTATTTGTTTGTAAATTTTTTGAAAGTCAAGCTGCAAATTATAAGACAATCTCTAAAGGATTTATTGCAGAATTTAAGATATAAATTTTCAATTTGTTATATTCTATTTTTAACAGCGAATATCTGTCATTTACTCATATCTGTGTTCAAGCAAAATTTTGCTAACGATATTTTAGTTTTTATAATCATTTTTAGCAACTGCAGCGATTCTTTGAAACAGTCCAAGAACTTAAAACCTATTGCATCCGGTAAATGTAAAGCTGTAAAACTCTTCTAAATTCTCAAAAATTAAAAATTTGTTTATGTGCAAAATATTTTTTTTTTTAAATTTTAAACCGGAGTTTTCGGTTTTTTTTGCGAAAAAACTGAGAATTATCCCGCTTTAACCTCTTGCCTACAAAGTTGTTCGTGGTGTGAAATGGTTCTGAGTCTTCATACTTCGTTGATGTTCGATTAGTCGGTTGTTTCTCTCGATGTCTTGAAGTTATTTTGTATAGCGTTGTTAGCTTAAATTGCCTCCTTTGTGTAAAACATAGTTTTTCCCAACTAATTTTGTATCTCTTAAGTAAAAGTAACTGAAAAACAAAATCTATTCCAACGTAAACGCTATTAATTAAAATAACTTTTACACGTTTGTAATTTTATTTTTTTGTTTAAACTTTAATTTTTTTTTTTTTTTTTTTTTTGTTGATAAAAAAAAGAAACACACAAAAAAACTCGTTTTATTTTAATTTAAAATTTAAAAGCTGTCATCGAATATCGTGACATTTCCTCGCTTATTCAAAGAATATACAACAAAGCAACTTTAACTTCTTATTTAAGTTTTTTTTTTTTTTAAATCCAACTAATTTGCATATTTGTCGTTGACAACAAACTTCAACAACTTTTATGCATCTGGTAGCTAAGAAATATTAACATTATTGTTTTATATATATATTTTTTTTTTCTTTTATCAGAATCTCAAATCAATTTTAATACTTAAAAAGAATCTTAAAAAGAAAATAAAAAATAGACAACAACTTCAAGTGAATATTTTAAAGAAATTTCTCTAAATTTTTGTGTTTGTTTGAAACCTAAAACTTGTTTCTTAAGTTTGTTTAATGATTGAGGTTGTAGTTTATAGCTGCAGTAGTTGAGAACACAACACGATTTTGACCCAAACGTATATAAACTCATAATTCTAGAAACTCAAACAACATGGTAAATTTTATAAAAAAGAAAATAAAAAAAAGAGCTTTGGGGAAAATAACTTTAATAAAAATAAAATAACAAAGTTGATGAAAGCGACTTTAATTTTGTTAATAGGCGATTATTTTTTGGTATTATGCTGACTAATAATTTTTTTTATTATTTTGGTAGCTCCTTTTAACATGTGTTTTTTTGTTTTAAGCAAAAAATTTTGTTTTAGGGAGTCTTGAAAGTAACAATTAATCTTTACGTGAGACTTAAACTTAGGAAAAGAAACTTTATTTTTATAGATGATTAAAAGCTTTAGAAAATAGAAAATTATACTTTTGAGCAAAGAACAGATGATGATTTTATGATTTAATTATTTTGAAAATTATTATGAGCTGATAGATCAAAAAAGGTCAGCTTAAGTGACCTTAAAAAGCCACTATAAATTAGTTTATAAAAAGACAAAATCAGTTAACCCCCATAGTGGGGCATTTCTTTTATAGAAAAACTTTAGTGAAATTTAAATATTGGAATGGATTCCTAACCTTTCACGGCATCTTAATATGCTACTGATTTGTTCAACAAATGTGCTATACGACGTCATTCTGAATTTTATGTTTTTGTTCAAATGACGTTTTCCGAACATTAGTTCACACAACAATATCTGCCCTCAAGAGCCACTTTTATATTTAAAATTCTACAAAATATTGAAATGAGGCGATATTCACTTTTTAATTTAAAAAACACACAAATTTAATCATTTTTGTGAGATTTTTTATTATTGTTGTTGTGCACAAAGAAAATAAAGATCAAAGAAGACATGAGTATCGCCACATTTTCTCCACCTAGAAAAACATGAACTATTTTTTGTTCCCTATTCTGATGACGTTTTGTATCTGTGCGAACATATCAATTATTTGTCAAAACACAGTGTTAGGAGGCCAAGCAAGTAAAATAGCTACCGTATGTTTAAGTTAAAACTAATTAATTAATTCGAAGTAAAATTAACCCTCCGAAAAATCGTAAATACTTAAATCTTTTGCCTGTATATAAATTGATGTCCTTTGAAACTTTAAACTAAGCTACAAATTTCCTATAGTCAAGTATATTTTTAAATAATTCAAACTCACTAAAGATTTAATTAATGTTATTTTAGTTAAGTCCCCACAATTAGGATTTTTTGTATTTTTATTTTTTTTTGTGGTCATGACATTTTATTTTTATGAAAAATTAAATGATTTCCAATATTTAAAAAATACTTAAAGTAAAAAAAATAGAAAATTTTATTTAACACAGCGAAAATATTGTTTTATAAGTCTCTAGTTCTTCCACCAATACTGAACGTATTCTGTCTTTCTCGCTCTCACTCTCCTAAATTTTCTTAAAGACTTAGAACACAAACTTACATTTTAACTGATATTGACAATTTTTGTGATTTTGAAAGGCCTTTTTTAAACTCAACATTTTATTAATATATTTCTAAAAATACAGTAGTTCATATCTGATCAATTTGTATTGTCTGCTTTACTCAAAATACAAAAATATTTTAAAGAACATTTTTAAAAAAATTCTTCTTTTCATTGTACACAAAAAATAAGTTATAAGTCATCTTAATAAGACAATAAAATTACTTTAAAAATCCGACTGAACTAGCCGCTTAACAACAATTATTTGAAACAAATAAGAAGTTCCTACCAAAACCCTAAAGGAAATGAAAAACGAAAAACTGTAAATCATATTCATATTTTGTATGTGTCATTGTTTATAAATTTTAGTTTAATATTTCCAACACCAGAATTTTTTTATTCATAGAATACCTGTTTCATATTCTCTATACGTAGATATGTATGTACATACATATATTTTCAATGGCCTTATTACCATTTTCAAGCTTCTTATACAATAAATAAAATAAAAAACCAAAGTAAAACAGCACACAATTGATACCCAACAATATCATGGTTACAGTAACTAGAGCTGACGAGAATTAATGATTTCGATGATTATTAAGTTATAAAGCAAGAAAGAAAAAGAAACTAAATAAAAAACATGGTGGTACACAATTTTTTAATAGAAGGGAGTTCTATTTTCTTTTATAATATTAAAAATTGATTTTTCGGGTCCAAAGCTAAAAAGAAAATTTATTCACCTGGTGCAAATTCAACTCACATTCTAAATTTTTATAGTTTTATACAAATATTTTTTAGATCGGCTTAAGTTCGTTTAAAATTCTGATTGACTGTATAGAGAATATTAAAATTTATATACCAGGAAAATGAATTTAAATGCTCTTTCTGATTCGCTAAATCTTCATCATCAGCATTCTACTTATCTGTCGACAAAGTAGTAGTCATGAGTAGTAAATTTGTTTACTTATAAAACTATTTAGAAGAAACAGAAATTTAATATTTATTATTTTTTTAGTATTCGATATTGATTATGATTTAAAATTAGGTAATTATTATTGTAGAGGGACCATACACGCTGTGTTAAACTCCAGCTTCTGTGTGTTCTGTGTTAAAAAGCTTAACGCTATCATATCTTTATGAGGACAATCTTTAATTGATATTTATTATACTGGATGTTGCAGTGGTATAGCGTCATACTTTAAGGTCAGGATCAATACTTTTTCGGATAATTTATATTCTCGTCACATTAGACTTGAAAGTATACAGATTATTTTATTTCATATACAGTTTAGATAGGAATTGTTTGCAATTTTTTTTAAATGTTAACACTGCACTGAAGTTTTAATGAAACCTTCGCTACATATTTTTTTTTTTTTTTTTTGTAAGTTAAAAAAATATTCTTAACTTTATTTTAGCAATAATTCTGTCATCAAAATAATCTAATAGCTCTTTGTAAGTTTATTTGTTTGCGTCTTTGAGAGCTAGAGAATAATGCATTTTTATTCATCTGAATGGATTTTAATAAAAAGAAGAGGGAGAGGATAAACGTGCAGTTTTTGTAGCCGAAGATTTAATTACCTGTGGTCAGCATATACAACAGACATTGTAAATTGTGTGACTTACCAAATCGAATATAATAAACTCATGTTGGAGCTACAGAATAAAATTCTTTTAAAAGAGAGTTTACAAGAAAACTTTGAAATAAAAAAAAATTTTGAATTATGAATTATTATTTAAAACAAAACTTTTCCCTTAATAAAAAAACCGTGATAATAAACTTGATCATACAAATGCAATCTCAATTAAATTATTATTTGCATACCTTTGAATATAAACTTGATAGGTTGGGCTTGATAGATGACGCCTCTTCTGAGATATTTAATAAATCTTAGAAACTACTCTTTTAATTACAAAAAAAAATTTCTCAAATTTTCCGAGTAGAGGCCCAGGTTATCAGATTTTATTATATAAGTGACAGTTTAGCATTAAGCTGTTAAGTTTGTTCATGGCAGTAGTAATGTTTATTTTTTCATTAAGTTACTTTCTACTCGTTATTCTTCTGATACTTATTCACTCCATTAATGATACAATAGTCATTATTGCTATTGTTGACTAAATTAGAAACTCACATAAAGTTTGGCAGCACAATATGACTGTCATTGCCATGGGGTTAAAAAACAAAGACACTAATATAATATTGATGTAAAATTTTATCACTGTTATGAATCGGGTATTTCTATTAGTTAAGGGTTACATAATTTGTAAGTTCTCAACGCGAACCAAAATAACTTTAACATGTAACAGTAACGGGGTCATTTCTGTACATGAAATACTTTTTTAAAAATTTAGATATTGATGTAGACAGTAATCGATATGGAATTCAAAATACCTATTTTTGGAATTTTTGTTTTTCTGTCTGTTCGTATTTCTATCTGCGTTTGCATCACTTAAAAACTGCTGGATCGATTTGAATAAAATTTTATGAATAGAATACTTTTTTTATAAAAAATATTTCATTCCGCAGAGAAACTAAAGAATAGCTGTCAGTACTTTTTTTTTAAATATTCAACACTGTTTACAATTACTATACAACTGATGTAATATTATAGTTTTTTGATTTTTATAATTAATTTTTTTAAAAAATAAAATAAACATACATAAATAAAAATATTGTTTGTTCTTTTTTTTGTGTTTAAAAACATTTTTTTCTAAATTTTAATTTTAAGAAAACTAGAAATGATACGCGGACGAAGTTGTGGGCACTGCTAGTTTAAAATAAACTCAAAAACTATTTCTTAAGCTTCGTTATTTTATCGAGAGCTAAAGTTTTTTTTTTTTGTCATTTTACATCTTTAGTTTAGTAGACATCAGTTTATCTAAACGAAGAGGGCGTAAACAAGACTTTAATGCGGTTATTAATATTTCGAATTTGGTTTAGTTTTAAATAACTTCCAATGGCTTAGCCTCCATCAAATAAAATCATAAGAATTATTTAAAAAGTTATTGCCTTGTAAAACCCTTTCACACCTCAGCCACTGTTTGATAAGAATCAAAATATCTAAATTAAAACACAAACTCAAAAAAAAACATTTTTATCTGTTTAATCACTTTGTTGTTGAAAAGTAAAGAAAAAAATGTTTGTTTTTTAAGCTGTTTAATTTATATCCAATGACACAATAATATTATGGCTGCAGTCAAATCATGATGAGTATGATAATTATAATTATGACTTAAAGAAATTTTAAAGAAAAGAAATGATAAAAAGAGAACAAAATTACATCAAATTAGCTGAACAAAATAAAAAAAAAATAACGGTATTTGCCAAACTTTAATGACTCTATTGTCAACAATAAAAAGAAATTTGTATATGTTATGATTGCCTTCAAACAAAAACAAGCAAATGTATATGATAATATAAATGTACCATATTAAAAGGTACCAGATAAGAATGTACCAAATTTCTGTACTTATAAAGTCGTTTTCTTATCTGGAGTGGGGTTTGGAAATAAGATTTAACAATTAGATTTATTAATTGTTAAACTCAATTATTTTTGAAAATTAAAAGGAAACCATTTTTCCGAGTTCTTTCCTTTTATTTCTCTTTTTTAACGTATTTTCTTAAGCTTAATGCACTGCTTCTGAAACAAAATCTGGAGCGGAAACTGAAAAACTTATTATCAGCTATAACTTTAGGTTGAACTGCCTACCTTTTCAAGGTCGCAAAAATAAAACTACCTTTAGGTTTGGTTGACTGGTAAAGATTTATAAAACAAAATCCAAAGAAACCTTGTGAATCCTACTTATCTCTAGATTTATATATTCGGAGTTAATACTTGCTTTGCTAAGGAATATATGAACAAGTAGTTGTTGTTAAAGCTACCTTTTCGTAAAATATTCTGACTTAATAAGTTTTAATAAATTGAGCCATTTGTTTAATCCTTTTTTATTCCGTAGTGGTACTGCATGACATGATCGGATGATGGTAGTTACAGCACAATAAAGGCTTTCCGCGAAGGGATTAGTACGCTAGTCCAGGCGTTTTGGGGCTCAACTGCTAATAGCTGCGCTACGAAGTCTAATCGGAAATTTAAATCTAGTTTATGGCTCTCACATGTCTTTCCAAATTTTAACCCAGCATGACTGTTGCGATCCTACGAGGTATTTCATGGTGGCTATGGTTTAGAGCCAAATACCCAGTGAAGTACGGAAACAACGAAAAATTCATCAGTTAACCACGTATGGGTCTCCACGATATTTTGAACCCATTTAAAGATATTAAGATGCCTTTGGGTTTTGATCTTTACCGTTAGGCCAATGAAAGATAAAAAAATGAATTGCACCAAGTCCCACTAAGATGTTACCCACTGTGGATAATCAAGAAATGCGAAAAGCTATTAATCTGCCCAAACAAAATTTAAAAAACCTGGTATCAGTGGTAGCTGGATACTAAAATTTGAAAAGCCATGCACACGAACTGTGACTACCATTACAACAGCTATTTTAGAAGTAACCATAACAAAGTGGCTTAAGACAATTGGCACAAAAGTAAGACTTGTCTTTCAATTAGTGATATTAAGACGATCCATTCGTTTATCACAACAACGGGAGACAATCATTAGACTTAAATGAGATTCTCCACCGATCTACTACTGCCAAATTAAAATAAGTTTGTTTCAACATTTTATTGTGACTTTCGCTTGTTAATAAGTGACCCTTTTGGAAAGGACTGGTGAAGTAGATTATGAGTGTCACGTTATGCGTACTTTTAAGAAGTGAAGATGCTCCTCTGCTATCAAGTAGATGCATTAATTGGAGTCATACTTTGCCCCTTAATAATTATTTTAGTTCATTAGCAAAACGGAAAAGAATATCGCAGCGTCATAAAAAAGTAGCAGAAGATTAAACCAGAACGATAATCTAAATAAATAATAAAACTGTAACAGGATCATTTCTGTACATGAAATATTTTTTGAAATTTTTGATATTGATTTAGATAGTGATCGATATGGAATACAAACCACCTATCTCTGCAATTTTGGTCTGTTTGTGTTCGCATCACGCAAAAACTGCTTGATAGATTAGAATAAAATTTTGTAAAGAGGTCCCTTAGAATCTTGGTTCAAATAGAGAATACTTTTTTTTCGTAAAAATGGCATCGTAGATAAACTAGAGATACAAATGTGAAAGTAACTAATTTCACTGGTATAATGGTACTAAAATAGTTTACTTTTGTAAATGGAAAATTTTTAATAATGTTTACAGAAAAAAAATATTTAAGAAGACTTTTTATAAAATTGAATTTTAAGAAAATTAAAACTGACACGCAGGCGAAGTTGTGGGCAGTGCTAATTTACTACTTATCACTTATAAACAGCAACTTTTTATATAATATATCTAACAACTTATAATTTGCCATTTTATTTAAAATTTTTTAAAGCTTTATACAAACTGAGAATCATTTTAGCACAAAGTGTGTGAATTACATCATCCTAACAAAATGCATTTGGGTCACAACATCTTTGAAAGTCGTGTTAAGGAATTTTAACAACAAATAATTGAACTTAATAGTTTTAAGAATTTATTTAAAATATTTACTTACCCAGCAGTAAAAAATAAATAATTTTTAAAATTTTTAAAACATTTTTATAGTCACTCTACACAAATTCAACTAAATTTTAATGAAATATTTTTATTTGAAAAAAAGCGTAAAATTTATTTTAAACAAAATGCCATTGTAAAAGCCTTTAGAGATTTTTTCGCTTGCAAAATTAACAACGTTTTACTAACTGAATGATGTTCACTTCAAATACAAATTGGCAATAGAAACTCATAAAACAATAACTACAACAGCAAAGAAAAAAAACTATACAAAATTGTTTAACAATAAATTGCAATAAATTAAAATTTTAAAAGCAAGAAAATGCTCGCACATAAATAACAGCCAGCAAATAATGACGTAATCTTTAAAAATAAACACTAATTTATAAAAAAAAACAACAAATTGAAGTTGAATGACAGTGATAGAAGAAGCAACAGCAACGAAAAATAACGACAGATAAAATACTTTATTATAAACTTGCAATTTGATAACTCGTTAACGCTTAAACATTAAAATATGAACTTTTAGAATGTACGAATAATAAATGAATTTTGTTACGAATCAATAAAGCAAGGCGAATAAATCTTCTCAAAACAAAAATAAATTGCTAAATAAACTTGGCATTAAATGAGGCCTCCACTTAAATCAATTGACGTTGAGGTAAAACGGCAAACGTCACTCTCCAATTGCCAGCTCATCACGCACACAACCTTGGAGTTAAGTAAATCAATAATTAGTTTATAAAATATAAATAAAAAAATATCAAAACCAACAAGAACAATCTTAATGAAATATCGTCTTAAATATGCTGGTACTTTTTCTTAATCATGACTTGATATTTAGAAAAATTAGATTTGAAAATTTAATTTTTTGTTTCCAGGTAGCCATATCAACATGACTACCAGTTCGCTGGCGGTCATCACTACCAGGAGTTTAGGTACCAAAAGGTACTTTTTTTAAGGATTTGTATTTTAGTTGTATTTTTCAAAGGGTACTATTTGAAAGACAGTTTCAAAAAACTTTTCGTTAAAAACTACTTAGCAAGGTACTTTTTAAAGGGTACTATTTAAAAGGCGGGTAAAAAAAAAAATTTTGATGCATATTTAAATTAATTTTTTAAAGAGTACTGTTTGAAAGACAGTTTCAAAAAGGCTTTTATAAAAAGGTACTTTGAAAGGTACTTTTTAAAGGGTACTATTTGCAAGACACTTTCAAAAAAGTTTTTTGTTAAAAGGCACTTTTACAATAGTACTATTTGAAAGGTATCTTTTACAAAGTTACTTTTAAATGGTACTTTAAAAGGTATTTTTTAGGTGGTACTATTTGAAAGGTAAATTTGAAAAGTGCCTTTGAAAGGGTACTATTCAAAGAATGCTACTCAAAAATCTGTTTTTAAAGGCAGCATTAAAAGGTACTAATTTGTGAAGCAATTTAAAAATTTACTTCTTTAAAATGCTATATTTTTAGCGCTCATTTTCAAACTTTTTTTTAAGTCTTTAAGGCGCTTTTTTTTATTTGTAATCTTTAAAAAGAAAATTTCAAAAAAATGTTTTAAACCGTTCTTTTTTTTGAAAAGCCCTTTTTTAAATGTACTTTTTTAAATATAATTTTCAAAAAGTGCTGTTTAAATGTTTTTTCCCGGAGGCACATAACTAAAAAAAGACTTTTTAACATATAAATTTTTTATCAGGCAGGACCTTTTAAATACGATGCTTGTTAAAAGAAATTATTAATTTTATTTTCCTTAATGAAAGCCTGTTCAATTTTAAAAGAAAATGTATTGAAAGGTAAATTTTAAGCAGTGTCTTTTAAAAAAAGGACTTTTTTAAAGACATTTTTAAAAGGTACTTATTTGGTAGAATCTTTAATATAGCCTGAGAAAAATTATTTTGGAATGTTCTCTTTTGAAAGGCACTTTTTTAAAAGATGATTTTCTAAAATGCTATTTAAACGGAAATTTTTTCAAAATGTAATTTTTGTAAACGGCAATGTTTTAAGGCTGTCTTAATATCTATTAAAAAAGTACTTTTTAGAGTACTTTTTTAAAGTACTTTTTTAAAAGTACTTTTTTAAAGTACTTTTTTAAAAGTACTTTTTTAACAGTACTTTTTTAAAAGCAATTTTTTTTAATTCGTTTTATAATTTGAAAAAACGTATATTTTAGTAGCTCTTTGTTGAAAGATCTTCTTAAAAATATTCCAAACCAAAGTTAAGAAATATTCGCTGCACTTAACCGATTTGTAAAAAGCAAGATTAAAAAATTTGATAAATATAAACTTGTTATTGTTAATTTAGTATTATTATAATATAAAAATTTATGTTTTAAGCTACAAAATAAAAAAACCCAGAATATAAATTATTGTTGTGCCTGTCATAAATGTGTTTACTATCACTAAAATATGTTTGTCATTCAATCAAGAAAAGCACTGTACAGCCGACACATTAATAAATGTTTTTAAAAAGCACATCATTAATTCAATACACATTGCATTTAAAATTTTCAACAATAAAGGCTTATAAAAAATGATCACAGGTCAAGGCAAAGAAACAAATAGTTAACCAATTCTTATTAAAATGAATGAGAAATAAAATTATCTGTCATAATTTTTATTCAATAAAAAATCATAAATTTGTTCATTATTTTTAATATATAACAATCAGATGGAATATCTAAAGATGTTTTCAATTAATCAACAGTTTTTTAAAAAAAGCATGCAGTTTAAATGCAAGTTTTAATTTTATTTAATAAAATGATTTTAGTTCTTTTTTTATTTATAGAAATAACCTTGAATTTAGACATTTTACTAACAGCAAACAATAACTATAGATGCGCTCGAATGACTTCAATTTATTATTTTGTTGTTATTGTTGTCGTCTATTTTTTATTTAACAAACACTTTATTATGAAATTATAAAATTATTCTACGAGAAAAATACTTTAAACAAGAAACAATAAATTTATTTTATATAGAAAATTAAAAGGTGCAAAAAAAAATGAATAAAATGAATAATAAAATAAAAAACAGTTTATTTATTACGAGGGCTGCTCTATATATTTCTGGCCTAATAGTGAAAATGCGAATATTTATAATCAAAAATGGTTTTATTGTTTTTCAAAGTATTCTTCAGCATGATTTATACACTTTCGCATGCGCTCAAACCAGTTGTCGAAGTACTTTTTCCACTCCGATTGAGACACCTCTAAAACATGGTTTTTGAACACTTCAACAGCTTCTTCTGGCGACGAAAATCGTTGACCACACATTTTTTTCTTGATGTGTGGAAACAAAAAGAAGTCATTAGGTGCCAAGTCAGGGCTGTACGGCGGATGACCCATTAATTCGACGTTTTGGCCGGTCAAAAACGCTCTCGTTTGAGCCGATGTGTGAGAGCTCGCATTGTCATGGTGAACAATGATTCGTCTTCTCTTGTTGGTTTTTCGAATTTCTCCGATGACTTCAGGCAAACAAATTGTACGCTGCTCAAGCGGAACAGTCGCCACATGACCAGTTTTGCCGAAGAAACAGGCGACCATTTGCTTCAAAGTGCTTCTTCTACGAACAACTTTCGTTGGATTTTGCTCGTCTTTGAATACGCATAGATCCATGATTTGTCACCTGTGACGATCTTATACACGTCTTTGGAAGCACCGTAATCGTATTTTTGCAACATTTCTTTGCACCAATCGACACGAGCCTTTTTTTGAGCGACTTTCAAATTGTGCGGGATCCAATGAGAACAAACCTTTTTTACGACCAGGTGTTCATGCAGTATCGAATGTATGCTGGTGGAAGAAATGTCCAAGGATGTCTCTATCTCTCGGTATGTCGCGTGTTGAGTTCACGCACGGCATCAATGTTCTCTGGCACAACAGCCGTATTTGGACGACTTTCGCGGAATTCGTCTTTGAGCGAGCTTCGGCCACGATTAAATTCATTATACCAATTTTTCACAGTGCTATAGGATGGTGCTTAATCGCCATACAAAGATTTAAGTTCATCAATGCACTCTTGTTGTGATAATCCACGTCAAAAGTTGTGAAAAATGATGGCACGAAAATGTTCACGAGTTAATTCTATTTTTTTCTATATTAATTTTTTCAAGTCACTGTAAACAACACAAATAATGGTCGTACGTCAAAACGTTTTGACTACGATTATGCTTAAAAATGACAAACTTTCCAATGGCAGCACTCAGTGTTGCAAGGCCAGAAATATATATAGCAGCCCTCGTAGAATACAGTTAGCAAAAACTCTAGAAAACTGCAATTAGTAAACGTTAAATCTTTCGAGGCTACTGAAACAAAGTTAAACGCTAGACAGCAATGATAGTAGAAATGAAGGTACTTAAGAGAATGTTGAATTAAAATAAGAATAAAAATGAATTCACACTTCCATTTCGGAAAAAGAAAAGATTAAACGTTTGACAACAAAAAGCCGAAATACAAAAGAGGCTACACAAAATGGGTTACATTCTTATAAAAATGAATATGTTCATAGGAAAAATGAAAAAAAATCAACAACAAAAAATTATAAAAATGTGTAATCAACTGAGTGACACGTTTACTTTCAGTCAAAGAAAACTAGCGTAAGGAGAGTGTAAAAATCTACTATGTGACGATATTAAGGCTCCATGGTATCAGATTCAATATAGCAATAAACATTGTAGTGGCCGAACAGAGGAGCTCTAAGCCAAAAAATGCTAACTTATGGGGCAGCAGTTTAAAAAAATTTAAATAGTTTTTTATTTTAAGTTTTTTTTTATTGAACACACCTCGTATAGTCCAATTATTTTATACATTTCATAAGTGTTTTTTTAATATAGAATCTACATATACAGTAGCCATGTCTACATATGTATAAATAAATGCAGTACATTTACTAGCTTGCAACCTCATTTTCTGTTTCTGATAATTGTTTCTAATTTAAAAGAAAAAACGTTTAGGTCCATTCACATCAATTTATTTTGTAACAAGTTTATTTTTTTTTTTCTTTCTGTTTCTATCTTTCAAACAACAATTAAGTTTTGTTGTGCTTTAAAATAAGTTAAACATCTTACTTGAACAACAACATACAACATGAACAAGAAAATGAAAGAAATATTGGAGGGAAAAAAAATATGACATGATTACAAAAACATGACTGTTGAAGTACATTGCTTACCATAAGCAAACACTCAAGTACATTCCACTAAATATATAGCAAAATTGAAAACAAATATATTGTTTAATTTAAGAAAAAAGCTTAACAACATAAAAAGGTACTTTTTAGAATTAAGGTTTAAAAAATAAGAGAATTTTTGCAACATTCAATGGTATCTAAAAAAAAATAAAAAATTTTTTAATTGATAGAAAGATTCCCTAAAAAGGTACTTTTATTTAAAGTACCTCTTAAGAAAACAGAAGAACCTTTCAAAAACTGTACCAAAAAACTAAATATTCGAAATGTAGGGTAAGTTTGCCTTTTAAAACTCTTTAACACATTAAAAAAAAATGCTTATAAAAGTCCTTTTATTTTTTCAAAGAGGTTCCATTTAAAACGTTACGTTTAAACACTTTATTTACAGAACCCTAAAAATAGCCTCTTACTTAAAATTATTTTAAATATGTTTAATCAAAAGGAAACTTTCACAGCAAAGAAAATAAATAAAAAAATTCTATTAAATAATTTCTTTAAAAATATTTTATATAAAAAGGTGCACTTTTAAAAATTAATAAAACAGAAAAAAAAATACTTTTAAAAAAATATCACAAAAAACGTTTTTTTTAAAGAACAACTTTCAGAAAAGCACATGCAGAAAAGTACCTTTTTTACAATAAAATGGTACTTTTTCAAAATGTGTACCATTTTTTAAAAAATATATTTTTAAAAAAGTACTCAATAAAAAATTTTTTTAATATCAGTTTTTTAAAAGATACCCCTAAAAAAAAGAACTTCCTTTAAAAGAGATTTTGACAAAATGGTTTCAAAAAAGTACTTTTCAACAGGGTAAAAACATGCAAATATGTTGAAAATTTTAACGACATATACATTTCAAAATAAGTGTCTTTTAACATTTCAGAAAAATTTTTAAAGAATAATGCCTTAAATTTACTTTTAATATATCGTATCAGAAAGAACTTTTCTAAAAAGATACTTTCTTAACAATTTTTTGCAAGTATTTTTCTCTACGTACTTTTGTAAAACAGAATATTTAAAAAAAAAAAAATTTTTATTTTTCTTAACGTATAAAATATAAGGTCGTTCATTTCAGAAAATAAAAATATTAAAACAAATATACCCGTATCATAAGTTCCCACACTTTAATTGTTTCCCCTTAATACTAGCTTAAGCTCAATTTAAAGCTTGTAAAGAACAACTAAACGTATTTTAAAAATGCCTTTACTGGTTTTTAACAGAAAATACTAAAATTTGCTAGAATATTCCATAATCGTTTACTACTTGGTCATGTACGTGGGGGTTGTAATTAAGGTTTTGATTTGTTGCTCTCCTTAATCAAATAATATTTGATAATAAGAAATAATATTTATTGAATACAGTAGATATTTAAGAAGTAGTCAACTTATTAAATATAATTTTAATAGACCATAAACTTTTTAATAAAAAAAACTTTGAGGATGTAGAAGAATGCAAATAATTAAACATAATAAAGTTAAAAAAATTAATTAAGGTAAGACTACTGCTTTAATAATTATTATTATTTCTCAGATTGAATAATGTTTAATACTTTACAGACTTTAGACCCTAACGACTAAATCTAACAAATGTGAAAACATCCCTTTAAAATCCAACCCATGCCATTTTGCTTAACCGGCTTACTTTACTGTACATTTTGCTTACAAACACAAACTTTATGAAACTTTTTTAATGAACAATTTCATGGTGTAAGTTCGGCTCCGCCACCGCCGTCGTCTTTTAACCAAAGGCTTGGTGGTCTACGCATATTACTAGAATTATTATTTAGAAGAAAGGGAACTTCATGTTGTTAGCTCAGACTGATTAGAAATTGAACTCAGGAATTTAAGCCGTCAAACACTTTGCAACAAGCACGTAATTTACTTAAGCCAGAAAAATAAATATTTTATATTATTATTTTTTAGAACAGTAAAATGCATAAAAATTTTATTTTAAAGAAACACTCTGAAAGCATTTAAGAATAAATATATTAACCAAATTTACAAGAAAAAAACAAAATTGGCGGGGAAGCAACTTCTTAATATTTCTTATATTTTTAATTTGTTAAAAATAACTGTTTAATTATCACTTATAAACGAAAAAAAAATAATATAGTGTCCAAAAAAGAAATTAAGAATACGATAATATTCAAAAGTTTTATGTGCTGTTTCTGTATTACAAGCGATCAACTCGAAAATTTGTATGAAAAGCATTCAGTTTTTGAATTATTTTTATTCCTGTAGGAAATAAAAATGGAAAAAAAATCAGCCTAACCCGAGTTGAACTGAAATATAAAGGATTCTGTGTCACTTATGGACCACCCTTTAAATAAAAATTTTATGTTTTAAATATTTGTTTTGAAAATTGCCTCGCTATGGCAATACCCATCAATTTTCAATTTTATTTTTATGTTTGTCGTTATAGCGGACTGTATACTCTGAATAAATTAAAAGTAACTGACTAAACGGCCTATAAGAACACCCTTTAATTTTTAATTTTATTATTTAAACTTTGCCGTCATAGTGGAAAACTTCACACTTTGCGCAAATTGCAAGAGTCTGCAAGGTTTTTAGATATAAAGCCATATAAGTGAAAATAACTTTACTGTGGGGACATTTTGCTGGCAAGTTTATCGCCTATATTAAAGAAAATTGTTATTAAATAATATTATACAATAGAAAATATTAGAGTTTTTTCTTAGAATTTCCAACTATTTTTGAAGAGTAGCAAATTTTAAATTGAGTCTCTCTTACGGAAAGAAATTGATTTTTTTAGTAGTAAATAATTTTAAAATAAAAAAGTAAATATATTTTTAAATAAATTTAATTATGAAATTGAATTTATTTTATGAATTTATAAATATGATTTTTCTTACAATGCCAACTAATTCATTTCAAATTATTACTTTTGGGTTTAACTTGACAAATTGACACTTTAATTAAATTTGTTTATAACTACTACTGTTTAATCTTGATTTTCATTGTAATGTTTATTTATTTTTGTTGTTTGTTTGCTTGTTAAATAATCAGATTTAATGTTTTAATTTTTTCCATTTGAACTTTTTGTAGAATGACCTTGAATGCGTACTTATTGTTGTGGGGGATATTAAAACCATACAATAGACAACATCAAATAACTAGTACAACTTCATGCCTGAGTTGGAAATAAAGCAACAACGTTAAATTTAAATTAAATTATATTTAAATAATTTTTGAAAAAAAAATAGTATTTAACTTCTATACAGCATGAATCGTGACATATTTGTTATTATACGACACTTAAATAGCAAATTTAAACGCCACAAAAAACACTACATTTAATTAATACTTGTGTTGTTGTTGTTTTAATAGTTGTAAAAATTAAAAAAAAATTCAGAAGTTAAATGAAATTAATTATATGGAAAATTGTTATATTAAAAGGGTAAAATAAACGGCGTTACTTTGAGCGGGCACTGAATTGTAGAAAATACAATTAATTATACAACTCACAAATGTTCTGTATAACTAAAGAGAAACTTTTGTTTTTGTTTTAATCCTTTATGAAATAAAAATAGAAAAGCCAAACCCGAGTTAAATTGAAATACAAAAGATTCTGTGTCACTTATGGGCCACCCTTCAAATAAAAATTTTATGTTTTTTTAAATTTGTTTTGAAAATTGTTTCGCTATGGCAACACCCGTAAATTTTAGAAATTATTTTTATATTTAAATTTATAGTAGACTGTATACTCTGTATAAATTTTATAATGATCCATGGGAACACCCTTTAATTTTTAATTTTATTACTTAAACTTACCGTTTTAGTGGAAAACCACACACTTTGCATAAATTGAAAGTGTCTGCAAGGTTTTAAGATATAAAGCCATTTATGTGAAAATAACTTTTCTGTGGGGACACTCTTTAATTTCAATTTGTCATACAAGTCATAACAATATAAGTTCTTTAAATATTTCAAGTGTCTATCTATTACAGTTTCAGAGATTGTAGTCCAATAGGTTAACAGGGGGACACACACTGTGACGGTAAAAATAGGGCTACAATTTTATTTAATAATTTTTACGTAATTAAATTTTTTTTTAAATTCATATATTATAAATTGCCGTAATACAAGTTAATCACTTTATCTCTTCTTATAACAAATTCTTTATCAAAAACAAAATATAAACTATATGACCTAATTGACATAATTTTAACAAAGGATTTACTTCCATTGAATACAAAAAAAAAACTTAAAAAGATCTTTCAACATCTTACTCTCGTACATTAATCAATCTGAAAACAAAGTCATGATCATAAAACTTCTTTAGCAATAAGATACCATCAGATTATACTCAATGAAGAAGGTTAATGCTTTAACCTCTTAAGAATATCGTTGAAAACAAAATAAAAAAAATTGAAGAAAGTTTTTTTTTTGTAAAACAAAATTAACACACATTCAACAAACTCTAAGTATAACAAATTACATTTTATAAACCAATTATTATACTTTGATCAAAATTGAAGAAAGAAAGGCATTAAAACAAATTGTTGAAAGAAAAAGTTCTATGGCCGCAGCTTAGCATAAACAAAAGACTTAAGGCACATACTTATTTGTTGTCTGTTTGCGTTGACCAACCGCATACACAAACTCACACATGCACTCATACACTTTTTATACTATTCTTTCTTACTTTTATGAACTACAATTTCTTGCATTAACTTCAATATCAAAAATAAGGTCAAATTAAAAAAAAAAACTTTATAAAATAATTTTTTCTTTTTCTTTTCTTCATTTTTAGAATTTTCTAATGCCATTAAGTTTTATTAGCAATTTTATAGAAACAAAGAAAAAAGTATTGTTGCCAAAACAATTTACAAGAAGGTTTTATATTTAGCGATTTATGCCCCCTGATATGAAGTGCTGTTGTGCCAAATAAGACAGCTCAAATTAAGTTTCTATAAATTCGAAACAAATGATACCTGGCTTCTTTTGAGTGAAGAAAAGAATATAATGGGCATAATTAACATTTGTAAGCGATCTTTATTGTCCTAAAAGAAGTATGTCACTTCTCTATATAATTCTTTAACGAATTTAGTGCCACGAAGCTTTTTAAAGTAGGTCGAAAAAACAATGAAAAGAATTTTTGTATTTTATATCATGTTGAACATGAACCCACACAGAAAATAGCTAGAGGTCACAATGATCAAGTCGATAGCCAATTTGAATATTAGGACAGCTCAATTATTGAAACCAATGCGTTTAATACACGACTTTTGAGACAAACGGGCGCACTACAAGTGTTTTAGCGATATTTATACGCTAACGTTTTTTTTTTTTTATTTAGATACAAAAACCTAAAGAAGTATTTTAAGTGTAATCTGCTAAAAAAAATATAGTTTAAAAAGTACATTGTCAAAATACCTTTTTAGTAAAAGTCCTAGCAAATAAAAACTCTTTTTAAATTTATTAAAAAAAAGTACCTTAAAAAATAACTTCATAAAGTTTATATTTTAAAAAAAGTATTAATATTAAAATTAGATTCTTATAAAATATACCTTTAAAGTATGTTTTAAAACCCCATTTTTTCAAAAAATACTTTAAAAAAAGCATTGGTTAAAAAAGTACTTTTTTTAAGTGCACCATTTTACAAAAAGTACTTTTCAAAATTACGATACTGTAAAAGGTCCTTTAGAAAAGCAACGTATATATCTAAATAGCTCTAAAAAAATTATTTTACAATGTATGTTTTAAAATAATCTAGTTTAAAAAGTACCTCGTATACATATTTTATTAAAAAAAGTACCTTTTCGAAAATAAAATTTTTGAAATGTCTTGTTATGGAATGCATGTTAAAAAATGTTATTTAAATGTACCTTTGAAAAAAGTCGTTTTAAAAAGCTTATTTAAAATAAAGTACCTTATATAAAATAAAGTACTTTCAAAAAGCTTTTTTTAAATAAGATGCCCTAAAATGTAACCTATTGAAAAAGTACACTTATGAAAGGCTATTTAAAAAGTAATTAAAGAAAAGTAAAAACCAATAAACACTTAGACGAGATTTTTAGAAAAGTTTTATCATGAAAAAGGTACCTTTATAAAAAGTACTTTTGTAAAAAAATTTTTATTCTTTTTAAATGAAAATCTTTTGGAAAGAAATTTTTCATAAAAAGTTTTTCTTTTTTTTTTTTTTTTTGAAGAAATACAAATTCCTTAATCGAATCTGTTTTTTTAACCAGTGATATCAAAATTTTGAAAAACTGCCAAAGAGACATTTTCAAAAAAATGTTTTTAAATAAAAATAATGTGTATTTGAAAATTTTTTATTTAAAAAAAATTTTTTAAAACGACAAATGTTAAAAAGCTTTTATTATTATTTTTTTTTTTGGAAAAAGTACATTGCAAAAAGTACCGTTTACAAAATTATTTTTTATACAATGTAAGTCGTGTGGCTTTTTTTAATTAAAACTAAAAGCGTGTGAACTGTTTTCAAAAATAAATTATTGGCTATTGTTGCATATGAAAAATTAAATTCATAACACAAAATCCTTAAGTATCTGCAACTTTTTAATTATTCTTGTGTTTGTGATTGGAAAAACAAATTTATAGATTTTTATTATAAACTCCCCCCCACTTATTTATTTAACTTTCAAAAATTGCAACACAAATCATTTTTATTTAGTTGTGTTATGCTCGCATACTCATACATAAACATTTGTAGGTGTGGCAGCTTACTTTCAAAATCCTTTGTATAGACATTTTAACTAAATTCACGAATATTGCACTACAAATCGTTGTTACAAATATCTTTCTTATTTAATCTAAGTTTTTTTTTATAAATTTATTGCAAACAATATAAAACAGTCACTAAATAAATGTTGGTCATTTTTGTTGAGAGGTTTGCAATGCTGCAAATTTTAAACAAAAACTAGTTGTTTGTGTCTCATTGTTTGTCTCAAATGATAAATTGCAACAACACAAAAAAGTTGGTGAAAAAATTAAACTCTTCGACAAAAAAAAAATAACAAAAGAAATATAAATACAACAAAAAATATAAGTTTTGTTTAACTTTTTAACAATAAACGGAACTAAAGCAACTGGGTAAACAATATTAACCAGTTTTTGTGGTCAATCTAAAGTCTAATAATTTTTTTTCTTTTTATTATTTATCTAACAATTTACGTATTATTTATAACAAAAAACAAAAAAAAAACTTTAATACTTTAACCATAGAAAAATAAAAAAATAAAACAAGAAAAACGTGATTTTATAATAAAGTGGACTTTCGATTTAATTAAGTTTAATTTGGGTGCACAAAACTCAGAAGAACATTTAAGTTTTTAATTTTAAAAATTAATTAATATGTAATAAAATAAATTTTTATATTTTTAAGTTGGCTTTATAAAGTTACTCAAAATTATTAAAGCATGTCAATTCAAACCCTTTTTCTATAAACACGCTTTCAACCAACACATTTGCTCTTTTACTATGCAGTCAGTAATTTTTCCTTCTCTATGCGGTAATCAGAAATGCTTGAACTATTCATTTAATGCGACTTCTTACGAGGGCTGCTCTATATATTTCTGGCCTAATAGTGAAAATGCGAATATTTATAATCAAAAATGGTTTTATTGTTTTTCAAAGTGTTCTCCAGCATGATTTATACACTTTTGCATGCGCTCAAACCAGTTGTCGAAGCACTTTTTCCACTCCGATTGAGACACCTCTAAAACATGGTTTTTGAACACTTCAACAGCTTCTTCTGGTGACGAAAATCGTTGACCACGCATTTTTTTCTTGATGTGCAGAAACAAGAAGAAGTCATTAGGTGCCAAGTCAGGGCTGTACGGCGGATGAACCATTAATTCGACGTTTTGGCCGGTTAAAAACGCTCTGGTTTGAGCCGATGTGTGAGAACTCGCATTATCATGGTAAACAATGATTCGCCTTCTCTTGCTGGTTTTTCGAATTTCTCCGATAACTTCAGGCAAACAAATTGTAGTGTACCACACAGAAGTGACCGTCCTACGTTGCTCAAGCGAAACAGTCGCCACATGACTAGTTTTGCCGAAGAAACAGGCGATCATTTGCTTCGAAGTGCTTCTTCCACGTACAACTTTCGTTGGATTTTGCTCGTCTTTGAAGACCCACACGATCGATTGTTGTTTCGTTTCGGGCTCATACGCATAGATCCATGATTCGTCACCTGTGACGATCTTATAAACGTCTTTTGAAGCACCGCAATCGTATTTTTGCAACATTTCTTTGCACCAATCGACACGAGCCTTTTTTTGAGTGACTTTCAAATTGTGCGGGATCCAACGAGAACAAACCTTTTTTACGGCCAGGTGTTCATGCAGTATCGAATGTATGCTGGTGGAAGAAATGTCCAAGGATGTCTCTATCTCTCGGTATGTCACATATCGATCTTGCATTATAAGTTTACGCACGGCATCAATGTTCTCTGGCACAACAGCCGTTTTTGGACGACCTTCACGGAATTCGTCTTTGAGCGAGCTTCGGCCACGATTAAATTCATTTTACCAATTTTTCACAGTGCTATAGGATGGTGCTTCATCGCCATACAAAGATTTAAGTTCATCAGTGCACTCTTGTCGTTATAATCCACGTCGAAAATTATGAAAAATTATGGCACGAAAATGTTCACGAGTTAATTCCATTTTTTTCTGTATAAATTTTTTCAAGTCACTGTAAACAACACAAATAATGGTCGTACGTCAAAACGCTTTTGAGTACGATTATGCTTAAAAATGACAAACTTTCCAATGGAAATGCTAGATTGCACTTGGCAGCACTCAGCGTTGCCAGGCCAGAAATATATATAGCAGCCCTCGTAACAACAAACTGTGGCTTTTTTAACTTTAGTCGCTGTTGGGATTTGAACTCACGACCCGCAGTACAACGCAGCATTATTTCAAGTAAAATCTTTTTTAAATATTTTCTAGAAATCCTACGTTTTAAAATACAAAGCAACCCTTTTAATGAGAATAATTTTTATGTGATTTGTTTTAATTTCCTTTCGTACCCACCGTATGATAAATGTACTTTAATAACAAATTCAAATCAAATTAAAATGTAATAATAAAAAGAATTTTTATATTTTACTTAATTCCCCTTAATGTGTTCAGATCAAGAAAAAGTAAGAAAGAGTGCTATATTCGGCTATAAAAAACCTTATTAAGGGTTTCACCATGTATGCCAATCTAGATTAGTGAAATAACTCCAATAAACAAAAAATATTGAGGTGACAGAGAAATAAAAAAATTTTTAAAAAATTTACACAAAGATGTCATCGTCTTTTAATGGGTTGAACATTTTTAAAAATATTAGTATTTTTAGTATCTCTTCAAAAGCCATATTGATATCTTGAAAAATATAACGCACAATCATACTTTTCTATGAAGAGTTTAGAGGCCAAAAACTAGGAAAATATGGCCAAGCGCCCATTTCACTTCATGTTTTTTTTTTTTTTTTTTTTATTTGTTAATTCTCTATTGCTCCATATATTTATTTTTATGATTGGACATACTTTACTATTACATATGATATAGAAAAATTAGAGACAAGCGTGCTGTTCTGCCCGCTGCCTCGAAAGACGGAAATCGATCTTTCTGATTTTTAATAGCAAATTTTTTCGAAACTAAGTTTGATCGATTGGCGTATTAAAATTTTGTCTAGCTCATTTAATGCCTTGGCAAAGTTGATATTAACACTAACACGGACGGACAGACAGACATCGTTCAATCGACTTTGCTTAATGATTCAGAATATATATTATTTATGGAGTCGGAACCGTTTTTTCCACTTTTTGTGGTGAAGGGTATAAAAACGGTTTAATTTTAACAAATAAAAATACTTTAATTACACAGTATTGATAACACGACCAATAAGTTATGGCTTTTAATATAAAAACAAAACAAATAAAATATTTTTTTTTTCAAAGAAAATCATTTTTAAAACTTCACACATTTAAGTTTCATTACATTTTAATGAAATAATTTTGCTTTTTAACTTAAATATTTAGTTGATCTGCTGTAGACTTGACTGCTTAGGTTTTTGTTTTTCTATTTCGAATTTTTGTTTTTAAACTAAAAGCATTCAACAAAAATTCGACCTTCAAATGAATGAAAAAAATATATTTACAATTCTTAAAACAAAAATGTAGACAGAAATTCACAAAATTTTATAAAAAAATAACAGACCTTTAAAAATGATTATGTTTGATTTAGATGTCATTAAGATGAGTTTAAATAATGTGTTTCAAAATATAGATGGATAGATTTGCTAAGTTGCTTAAAAGTTTGTTAAGTGTTAAGACAAGAAAAACATGGAAAGTATGAGGGCCCACAAAAATTATATAAAATAAATTTTGTGATCTTGATAAGTGTGTTTTTGTGACAAATTTGCATTAGGCCAAAGCTAGCTTACCCCCGCTTATCTAAATCGCCTGGCTAAATATAACTCGAAAAAAATATGGTTTGAATTAACCAACATTTTTTCATCACTTTCTTATGATATAATAGAAAACATAACATGATTCTTGCGACCATATCACAATCCTGTTTTTTTCTGTCTCCAATCTTAATTAAATTTACAAGTTTGATTAAAAATATTTTTGTGTAGTTTTCAGTCAATAGTGGAACAGAAATCGTTAAAATGTTGTTTCTTGTTTTGAAATTTTTTAAGAAAAAATTAATAGAAATCTTTTTAAAATTATGAGACATGGCTGAAAACATACGGCGCACAGTGGCACATATTTTGAGAAGGCGGCCAAAACTCATTTTTTTTTTTTGTGTTTACCCATCTTTGTGTTTTCTTATTCATTTGAAAGTGAATACCAGTAAACCTC
Organism: Cistogaster globosa; assembly: GCA_937654795.1. NCBI lineage: Eukaryota > Metazoa > Arthropoda > Insecta > Diptera > Tachinidae > Cistogaster > Cistogaster globosa. Next base: position 86,604,591 of record OW569407.1, on the reverse strand, counting down.
TAGAGGCAAAAATTTAGAACTCTGTTCCAACTATAACACTCTGAACAGAGAGGAATATAAAAATAAAAATATTAATCCTACAATTTCTAAAAAAGTTTAAAAAAATCTAAAACTGGGATTTGGTAGAATTTTTAAAATGATATATCTTCGATGCAGCGGATCAAACACTACGCCTGCCTCTAATTTTTCCATTTTTTTAACTTTTGTTTGTATTCCTGCAAGTGGCTTTTTTATAAGTAAGAAAACTTGGTAGCACTTACTAAGCTGGTTTCAACTTTCGTTTGTATTCCTGCAGGGGTTGGTGTTAATAATAAAACAAATTAATAAAATTTAAAATGGAACAACACCCTAAGAAAACTCCAAAATTTGATAGTGAAGGGTACATAAGATTCTTCGTAGCTGATTAGAGCGCTCCTGTTATTATTTGATATAATATTTAAATAATATACTGCTGTTTAAACAAAATTTAAAACGTGTATTTTAAAATATAAAACCCCGTAATAAAACCTGCAACAAATAGACGAAATCTTAAAAAAAGAGAAAAATAAAACGCGCATCAACTAACACTTCGCCAGATGTCTTTATCATATGACTTTTACACCAGCAATGTTTTAATATAATAATAATAATTATATAATAATTAATAATTTGATAAGTCGTATGTAAAAAAAAACATGTCGCCTGAAAGCAGCTTTAGGCCAGTTTTTAGAACATTTAAATTAAAGTGAATTTTAATCCAAGTTTTATCCATTTTTTGTTTTCATAAATTTTCTCTATTTTAATTTTATCATGTAATTTATGGCAATGCTACAGAAAAAAAAAACGATTAATTTTTGTCAAATAAACATTTATACACAGTGGCAACTTCAAGAAACAAGAAAAAGTGTTACGTACTTTTTGACAAAAGAAATCTTGCATAATTTCAGTTTAATCAAAATAAACAAAGCAGTCCACTTAATTAGTTGTTTTATATTGAGGCTGAAAATATTGAAAAAACTTTTAATCTCGTTTAACTATTGGTAAAATATAAAAATGAGCTTCAGTTTTCTTAAACATTTGAAAATGTGAAAAAGAAATTTATCAACTAAAAAAATTAACTAAAATCGCAACGATTCTAATGATTCCATTGCCGTAAAAAGTCAGGTCTGCGAACACTAAACTACATCTCTAGTAAAGATTCTTGCAAAATGCCTCACCATGCGCCAGTGTAGCTCAATATTATAATTTCATCTTCTTTTTTTTCTCCTCAGATTTTCACATTAAAAAATAGAAACTCCCTTTATCCAACTGTTTAAAATTCTTGGCCTTTCTTTTAAATCTAATTTTTTACACTTAATTTGTTAAAAGAAAAGAATAAAATATTGAAAGCAGCCATATGCTATTTTTTAACTTCCGTGTTTAAAGAAAAGAAAACGTAAAGTTCATTGTACCTGATTGTTGTAAGTTGTTAAAAAGTACCCGCTTAATTTGGCTTCAAAATATTAGATTTTCTTTTAGTTTTTTTATTTTTTTAATTATATTTGTACACGCTATTTGTTTATAACTGTGTTTTTCAACTTGCTTTGTTTATTTTTTGTGAACTTGACATAGAAGTTGAAGTTTTTCCGGTGTCTCTTTGGCAAAGAATTTAATTATTATTTTATTAAGCAGGAAGGGGGAGGTGTCTTTTCAAAAATTTTCAATAAAAGCTCTTAAAATACAAATGCAGTCAGCAGTCATATATGTTGTTATATGAATTTAAATTTAATAATTGAAAATAATGCTACACAGTGGGGTTGTTAATATTTTTATTTCCATAAAAAAAATATTTTTTTAATATTTTAAAGTAAATTTATCATAATAACAACAAATATAAAATACTAATTATTCGGATGTTTACAAAAAAGAATCTCGGAAATCCTAAAAATTTTAACAAAATCCCCAAAATCCCAATTTGTTGATTACGAAATATATTTTATTAGTTTCCAAATAATAAAAAAAAATCAATTTTTTAATCAACGAACTCTTAACTTATTTCTGTATTAAGAAGCCTAAACACTTAATTCCCAATTGCACAGTCATTTGGTGGAACCATTTAAGAAGCTGATTTTTCTCTAAAATAATTTTTTTCTGTCCTAAAATGAGATTTTGTTGCTTATCATTTTATGGTTTTATTGTTAGAAAATCGAAAAATGGGTGTTGTCAAAAAAATGTTTTTTCGTGTTTGTCCTCTTAGTCATGTTCAAGGTTGCTTCTCATTACTAGAGAAAGAGTTTCCATCTCATCGCATGGACGCTGGCTAATTAGTCGTGGCGTTTACAGTTCTCATAACATAGAGAAAGGGATGTTAACGGTGGTGCAATTATGATTTTTTGATACAATTTAATGCAGGGTTGGTAACCCCGGTACTTTCTCATTTGAAAATATTTTAAAATGCGTTTTTCAAAGCCCATAATTTAATATAATCGAAAAAGACTTTACAGAATTATTTTTTTTTTCAAAAAGAGAAGTATCTCTTCAGGCATTAAAACCTATTTAGTTATTTTTCGTAACCGTGCTACATTCTTTAGGAAAGGGATAGATGAGAGATAAGACAGGTGGTGAAAGAACAGAGAGAGAGAGTTATTTATTTTACTTCGCCGGCGAATCTGCTATGGGAAAGTACCGACGAAGAAGACTGCACGTTTCTTGTTCATTCTGAATATGTATTTATACCATTAAACAGAAAAAAACATTTTTTTGTATTTTGATTGCCACAGGATTTGAACCCTGAAACAACCAGGTTTGTAGTCAGCGTGTTTACCACTTTGACTAACCAGCAATAGCTTCTTGAAATTTTATATTTAATTATAATTTTTTTTTTTTTTTTTTTTTTTTTTTTGTAAACATTTTTATTTATCAAAAAATATTCATCTAATAAAATAACACGTCTGCCTCTAATTTTTCCATATCGTTTGGTACAATAAAGTAACTCCAATCAAAAAAACAAATACATGGGGCAGTAGAGAATTAAAAAAATAAGAAAACAACATCAAGTAAACAATTGGCGCTCGCCGATATTTTCCGATTTATAGGCTACAGAACTTTTCATGGAAAAGTACGATTTTGCACCATATTTTTTAAAAAATCAATATGGGTATCATTTAAAATCTTTTGAAGGGATCTTTCAATAAAGACCAAAATTAAAAAAAAATACTTAACCCATTAAGAGCCGATGGCATCTTTATGTAAAATTATATACCGTACTTATTTTTCTCCGTCTTGTTTTTTTTTTTTTTTGATTCGAGATACTGCACTAAACTAGATTTAAATACCTGGTGAAGGGTATATCCAATTCGGTATAGCGGAAAATAGAACTCTTACTTGTTTTTTTAATAAGTGTAATATTTATGCTGTTCATTAAATATTTCTTAACTTTTAATATTTTATTTTCTAATAAAAATTCTCCAAAAGAAAACGTTCTACTTCCCTTTTAATTATGGGTTAGTAACTGTGTACTAAACACGTCCAAATTTATTTACAAATACAAAACGTGACCTAAAGTATTAATTCGTTTTATGTACTCGCAGTCTATCATAAATTTTCCTCAGAACAGAATACACAACAAGACAATAGAGAAAAAGACTAAAGGGCTCAAGTTGTAATAAAAACAATATTCATTTAGTATCTTTTTTTTTGGGTACAGCAATTTTTAAATTACTAACAGAATATAAACTAATAATTAGTCATTGTATACTTAAATAGCTGAGACTTGAAATTTCCAAATAAGTAATTTATTTTTTGGGGCGTTAATTAAAAATTTAGATTTGAAAAATTTACTTTCAAAAGTTTTAAAATATATAAAATAAAAAGAACTTAACAAATGAAATGTTTATTTGAAAATCTTTTATTTTAAAGTTTCAAAGGCGTTTGTTTAACGGTAAAGAAATAAGGAAAACGCCTATTAAAACTCTAATAAACTTTTGACAAATTGTAATTTTCTTTAATAATTTCTTAGGGCTTCCATTATAATTTTTTACTTTTGTCAGAAATAATTATCAAAACCTTCAAAACAACAATTTGTTTTCTTTTATATAAATTTTATTAATATCTATTCATAACTCTTACACTTAACCCTTTTCATTCGATTTTTTATCATTCTTATTTTCGTTTGAAATAACAAAAAAAAATTTTTTTTCTAGATTTCTTTAATTGCATTAACAAATTAACTGACCTTTTTATAGGGAGACTGCACTGGTATCACAATGTGAGTTACAATTTTTTTTTTTGACATTAATCTCTTTCTTTCTTTCATGCAATCACTTTCCGTTACATTTGAAGGTGCATGATTGATGAGTGGGAAACTATCAAACAACTGACTTGTTTTTTTTGTTTTTTTTTTTGTTTATTTCCTTCTTGAGGTTTATTGTGAAGTGTTAATGATAGTAATTTGAAACAGATGGATAATAATGATTTAATGAAAAGTATAACTTAATTCGTACAAAATATTAATTTGATTACAAACTGATTAACGATTTAAGAAATCTTGTAATCGATTTGTTGAACAAATGAGAAATAAAAGACAAGAAAATATTGCAGAAGAAGTTAAACGTTTATAATTTTACTTAAACATTCTTTATTTAAAATTTTTTAAAAAAAGATTTATTATACCCTTTACCACAAGTGAAAAAAGGGTATATCAAAGCTAGTGAAGTATTTATATTCTGAGTTCTTAAATTCGATTGAGATATGTCCGTCTTTCCGTGTGTTCGTCCGTGTTAGCGTTGAAATCAACTTTCTAAGTCTAGAGAATATTTAAATACACCAATCGATCAGACTTAGTTTGAAAAATTTTGCTCTTGGAAATCAGCAAGATCAGTTTATGTCCTTTGAGGCAGCGGGCAAAACACCACGCCTGCCTCTAATTTGCCAATATCATTTAAAACAAGTCCAGTGAAGTAACTGCAATAAGAAAAAACAAATATATAGAGCGATTAAGAATTAAAAAATTACAGAAAAAAATTAAGTAAAAAAATTTGCTCTCGCCCATATTTTCAGTGTCATGGGCCTCTAAACTTTTCATTAAAAAAAACCAATTTGCACCATATTTTTAAGACATCAATATGGGTTTTATTTAAAAGCTTTTGAAGAGATCTTTCAGGAAATAACAAATTTTTTTAAACTGCTTAAGATCCCTTAAAAGCCAGTACCATTTATGCAAAATTAAAGATAGTACCAAATGTTTTTTTTTTTCTTATTTTCTAATTCTCTGTCACCTAAATGTTTGTTCTTTTAGTTAAAGTTACTTCACTAAACCAGATTTACATGTTTGTATGGTGAAGGGTATATAAAATTCGGCATAGCACAAATTAGAACTCTTATCTGTTTTTTATGTTTTCTTTAAGGGCAGTACATTTTTATAAACAGGCTTAGAAAAGTACCTTTTAACAAAGTACCTTACAAAATTAATACAAAGAAATTATTTTTAAAGTGGTTTTAAATAAAAAAAATTTTTTGCAAATAGTACCTTTTAAAAATTTCAGAAAAAAAGTACCTTAAAAATTATTTAAAAAAATACAACTTAGAAAACTTTTTTCTTAAGACACATTTAAAAAAAACTATAACATTTTAGAAAAAATCTTTTTCATAAAGTTAAATTACTAAAAGTACTTTTAATAAGTTGCGTTTTAGAACAATTCAAAAAAAGCTGTTAAAAGATCTATAAACTATTATTTCAATGATGTCTCTTTAAAAAGAAGTACTTGAAAAAAAGTCTGTGTGTAAAAAGAGCAAAAATACTTAATTATTTTTTAAAAAATTAAACTTTGATAAATGTGGTTTAAAATGAGTACTTAAATAATGATATTTCACAAAAAGTACTTTTCAAATGCATCTTTTAAAAACTGATATTTTAAAACAAAAGCTAGTTGACAACTGTGCCCTAAAAGGTTCTTCATAATAAAAATATTTTCAATGAAGCAAAACTCTAAAAATTGGTTGTAAGGTACATTTTTGGAAAATGACTAATAGAAGAAGTACAAATAGAAAAAAACAACAAATTTTTTTAAAGTAGCCTTTAAAAAAGTATGTGTTTAGAAAAAATATCCAATAATAATAAAAAAAAACCAACCTTAAAATAGTACTTAAGAAAGACCTTCTTTTATTTAGTACTTTTTAAACTAAGTACAAACTATACCTAAAGCATCCTCTTTAAAATGCGTTTAAAAAGTACATCCTGTAAAATTACCTTTAAAGGAATACTTTTTTAACAAGAAACTCTACAAAAATTACGTTTTTAAGAATTTAACATTTAAGAGTTTAAACACAACAACACCCTTATAAAAGTTCTCTTTTTAAAGAACCTTTTCAAAATTGCTATTTAAAAGTACCTTAAAAATTTCGATTAAAAAATATGGACTTTCAAAATAAGTATATTTTTAAAGGGTACTTTTTAAGCACTTTTTGAAAAGTATCTTTTCATTAAACACATTTAAAGTACTTTAATAACTTAAAACACCTTTTTATAAAACAAAAACCTACATTTTTAGAATAGAAGCTTTAACAAAGATAAATTAAAAATAAGAACTTAATAAAAATCTGTTTAAAAAAAATGTTTTAAAGCAGAGATTTTTAAAAATGTTAACATTTTATTGCTTTAAGGTACTATTTATTACAAAGTACTATTATTTAAATTTACTTTTATTAAAAACCACTATTATTAAAAAGTACCTTAAATATAAATGTCTCTAAAAACATACATTTTTTACAAATTATTTTAAGAAAAATCTCTTGAAAAAATTTGTTTTTAGAAATATACGTTTAAAAAAGGATGTTTTTAATAAAACAATTATTTTAAATAAAAAAAAAACTTCTTTTTTATATTTAAATTATATTAAAAACCTAAGAAAGTTTATTTTAAAAAGGAGTGTTTTTAATAATTGTTTCTTTTTTTTAAATGTCCTGTCTTGTAAAGTACTTTTTTATTAGCCTTGAAATCGATCCTTTCAAACCCCCTTTTAAAGGTGTAAAAAATATGGCTTTAATGTTTTTTTTTTTCTTTTAAATGTACTTTCTTTAACAAAAAATCTTTTATGATTTTCTTCATTTTTTCTTTTTTGTGTTTTAGAGTTATTTATTTAAGCTTAACTTCTAACTTTTTATTTTTAATGTTCATTTGGTTCTGTGTTTTAATCTCTTAAAAAATTTCTTTTAAAATAGATTTAAAATCAAATTTAGTTTTGATTCATATGACAGTTTGCAAAACATATAATTAATTCGAATAATTAATTCGAAAAAAAAATAATTTTCAAAACTTTTTATCAGGGTTGTCTTAGAACCCAATATTGTCAGAATTGTTTTTAAAACCGACAAAAAAATGCTTTTGGGTGATAGAAACTATTGTTATTGGTTTTCTGTTCGAACTAGAATCAGTGTCGCAGCAGCTAACTGCTGCCAGTTTTCATTTTTGCACGCTTAAGTTTTTATTTTTTTGCAGCGGGATATTTTTTAGAAATGTAAGTAAACTAATTTAATTTAATATTTGCTTTCTGAAAAAAAAAATGTTTGCATTGAAATTTTTATTTTCTAGGGGAAAACATAAATACAGCACACAAGATACCACAATCATGGAATTCATGGAAAAATATTCGGATTTAACTTAAGGCGACAAACCAACAGTAAATGCCCTGTGAAAAGAACTGGCTGATTTACTGAATGGTGCCGGGCCACCACAATTTGACGTGAATGGGTGGAAAAAGGTAAACAAATTTTTTCCACAGAACAAATTGTATTGTTATATGAAATGTCTTTTATTCGTGCAGAAATTGAAGAAGTGGAAGAGCAAGATAAAAAAACTAGCTCGAAATAAGACAAAGTCTATGGCAACTGGTCCACCCATTTGCAAAGCACCACCGGACAACAACAAAAGTGGCTATAGCACCGCTATGTGGCATTTCGCAGTTGGTGGAAGGTGTTTGGGGCGTAGTAGTTGGTCTTAACAAAGATGTAGATGCTGCATGTGAGAAAGAAGTCCCATCTAAATCTTAAAAACGTCATTTGTCTTCCGTTGTACCAACCAGTACTGCAAAAAGATATAAAACTGAAAATACCGGGGAGCGTCTAAAAAAATTTCTAGATGAAGACAATAAAAGAAAGAAAGAAATGAACACTTGATGAATTAATTTAAACTGAAAAAGAAAACTCTAGCAGCTTTAGACGCATTTATAGAGCAATTGAAAAAGGCCATGAATCTGTTTCAATTGCTGTCACTAATTTGAAAAAGGAATTTGCCCACGTAACTATAGCAATTTTAGAATCCTTGCAAGAAGAAAATGAATTTAGAGATCTGAATATTTTCAATAAGCACACTTTATATTTCATCCAAAAAATTATAATTAAAATTTTAAACAATTATACAAATGTAAACAGCTGATTCGAATATTGTTTTTATTTGTTTTCGGTGACAACAAAACCGACAATAAACACTTTTGCTAACATCACACTTGATAAATTCAGTTTTATTTTTTTTTTTTTTTTCAATCCTCTGGCATTTTTTCAAATGTATTAATATTTTTCTATTTTATATCCATTTAAAAGTTAATTTTAAGCTCCTCTTAAATTTCATAACACTCGTCTGATTTGCTCATTTAAAATTATTACAGATGTAACAGCCTTCACTCAAACTTCCTCTAAATGTTGGTGGATTTTTAACATTTGACCAAATTTAGAGTTGACGTGCCACTTATGATGATGATGATGACGATGCGTCTCTAATGCAGACGCTTTAGTTATTTTTTTTTATCTTCGACTTGATTTATAACTAAAGATGTAAACGTCTTAAACACGTTGTTATTATTGCTGTGGATTATTGTCGTCTCTTTAAGTACGAGTGAGTGTTTCTTTCATTTACGTAAGTTTTTTTTTTTTTTGGTTTGTTTTTTTATCGCATTTTAGTTTGAACCTGTTTCTCAAGGTTAAAAGCATTTTTAAGTTTTAAATGTGTGTTTTCCTTAAATTTAAACAAATGACTTGAAAGAAGTGAAGTTGACAATTGCAATCAAAAGTAAAATATTACATAATTTAAAAATGATAAAGAAGACTTGAAGAACGTGATTTTTAAAAAGAGTCAAAAGATAATTTTTAAAACTTGCTTTTTAAAAAAGGGATTTAAATAAACTTTAGGTTTTTTCCCAACTATTCATAACTAAAACAAGTTGAAATTAGTAAAAAGGATAATAAATCAAACAAATAAATCTATAGTTTCTTTAGAGATTTTTGTATTTAAAAAATACAAAAGAAATATTTTAAAAGAAAAAAATTTTTAGTACTACTTTTTTGTTGTTGTAATGCATTTTTATTCTTCAGTTGTGCTTGATTTTTTTTAATTAACTATTATTTTTTAGTTGGGCCTAAATTCCTTATTTAATGTAATCAAATTCTCTATATAATTAATTGAATTTAATAACAAATTTAAGTCTAATTTAAAAATAAAAATTCATTGAATTTTATTAATCACTTTAAAAAAGTCTTAATAAAGTTTAGTTTGTACAAAATCCATTTTGAAAAGTACCCTTTAATAGTACCATGAAAAAAGTAAACTTTACAAGATTGGAAAATATTATTTTTCAAATAAGTAAATTTTGTGATTTTTTTCTTTAAATCTACAAAATTCTTTTGAGGAAAAGAAAGTTTTAACAAAAACACATTAAAAAAGAGTGCAATAAAAAAGTACTTGAAAAACAACTTTTGGAGTAAGCATACTTAAGGTACCCATACGCGACATGTTTTTTACATCTGACATGTAAAATTTGCCACTGTAAAACACATACATGTCGTGTAGGGCTGTTAAAACTTTGCTTCTGTAAAATGCATGTAGAAAGTCATCTGACAAAATTTCATTTAGAACGTGTTCTATTTTGATCAGACAAACCATCTGACATCAGCTGTTTTTATGAATCTATGCCGTATGAAAACAATCAACGGCGGTTGAGCATTGGCGGTAGCATCAGCCGACTGAAGATAATATTTTATATGACCAAAATTTGAAATTACTTTTAACTATTTACAATAATTATGTAATTTATTATTATTCAATGCAAACTGATCGTCTTCATATTTTTTTTAGTAAAAAAAATAATTAAAATTGTCAAGTCTTCTGTAATTCCGCAACGCACGCAAAAATATTTTAAGACGACTACAAACCATTTTAAAACCGGATGGCTTAGATATTTGTACAGTGAAAAAAGCGAATTAATTAAAAAAGGAAATTCTTCTTTTATTTTTGATTTTATTTTAATTGCTGTTACAATTGAAATAACACTACACAATTCAATTTTAATAAATTTAATTTTTGATCTGCTCAGCTGTTGTAAACAAATACTATTATGTCAGACGTAATTATATATGTACGTTTGTGACCAAATATTAAAAGTCTTCTGTAAAATACCAATTTTGACACACATGCAGAATTACATATGGCATACACAGATAAAAAGTCAGATGTAAAAAACATTTCGTGTATGGGTACCTTTAAGAACTTATCAAAACTACATTTAAAAATAAGTAAAATAAAAATTATTTTTTTTACACAAAACTACTTTTTTAAAAATTCTTTAAAATGTACCTTTCTAAATGCCTTAGAAATATCTCAAAAAACAGGCAACCTCTATAAGAAAAAAAAACCTTATAAAAGCATTCTTTGTGAATCAAAAATAATTAAGAAGAAAATTTACCTTTCTTTAAGTCTTGAAGTATCATTTAACTTTTTACATTTTTAGTCTCAGTACAATTTTAAAATTTAAATTAAAATTAAAGGCAACCTCTTAATTGTACTCTATGTTCCAGAGCAGCATTCACCAACTACTTTCATTTGAGGTCCATTTTTTTTTAAATCTCTACCGTCGCGGTCCATTAGATACTGTACCAATGTATTTCGGTGCATTATTCTATTGAGCATTTGTTTATTAAATGCTTTGAATAAAAAGAAGTACTAGGGCTGCTCTGTATAATGATGGTTTAATTGTTTTTCAAAATATTCTCCAGCATGATTTATACACTTTTGCATGCGCTCAAACCAGTTGTCGAAGCACTTTTTCCACTCCGATTGAGACACCTCTAAAACATGGTTTTTGAACACTTCAACAGCTTCTTCTGGTGACGAAAATCGTTGACCACGTATTTTTTTTCTTGATGTGCGGAAACAAGAAGAAGTCATTAGGTGCCAAGTCAGGGCTGTACGGCGGATGACCCATTAATTCGACGTTTTGGCCGGTAAAAACGCTCTGGTTTGAGCCGATGTGTTAGAGCTCGCATTGTCATGGTGAACAATGATTCGTCTTCTCTTGTTGGTTTTTCGAATTGCTCCGATGACTTCAAGCAAACAAATTGTAGTGTACCACTCAGAAGTGACCGTCCTACGTTGCTCAAGCGGAGCAGTCGCAACATGACCAGTTTTGCCGAAGAAACAGGCGACCATTTGCATCGAAGTGCTTCTTCCACGAACAACTTTCGTTGGATTTTGCTCGTCTTTGAAGACTCACACGGTCGATTGTTGTTTCGTTTCGGGCTCATACGCATAGATCCATGATTCGTCACCTGTTACGATCATATAAACGTCTTTTGAAGCACCGCAGTCGTATTTTTGCAACATTTCTTTGCACCAATAGACACGAGCCTTTTTTTGATCGGCTTTCAAATTGTGTGGGATCCAACGAGCACAAACCTCTTTTACGACCAGGTGTTCATGCAGTATCGAATGTATGCTGGTGGAAGAAATGTCCAAGGATGTCTCTATCTCTCGGTATGTCGCACGTCGATCTTGCATTATGAGTTCACGCACGGCATCAATGTTCTCTGGCACAACAGCAGTTTTTGGACGACCTTCACGGAATTCGTCGTTGAGCAAGCTTCGGCCACGATTAAATTCATTATACCAATTTTTCACAGTGCTATAGGATGGTGCTTCATCGCCATACAAAGATTTAAGTTCATCAATGCACTCTTGTCGTGATAATCCACGTCGAAAGTTGTTAAAAATGATGGCACGAAAATGTTCACGAGTTAATTCCATTTTTTTCTATATTAATTTTTTCAAGTCACTGTAAACAACACAAATAATGGTCGTACGTCAAAACGTTTTGACTACGATTATGCTTAAAAATGACAAACTTTCCAATGAAAATGTCAGATTGCACTTGGCAGCACTCAGTGTTGCCAGGCCAGAAATATATATAGCAGCCCTTGTAAGTACGAACGGTTTTTATAATATAAATGAGAAAAATTACATTTTTTGTCTTGGAATATTCGTCTAAAGTTTAAAGTAAATCTTGTGCAGCTCTTCTCATTAATTTTTAAAGTCTGTTCCGGAATTTATTTTTTATGAAGTTCATCTTAGAAAGTGCTGTTTTACAAACATATGTTGACCCAAAGTAAGAAACTTGAAAGCTAGTTTTTTAATTCTGGAACAAAGAAATTTTATCGAAGACTCTTGACAAGAAACTTCCTGGTTTTGGTGTTTTCAAGCAGTATTTTCTTGGAAATCAATCTTTTTTATCTTAAGAGAAGCTTTATTACTCCCGAAAATATTTGCAGTTTCATTACTCCATTCATCTCCAGGATTCAGGGAGTAAATGTTACTGAGGATATCGACAACATTCCTAACGTTCTTGTATTGGCTGACGTCAAGCTCGTTCTAATTGTAGATTTTTGTTAATTACGGAATTAGCATATATATCCAGATCAATGTTAAAAATAACAAGTTTTCGCAAAAACCTTTTGAGCTCTTTTGTCTTGCAACTTAAAATTCAGATCATTGATGTGTTCAAAAATACCTTATAAAAAAGCAAAAAATGTTTTCTTAATCGCTGAAAAAAAACTTAAGTAATCGTTTGTAGATGTTTGATAAATTTTCAAAAGAAATGTGTTCATGTCTATTAAATTCGGTAAAACATCATTGAAAAATTTAGCCTTTGCTTAGCCATCTTACATGATTATACAAAAATAGATCGTCATATTTAGCATCCATTTCTTCAAGAAATATTTTAAATTAATGTTGTTTTAATGCTGACTTTGGCCGAAAAAAATTTATTATTTTTATCGCTCCTTGCATGGTTCTCTCGGTATTAAGATTGAGTTTGCAGCAATGCACAGTTGGGTGAATGATACAATGGCAAGAAAATAAATTTTCATTACATTTTGCACTGGTTCTCAAGAGCTGAACTAGTGAACTATTTATTGTTACATAATGTAAAACATAAATAGAGTAAAACTTAAAATACGTCTACGATCTGGATCCGGACCGCGGTCCGCCAGTTGGTGAACCCTGTTCTAGAAGGTTTCTTTAAAAAAAATTTTAATAAAATAAAGTTTTAAAAAATATTTTTTTTATATGTTTCATATTCATATACTTCACATTAAATTTTTATTAAAAACGATTTCAAGAACTATTCAAGATTTTTATTATGTACTTTTTTCAATTGTAAATCTATTAAATATTTAAAATAAAATCATATTTTAAAATTTTTATGAAGAGTTCTAAACAAACAAAAAAATAAAATTAGTTTCTCAAAGCCTCTTTTTATAGAAAAAATATTGAAAAGAATATAATAAAAATTTCCTTTAATATAACTAACTTTTTTGGAAAGATATCTTTCCCAAAAAGTACTTATTTTAAAGAATAATTTTTTATTTATTTATTTTTTATTTTTATTTTATTTTAAAAATGGTGCTTTTGCGCAAATCATTTTTTTTGCTTTTTTATTGCTTTTCTTAAGTACCGTTTTAAAGTACGATAAATCCATTTTTAAAATATAAGCAAATCTTAGAAAATAGTATGTTCTCCAATAAATTTATCTATAAACATTTTATTAGTATTAAATTTTGAAAAATATTTGTCGTTCTGTATATTATATTTTTGCAAAGAATACTTAAAAAATACACTATTTTATTTTCAGAATGGGCTGAAACTATGCTGTTTGTACTTATGCTGTAGTTTTTGTTGTGCAATCAAAAATGAACCTCTAAAGATTTTATTTTCTGCAGGTGTGTTTTTTTTAAAGAAGTTTTTGGCTTAGCACTGCCAAATACTGCTAATATATATTAAGGACGCTACAATATGATCTTGAATTCTCCTCGTCTATTTTTACTTCCAACGCCTAAAACTATGCTTTATTTTTAAAGACTAAATATTCAAATTTTCACATGGATATTATTTTTAAGATACCCAAAAAATTATCCTTTAAGAACAAATTAAAAAAAAAAAATTTAAGTACCGTTTCCTTTAAAAAGCTACACTTAAAATTAAAAAAAAACCGCTTAAATGTAAAATTACTTTCAGTGTTGTGTTTTTAAAAAAGGTTTTTTTAAAATTTATTTTATTTTATAATGAAACAAGCACTAGGTCAGTTTCAAAATAAAAATATTGTTTATTATTTTTTATTTTTTATTTCAATATTTCGCCACAACGTTGGGTGGCATCTTCAGGAAACACGAAATAATATTATTAAAAATAATAATAATTCAATTGAAAAAATTTGTCAAGTTAACTCAAAAAATTTTCAAAAATCAAAAAAAAAAATACATTCTAAAGTACGTTTTTTTAAAGGAAAATTTATTTTGTAGAACAGTAATTAAAAATTGATAAATTGATAATAAACTCATACATCAGTACCTCAGAAAATATTTATTTATGGCTGGGCTATGAAATATTACATGTTATTTATTTCTTTATACATATTTGATTTTTTTTTTTTTTTTTTTTTTTTTGCTATTTTGCGGTTTGTTAGGGGTCGAGCATATGTAAAAATTTTGTAACCACAAAAACTTCATTTGAATGTAAAAAACAAGCAAAAATTGTGGGTGTCTTGTAACTAAGACATGGATGACATAATTTTTACTAAAATTAACAAAAGTTAAAAAAATTATGTTTTTTCACTATTTTGTTTTTTTTTTTTTTTATTATTTATACAGTTGTCTTTTACAAAACTTTAATGTTTCTCTACTAACATGTGTTCAATTGTACACGAGTATTTACGAAGATTTTTGTTTGCGTTGTTTTTCGTATCTATGGCTTTATTTCAAATGAAGTACCAAAAATATCAATTTAATACAATGCGTGATTTTTAATAATAATAATAATAATAATAATAACAATAAAGTATTGATTTTAAGAAAACAACACTTACCTTTTTTATTTATTTTTATTTATGTGATACAAATACAGCCGTGCAAAAAAATTTAGGTTCCAAACGACCCACAAAACAGCAACACAACGAGTCAGGACGGGTCGGGTAAGATGTTAAATACTGCTGGATTTTATTAATGAATCAAAGTGATTTTTTATGTTTATTATTTCATTTATTTATTTCGTTTAAATGTTTTTTGATGTAATTTGTAAAAAAAGGAAAATTAAATATTTTTTAAATTATTTTATATTTATTTTATTTATTACGATTAGGAAACTCTTATGATTTAAAA
This sequence comes from Cistogaster globosa, assembly GCA_937654795.1. NCBI lineage: Eukaryota > Metazoa > Arthropoda > Insecta > Diptera > Tachinidae > Cistogaster > Cistogaster globosa. Next base: position 86,589,162 of record OW569407.1, on the reverse strand, counting down.
AAGTTAAATTTGTTTACAAAAATATAAAAATTGTGTGGGTAGATTCAAAGTTTTAAACTGATGGTTAGAACTTGAAATACCACACTAAAAAACTTACCGATGACGTTCGATCGTTTTAAGGCTTTGAAAATACATATAAAAAAAACTCGAAAAGTAAAAAAAATATTGCAAAAAATCCCACCCAAAAATAAAGAGTTGGGCAGAAGATTATACAGTCTAAAATTAAGAATTCAAATAAAATTAGTCAACAAGCAATAGTTCATTTATCTCATAATCTAGTCGTCTATGGGCATAACCATTTAAAAAATAAAATATATTTTATTGTTATATAATTCCTAAAATATAATTTTTAAATTAATTTTTTTTTTCTTGATACTTCTTCTTGAAAATTGTATTTTTTAATAAAAGTTTATTTTAGCCATGTAAATAGATTTATTAATCTTATCGCTTTAGTAAGCAAAAATAAAACAAATAAAAGTAATTTTTTTCAATAAGTACTTTTTTGAAAAAGTACTTTTTAAAAGTACTTTTTTTACTGTATAAAAAATAAAAATGCCTTGAGGTTCTTTTTATGACCTTTTTAAAAAAAAATCCTCTTTTGTAAGTTTTAAAAGGTACTTTTTAAACAGTTCCTTTTCAATAGGTTTCATTTTCAAGAAAATCTTTTAAGGGATTTAAAAATAATATTTTTTTAACAATTTTTTTCTAGTTTCTTTTTTGACATTTTTAACGTATTTTTCCAAAGGCTGATCATTCAAAACACTTCCTCATGTTATTTTTTTATAAACTGTTTTAAACAAGTTGTTTTATTTTAAAAGATAATTTTTACATCCCCTAACAAAAAATTTTAGCAACTTATAAAAAACGTTCCAACAGTCCTTGCAAAAGCAAGTATACCTTATTAGAAGAAGTATTTTAAGAACTATTTTTAGATTTCTCTTAAAAGGTCTTTTTATAAAAAAATAAAAAAAAATGTTTTTTTGAAAATTATTTTTTTTTATAAAAATTTTTGAAAAGGTTTTGAGGACTTTTAAAGATTTTTATTAGGTACTTTTTACAAAATTTAAATTTAAATTTTTTTTATATATTTAAAAATTTAATATAAAATTCCAAACAAACACAAAAATTCGTTTCTTTAAAAAAATAAATATTTTAAAAATTTCCTTTAATACAAATAACTTTTTTGAAAACATATCTTTTCTAAGATGTACTTGTTTCTAAGAATACTTTTTTTGAATTTTTTTTTAATTTTTTTTTTTTGCGTAAGTCTTTTTTTCATTTCAAAGCCTTATTTTCTTAAATTCCTCTTTAAATTACAAAAAAAAATTAAAAAAATTTGTTTGAGTGTATACAAGTCTTAGAAAAGCACTGAGTATTAAAAAAAATTTGTCTATAAAAATTTAAAATTTTTAAAAACACTTTTCGTTCTGTAGCCTTGCGTTTTCATTATTTACATTGTTACTTTAGTTTAATGTTTGTTGCTTAAGTCTTTTGTTTTATTATGTTAATTCCGTATTAAACTGCGTTAAACTTTATAAATTCTGTTTTTGGGATTTTTTTATGAAAGGAATTCCTTTTTGAAGAATCAGTTATTTTTTATTTTAAAAATATTTTTTTAATATTTGTGTTTTTATTTTTCCTTTAACATTTAAACTTTATTATTATTATTTATTTTTATATAAAACATATTTTGCACATATAAAACTAAAATGATATCATATTTTTGGTTTTTCAAATTATTATTTTTAAAAACTTGTGTATATTATTTTAAAGATATTGTTGCTATAAATCCAGCTTCAATGCCAGCTTAGTTTAATTCAAACACCAATATACAACACACGCACAACAAAAGTCTCAATTAATGCAAAGCTCTCACAAATACCATGATGTAAATAAAAAAAAAATACATAAACACTTTTAAATACAACGCACACAAACATAAGGAACCTACGAATAATTTCCTGTTTTAAAACCCAACAGGCAAAACGAAGAGTATGAGTAGCAGCAAAAAATTTGCACTGGGTTTTAACTTAAAAAATTAAGAAAAATTAATATATTTAGATTTTTTAATTTATTTTTAAATAAATTTATATATTTCGGTTGAAAAACGCACATACACACACCTTTATTAAACTTTACTTTATCTATTCTAATAAGAATTTTAATCTTTACTTTGCAGTTGTTGCGTTTTTATTATTTCTTAAAGAATTTTTTGGTTTTTACAAATAATCAATTCATTCTCGTATTAACCCGCTTATGGTTTAACGTTAATGTTGTGCTCAATACACCAACCTGGCTCAGACTAAATGTTTAGCACGAGTAAGACAAGTTACAAAAGTCTTAAAAAAATCTAAGTAACTCACACACACACACATATATATATATATATGTATATGTACGTGTAGCTACAAAAGTCAATTTACTTTAGTAAAAATGAGTATTGAGATATGAAAGACAAACTTAAAATTCATCGCTCACACTTAAACCAACTTGTTGCTCTCTCTTTTAACTTAAAAACATTTTCTTATACTAAATACTTGGCAATTATCTGTGCTAGTGTGAGTTTTTGGTAACCGGTCTTACCAAGTTTTAAAGTAATTTGCCAGCTTTATACATTAACGTTGGTCACAAGGAACAAGATCAGTCAAACAGCGATCAGTTTTTTTTCTTTGTAATCTTTTTGAAACATTATCTAATAGAATTCATTGACGGAGCTGAATTCTGCAATAAATTACTAATAATCTTTTTTTCATAAAATATTGTTTCTCTATTTTTTTACAGAAACATGAAACAAGATTTAGTTGGATTTGATACTTCAAGAATATTTATACTTTCATCGTTAATTATTTTTTTTTTAGTTTCCAACTATAAAAAATATATCAGGCAAGGCGCAGGTCTATCCCTGTGAAACCCTTATAACTAGACTCATGATGTTTTCACAAACGACGTAATATTATGTCGGTAAAATAACTTGGGCTATGATCTTGAAACATTTAAAAACTTCAATTTCAAATACCAATAACAATTGACTTGATTTTAAAGATTTAAGCGCAGGCTTTTTAAACTACAAACATGTTTTAATCTGATAAGAAATAAAAAAAAAATGTTATGAATAATCGAAAATTTACATACCGAGCAGTTCTACTTTAGTATCTTTTTAAGCATCTCCTCAACATCCTAGAAAGCTTGGAACGAAAAGTAATATTCGAATTTTGTTCCTCTACTACAAGCGTATGAAATTTCGTTAAAATCATCAAAACCGTTCACAAATTGCTGTCGTTAACTCAAAAATAATTTAATCTATCCCCACTGCCTTTTCGTGAATTAAACCATTTTTGGTCCCCGACTAAATAAAAATACAATTCGTTTTTTTTTTAAGTTAATTAATTTAAAAAAAATTCCGTTGTTTAATTTAAATTAATAATTTGCAAAGTGCCTCTGTAAAAAAAATTATCGCAGTGTTTTTAATATTTTATTTTTCATCATCTTTTAACTGTATAAAAGAGCCGAAAAAAAGTCAGCCGTCATTGTTGTTTTTTGCTAAAATTTTGATTTTTGAATTTTTTTTTTTACAAAAAACTTCCATTTATTTAAAATGTTTGTGAGAAGTTTCCTGAAGAGCTTAGTAAGCGGTAGCGAAATGGCCATCAAGAAGTGCTTTCACCCTCAATAACCCATATCGCTGATTTAATTATAAAATCGGTATAATATAAAATAGCACCACTTAGCTCTTAATAGCAGAAAGTAATACAAAAATAAATCTAAAAATTAAAGGGTGTCCCCATAGACGTTCAAAATTGTCTTATACGAACCTATATTTAAAACCGTTATAGTCAAAGAATTTCGATTACTATGACTATTATAACAACAAGTATTAACATTCAAAATTATAAATTAAAGGGTGCCCCAAAAGTCCATTAAAATTTTTGTGTATGGTCATATTTTTGAGCAGTTCTAGAGAAACAGTTAAAATTTACAATTTTGCAAAGTCCACTATAGCAACTGGAATACAATTTAAATCTAAAACCAAAGGGTGTCCCCATAAGCGACTAAAATTGACCTATATAAGCCTACCTTTTAAACCTCTATAGACATACGCTATAAATTGGACGGAATATCGATGACTATGAACGTTATAGCAACAAGTATAAATATTTAAAATTATAAATTAAAGGGTGTTCCAATAGTGCATTTAATTAAACGTATATAGCCACACTTATGGTTGAAATTTACAAAGAACCTGTATTGCTGAGTCCGCTATAACAACAAGTATAAAATTTGGATTTGGAAACTAAAGGGTGTCGCAATAATTGATGTAATTTGTCTTAAAAAAGCAAGATTTTTAGATTGCTGTTTTAAAATGGTTTCTTTTTTATTGCAAGAATTTTTTATTTAATTTCATCATTCTTGAACGAAGTTACGAAGTTACCTTTTCGTTACGTCATATTTTTTCTAAAATTCATTGAATGTGCAAGGACTCCCAAGAATCCTTTCAGTCAAGTAATTAAACAAATTATCATATGATCTAAAATAGAGATAGTCATAAGTATACAGATATCAGCTGACAGAAACAGGGTACTCAAATGCAGACAATTTAAAGTTTATTTTTTACATTAATACAAATATAACTGATCTTAGTCCTTAATATGAAAGAAAACGCACATAAAGCAAAAGCCGTAAAAAGATTTCATACTCGGAGTGTAAGAAGATCTCCCTCATGTTCGCACTTTTTGTGAGTCTACACGAGTATTTCTACTTCTAGCGACTTCTTGATATTCATAGATACGAATACAATAAAAGTAGGCATGAAAATAAAATAAAATAAACATTAATACCTACTACAAGCTTCTTAAATTGTTGTTGTTTTTATTGTTGTTGTTGTAACTTTTTTATTATCATCACATTAGTCCGGTTGTAGTCGTCATGCTTTGATGGTTTTTTCAAAACGTTTACGAGAACAACAAACAGAGATCTTATAACAGCTTAGATGGAAAAAAAATTATAACGAAAGAATGAATGAAAATAATATAGAAGTTACAAGTACGGATTGGAAAAAATATATATATCTTCTTGCTATCATACGCTTACGATTGTTGTAATCGACAGTTGTGTTTCTATTTTAAAGAGTAATGGCGTTTAACGTTTTGTCAATTCAATCGAAATCATGAATGAAATGGACAGACATTAAATAAAAAAAAACCACTTACCCTTTTAGATATTTGAATGTTTTAAAAATAGTGTAAGAAAATTATAATAATAACAACAATGTAAAGTTTTTATGCTTTATATTGTTGTTGTAGGAATATGAGCCGAAGAACTATAACAGTTCCCTTAAAAATAGAACGCTGGGGAAAATCCAATTTGTCTTTATAACAACAAGAGAATTTTTCTTTTATGGAGGTACTAAAATCTTAAGTTTTTTTTATATCTTTTACCACAAAAAGTGAAAAAACGGATTTTTCTTAGTAGTTTGTCATTCCGTTTGTAATTTTTAAAATATCTATTTCCAACCCATTAACTATATTTTGAGTCCTTATGCATGCGAAGTCGATTGAGCAACGCCCGTTTGTCCGTCTGTGCGTTCATGTTAATGTTGAAATCAAATTTGCTAAGGTACTAGATAAGCTAGAAAAATTCTTAATACGCCAAACATAGTTTCGAAAATTTTACGATTAAAAATCAGCAAGATCGGTCCATGTCCTTCGAGGCAGCGGGCAAAACTCCACGTCCGCCTCTAATTTTTTATATCATTTGGTACAATGAAGTAACTTCAATAACAAAAAAGAAAAACAAATATATGGGGCGATAGAGAATTACAAAATAAGAAAAAACATCAAGTGAAAAAATTTGAACTCTCCCATATTTTTCAAGTTATGGCCCTCTGAATTTTTCATAGAAAATTACGATTGTGCGTCATATATTTAAAAATATCAATATGGGTATCATTTAAAAGCCTTTCCCTTTATTTTAGAAAATCCTAAATTTTTTTTTAAAATGCTTAACCCATTAAGAGCCGATGTAACTTTTTTTATTGAAGTTGCTTCACTAAACTAGATTCACATATATGGTCAAGGGTATATAAGATTCGGACAGCCGAATATAGCACTCTTACTGGCTTTCAATTTAGCTCGATCTTTCGCAAAGATGCTGGCTGGGTAATAAGTCTGGCGAATAAGATGGATAAGGCAAAAACTCGAATATAAAGAAATGATGGCTAGTTGTAATTAAGCAGTACCAAAAAGAAGTACCATATCCACTGTCTTTAAGGCGGATTCAGCCGAAAAATTTAGTTGACATTGTATGGGCGATACCTCGCCCTTTTCTCAAATTTAGTCAGTTTTTTATTTGCACATTGATGAGGAAGTTGCTTGTACAAAACTTTAAGGATCTTTGTATTATAAATCTCTCAGTACGATATAATTTTTCATTTTGTATGGATAATAACGTGACCACTGTTCCAATTCGGCTACTTTTTTGCTTGACTATGTTAACTAATATGGAATTTATTTGTTAAGCATTTCAAGCTTCTACGTGTAATAGTTTTTTGGGAGCTACTTCCACAAGACTCCAAAGCTCTGCCTACTGCAGTTTCTAAGTTACACGATGTCAAATATTTACAATCTGTGGGAAGTGCCACACCCACTTGAAATATCGAAAAATATTCAAAGGCTACTATTGATTTTTTGGGTAAATGGCAACACTAATGTAGTTAGCTGAAATCTGGCAACACTAAAATTTTGTTTAACATTTTTTTAAACATAAACGTGCTTACAACGTTTTGATGTACAAATGATATTTCTTTTTATTACAGTAAGTAAAAAATCATTCTGACAAAAAAAATGGAAATTTGAAGAGAAGGTTTTCACAATATATGACGTGGATTGTCTCAAAAAGAATGAACTGGCGAAAAGACATCATTAAAACCACAGTATATCGCTGGTATAGTGAATTCAATTTTAGTCGTAGTTCAGTCCCCAAAGAATTCCGTGAAGGTCTTCCAAAATTGATTGTTGTGCCAAAAAACATCGTTGCAGTACGAGAACTGATAATGAAATTTCCTCATGTTACTTTGACTTTGCATGAAAACTTAGTTGTAAAAAAATTTTGTTCTCATCAAAATTTTGTTCATCCCATACTTATCAATCGCTCAAAAAAGGCTCGCGTCAAATGGTTTACGAAAATGATTAAAAATTTTAACCGTGGTGCATCAAAAGATATGTAAAAAATCGTGACAGGTGACAAAAAGTTGCCTGTTCCTTTGACCAAGTGGGTCTGTAGCTATCGGCTGTTCTGCCGTTCATATGCTTGCCGGAAGTCTCCAGATAAATTCGTTAAATTAACCCCCGAAAACGAATTATTCTTTATTAAGACAATGCGAGCTCTCATACATCTCATCACACAAGTAAATTTTTGATCAGTCAAAACATTGAATTTATGACTCTTCCTTTGTATATTCCCATTTTGGCACCAAATGACTTCGCTTTCTTTTTGATTACTAACGCCCTAGAAAGAGTTGAAGCGTTCAAAAATCATGTTTTTTAAGTGTCTCAAGAGGAATGGGAAAAATTTTATGACAAATTGCTTAAACGAATGCATAAGTATAGTGATCTAATGAGAGTAATTCGAAAAACAATAAAGCCATTGTTATTTATAAATGTTTTGTATTATTTGCTAATCTCGAAATATATATAGTAACCCTCGTATAATATACTTACCCACCCCACGATGGTGAGTGATCTAATGCTCTACCCTCACAGCACTCGACGTCTTGTTCAATATGTCTTTAATCGCTCATAATTTATAAATCAACATCACTCGCCACTTTTTTGACGATGCTCTAAGTGTGTATGACACAAGAAAGATTCAAATGAAAATCACAATTGAGGCCATCAGCTTCCATTAGCTAGAGACAAGCGGATCATCATTATTACATTTAATTGGGCTAAAATATTTAACATTTTTAGCAAAGCATATTTTTCTCTCTTCTTTTACTCCAACTGTCGCAGGTAACGGTTTTTAGTTCTCATTTGTTGTAAAATTTTCTGAACTTCATTAAAAGCACATCTTTGTCACCTTTGTGAATATTTCATTCAGTTGAAACACCGTCTTTCTAATTAAAGTTCAAAACATATTAAAAATTATTTATACATTTGTACAGGTGTACGAACTTAATTATGAAGTTAACATTGATTCTCATATATTTATATGCATTTGTTTATTTATGTTTAATATATTTACTATTAGTCGGCATTAAGGTGGGAAGTTTTACAAAATATTTATTTATTCAATTCATTCATTCATGTTTTAGTAGATTTTTTACGGTTTAATTTGATTTTGTTTTGATGATATTTCAAATGTGAGCAACTGTTTCTCGCTACACATTCAAATACATTTTTTTTTTGTTTTTTTTAATGACTTCTTAAGATTTCGTACAATGTTTTTGTTCATTTGGGCCCTGTTGAAATGTTTCCCCAAATAAAAACACTTGTGGAAAATTAATCTTGTACAAAGTTATAGTGTGAACATTTTTTGGGGTTTTCTATTATTTAATTCTTTCTTTTCATCGTTTTATTTTTGTTTCATTTTTTTCTTCTTTATTTTCTTTGTTGGGTATTTAAAAGTTTATGGGATAATGTTTTTATAAACATACATGTGTATCATTTATGAGCTTTTGTGATAATGAAGAATATAATGACCTTCAGATAAAAGTGAGTAACATATGTATGTATATATTTATGTATGTATATCTGTGGCGGCAAATTGAACAAATTTTTTAAATACTAGTTAATTTTTAAACATGATAATATTATTTGTTCAGCTTGTATAAAAATTTAAATCAAAAATTTTAAATATTTATTATTTTTTTTTTTTTTTGTTTTATGCCTACACAATAAAATGTTAGCTTAAAATGTAGTTTATTTTTTTTTAAATGTATATAATTTTTAATTAATGATTATTTAAGTAATTTTAAGCAATTGTTTTAAATAATTTATTTAAATATTTTAAAACATTTATTTGTAATTTTATTTTAATTTATTTTAATAATTTTGTTTAAAACAATAATAATTAATTCACCACAAAAATATCATTTCATTGGGGGGTTTTCACACAAGACTAATTTTTAATCCGCACAACTTTTGTTCTTTCGTATTCACATTAGACTAATTATGCTGGCATAAAATTGTGCACGTATACACAGCTTTGTGTGTGTTAGTATTTTCTTTATTTATTTAACGTTTGTCTTTCGTTCGTTAAACACATACATAAATTGCAGAACATACTTGCGGAAATATGGCTGAAATAATTGATGATGAATTGACAATAATTTTAGGATGAATTTCTGGTGCCTGTAACTTGCAAGCTGCATCATTACTCCTAGAAGCTGAAGATTTTAATTAATATTTTATTCATAAGAAGAAGATTTCAATTAATATTTTATTCATATTTGACAAAAAGTTCGTTTTGAATTTTCTCCCTGTAAAATGCATATAAAAATCAACTCAAATTAACTTCAAACTTAATTTCCCTTGATAAAATATTATAAGAAAATTGAATTCAATCATAATAAAATTCATCATTCATGTATTCATTTTTACACTTCGATGGACAACTAAACACTAAAAATCGCTCTGCGAAGAAAAAAACCCAGACCCTCTACTTTCATAAGTGTGTATGTGTTTTGTTCTGCTTGTGCGGGGTTGAAGCTGGTTGAAAAATTTTGCCAGCCAAGAACCACTCTCCTCACCGAAAAAGCCAACAAACTGCAATTTTATGCCAGCACAATTAGTTTTGTGTGAAAACCCCCATTAGGAACATCTTGTGTTTCTTGTGACAACTCCGGCAAGAATAAACGAAATTAATAATGCATAAATTTGCACTAACACATTTGTAAATGTTTCATATTAAACGGCGTCTCCGTTGTAGCGCTTTTTATAATAAATTGGAATGAAATTGTTTCAGTAGACTGCCAAAGATCATGCTTTCTTTGTGTTATATTGTAAAACCGCTGTGTTTTCAAAAAAAAAGTCAGCGGCAACACTGTATGACATGACATGTGTACAACAGTTTCGGTTATTTCTTTTTATTTAGGCTTTAAATAGGTAAAACCTTGTTTTCGGACAAAAATTATCGAAACGTTTTCTCTGCGTATAGAACATCACTCAATATCAAATAATTTTGAAATCCATCCAGCTTAAAAGTCTAATAGCTGCTTAAGGAAAACGCATGCAATAATACATATATAGCGCATTGCAACGTAGTAGTATTTCATCGCTTATAGCGCTTATTTCGGTATCAATTGTAAGAGAAGATACATATAATATGAAATTCAGAGTGCTTGTCTTTAATTTTTTTGCATTTTATTTTTTCTTTCTAAATTTTAACAGTTGCCTTTAAGCACTTGACATTTTTTCTAAAACCTACTCTATTTTAAATACTCCGGGCTAATTGAATAATTTTGTTAATATAAACATATTGATTTACCCTTTGAAGGTTAATATATTTAATTAATTAACGCCTACCCAAGTAAAAAGTTCATAAGTATTACACTGGTCTTATGTCTTAAATTGAACTTGTAAAACAACCCACGTATTATTTTTTACATCATCTTTCAAACAAACATTAATATTTAAAAAAAAATAATGTTTTTTAGAAACCCTTCTGTTATTTTTATAAAAATTGATAAAAAAAAAATTAATAAAAAAATATTTTTTTTTAATTTCATTTATGAATATTTTTGGGATTATCCATTATCACATTTTTATTATATTTAATCAAAGTGACGTCTAAATAATGTGAATGTATGTCAGCGTGTTAATATATGTGTGACTACTGCATGAATTCTTCTTTTCAAATTTTACAAATCGAATATAAAAGTAAATAAATGCTAGAATATTGTTGTTGGTGGTTTTATTTAACTGTCTAGTGTACAGCAAGTTATTTAACATACATTAACTTATATAGTACATACATAAATGTATATACATACATATATACAAACATAAGTAGAATAAAACGATTTCTTTGTAATAGTTCATGTTAATAACGTTATTTTCAAGGTATTCTTGAATAATTTATTTGCTTCATTTTGTTTAGTTTAACATACTTTTTAAACGCAATGTATGTTTTGTAAATTTAAGTACATCGTATAGAAGATGAGTAAATATATATTTCTTAGTAAATATTTATTATTACCCACGTCCAAATACTAATTGTACATTCATATTTATACTATCTTTATTAGGTATGTATGTATGTATGTATGTATATGTACATATATTCGCTATTTCCAAATTGGTTTTAGCCTATTAACATGTCTAACCAACTCTTTTACCAGACTGTGCTTTTTCAGCAGAAAGCGAAGACGATCGGTTTAAAGACTGCAAATAGCCGCCGTTGGTTTTTTATTATTATAGAAAACTTTGCTTAAAAATTTAGTCTCGTGGATTGGTTAATCCTAATGGGGGTTTTCACACAAGACTAATTGTGCTGGCATAAAATCTTAGTTTGTAGGCTTTTTCGGTGAAGAGAGTAATTTTTAGTTGGCACAGTTTTTCAACGATCTTCAACCCCGCACAAGCGGAATAAAATTAACACATACACACTTATGAAAACACAGGTTCTGCGTTTTTTTTTTTTTTTTGCAGAGCGATTTTTAGTGTTTAGTCGTCCATTGACGCATAAAGATGAATACATGAATGATGAATTTTATTATGATTGAATTCAATTTTCTTATAATATTTTATCAAGGGAAATTAAGTTTAAAGTTAATTTCAGTTGATTTTTATATGTATTTTACAGGAGAAAATTGAAAACGAACTTTTTGTCAAATATGAATAAAATATTAATTGAAATCTTCTTCTTATGAATAAAATATTAATGGAAATCTTCAGCTTCTAGGAGTGATGATGCAGCTTGCAAGTTACAGGCACCAGAAATTCATCCTAAAATTATTGTCAATTCATCATCAATTATTTCAGCCATATTTCCGCCAAGTATGTTCCGCAATTTATGTATGTGTTTAACGAACGAAAGGCAAACGTTAAATAAATAAAGAAAATACTAACACACACAAAGCTGTGTATACGTGCACAATTTTATGCCAGCATAATTAGTCTAATGTGAATACGAAAGAACAAAAGTTGTGCGGATTAAAAATTAGTCTTGTCTGAAAACCCCAAATGATTGGACGATTAATCGAAAAGTGGGTAATAATCAATTATTTTGAATCAATTAACGATTTATAATGAATCGATAATTTTCTTTTACATCTTTTGCTAGAGAATAAAACACTGTTGTCATATTTATCGTTGTCACTTACTGTTGCTTGGAATCGATCGGCTTAAATATGGCTGATAGCCGCAGTCGGTTGTTTGGTTATTATGGAAAACTTTGTTTAAAAATCTCAGTCGATCGCAACAGTTCATCTTAATTATTGGACGGTTAATCGAAAAGCGAGTAATAATCACTTCTTTTGTATGGCTTTGTTTTTTTTAATTTTTTTATAATTTCTGATTGAGTCGACGACGCATTGTTTTTAAAATGGAAAGGAAGATTTTAGGAGACGACAAAAATGATGAAGTTTGTATGAAATTTTAAAAGCTGACAAAATTTTTATTTTGTTATTTTTTTTTTTTTTGTTTTTTTTGTTTTCTTTCTACAAAAACATGCTAGACGATATATTTAGAAGGGTCGGCCTTAACTAAAAAATATCTGATCTTTTTTCATCGTGTATATATTGGAATTAGCTAAATTTTTATTTATATATTTTTGAGAGATTTAATGGAAAGAAAATTGGTTTTCTGAACTGGAAAAAATTCTAGAGTGGGCATAATTTATTTTAATCAACTGTATGTAGGTATAAGAATAATTTTTTAGTCGCATTTTATTTTACCAAGATCGCGATAAATACTTAATCACGTGGGTTATAACTTGTCAAGAAAATTATCTCTCTGTAACACGGTAGAATATTTTAATAATTAAGTTCTGTTACTGTAACACAAACTGCTAAACAGTTATACATTTCACACATACATACGAATACGTATACCACTGTTCAAAATGTCTATTAAATAAACGATGTAACAAAAAAATAATAAAACTAAACACAAAGTGTGTGGGTGAAGAATCTACAACACAACAACAACAAAATCATATAAAATACGCGAACTTGAGAGAGAGTCATAAAGACAAGAGCTGCAGAATATGAATGATAAGAGTAAATTTGCAATTTTTTGTAGGTGTTTTTTTTTTAATTTAAAAAAAAAAACTTGCTAGACCAGTTGTTATGTGATAGTGGAAGGGCGATTTTATTGGCAAAAGAGCATGTTGTTTTTGCAGTTATAAAATAATATGTTTAAAAATGTTCCTTTAAATTTTTAACATCCATTTTATAATCTTTTTATATTTTTAGTTGCGGTATTTCAATAAAATGTTTAGGTTTAAGGCTTCGTAGGTTTTGTATTAATATTTTAAAGAATTCTACACTGAAAGAAATTGTTGGGTTGTTTTCTTAATATGTGAAATAAAAATATTTCAAATAAAAAAAAAATTCACACAATTTTTCTCAGGCTGTTAACTGGAATATTATGTAGGAAAGATTGGTATCAAAAAATTTTGTTGGCAGAATCTTCAAACTATATTTTTGGACACAACAGTTGAAAAAGCTTTTTGCAGACATAAAGAGATTCGTTTTGATTTAATACTCTTAAACATAAAATCTTTTGTCGGTATTGAAAGTGATAAAAAGTGTTATGTTAGATCTTGATCTACTTGACTGCGACTAAAATGGTATTCACAGCCCCATCTCTTAGAAGGCTTAAACATTTTCTAACTATTTAATATTTTCATCAAGGCGAATAAATTGCCAGGTGGCAGCATAGGCAAATTCAGTATTTTTGCTGGCGTACACCACTGTCAAACTCCATGTATAAAAAATTTGTGTATATTTTTTATATATGGAGTTTGACAGTCGTGTATGCCAGCAAAAAATACTGAATTCGCCTACGCTGCCACCTGGTAATTTATTCGCCTTGATTTTCATAAACATTTTCGATTTCCTATTATTTTATTTGTCAATTTGGTTTTATATAATTTTTGCTATAATTTTCCTTTTATAATTTTTCTCTGAAATATCAAAAATTATAAAAATGTATTTTTTTATCAAATCAGGAGTTGAACTGTGGATATCATAAAAGAATTAAATGAATTAAATCTGATTTTTATTTTTAAAAATTTTTCTAAAAGGAAAAATTGTGCAGAATGTAATGCTGCCTTTTCCGGATTTCGACATCCTTCATCAATATTCTTAGCATTTGTCTATGTACCTTAGGTTGTGTACATTGTAATCATCATCTATTTAACAAACTAATCAATATTAATTAAGTTAGACTTTAAAAAATTCTCATTTTGTCTAAATAGTTTCATGTGTTAAAGAAAAATATGATCTGGCTTAAGCAGCCAATGAAATGCGTCAAAACATCAGCTTTTTTCCAACAAATAAATGGAGTTGTAGATGCTTGCATTGTTAGCGTTGAGGATTTTATTTTTTTTAACAACCTTTGTCTTAAAAAAAATTTTATTTAAACATCTATTTTAAAATTATGAGTTTTCTACATGTTTTACTTTATTTTGACAGCTTTATTTTAAACCATAATTATCTATAAATAAAGTTACAAAGAAAAGGTACAGATCTTTTAAATATCGTTTATACAAGTGCGAGTAAATCACGTATTTCCACAATTTATCTGTCTTTAGTCGTTTTTTTTTTTTTTGTTTTGTTGCTTTCAAGGTGTTTCTTCAGATGCCTTACGTTTTTTTTATTATGAAATATCAAAACAGCTCTATACAAAGATGCGGCTTGACTCGCTAAATAGCTCTAGTCTAAACTAGAGATCTTGCTGGACGAGGGGAGTTTCAGCATTTTACAATATTTCGTTATTGATCGTCTGCTTTAGTTTCAATATTTAATTCTCTTACAACAACTACATATTTTAAAGGGTTTTGTCGGTTTTCCTACACAAACTGACATGTAGCTGCTGGACTCAAGTCAACTTCATTTGGGACTAAAGTCATCGTACAACAAACAAACAAACAAAAACAAAAACCAAGTTTTTATTTAAACAACATTTTAGTTTGTCTGGTACAAATAACAAAAACCTCTTTAGCCATGAGGGATGATGGTTGCATAAAAGCAATTTGTTTGAAAAAAAACAACAACAATCTCTTCTATACTTTTTAGTTTTGTTGCATGTTTTTTTTCGTTAGTGTGTACACAATGTCTTTAGCCAGGCTTAAACTGTACATGAGTAGGATGTTTCTTATAAAAATTTCATGTGTGTTCATTCTAGTGTGTGTTTGTTTTAACTATAAAAAAAAACTAAATATATTCAAAGAAATTGTTGGTTTTTTTTATTTATAAGAATTTCTTTTTTGTTTGTTTTTAAGATTTATTTTTGGAAAATATTAACACAAGTGCATATAAACTCGTAGAGTCATAAATAAAATTTGTGACCAATTGGAATGTCATGCCCGACTACTTACTACAGTAGATGTCAGGGGTATTGATTATGACACGTCCTGTTGAATTAAATTATGCTATAGATTTTCTTTTATAGATACGAACAATAATAATAGATATACTAAAGACCGGTTCATATAAAATTTCGAGGCGGATTACATACGAACAATATTTCTACAATTCAAAAGTCACGTTTAAGAAGGAGTTTTATGAAACACAAATTTTTTAAAAGCCAATTGATAGCAAAATTGTTACAAGTATGCATAATCTATCTTACAATATTCGAAGAAATAAGTTAATTGTTTTGAGTGTTCCGTAACCCAAGAGTCTGTCCGTTTATCACAGGTCTCATTTCTAATAATTTTCTAAATTCACCAAGTATGACTTTATCATGCAACGGTCATCCTTAATATTTTATTTTATAAAATAGGGAACACAATAAAACTTACTTTGGAAAATTTTTATATAAGGCGATGTTAAAATGACGTTACTTTTAGGACACCTTTTAATTTCAATTTGTTAAACTTGTTTTTATAGTGACAGCGGTACAAACC
Source organism: Cistogaster globosa (assembly GCA_937654795.1). Classification (NCBI taxonomy): domain Eukaryota; kingdom Metazoa; phylum Arthropoda; class Insecta; order Diptera; family Tachinidae; genus Cistogaster; species Cistogaster globosa. Next base: position 86,573,091 of record OW569407.1, on the reverse strand, counting down.
CTGCATAAAATTTTTAGTCTCAGCCTATTGTGGTTTCACGAATTAAGGCATTAAATGTTAAAATCACGTTACTATTGGGATACCCTTCATTTCATTATATTTTTTTTTTACTTATTCTTATAGCAGACATAACAGTACATCCTCTGTTTAAATTTCTAGCGCCTTTCTCTAATGGATTATAAGAAAAGGCTATACTCATCGAATTCACGGCCTTTTGGCAACACCCTTTAATTTCTAAATTTATTTTTTCCGATTTTTTTTTATAAAAGACTATTTTTACACACTCCGTGCAAATTCTAAATATCTGCCTAAAACGATTTAAAAACTACAGCCATAAGAGATAATAGCGTTAATATTGGTACACCTTTTATTTTATATGTTTTCGTTTTGTACTTATGGGTATAATTTTTAATAACACTGTGCAAATTTGATGTGTCTGCCTATCAAAGTTCAATAAATAACAATATTTTTATAAATAAAACGTTAGTTTTAAATCACCCTTTAATTTTAAATACTTTTTGTTACAACGGCTGTTGTTATAAATCTTCTATAAAAAATGTCAAGAGTCTACCTATTAAGATTCCAAAGATAGAGGGTTGTAACAGACTGGCAGACGGATGCACAAATAGACAGACGGACAAACATTGTGAAAAAAAACAACCTCTCTATTGCTTGGGATTTGAAAGAAGAAAATATTTGGCGCTCTGAAAAAAGTAAGCTTGAGTCTGCATAGCAGGTAACAGCGCTGATGTCGGTATATTTCGATTTATGTCGGCTTATGTTTGACTTTCTGCATTAATTTAATATCAATCCATCATAAGTCACAGAGATCGAAGAGAAAGTTATAGTATTGTGACAAGCTGTGAAGAATAAATTGTCGCAGAAAGAAACTGCGAGGAATATTTTTGCAATCAGAACTTGGTGCTGACAAGATATGGCAACCCTCTACACATCTGTAAAGGGCGGCTTAGATGGTATGACTTTACGTACGTAAAATCCAAGAGAAAATAAAATGAAAATCTATCCGTGTTTTAAAAATGAGAGAGTTTACACAATTGGTGTACATACGTTTTTAGGCGGTTTGTAGAAAAATGCATCACTGATCTAATAATTCGTAATTGTCTTTTGAAAATTTTCAAAAAACATAGAGAGCCATACTTCTGTCAAATTTTCATCCGTAATTGCTCTCAATTTGTGCAAATTCATAACCAAATAGACTATCCCACTGCTAATATTCTGCACAACAATTTGACATGTCGTAAGACTTCTGTGACCATGTAAACCGCCCTTAATAATAATAGAACACCACAAAGTATAGCTATAATATCCATAGACGTTATATCACTTTCTGGCGCGATATAAAGTCTATGGACACTACGACATGCCACCTTTGTATAAGTGTGGTAAACAAACCTCGCGGTGTCTCGTTAAGAAAAAGGAAAGCAATTGTTGTGTATTTACGATAAGTGAGTTAAGGTGCCTGTATAATAAAATAAGAAAATTTTGGTCCAAAGTGATCCGGTAATTTCACTGAACTCTTTTGGCTCATTTTCTCTTTAAAAATTTCTTTTTTTTTTTTTGTTTTTTTTTTAACTGACATTTTAATATGTGAACGAAAATTATCCACCCACTGAAATAAACATTTTGGTCCTGGTTGGCGTTGGAGGTAAAAGTCGTATTTTAAAAATCGTTTCAAAATGGCGTCGTGGGCGCCTCACTGTTATACAAAAAAATGCAGTACGCCTGTGTGAAAGCACACATCACTAAGTTTTATAAGCATTAAACTGAACCCTGTTCGCCAGGAAATTACCAAAAGGTCGCAATTAAGGGTATCGTCCATGTGCATTCTCATAGCCTTAATTTCCCGAAAGCTTGGTCTACTGCCAAACGAAAATGAATAGCATATGCTACTGTCATCTGCAAAAGAATAAATAGGGTTAGAAGTCTGACGTAGAAGGTCATTAAGAAAAATAAGAAATAGGGTAGGGGAAAGGATGGAACCTTGCGGTACCCCTGAATTTAACTTGAACTCGTTCGATGAGATCCCATCTATAACAACTTGTATAGTGCGATCCCTGAGAAAGCTCGATATAAGTCGAGTGAAGCTATTACCGACACCAAAAGTAATAAGTTTTGGTATGAGTGCACCATGCCACACTCTATTAAAGGCCTTGGAAATATCTAAAGCCACCACCTTACTTTCGCCGAAATGGTGAATGAATTGACACCATTTTTCCGAAAGGAAGGCCAATAAGTCACCCGTAGAGCGTACCCTACGGAAGCCGTACTGCCGGTCACTAAGTAAGCTGTTGGACTCCAGATATTTCACAAGATGAAAATTAAGCATACATTCCATTACTTTGGAAAGTGCAGAGCAAATTGCGATTGGGCGGTAATTTTCAGGGTTGCTAGCCTCTCCCTTTTTGGGGATTGGTGTTACATTAGTAACCTTCCAACATGATGGGAACTCACCAACATGGTACAAAATGTTGAAAAGTTTTGCTAATGGACGCGCTAACGTCTAAGAGCACTGCTTCAAGACCAGAGCTGGAATTCCATCCGGACAAGGGGACTTGCATATGTTGAGATCCGCTAAAACCTTTTTAACTGCACGTGCTTGAAAGAATATATCCTGACCTTAAGTAAACAAGTTATCGAGGAAGTAAAAAAGAAGAAATAATTTGCTACAGAACAGCAAAATAAAAGTTTACGTGCTGGTATTTACAATCAAAAAAACCCCACCGGTTGAGAAGTAGAAAAATGTAAAATATAAAATAATTTCTGTCTTATAAAGTCAAATAAACGGCAGAAGAATATTTCAGGAAACTAAATTTTTAACTTCTTCAAGAAGCAGCGAACAACCGAGATAGGCTGCGTACAAAATAGTAGATTTTTTATTAATTTTATGAAGCCTCGCCTTTCGAATCTAGTGAACACAAATAGTATTTCTTGCTGTACTAGAGGTTTCTTAATTAAAAGAATAAAATTGAATTTCAAAAATTATTGTCATATTCAGTCTAATAATCTTTTAACACCTCAAAACAAAGCTTGTCAACTTTAACACCTTTTCTTTTACATTTTCCTGCTTTATGCAAATTTAAATAAACAGTAAACGAATGTTTTCTTTTATACCCTTCACCACAAAAAGTAGAAAAAGGGTTTATCTAGGTTTGTCATTCCGTTTGTAATTTATACAAAATCCATTTCCGAACCCATAATGTATAAATATTCAGAGTCCTTATGCATAGCGAAGTCAATTGAGTGATGTCCGTCTGTACGTACGTGTTAGTGTTGAAATCAACTTTGCTAAGGTCCTAAATGAGCTAGAAAAAATTTAAATAGGCCAATCGATCAGACATGGTTTTGAAAATTGAAATTCAACTAGATCGGTCCTTGTTCTTCGTGATAGAAGGGCTGCCTCTAATTTTTCCATATGATTTTGAACAATTAAGTAACTCCAATTAAAAAAACAAATATATGGAGCGAAAGAGAATCAAAAAATATGAAAAGAAACAGCAAGTAATAAAATTGACACTCGCCCATATTTTCCGAGTTATGGGCCTCTGAATTTTTCATAAAAAAGTTCGATTGTCAATATGGACAAAATAGGTATCATTAAAAAGCTTTTGAAGAGATCTTTCAGGAAATGCTAAAAAAATTTAAAATGTTAACCCATTAAGAGCCGGTGAAATTTTTATGTACAATTATATTTCATACTTAATTTTTCTTTCTTATTTTTTAGTTTGCTGTCACCCCAACATTTGTTTATTTTTTTTTTTTTTTTTTTATGGGAGCTAATTCACGTAGTCGAATATGGCGCTCTTACCTGTTTTTAATTTACAACGTTTAGGCGGTTGAACGTATAGTCTGTATTAAGATATTACAATAACCTTGAAAAAATTCAATTTCAAATATACCAACCACTTCAACAGTAAGTTATCAATGAAAAACATCTAGAAATTCAAAACTCCCACTAGAGTTTTTGTTGTTTCACTTAAGAAACCAGAATTTTAAATAAAACATAAAAATTTTTTACAACGCCTTCTTTAAAATCATTAAACTGAATACATTCGCATAAATTAATTGCCAACCGTCAAACAATGTTCGAAAAATCAACAATGACATGATCAACGACGACTTAAAATTTGAATGACTAATAAAATATGAGAAGGAAAAATGTGTGTAGTGAAATAATTTTTTTTTAAGAAAAAGGAACTGTGGTATGAAAAGCAATAATAAATGAATAAATATTGAAATTACAATTATTAATTTTTTAAAACTCACACTTTGATCGCACACTTTGGTCGACTGGACCCACTTAGCGGATTGTTCTCTGCATTTTTTCTCGGGCATTCTCCGTATTCTCGGACCCGCGGTTCTTTATTCTCTCCTTCGCTTTCTGCCCTTCACATCTCTTCATTCCTAATTCCTATCTTAATATTTTTTCTCTGTTTCTTCTTCTTTCTCCCTTCTAACAGCACCCAAGCAGTGAACCCAACCTAATTGGATTTAAATAAGTTCTGTGATAAATTTTAAATAGAGAAAGAATAATTACTGTAAAGCTTAGTGAATAGAAACAGTGTGGTAAATAGAAACAAAACTTCATATTCAAAAAACAGTGCAGCCAACCAAACCAAACAAATTTTATCTACGGCCTAAAGTGTTGCAACTTAGAGGAAAATAAATTTAAAACTATTTCCCGATAAATATTAAGAAACTCAGTTATTTTATGGGTATGAAATTTAGCTTCTAGTTTTTCGACTTACCGCTTTTAACAGTATGCAAAGAGTTCGCCTCTAGCTCAATTTAAATAAAATGCAATATTTTAAGTTTCTTTAAAAATATGTTTTAAGGCAATTTTTAAATCCGCAAAAGAACCTCACTTCGTTGGCGTACCTTCTTCGTGCACGAAGCTTCAGCTCGTTTTGATATTCTCAAAGAAGGCTTTTTTATATTTGGTGAACTAGAAAACATAACCTCACGTAAGTTCTTTATTATAAAAACCAAAATAACAAACTAATCGCCTATAAAACGGTGCGAAAAAAGAAAATTACAAAAATAATATTTCGAAACTTTTTAAATATCTTGACAACAATTTATAATATTGTTGTTGTTCATGTGTAAGTGTTATACAGAGAGAAAGAACTTGTTATTTCCAGCACTAATAAAATATGAATAAATTAATAAGTAGATTTACCTAAGATTTTTTTGTCAAAGAGTAAAACACGAGTTATGAGTTCAGATCCCAGCTGAGACTGAAGTGTAAAGAAAAATAATAAGTGTTGTGTAGCCGAGATGTATGAGTTGTAGAACCAGCAGTAGATAGTAATGGATATTGAAACACCAGCAGATTTGATGGAAGATTAGCATTCAATAATATTAACCTGTGTTCAATTATAATAAAAGTAAGACAGCGAAAAAAGATTTGAGTGGATCTTTTTTACGAAAACACATATTTCAAGGAACTTCCGAAAACTTACAACATGCCATCAGATTTTTACATTTCGCTATAAATTTGATACTCGTTATTCTAGTTGACTGTGTTATTTTACGCGTACTACGGCCGTAAAAAAGCAGATGTAAAAATATCCTCTCAAAATTTAAACAATGACATTTTGCCCATTTGCTTTGCTACTCTTCTTGTCAGCAAAAAATTTCGTCGTGTAAGTATGTCCTTATTTTGTGGAGGTCTTTGAAAAATAAGGACTTAAAAATTAAAAAATTATCAATTCCAAAAAACTTGTTTTTCTTTTTTGTTTTTTTTTTAATATTTTTTTTTTTTTTTTTATTAGGACCAGCACTCAGGGGATGACCCCTACTTATGCAATGCATGGTGCCAGAACTGGGAAATTAGGTTTGATTTGAATCTTTGCATATTGAACGTGGCAGGAAAGACCTCTGGCAGGAGTTTATTCCACATACGAACTGTTCGGCTTAAAAAACGAATTTTCTCTGTAATGCGTTGTGGGATTCACTGGCCAATCGACTACAAAGGAATGCACTCTTGATGCAAAGCGCGTTGTGCGTATGAAATTACGGTGTTCAGGAACGAGTTCCCTGATTTCGTAGGAACACATTTCGGTGTAGTAACGATAAAACAGTGAAACACGCTCCACATTGCGTCGATGCTCCAGTGAGTCAATAGAGCTGTATACTCACTGTCACCGATGAGCTTCACTCTCTCCTGTAAGCGGTCGAGTAACTCCAAAATAGACTTTGAAGCACTGGCCCATACATGAGAGTTGTATTCCATTTGTTTGGTATTGTAGCAATTCAATAAAAAACAAATAAGATTGATACATATATTCGGCTTTGTCGAATCTTATATACCCTTCATTATATAAGTAAATCTAGTTTAGTGAAGTAATTTCAATTAAAAAAAAAACAAATATTCGGGTGACAGACAGCTTAAGAATACGAAAAAAATTAAGAACGATACATAATTTTAGATAAAAATGTCGCCGGCTCCTAATGGGTTAAGCATTTTTTTTAATTTAAGTATATCCTGAAAGATCTCTTTAAAAGCTTTTAAACGACACCCATATCGAAAATCGAAGTTTTTTATGATAATTTCAGAGGCTCATAGCGTGGTAAATATGGATGAGCGCCAAAATTTTCACTTACTTGGGTGTCAGACGATCAATTTTTCATTCAAGTTTTAAAATTTTTTGCGTTTTTGAACAATACACTCACACTTTAAAAACTGGCTGAGAATTTGCTTTCAAGTTTTCGTTCAATTGAGTCTTTCAAATTACATTCAAGAAAACAGCTGATTGAAGCTTTTCCCTCCAAATTTGTATTAAAAATTCTGCTGTCAGTGTTTTCTTGACATCTTGCTTTGAAATTGCTTTCAATGTTTGTGAATTTTGACAAGCAGTATGTGCAAATTTCTTGAAAGAGAATTGAACAAAAACTTGACCGTGTGACTGCACTGTTAATGTTTTTTCTCATGTTTTTTTTTCTCTATTGCTCTCTGTCTCTTCAACCCACTGTTCTTGTTCTTATTACCTTATGTCATATTCGTTACTTCAAATAAAATTACAAAAAAGGCCACAGAATATAACGGATAATCAATAACAATTTGATGAAATGACGTCAAAAATTTATTTAAAAAAATTTTAAACGTGATTGTATTTGTTTTAGAGACTTTATTGACTTTATTCTTTTCTTGGATTTCTTTTGGAAAAGACTTTGAATGTTATTTAAAATGTTCGTAGCTTTTAAAACTTATAGTTAATCATTTAAAAAATTTTTTTTCTTTAAGTTTTTAATATTTTTTATTTAATGATTGATTTTAATCAAATGCTATTTAAGTGTGTTTTTGCTACCCACGACTATTAACGATTTAAATAGATATTTATTTTAAAATTTTCGTAATTTTTACCAAGCAAAATAAATAATTTGCCATATTCTTCTTGTCTGGAATTAACAAAATGATCGAAACACGCGAAAACAAATCAGTAGTTCATTGACCTTAAATTGCAAGCCAACTTTGATAAAAGTAATTTGTTATGACAACCAACCAATTTTTTGTTTATAAACTTGTTGGTTAAAAAGAAAATTATTAAAATTAATTTTTCTGAGAGAAAAAACATCCAACATTAAAATATTTAGTAGTATGAATATGGCGCTTCTAGATAGAAATGTGCAAAGGAAAAATGTGCATACCTTAACCCTTTAACGGTCGATCGGGTTAAATTCGACCCCATGATATTTTGTGTTATGAGGCGGCAGCGTGTTCGGTTTTGCTTAAAGTGAAGTCGTGGTGGATGTTATTTTTGTTGAAGTGAAGTCGTAACATTCGACCCCATGATATTTAGCGTGTTCGGTTTTGCTTAAAGCGAAGTCGTGGTGGATGTTATTTTTGTTGAAGTGAAGTCGTAACATTCGACCCCATGATATTTAGCGTGTTCGGTTTTGCTTAAAGTGAAGTCGTGGTGGATGTTATTTTTGTTGAAGTGAAGTCGTAACATTCGACCCCATGATATTTAGCGTGTTCGGTTTTGCTTAAAGTGAAGTCGTGGTGGATGTTATTTTTGTTGAAGTGAAATCGTAACATTGAATGTTCGTCGTTTAGAGGGTTAATACAATATAAATTAAACTACATTAGGGCGGTTTACGAATGTCTGTGTTTTTTTGCTAGTATTTAATAAATAAAATTCATTTACTGCGGTATATATTAATATCCCTAATACTACACGTATTTGTTATCAGTATAAAATGTTAACCACATTATTTAAAAACAAAACATTTATTTATTTTTGGTATTCATCATCATCATATACCAACATACTTATAAAACATATGTATATTAGAAACAATTCTATATTTTTGTAGACTAAATAATTTACAATTACACATAACACTCGAATCAGTCGTAATTTGTTTCAATTTAAAACAATTTTCAAAATGAACACCATGAACTGATGAATCTACTAACTCCAAATCTTCATATAAAGGTATGATTTCTAGGAAATTTTCCATATATCTGATGAGATCTCCCGGAATATATCCTCTATAATAGTTTAGAAAATTTTCCACTTCAACTCTCATGGTCTGATGATTATACAAAGAATCAACCAAAGTTTCATTTTCAGTTCCTATTCGATTCATTGTAAATAATATTGCTATTCAACTCAAGTATTTATAATAAACTAATACATTACAATCAAGTGTAGGAGTAATTATAATGTTTTTACTATCTAACAAAAAAAAATATAATAAAATAATAACAAATATTTTTTTTTTTGAATTTTTTTACTTAAATTTTTTTATTTTTTTTTTTTTTTTTAATTTTATCTATTAGATGGAAATATTAATAATAGTTCATTTTTTAATTTTAATAACATTCGATTAAAAAAATAAAAATCAACAAATAATTTCGGCTTCCGTTTCAGTTCAGTGTCGTCGTCGTCAATGGCATTTAAGAGTCAGGTTGCTTCTTTAGTGTATCTTGAGCTAGAAAGATCACAAAAAAATAATATTTAGATTAAATAATAATAAAATAAATAAAATAACTATTTACCAAAAATTACCTGTTGCAGCTGCATGTATATTTAGCTCGTAATATTCATTGCTGCTGCTGCTACCTTTACTACCTTTGCTACCTTTTCTATCTTTAGTAAGATAGTAGGTATTACGCTGAAATTCTTCTATGGTATCGTCGTCTAGCGTTTCGTTGAATATACCAGGTAGGTATATGTATTTGGTGTTTTCCACCAAACAACGAACTTTTTTTTCCATAAGGCGTCTGGACACGCTCCATTTTGGTGATTTTGTATTTATATTCAAAAAGCATCTCCTTTATGGAGAGAATGCTTTTTGTTTGGTTTTTTTTAAAAATTGTTTTTAGGTGTGCTTCCATTTTTTAACTTGACTTGTACTTAATTTGAACAGTAATTAAAGAAAAACTAGATGGAGGAGGCTTTTATATAAAATTATGAGAAGTAATTTTACAGCTTATCATTCTTTTCAATAAAATTTTAAAACAATATTTCTGATGCGGTTTGTCCGTTGTTTATAAAGTTTCTATTTGATTAAATGGTGTGAGAAAGTTTTAAAAAGTTTCTGTTGCGGTTTTTCCGTGTTGATAAAGTCTATGCTTTTAAATTATAATAAAAATTCATTATACATAATGCTTGATCCCAACTGTTATCGATAAGGGAACATTTACAGGTATCAGGTCCACAAGTTGTTTCATCGTTGGACCACACACAATTGTTATAATGATATCCAAATTTTGATTTACTTTTCTTATAAAATGCATATTCATCGAATTGAGCTTTTAATTTTTTCAAAATAATCTCATGATCATAACACAAAAGCTTTTCTTCCTTCATGAATTTATGTAAAATTTTCGAATGAAACTCGTTATTCATTATTTTCTTATTTTAACTTTTTTTTTTTTTTAATAAAACCTCTTATCACATTAACATCAAAGTTTATACTAACTAACTAATAGTAAATGTATTTCATCATATCAGCTAATTTATATTATTTCCATATCCAAATCATGTGTGTAATCTTGAATGTTGATTAATGTAACATCGGATCGGTACGTTGTATCATCCTCAGAAGCCACCTCAATTTCACCATTACTTAAAATTCTCTCGTATTCAACTTGACGGTATTCGAAGCATGAAATATTTAATCGACGTTTCAAGTAATTGCTGTCATATGTACAACGGATTCTCAATTTTATATTATCTTTGTATTGAAGTTGAAAATGTCTATAAAATGGAGCCGAACTTTCAATTATTCCTGCAATATTTTTTTCTTTTTTTACTAAATCTTGCCTAAATGTTTCAATAGCTTGTTCAACAGTAAAAGGTTGACTAATAGGCGGTGGGGAGTCTTCTTGTTCTTCGTTTGATTTATTTTCTGCTTTTGTTGTTAACTCGATGTTTTTATTTAAATCATTACTATACTTTAAAAGTTTGAAATTTAGTTGTATGCTCACAGTATCATTATTCGGTAATTTTATAGCAAATTCTGTATTTTTAAGTTCATTTTCACTCAAATCAATAGGTAATGAAGCTGAAAACACTTGTATGATATGGATATATGAAAAAAATATGATAAAAATATTTTTCATTTTAGTTTTTCTTTTTAATAGACGTGTTCTTAAGTTAGCGATATATTTTTAAATGAGATGATAAGAATTGTTTCTCATATTTATATACTAATTTAATAATCGTCGTATTCAACTGAGTCGCCACCAACGTTACCACCACCTTTCTTAACTTTACTATCATTAACTATTTTTTGAAGGAGAAGAGGTTTTTGTTGATTTTTATTCAATGAGTGGATATCAGTCTTACTATTATATAGTTTATTTGTATCTCTGAAAACAATAGCCTCTATTTCACTATAAACGCACGATGGTTTGTATGAGTGTACATTTATATCTTTAAAACCACCCTCATAGACTGTTGCAACTAGTGATATCATACCACCGATAACCTCAATTTTTATATGTTGATTGTGACTAAAATGAAATATTGGAATATTTGTTGACATTTCTTGTCCTCTATTAAGAGAAAAAATTTGAGTTCTTGTCCCTCCTTCTGCGGTTAGGAACACCTGCATTATAATATCCAAAACTACTGCATTTATTATTTGAAAAGTTTTCCACTGTGCATGACAAGTACAATATTTATCACCAGTTTTTAAAAATTGACCCCAATACATATTTAACAAAGTTTTTAATTCAACTAAATCTCTCATTATAAATAACGTATATATATATAACACAAACTTGGATACAATAAGATTAAAACACCAGCTGTTTATATATATTATTACATACATACATACGTATACTTTTTTAATATTTATGCTTAACCGCAATTGATAAGAAGTTATTAAAATATCTAAAAACACCTTATAGTATCAATTATTGAATACAAAGAATCAGTTTGATAATTCGTTTTACGGTGAAAAGTTAAAAGCAAAATAATGAGAGCAAGTTTAAGAAAATTGTTTCAAAATCCTAATATTATATACTTACCTTTAAAGGATATGGAAGAAAATACTGCATATGAAATCAACAAGATAGAACGAGTAGATACAAAATATGGTGAAAGTATAAGATGTCTTGTAAATAAAGAATATCATATTTATTTACCTAAACGATTTCTGATTATTACTAAAAATCAGATGGATTATCTAAACGCAAATCCACACATTTTAAAGAAAGTTAAAGAAGTGAATGGATTATATACTCTAATCATTAAAAAGAAGAAGCAATATGTATTCTACAACAACTTGTATGACAGTACTGAAGAAGAAGAAGAAGATGACGATGATGATGATGATGATGAAATAAAAGAAACATTTTAAACAGAAACCTTTTAAAATTAAAATCATATATATATATATATATATATATATATATATATATATATATATATATATATATATATATATATATATATATATACTCTGCATACATTAAAATTTCTTTCACATTTGATTAAATAGAAGCTTTATAAAAAAATAAAACGGAAAAACCGCAACAGAAACTTTTTAAAACTTTCTCACGCCATTTAATCATATAGAAACTTTTTAAACAACGGACAAACCGCAACAGAAATATTGTTTTAAAATTTTATTTGAAAAAGAATGATAAGCTGTAAAATTACTTCTCATAATTTTATATAAAAGCCCCCTCCATCTAGTTTTTCTTTAATTACTGTTCAAGTTAAGTACAAGTCAAGTTACTAAACAATGTCGGAGGAGAGAATTTTAGTTGTAGACGTACAAGGTTTTTATCTAAACAATAAATTCCTTGTAAAAGAACTGAGTATTTCAATTGATGACTCACAAGTTCAAACATTTATTATTAAACCACCTTCTCCATATTCATCGTTGACAACAAAAGAAAAAGCTTTAAATGACTGGCTTTATAATCATCATCATGGATTAAAATGGAAAGATGGTGATTCAACCTTATCAAATATTATGAACTATTATATTACACATGTTAAAGACAACAATTTTATTTATTATGTTAAAGGATTAGAAAAAATTAAGTGGATTCAAAATATTTTTAAAGATGAAATTAATTTTTATAACCTAGATGACGATCTAAATTGTCCAAATTTGAAAACATTATATAAAAATGATAAATCTGTAAATGTTTGTTCTTATCATAGGAAATATTGTATATGTGCTGAAAAAAAAATGTAATACTCTTAAGAAAGTTTATTAAATCAAATATTAATAAAGAAAACATAAAATTATAAAAGAAGAAATTTTTGGTTATTATTATTTAACACTTATATCGACTAAAATAAACATCAATCATCAGTTCATTCTGAATACTTGTAATGTCAATAACGATCTCTTTAACCGGAAACGCTTCAACTTTGGTTGGAGAATATTTTCCTCCAATTGAACTCCCTACAAAATATGTTTGTGGACTTATTGATTTTGTAGCATTCAATTCCATACCCAATGTAGATGTTTACAACAATTTGTTTCATATAGGAAATCATGTTATTACTATTCCAGTTGGTTCATACGAACTTGAAGATATTGATTTTTTCCTAAACTCAAGCTTAAGAGATATCGATGAATCAATTTACCTAATAATTGAAGCTAATAATAACACACTTAAAACTGAAATAACCTCATCTATGGATATAGATTTTTCACAACCAAACAGTATAGGAAAATTACTTGGATTTAGTAAAACAAAACTAGAAGTAAATTCAACTAACTATTATAATACTAATCAAAATTTTAAAAATGATAAATCTTTGGAAGTGATGATTGTAGATGTTAATTCATTGAATACTAGAAAGTTATTTGAATCTGATTTACCTACACATATTACGAATGTTAATACAATACGCATTGAAAGCAACTTAACAACCGGTTCATTTATTAATAATACTTCGAATCATACTATTCATGAATTTCCTCTTGATGTTCCTCCAGGATATAAAATAAACGAAAAACCTCAAAATGTTATTTATTTACCCGTCAACTGTCAACAAATAAACAACATAACGATTAGAATCTTAAATCAAGACGGTGAACTTATAAATTTTAGAGGAGAAAAAATCACTCTTAGACTCCACTTCAAACCAGAATAATGATCATTTACAATAAAAACATAGTGCAGAGAGGATTTCCATTCAATACCGCACCAACTCACATTCGAGAAAGTATAAAAAATAAAAAACTGTTGTCCTCATCTAATACAGAATACTTAAAATCGTTGGGATTTAATCTTCAACAATGAATGAAATACTAAATGTTCTTCAAAAACCTATGTATGATGAGAGTATTGTAAAAAGGGAATATCATAGTTACTCTCCATATCTAAAATCTTTTAACAACAACGATGAGATTCGTATACCAATTCAAAATCAGGATCTCTTCGTCTTACCAAGTGAGAGTATGATTTACATTCATGGTTTTATAGTAAAGAAGGAAGCAACCAAAGAGGTTCCAGCTATAGATGTGAAATTAAAAAACAACTTTGCTTCATATTTGTTTGATGAAATTCGTTACGAAATTAATGGTTTTGAAGTTGATCGTACACGTAAACTTGGAATTTCATCCACCATGAAAAATTTCGTATCGTTGAATAAGGCTGAAAGTGATGTATTAAAAAACGCTGGTTGGTCTCTTACTGAAACTTACGCTTTAGTAAAAGGTCATTTTAGTTGTTGCATACCTCTGAAAATGTTGCTGGGTTTTGCTGAAGATTATAACAAAATACTATTAAATTCGAAACATGAGCTTATCCTTCAACGTTCTACATCCGATGAGAGATCATATTATTCTACAAATGCAACTGATCAGTTGAAATTAACAATTCTGGATATAACATGGAAAATGCCACACATTCAACTATCGGACTTTGCAAAATTGGAAATGTTTAAGATAATCAACAGCAAACATTCTATACCAATTGCGTTTAGAAGTTGGGACTGTCATGTAAATCCTGTTTTGCCCAAGAGTACAAAGGTTTTATGGAATGTAAAGCTTTCTCCACAAAACGAAAGACCACGATTTCTTATAATTGGTTTACAAAAAGAGAAAATTAAAGAAGAAGGAAATATATTTGATCATTGCAATATCTCTAATTTAAAAGTTTATCTAAACTCAGAGTCATATCCATATGATGATTTAAATAATCGTTTCGAAATGGGTCAGTATTCTGTTCTATATAATATGTATGCAAAATTTCAACAAAGCTTTTACATGCGAGAACCTGAACCATTATTAAATGTTGATGAATATAAGACTTATGCACCGCTTATTGTTGTTGATGTTTCACATCAAAATGAGGCTGTTAAAATAGGACCTATTGATGTACGAATTGAATTTGATACTGAAGCAAACAAACTAATTCCAGATAATACATCAGCATACTGTTTAGTTATTCATGATCGTTTAATCGAATACTCACCTCTAACAAGCGAAATTAGAAAACTTATTTAATTATATTTATTTTAAATTTTTTTTTAATAAATGAAATAATATGTTTATTTATAAATAAAACAAATTCTTAATCAATGTATTTTATTAAAACAATTATAGTTTCTTTTTAGTTTAGTTTCGAAAACAAAAACTTTAAACATAAATGACCGCAATTTATTGTATTAAAATTTTGATATCTATCATAATTATAACTTATGTTTTTTCCTAAATATTTTATTAATTGTTTCGGTGGTTGCAAGTTACCAAAGCTATCAAAATATTCAATTTGATTGTTGTTTTTCCAGTACGCTACCCAATGTGTGCCCGATCCCTTTGAAGTATCCAGATTAATTATTCCACATTCTTTTTTAAATGATGTACTTGGAAGAGTGTTGCACATAAACACACCTCTAAAATTTGGAATATGTTTTGCATATTTTCTCAAGTCTACATCAGAAAGGGCTCTTTTAGGTAGCTTCATTAAAAATTTTGTTGATAAGGCTTTAAATATAATCCAAAACCTTTTTTATATGGTTTTAAGAACATGCCTTTTCCCATCGCAATGGCTTCCATTGTATTATTGTGTCGTTTTGCTTCAGTCAGCTGTTCCTTTCCATTTTTAACTGCATTGATTGCTTTTGTAATACCAGATACACCACCAGCTAAACCACCAAGTGCACCCAGTGCAGCAAATATAGGGGCAAGTGGAAGAAAACCTCCAGATTTTGGTAGCGGTATTATTCGAGGTGTTTTTATTAACGATTTTTTCTTCCCGTTGAAAATATTGTTTACAACTTTTCGTGAAATCTTTATAGCATCTTTCAAGTTTTCACTTTTCTTTATATTCTTTCTTGCACTTTTCAATGCATGTGTAAATAGTTTGTGGGTATTTACTGGAGACGACTTTTTAGTTTTACTAATAACGTTACCCATACCGAATTTTGTTTTTGCTTTCATTGCAGTAGCAACAAACCAAGCGTTTGATTTTTCACCCAAACTACTATCGCTTGCTTTGACCCTTTGCCAAGCCTTTTCCGTTAAAATTCTATCAGCAATATGTCTTTTCTCTAAATCTTTATTGTTTGAGTATGCTATATCGTGCTCTCTGCAAGCAGTATCCAATGGATTGATTCCTTGATCACCTCTAGCTAAACGTTTCTTTAATTTTGTACCAGGTCCGCAAAATTGATAGCCGGGTAGATGAAGTTCAATGGGTAGTTTATTAATTATTTTATTTAGAAAACCTTTACCAATGAAGGATGGATGGCGACTGAATAACTTTTTATAAATGATAGTCATATCTATTAATACTTTATCGATTTAAGATTGAAATTAAATTGATTGAAAACAAATAAAAGAGACTGGTTTATATATTATGTTATCATTAGATTTCAGAATGCGTTTTTTTAAACAACATAAAAGGATTGATGTAAAGAATATCGAATCAAAGTTCGATTCGTCATCAAATAAAATTCGTCATAGTTCATTACTATCGAATTCTATTCGAGCTCTTATTGTGGGTCCATCAAATTGCGGAAAAACAAATGTTATGATCAGTCTTATTGAAAGTCCTCATGGATTGAAATTTAAAAATATTTACTTATATTCAAAGTCAACACAACAACCGAAATATAAGTACTTAGAAAGTCTAATTAAACCCATTAAGGAGATACATTTTTCATCATTTTCTAATAATGATGATGTTCTATCCCCAGACGAAGTTAAACCGAATTCAATATTTATATTCGATGATATAGCTTGTGAGAAACAAAATCATGTACGTTCTTACTTCTGTATGGGCCGCCATAAAGACATTGATAGTTTTTATTTATGTCAAACTTATACACGTATACCAAAACACTTGATTCGCGATAATGCAAATATGATTATAATTTTTAAACAGGATGTAATGAATATTAAGCATATTTACAATGATCATGTTGGTTCTGATATGACTTTAAAAACATTTTATAAGTTATGTACCGAGTGTTGGAAAGAAAAATATGGTTTTCTAGTTATTAACAAAGATGATTCTATGAATAATGGTCGATATAGAAAAGGTTTCGATATATTTATAAATCTATAAAAGAAATATTACAGATATTTTAAAATCAGTACAAGATTTATTATTAAACTAATAACTTCTCAACTATAATCTGACGCTAGCTATTAAATTGCTAACTGTTAAACTGATCTGTTTGATTTGTTTCTATTTCAATATATCAATATGAATACAAATCTAGTTAATAATCTTATTAAAACTCGAAATATTTTGAAAAAGAAATATAAAAATATTTTGCTTGGAGAAATCGCAAATGATGAGATGTTAGAAAAAACATTTAAACCAATATCAAAACCATTAAAAGAAATAGTTCAATCAACTAATAATAATACTATAAAACATGAAAAGTATCCGGATAACTCTTTTAAACATGATCTTGAGAATAATAAAGTTGCCTTCAGTACCCCATATAAAAAGAGTAAGCTTGATTATAATACGTTTTCTCCAAGCTTTGATAACAAGAAAATCGAAAAAAGTTCGAACACGTTTAAATCATTTGATGATGATGAAAATAATGTTGATGACTATGATGATGATAATGTTGATAATAATGATAATAATAGTGTTGATAATGTTGATGATGATAATGATGAAAACACCATTGCAATACAACCCGATCAAAGTATTCAATATGATTTATCGAAAGTTGATTTAAATATATATGACAAAACCTATGGACCTCGTAAAGATAAAAAAAATCAAATATGGAGACTGGGTAATGAACCCATTACTTTCAATTCAACCAATATTACTGTAGGTAATTCAAAATGGCCCTTCACATCAGGTTTATATGAATTGTTAGTCTATAAGGAACCAATCAGTTATAATAAAACAGATTTAAATAATTATAAACAAATATTGGAGATGACTAATGTTTATAAGCGAAATAACAGCATAAATGGTCAAATTAAAGGAAATCGTTCAACTAAATATACAAAGATTATTAAAAACCTATTTAAACAACAGAAAATTCATAAGGGAAAAGGTTTAATGAAGTTGAATAGAAAAAAGACCAATTATGTTTATTGGGATGATCCTAACGAATTGGTTGATAGATTGCGTCTATTGATTTCATCCACAACAGCTGGTCACTCAAATCATAATAATGAAATTGTATCAATTATTGAGGAATTGAGAGAAGCAAAGATTATTATATAAATAGACTTAAAAATATTTAACAATTAATATTCATAAAATGCCTATCGATAAGTTTGGACATTATATTGAACAATCTGCAAGATATCAAAATCCACATTTCAAGATTCATTTAGATAGTGATCGTAATTTCAACTTTAACTTGCGGAGAATAAAAAATATTGCTAATCCTGTATTGGAAAATGATGCTGTGAACAAAATTTTTATGAAAAGTTATTTTAATGAAATAAAGAAACAACTGGATGCAATGTGTATGGAGAGAATTAAGGAAACGGAGAATCGTTTTAACGAAATAATACAACAACAAAACGTGTTGTGTACAGAAAAATTTGTAAATTTAGAAACAAGTTTAAGTAAACTAATACACGATCAAAGTATCTTACAAAATAATCTCGATCAATCACTAAAAGAAATGAGATCATTATTTAATTATAAAATTGATTCAGTTGAAGAACATCTTAAGCTCATTACAAAACATTTAAACATTGAAATATAAATCGTTTTGATTTAAATCCTACGTCAACAGCATTTAAATTGATGTAATCTAAGATAGATGTTAGAAATGGAGCGACAAGAAGTGGTTCAGGAGCTTCATAAACAAGCACGCAGAAATTTCATTCGACGTCGAGTGGTACACAAGGGAATTGATGATCTTTGGCAAGCAGATCTTGTTGAAATGGGTGCTTACTCAAAATATAACAAAGGCTATAGATTTATTTTAACAGTTATAGATACATTTTCAAAGTTTGCTTGGGCTGTACCCGTAAAATCGAAAGGTAGTGAAGATATTACCAATGCTATGAAATCTATTTTTTCGTTAAAGGGAATTCCGAAAAACTTACAAACTGATAATGGTAAAGAGTTCTATAATAAAATATTTCAAAACCTGATGAAAAAACATAATATCAATCACTATTCAACATATAGTATCATGAAAGCGTCTATTGTAGAACGATTTAATAAAACTCTAAAAGGAATGATGTGGAAAAAGTTTAGTCTACAAGGAAATTATCAATGGATACATATATTGAGGGATTTAATTAATGAATATAATAATAAAAAACATAGAACAATTGGAATGAAGCCAAATGCTGTTAACATAAAAAATGAAAGTGCTATATTAAAACAAGCCTATAATTATCCCAAAATATATAAATTTGATAAACTAAAAGTTGGAGATCACGTTCGAATCAGCAAATACAAACATATTTTTGCAAAAGGATATACTCCAAACTGGACAACTGAAATTTTCAAAATTCGTACTTTACAGAACACAAATCCCATTACTTATTTGTTAGAAGACTATCAAAGGAATCCGATTGTTGGTGGATTCTATGAACATGAACTATTAAAGACACATTTTCCAAATACATACTTGATTGAAAAAGTTATTAAAACTAAGGGGCATCAGGCGTACGTAAAATGGTTGGGATTTTCCAATCAACATAATTCTTGGATCAATAAAGATGAACTTCAATAATATTATAAATACTTCAATATGAGACTTATTTTTATTATATTATAAAATTCTCCAAAAAAAAAAAAAAAATAAAATAATATATAAAAAAGTTTTGTTTTGATTTTTTTATTTCTAAGCGATTAAATTTTATATCAACTTAGTTGAGTAAGGTTAAGAACAAGCACGATTAAATTTTATTCACACAAAAACAAATTGTGGTTACTTGTGTTTAAAATTCCTATTCAATAGATAACTATAGTTTAAAATAAAAACAAACTAAAATATTTTATTGATATTCTTTATTTATTTATTTATTGTTTATATATATATTCATTTATAATCTAAAATCACTTAATACTATTGTACAATATTATCACTTGAAGATGATGTTAATACATTTTCATTGGGATATGATGATGATGATGATGATGGTTGTTGACTATTTATTGCATAATGTCCCCATGCATATGTATTAATACTATTATCTCTAATAAATCGCTTATCATCTAAATAACTTAATGCTAATTTACTAATGTGTTGAGTATATATTTCATGAATCTTTGATCTAAATACATACATAGAATCATAGTACATTTTTTTTTTCAAATAAACATTTTCTAAAGTCATTAATCGTTAGTCTATTGGTTACGCATTTTTTAACTCCTTTAATTTTTTTAATTTCTTTTTCCTCTTCATCAATTTTAATTGAATACATTTTAGCGCGTAAACCAATGAACTCTTTAATTATTTTACCATTACATTCATCCTTCATCATTCCTAAAACCTTTTTGTTTAACAAGGGTATATTAAAAACATTATCTTTCGGATAAGCAGACGTATCAAACTGTAAGATGATATCATCTAGAATATCCTTATATAGATCATATGTCTTAATATCGTAAACAAAGGAATCAGTATCCATATAATTTAGATAAATATTTTCCTGATATTTAGGTTTCATGTATTCATAATGAAAATTATACATTTTCAACTTAGATAATTCTAGAACAGAAAACCCAATATAAATTGGTTTATTATATTCCGTTCGCACTCGACTCATTTCAATTACAATCATTTCTTCTTGAATCTTAAGTAAACTATGGAAATTTGGCTTAGCTATAAGAGCTCTAGCTCCCAACCTCTTACCTCTACTCTCCCATGAACAAACTATTTTAACATCTTTTCTCTTATCTACATTTTCCATTGTTTTACCGTATACCGCATTATTTAAAAGTTTAAAAAAATTTTTTTCAAATTCATTTTCGGCATTGGTTCTATGATCATTATTTAAATCAATATACCTTTTCAACCAATCCGACTGATTGAATTTAAGAATTCTATGAATTTTCTTTAGAATAAGACCATGTTTAATACATTGTTTAAGATTTCTATAGTGTATTACATATTTTGTTTTATTATTTAAATCCGTTATTAATTTAGACTGTTTCATATGTTCATTTTTTTTATTTTCTGCACAAAATGGGAAATCATTGTGATGATCGTGTATGGTGGATGGATATTCTAAATCCACTTCCAATATATACCCTAATGGTGAATCATCTTCCACAGCATTAAAATTAAAATTTTCAATGTTTTCAACCCATTCAAAATTTTTATAAGGAAGGTACTGTGACATGGCATAACCGTATAAATTGTTTACATCTAAATAAATAAGATAATTCGATTCTTTAGTAGAATCATAATCACTTACATATTTATTGTTAGCTACAGAATGTTGTTTACAACATTGAACAATTCCTCCCCTAATACCACGTGTAACAAAATTATACATGTTAATGTCAGTTAATAGTTCTAACTCTATTTTTGTTTTTTTCAACATTGCATCCCAAGATAATCCAGGAACAGTATAATATTGACATGGATCTAAATTATAAATGTTTATGCAAACTTTACGGAAATTTTCAAAAACATCACATAGTAATAAAACATCTACTTTCAAGTATAATAGTAAATAGTCCAAGAGAGTCGTACATCTAAATGTATTCCATACCTTTTCAGCATGTTTATAATTATCTTCACTACACGCTTCATCAGTTAGTTTATTAAAGAAGAGAGAACGAGGTGGTAATTGTGTTTCCATGAGACGATTCTTTGAATCCAAATAATCATAGGGAAAGACACCTTTACGTTTCATTAAATCGAATTCATTATCATTTAAACAAACCGATTTTACAGTTTTCAAATCATCATCAGACAAGAAACCTGCAAGTTGATCTAAACTTGATGCCATAAAACGATATGAATCGAGAAAACGTAGCTCAATAGTATCTTTTTCACTCACCCTAATTCTCTTCGATACGGATACATATAATTCCTTATTTAAAGGAATGATTTTTATATCACCTGCTACTGATGAAAGTTCTCTTATAAATAAATGACAATCATATGCCGAAAGGTTGTGAAAAAATATAGGGATAAAATTTCCAATTTGATACTCTAAGTTACATATATTATGTGCAGGACCTCTATAATCACCTGTTAAATGACAATGGTCAGTTACTTTATCTCCAATAGATATGATTTCACCGCATATATGACAATTCATATCTTCATCTTGTCTTTTTTGTTGTTCAAACGTTAAAGGTTTCATTGGTATTACTACACTCAAATAGTTACTATAAATATATAATGCGTCCTCGACTAAACTTTTAAAAAAATGTGTTGATGCATTTTCACCACTATAAATTCTATGTATATCTAAACTAGAATTATAGGAACATTTAATATAATAACTAAATGCAATTGGAATATGCTTTTGTACTGAATTAATATTAGCTGAGTTTTGAATATCAACTGATTCCAGAATACATTCGAAATCTGCATAAACTACAAACGGAACATTTAATTGGTTTTTATGATTCTTAAATCTAAGTATAGAATTTTTATCGGTTGGCATTATAGTTACAATTTTGTTGCATTCCACCTCCTTATGTTTCTTTAAAGATGATTCTTGGTAAAAGTGTATGAGGCATGTATTACAAATATACACCTTATGTTGATGTTTTGTAACTTTACTTCTTAATAATCTATAATTAAAGAAATATAAAAGGAAACATAATTAGTTTAATTTCACTTTGAGTATAAATTTAAATAACACTAAACATACCTTGATATATTTTTTATCCAGACATAATGGAATCGTTCTTCATCTTCCATCAATAATAAATTTATATGTTTACTTTTTTCTTCTTTAGAGAAATAATATGGTCCCACAACATTATAAACTTCTAAATACGTATCTTTTTCAAGTATAGACGTTTTCTTCTTCTTTTCAAAAGATCTTTCCAGACCAAAGACATTTATGCTCATTCCCGGGTTGTTGTCTTCAAACTGCTGTATTTTGTTGACAGATAGTGGGAAATTTAAATTTTTAAAATTTAATATTATATTATTTTCCAGGACTATAATATCATCTTGAATGTTGGTTATGTTATACGAAGAACAAATTACGCTATTATTTTCTATTGGATATAGCGCTGATATTATAGCCCACTTAAAACAGTATACGTCATTGTTTTGTACATTAACACAAGCTTTTTTCTTTGATATGTATGTTGGTAAAGAAATATACTGCGAACCTTTTATACATGCATATTTATTAATATTAACATCAAGGTAATTAATTTTTGCTAACGCAAAACCACTATCACGTTCTTGGAACTCATCCATTTTTTGCATAATTATTTCCAATTTATTTGCATAAAATCTTTCAATATCATTCATATGGTTAGTTAAAGACAAAATATGCATTTTTGTTTGATGTAGTATTACAGTAATTATGGGTTCTTCATCGTCTTTCATCTTTATATATTCACACAGTAATTCGAAATTGAATTTTAAGCTTGTATGTTTTTGTAGATGATCTTTCAAAACACATGCTACATTATCCTTTATGTTATTGAAAAACAATTTAGGATTTAGATTATCCATATTGTTGTTTTTAAACCGAAATGTAGTAATACGGTTTTTGAAACAAGCATCTAAACACTTTATATTATTGATTTCATCAACAATTTTTAAACAATTATCTTTATGTTTGTTTGTGCGTTGATGATATATCCACTGTTTCCTTACTACATCTTCTTTACAATCCTTACAGTGTATAATTTCTCTCTTTTGATTATTTTGATGCTCTATTAAGTGGGTATGTTTAAGATAATCTTGCTTACTTGAAAAATTAATGTTGCAAGTCGTACACCTTAATGAACCTTGATGATGATGCATCCTGATATGTCTCTTTAATGAAAAGTTGCGGCTGTACACTTTTCCACAAATATCACAAATAAATTTGCCACCCATTTTAATTTGATTTATTTTATTATTTTTTTTTTTTTTGAATAAATAACTAAAAGTATAATCACACCTTAGAGTTTAGCACAACAATGAATATATTTTATTAATTTGATTTCATTTTATTATAAATGTTAACCACTTAATTAAATAATGTGGTTAACATTTTATACTGATAACAAATACGTGTAGTATTAGGGATATTAATATATACCGCAGTAAATGAATTTTATTTATTAAATACTAGCAAAAAAACACAGACATTCGTAAACCGCCCTAATGTAGTTTAATTTATATTGTATTAACCCTCTAAACGACGAACATTCAATGTTACGATTTCACTTCAACAAAAATAACATCCACCACGACTTCACTTTAAGCAAAACCGAACACGCTAAATATCATGGGGTCGAATGTTACGACTTCACTTCAACAAAAATAACATCCACCACGACTTCACTTTAAGCAAAACCGAACACGCTAAATATCATGGGGTCGAATGTTACGACTTCACTTCAACAAAAATAACATCCACCACGACTTCACTTTAAGCAAAACCGAACACGCTGCCGCCTCATAACACAAAATATCATGGGGTCGAATTTAACCCGATCGACCGTTAAAGGGTTAAGGTATGCACATTTTTCCTTTGCACATTTCTATCTAGAAGCGCCATATTCATACTACTATATTTTAATTACAAATTTTATTTATTTGCACCAAAAGATCAATTTAAAGTTGTAAAAAGAAATCTTGAAAATCTAAATAAGAATTTAAATATGGCTTAAGTTGCTATCAGAGCTGTAAACGAATGATTCATTTTTGGTTTTTAACTCACCGTGAATTAAAATGTTTGAATGCATTCATCTGTTCCAAAAAATGAATTGAATTAAAATTTTAATGCATTCACAATGAATTTGAATTCTTGAATGCCATTCACTTACCCACACGAAATGAATGAATAAGAATTTGAATTTCATCATGAAATTACTTTTTAAGAATGCATTCACTTCATCAGCTAAAAAATGAATTAGAATCTGAATGGAGTTATTATGAATATAAACGTCGTGAATGCATTCACTCGCCATCGAATTAATTGAATTAGAATTTGAATGCAATTATTGGAAGGAAAAATATATTGAAGGAATTCATTTTTTTTACAATAATTCTTTTAAGTTGAAAATTATACAGTGTATGTTTTACTACGTCGGCCATGACATAAGCTGCAGAAAAGTTAACGGGTGTTATATCGGGCATGATAAACGCTGTAGAAAAGTTAAAGGGTGTTACATAATTGACGCGACTTTGACGATTATAGTGTTATCTTTTGAACTATAAAAGATAAAAACTTGAAATTTACGCAGTGTGTGTTTTTACATCGGCTATGATAAACGCTATAGAAAAGTTAAAGGGTGTTGCAAAATTGATTGTTATTTATTAATCTTTATGTTATTAATTATTTACCAAAAAAAACCCAAAATATTTCATATTTTCGCAAATCGTTTACATTTTTTAAGAAATAAACTTTGTTACATATAACTTTCTAATAAAATTTCAATGTTGTCGTGAATCTAAATTTTTAAGAGAAAATTTGATTTTTTGTCAAATTTTTTCGAGGCGATTTTTTTATTTTTGCTTAAATTTCCATTTCTTGGTGAAGCTTCGATTTCTATTCTTTTGTTAATACTTGTTTTCTAATATTATAAAGTATATGACAGACTTTGTCTCACAGACCTTATGAGGTCCGGCGTTCTCGGGCTGGCAAAAATTAAGTAGAGTTGAGCTGAAGGTTATAAAAATTAAAGCTGCTCTCTTTATAGTGCCGACCATTAGTATAAATAAAAAAATTAATTCCATTATTTGCATTTTCATTATTTACAGAAGAAGCATTCTTATTGTAACAGTAATGGTGCATGCATAAAGCTTAACTTGAAGGCCAAGCTGCATGTAACTCTAGTTTAGGTTTATATCAACCGTGCGCTGCTCGTCAAATTGAAATAAACTGACAGACAGCCCCTTGTGGAAGTTTTCCTATTTGGGAAAAACAAACTGCTGGAGCATGATAAAAGTAATTCCAAACATTAACATTTATTCTACAACAAATGGTTGTTAGGTTAATGTAACTGTATATAACGGTACCCCACGAAAACCGTTAACTAAACGGTAGCTATGGTTAATAACAAAAAAGCACTTTTAACGAATTTAACTTTCAACATCCAAAAACACAAATAAATGTACGCAAATTTGAATTTCAATTCAACCACCAACCAAGTACTTCAATTGTTTTTTGTAAATAATTTTTTTATTTACGTATTTATCATGTTGTTTAATGTTAAATAAAAAAGAAAAAAAAAACAATTCAGAATTAATCTATCAAAAAAAAAAAATTGTAAAAATTGTGAAGTTTTATTATTGAAAAAAAGTTGAGTGTAAAATTTAATTCTGTGTTTCTTTTGAAATTTAAATAACAAAATTTCAATTTGTAAAAATTTAATTTAACATTTGACGAAAATTGCATAATTTATCTTGAAAAATATAAATATTAGAGAATAAGAAATAAAAAATTGTTAAGTTAAAATGACAGAGTTATTAACAAAAGAAAAACAATTTATAAAATTGAACGAAGAGTTGGACAGAATGGCAAAAACAGCTGGCCCAGGTCAAGAAACGGTTGCACATAAGCCGGATAACAGATATTATACATATCAAAGACCAAAGGGGCCAAGTTCTTTATTTAGAAAACAAGGTGGTGGCGATGGTATTGTGGAACTAGTTGATCCAAGATCAAATGCATCAGCTGGTAATAAAGCCACTGGAGGCGAGACATATCGTTCATCTAATAAACGTAATTATGTGAAATTTTTTTAAATATTCAAATATTTAAAATCTAATATTTTTATGCTTTTAAAGAAACTGTCTGTTCATCTGCACGTAATCCACCCCCACATGTAGTCAACACGCCACAACAATTTTTAAATAAACAGGCAAAAAATACCTCTCAAAGCTACAGTCGTGTTAACAATGGTCGTGTTATGCCATCAAACACTTCCACTTTCACTGTTAAATATCGTAATCCGAAATTTTTAGAAAGCCCTTCTTTAGAGGTGTTGGTTAAAGAAGAAAGATCCTCACTGAGATGTCAAATGGGGCCACCAAATATGTGCAGTTTGAATTCATTGGCGGCTGAAGATAATGTTTCGACTGGACCGCGTGGCCATTCTAGCAATAATACAGTGGCCTCGAAAAAGAACGTAAGCTCAGACGGATTAATAAAGTAAGTTAAACAATTTTAAACATCCATGCATACATACATACATACATATTTCCTGTTAAGGTGTGGTCAGATTAGTCAAATATTTGACTAAAAAGCTTAATCATGGCAAAATTTTATTCAACCTTTCCTTTAAAATAGATTTAAAAAATCGTTAGCTGAGTGTTAGAAAGCTTAAACTCTATTCTTTGTTTTAGAAATATTTTTCATAATTTTTTTTTTTATTAACTTCCCAAAAAATAAATAAGTGTTAAATGCAGTTTTCTTTACTTCCAGTGCTTTAAGCGAATTCATCACGCCTGTTATTAATAAGTTTTTCCTTAAAAATTTCTTGTCATTGGTATTTCAATTATTTATTCTGGAATTGTAATGGCATTAATATCAAAATTATAAAAATTGCAAAATAACTAATTTATGACTTTGAACTTAAAAATACGAAATAAAAAAATGAAAACTTGTTACACTGGCAAAATCATTCGTTTACATTTTCAATAAAATATTTTATACCTGGCATTGCTTAGATTTATGCTTAGGACCTTTCTAAGGTTTCAATTTTAGCCAGAGAAAGAACAAAATAGTCAATAATCGAATAAAAATTTTGTTTGCTGCAAGAGTCCTACTTGAAAAAAATCTGAACTTTTTGAGGTTAAGAATAAAATAATAGTTTTTTTAAGGGATAAATATGCCCAACTTAGACCTTGCAAAGGCTCAATATGTAATCCAAACAATAAAATTAAAGTTATTTCATAAAAGAAATCCTTATTATGAAAATCAATTTTAAAAAAGTTAAAACTGCGCTGAGACCGCTCGACAACTTTGTGGGACTTTCTGTCAAAATTTTGCACCTAAAGTATCTGTTGACGAAGAGTGGTCAAGTATGTGAATGCCAATTTTTTCGTCTAGATAGCTTTGTGTCTGTCGTGACTTACTAGTTAGATTGACTAGACGGCGTCAAAAAATGAATTCGTAACTACAGACTACGAAAAGCGATGACTACAGAAAAATGATAAGGGATTTATTGCGAGTTCATCTAGATGGCAAAGATCTTGAAAACATGTATTGCCAGCAGAACGGCGGTACCTGATAATCGTGCAATAGAACAATAAAAACGAATCGACGAAAAAATCAAAATTTATCAGCAAAAAAAAAATTTTTTCACAAAATGGAAATATTTTCATGATTTTTTTTTTTTATAAATTTTCCAAAATCCAAAAATTTACAAAAAAAACTGAAAGTTGTAAAATTTACAAAATAATTGAAGACTTTAAAAAAATTATTAAAAATATCACAGTACTGAGGGCTCATTCTGTATTTCGATTCGAAAGCGAAGACGTTCGAAACATACTGTAAAGACAGACAATTTCGAATGATTTTTTTTTTCGAATCGAAATACAGATTAACCCCCCAGATATTTTTCAGTACGGATTTTGATGTCAATTTTATATCCACAGAGCAGAATAGAGTAAAGTAGAAAGGATAAAATAATAATTAAATAGCAGTTAATAGATTTGAATATAATAAAATAGAATAGAATAGAATAGAATAAAATAGAATAGAATAGAATAGAATAGAATAGAATAAAATAGAATAGTTAGATTGGAAACGAATAATTTATAATAGATTAAAATAGATTAGAATAGATTAGATTAGATTAAAATATATTCGAACAGATTAGAATATATTAGAAAAGATTAGAATAGATTAGAATAGATTAGAATGGGTTAGAATAGTTTAGAATAGATTAGAATAGATTAGAATAGATTAAAATAGAATAGAATAGAATAGAAAAGAATAGAATAGAATAGAATAGAATAGAATAGATTATAATAGATTAGAATAGATTAGAATAGAATAGATTAGATTAGAATAGATTAAAATAGAATAGAATAGATGAGAACAGAATAGAATAGAATTGAATATAATTGAATTGAATAGAATTGAATAGAATTTAATATAATTTAATAGAATTGAATAGAATAGAATAGAATAGAATAGAATAAAATAGAATAGAATAGAATAGAATAGAATAGAATAGAATAGAATAGAATAGAATTGAATAAACAAGAAATAAAATAGAAGAGAAGAAAAGAAAAGAAAAGAAAAGAGAAGAGAAGAGAAGAGAAGAGAAGAGAAGAGAAGAGAAGAGAAGAGAAGAGAAGAGAACAAAGCAGAGCAGAACAAAACAGAACAGGACAAAACAAAACAGAAAAAATTGTATTATTCTATACAATTTTATAAAGCCGAAAAAATATGTTGTATTTAGGATGTCTTAAGATATTCGTCTGTTCAGAAATTGGTATTAATGTTAACTCACATTATACTTGAAATACTTATTGCTTCAATTAAAAGCACGTGAGCGCACCCATCTGTTTTGAAAGGTCCAAAACTTATTAAATGTAAAAAATTTAAGAGTTAAATTGTATAAAAAAACTTTAAAATAATAACTTAAAATAACAAACAATCGCTTTTTCAGATTCCTTAGATCCAAAATTGGTATTCTTGAAGAAGACCACGGACGAATATCCGAGGAAATGTCGAAACAAAAAGGTTTGCTCGAAAAAGCATTGGAACACACAAAAAACCTGGAACAGCAAAGAGACAATGCAAAATCTAAAAATATTTCTTTAAGCGAAAAATTGGCAAAAAGTGAAAAATTGTTGGAGGAAGCCAACAGGCGTTTAAAGGAACGCAGTATAGAGCAAAATAATCAACAAAAAGAACTGGAAGAAACCAAAAGGGAATTAAAAGCTCTAACACAATCTAATGCTAATTTAGAAAGAAGACTTTTTAAGGCCAATGAAGATTTAGAAAATGCCCGCAAAACACTCAACTTAATGAAGGCTGCCGAACGGGAACAAAATGAAAACTATAAAAAGGAATCAGAGTCGAAAGAGGTACAAATCAAAAGCTTAAAGAAACAAAGAGCTAATCTTTTGAATGCCTACAAGAAGCAACTATTTTTAATCGATAATCTGAAAAAGCAAAATATTTTGCTAGAACAAGCTAAAATGTTAGACTTTGGAGAAAAGGAATTTCCAAAAGTTTTAGACTGGAATATTAAAAGTTAAATAACAAATTGTGTTAACACTTGGATAAAATTTATTTAAAAATAAAATTATTGTTGTATATTTTAGCAAGTGCTGCAAAATGTCCTTAAAAGTTTCCTTTAGATATAAACTTATTAATGTTTGTTATTATTTTTATTTAATGTACAATAGTTTGTGAAATAAATATGAAATACTTGCTTTACTGTATGAACACAATCATTTTTAAAGGAAATCCACCACCCTTTTGTTTCCTTAAACAATATTTTCAATTTATTTCAAATTATTTTCGCTAATATCCTTAGAGACAAAAGGGACAAAATTAATTGCTTTGTAATTTTCTTGTTTTTTATTTGATGTTCTAAGCAAAAGAATTTTAGTATAAAAGCTTGGCCAACGACCAAAGAAATCATCAGTTTCTGTCTGCATCTTCAGCTCAACTTATCTCTGTAGTTTTCAGTCGTGGTTTCTTGCTCTAAGGATACAATCAAAA
This sequence comes from Cistogaster globosa, assembly GCA_937654795.1. NCBI lineage: Eukaryota > Metazoa > Arthropoda > Insecta > Diptera > Tachinidae > Cistogaster > Cistogaster globosa. The sequence goes on along the minus strand of OW569407.1, from coordinate 86,542,359 downwards.
TGTTTGCTCTACGTTTTTCAGTCTGTTTAATTGTTATTGCTTTTATTATGGCTGTGGTGATGTTGAACTCCAGTGAGGCCGCTTATCGTAAGCCTCCCTTTAATGGCAGTATCTTTGGCAAACGTAATAGTGTTGGTAAGTATTTGAATTTAGTTTTTAATTGAAAGAAAAATAATATAAATTTTCTTTACATTTCTCATCAAGAATATGACAATGCCAAGGCTGTGACCGCCATGTGTGAAATTGCCATGGAAGCTTGTCAGTCCTGGTTTCCCCAAACAGAAAATAAATAAGACAAAGATTAACGATGGTTGGCTAAATGTGAACTTAACTAAAGACGATTACTAATAATATCCTTTTTTTTTGCATTGTACTTAAGATATTTATATAAATTTGTAATTAATTCTAAATGTTTATCTAAAATAAATAAACTCTATATGAAAAATAGTAAATTTGATATTTAAGGTGTTTTAGAGGCATGGTGAAATAAAATTAGGGCGAATTCATAATGCAGTAACTACAGATAATTTCCTTTTTTAATTTTCAAATATATTATGGTAATATCCCATTAACATTTTAAAATAAAAATGCAATTTATTTGTTGGTTGGAAAAGCAAGTATCGATACGTACAGTATTGTTCGAAACCTAAGCAACTTTTTCCCACTAAGTAATAATAGACTCATATCTCTTCTTTAAATAAACTTATAGAAAATATTTTTTTTTTATTTACTACTACACAATGTGTCTATAACCTAAAAATAATAACAAAATTAAATTCCAATTCTTTGGCAGTTATAATAAAATAAAAACAAAATTAACTTAAAAATTCGCTGTTCAAAACCTAAGCAACTTTTAATAATTGGTATGAAATCAGCTCCGTTCTCGTACTTTTTGGGTAAAGTTCGGTAAAATGAGAGAAAACATAAATTATTCTCAATTAAAGAGAAAAATGCCCGAAAGTACGGGAACACAAAAAAACAAATTTCTATCTCAAAACAAGATGTCGAGCAAAATATACATGCAGTTGTTTTTATTAAACATAACAACACAAACATTTTGTATGTTCTTGAATTTATTTTGCGAAACATTTGCGTGTATGAAACATAGGATTTTTTATATTTGCTACTGTTTAATTTTCAATCAGCTGATTGTTTTTTAGTTTACACAATCTACCCAAAGAAGAAGTCTGGGCTATTTCGTGCAGAAAGAAGAAGAATTTTATTCTCTCAAAAGCTCTCTCTTCTACCCAAACTTGTAGTACGGGAACAGTTTTCGGTAACATTGGGATCCCAAAATTGAGTACGGGAACGCACCTATCCATTGTTTCTTACGACCTCAGCGCATCTTTTGGGCATAGATTCAATAAGATTTGATAGAATAGATGTTGGTATAGCTTTTCACTCTGATTTTAGACAGTTTATCAACTTCTGTTTATTTTTAAAGCATCGAGTTCCAACTCTCCGCTTTAAAATTCCAAAGAGGTTCTCTATGGAATTCAAGTCTGGCGATTGAGGTTGTCAATCAAAAACTTTAACCCCATTAGCTGATTACCAATCCTTGACTAACTTCGATGAGTGTTTTGGGTCATTGTCAAGTTTAAAAACCCATCGAAGTGGCATTTCCTACTCAGCATAGTTAAGCATGTGATTTGCTAAAATATGTCTCTGTAAAGAAAACGGTCCATTTTTGTTTGAATTTCTACAAAGGGACCAACACCACTGGTCGAAAAACAAGTCCAAACCATCACATTTCCACCCCCATGCATTATTGTGGCTTTTGAGTACCAAGATGTAGCCGCTTTCCTTTTGGTCTTCTCACGTGGCAAACTGCATCTAAATTTAGTAAGTTAAATTTAGATTCATCACTAAAAACAGTTCTCCATTTGGATATAGTCCAATCCATATGTGCTCTAGCAAAATCCAACCTAAAACAACCAAAAAGCTGAGAAAATCAGAGTCTACTTTGCAATCAATCAAACAAACCTCTTTTTTAAGTGTTTCTTAGTCAGCATAGGCTTCTTTGATGGCATGAAGCTCCTTAAGTTTTGTTCCAATAAACGTTTGCTTACTGTGGAAGAACTAATCTGAAGTTCAAGCTCATTCACTATGTCTTTCGACGAAATAAATGGATTTTTTTAACTAGACGGAAATTTTTCTGGTCTGTTTGCTCGGAAGTTTTTCGAGGTCGCCCACCGCTATTTGCTTCCTCTACTTTCCCAGTAGATTAATACTTTTTTATAAGTCGGGAAACTTTTGATTTATTAATATTCAATTGGTTTACTATAGCAATTTGGGATTAACCGTTATTAAAAAGTTCAATAATCTTTAGCTTAAAAGCCAATCCATAACGTGTTCGCGTCATGGTCGCACTTCTAAAGAATTGGTACTACTTAAATGCATAAAATCAACCAAAATTATTTTTTTCAATAGCAATCATAATAGGACTAAAATTTTTGTTTAAAATTTTTGTTGTTGTTTTAGTTGATATTGCGCAACAAATGCAACAATGTAAAAGTTGCTTAGGTTTCAAACAGCGAATTTTTAAGTTAATTTTGTTTTTGATTTATAATTTCTTACAAAGACATAAAATGGATTTTTTGTTGTTATTATTAATATGTAGACTATATGTATGTATAATAATAAATAAAAGGGAAATTTTTCATTAATCTATTTAAGGAGAACATATACGACCATGAGTATTTACTGGAGAAAAGTTGCTTAGGTTTCGAACAATACTGTATTTCACTGGTTGCTTAAACCAGCTCATCAGAAAACCGTTATCCAATTTTTAGAAAAGACAAATTGTATTTTTGTTTTAAAATGTTAATGGGATTTTAGCATAATTTAATAAATAATATTGTAAAAAAGTTTTTTGTTGCCCTTAAACGTATTTAATTTTCACTGCATTTCAAATTGTACTTTTTCCATATAAGTTCAATGCAACACCAGGATATAAATTTCACTTAGGTCACCTACATCAACTTCGTCTTCATTTTACCATTTTCATGAAGGGCGAGAATATCTCAACATATTTAACTTCCTAGGAATTTAAAAAATCAAAGCAAAAAAACAAATAAAAACAAAAAATAAAATGTAACCGTTCTTTATAAAAAATGTTTTATATAATATATTTGAAATTAAATATCTTATTTATACAAATATTTTGATTTTTATTAGAGACCTAAGTACTTTATAAGATAACGGAATGAAAGTTTAGAATTGTCTTCATTTATAAAAATAACAACCTTCATTCAAAAAAGTGGCAACTTTGGACGCCAAAGCCAAACTCGTACAGTTTAAATTTATTACCCAACACTGGTATGCTTTGCATCAACGTCAAATTATTTCGCGAAAACCATTTAAAAGTCTATGAATTTTGAATTACTTTTCAAATTTTATAATATTATTCACATAATTTTTTTTTTCTTTTGGATCATAAAAAAATAATGGAAACACAGAAAGGACAAACAGGTGTTGAAGTTAGAAAACTGGTAACTCAGCATTTTAAAATTAAGAAATCACTTAAAGAAATATCAGAAATTATAGGTCGAAGCCGATCAACGGTACAATTTATAATAAAAAGATACAACACTGAGAAAAGAGTTGAAAATAAGCCGAAAGTTGCGAATGGTATCTTATAGTGACGAGCAATACATTCTACTGCAAGTAAAAAAATCCATTTTTAAGTGCACCGAAGCTATCAGAAATCGCGGAGAAGGATTTTAGGCAGAAATGTTGCGCACAAACTATCAGAAATATTTTTAACAAAGCTGAATTTAATGGCAGAAGAGCAAGACAAAAACCAAAAAATAAGATTGCAATTTGCCAAAGAGCGTCAGTCTAAAGATTTTTCGTTTTGGGAGAACGTGCTATTCACAGACGAAAGCAAGTTCAACTTGTTTGGATCAGATGGCAGGCCCTATGTGTGGACAAGGCGAAAAGAAGAGCTGCTTGTTTCACACAGTAAAACAGGGTGGTGGGTCGGTAATGGTTTGGGGTTCATTTTCTGCTTCTGGGCCTGGTGTATTGCACTTTATCGAGGGCATAATGGATCAGCACATGTACCTTAACATTTTAAAAGCAAGTTTGCCACAAATTAAGCATAAACTTGGTCTTGGCAATAATTTTTATTTTTATCAAGACAATTATGCAAAGCATTAGGCTTATAATGTGCGATCAAGGTTATTATATAATTGTCCGCATGTCATGGATACACCAGCCCAAAGTCCAGATACTAACCCCATTGAAAATTTTTGGAGCTACCTCGACAGGAAAATTCGCCACTACACCATAAGTTTTAAGGACGATTTAAACTAGATTTTGCAAAAAACGCGTTCAGAGCATAGTATAAAAATGGTAATAAAAAATAAGGGGATGTACACAAAATATTAAATTCTTTAAAGAGAAAACCATTCTTTGAAATTTTAAGCAGTGTACAAGTTTAGCTTTGGCATGGAAATACGCACTATACGAGGGCTGCTCTATATATTTCTGGCCTAATTGTGAAAATGCGAATATTTATAATCAAAAATGGTTTTATTGTTTTTCAAAGTATTCTCCAGCATGATTTATACACTTTTGCATGCGCTCAAACCAGTTGTCGAAGCACTTTTTCCACTCCGATTAAGACACCTCTAAAACATGGTTTCTGAACACTTCAACAGCTTCTTCTGACGACGAAAATCATTGGCCACGCATTTTTTTCTTGATGTGCGGAAACAAGAAGAAGTCATTAGGTGCCAAGTCAGGGCTGTACGGCGGATGACCCATTAATTCGACGTTTTGGCCGGTCAAAAACGCTCTGGTTTGAGCCGATGTGTGAGAGCTCGCATTGTCATGGTGAACAATGATTCGTCTCTTTCTTGTTGGTTTTTCGAATTTCTCCGATGACTTCAGGCAAACAAATTGTAGTGTAGCACTCAGAAGTGACCGTCCTACGTTGCTTAAGCGGAACAGTCGCCACATGACCAGTTTTGCCGAAGAAACAGGCGACCATTTGCTTCGAAGTGCTTCTTCCACGAAAAACTTTCGTTGGATTTTGCTCTTCTTTGAAGACCCACACCGTCGATTGTTGTTTCATTTCGGGCTCATACGCATAGATCCATGATTCGTCACCTGTGACGATCTTATGAACGTCTTTTGAAGCACCGCAATCGTATTTTTGCAACTTTTCTTTGCACCAATCGACACGAGCCTTTTTTTGAGCGACTTTCAAATTGTGCGGGATCCAACGAGAACAAACCTTTTTTACGGCCAGGTGTTCATGCAGTATCGAATGTATGCTTGTGGAAGAAATGTCCAAGGATGTCGCTATCTCTCGGTATGTCGCATGTCGATTTTGCATTATGAGTTCACGCACGGCATCAATGTTCTCTGGCACAACAGCCGTTTTTGGACGACCTTCACGGAATTCGTCTTTAAGCGAGCTTCGGCCACGATTAAATTCATTATACCAATTTTTCACAGTGCTATAGGATGGTGCTTCATCGCCATACAAAGATTTAACTTCATCAATGCACTCTTGTTGTGATAATCCACGTCGAAAGTTGTGAAAAATGATGGCACGAAAATGTTTACGAGTTTTTTCCATTTTTTTCTATATTAATTTTTTCAAGTCACTGTAAACAACACAAACAATGGTCGTACGTCAAAACGTTTTGAGTACGATTATGCTTAAAAATGACAAACTTTCCAATGAAAATGTCAGATTGCAGTTGGCAGCACTCAGTGTTGCCAGGCCAGAAATATATATAGCAGCCCTCGTATTATATTTTTGCTTTGCAAAAACCCAATTAAAGTTTTTAAGTTGACCTGTTTATTAATATATCTATGAAACGAAGTAATAAAATACAGGATTACGTTTTTTGTACTTGTTTGTTTTTTCTAAAGTATAAGACATCTAATAGTGCGTTTCCATTTACGTGATTTTGTCTAAAACACTTGATTTGCTCAAATCAAGCGTTTTGCTACTAGATTTCCCATACATTTTTCATGCTACCAAAAACTTAAATCACTTGATTTCTTTCAAATCATGTCGAAAATGTATTTTTTCGAACTGATTTTGTCTTTGCAACACTGTGTTGTGCCTGGGATATTCAAGTTTAGCTCCGTGTTATCTATTCAGATTGGATATTTTTATCGAAAAAGTGACATTTAATTTAAAGTTTTTTAAAAAAAAATATACTTTTTAGTACAAAAATTGTGTCTAAAAGAACATATAATTAAATATTTGTAAAAGCAAAAACAAAAGAACGAACTGGATTTTTCACAAAAATAAAATAGGACATGTTTTTCTTTAACAGAGAAAAGTGTCAGTGTTGTGTCACTAATTCGAATATACAAAACAGTTTTGCTCAATGGAAACACTTCGAAGTGTTTTCCTCAAAACTAGTTGATTTCAAGTCAATGGAAACATAGTATAAACAATTTAATTGAGGTCTACGAGTTTCACTTGGTGCAACTGTATGTCAAAAATATTTTTCCAAAAATCTCGTATTTTCCAAATAAGGTTTTTTTAATGTAGCATTATTAATTGGTAGCTAACCTTTCAACAGATTAAAAAAAATTTTATTTTTTTTTTAATAATTTACTTTTTAAAAGGAAACACAAAATATAAGAAGGCTCTTCAAACAACACACTGATCTCTATCAAACACATCATTAAATGTCAAAAAAATATAGAACTTTTCCAAGGCACTAGATGAGCTATAAAAAGTTTAAATACGCCAATCGAGCAGATATAGTTTCAAAAATTTTGCTATGAATATCAGCAAGAACAGTCCACGTCCTTCAAGGCAGCGGGCCAAAGATGATGCCTGTCTCTATTTTTTTTATACCATTTAGAACATTGAAGTAACTCCAATCTAAAAAACATATATATGGGGCAATGAGGAATTAAAAAATAGGAAGAAAACATCAAGTGAAAAAATTGGCGCTCGCCCATATTTTCCTAGATATGGGCCAAAGAAATTTTCATAAAAAAGTTCAACTGTCAATATGGGTACCATTTAAAAGCTTTTAAAGAGATCTTTAAAAAAATACTAAAATTTATTAAAAATGGTTAACCCGATGACAGTTTTATAAAAAAATTTAGAACCGTACGTAGTTTTTTTTTCTTATTTTTTTAATTCTCTGTCTTCTCAATATTTATTTTTTTTTTATTGTTATAATATTATTATTAAGCCGAATATTTTTTTTATTGGAGTTACTTCACTTAAGTAGATTTACATACATGATGAAGTTTATATAAGATTTCGCATAGCCGAATACACCACTCTTACTTACTTTTATAGAATTTTAAACTTTCCACCATGATCTGAATTAATTAAACAAAGTTTTCAATATTTCACTTTATAATTGCTTAAAGACTTCTGAATATAAAAAAATACTTAAAATAATTAGAATTAGTGCGTAGCAATTGATTGTTTTTGAAAAACTTACGAACTACATACAATAACGTAATAGTAAAATTACTCAATTTCTGGCCACTGTGCGGCGTCTTTGGCGTAATTCACTGATATATTTACGTAAATATGTCATATAATCGGTCATGAAACTGGTGTACGCCTGAAAGTATAATAAAAATAAAAAACACCGAACTTTTTATACTTTTTCAGGTAAATAACAAAAGGGAAAATATTTAAAGAAAAAGTAAATTTTACTTAGGTTTCAGTTCGTTATTATAATGAAAATTAATTTCTAATTATAATTATAACAAAAGTTGATTTTTTTTCATTTAAATAAATAACTCTATAACAGAAGAATTTTATCATAGTATTAACATATATTTGAATTTATTTTCCGTGTACTTTTTTATTAATTAAAATATTTTTAATAGCATCACTTTGACGTATTTTTGGACACAAAAACAAATTACAAAAAATTTAAAAGACTAATTAACAATTATTTTACTAAAGACTAGAAAATAACCCGCTTATAAAAAATAAACTAAATAAGGATTTGAGCCAATAAAAAAAAAAATATTTTTAGTAAAAAAATTTTTTATTTATATGAAGTGCCCTTCACGACAAATTCGACTACATCTCTTCAATAGTCATATGAAGTTTCAATGCAATAAAATTTCCTGCTACGAAATAACTTTATTTTTTATTTCACAAATTTTATTTTATTAAAAGGAAAAGGTAATTCTGCAAATAAGCAACAATTTCTTTAAATTATTTTATATTTTTGTTTTGAGTTTAAAGAATACACATATCTACATATCGCTGGTCTCATGTAGAAAGGCCCTAACTGGCATAATCGTGATTTTACAGGAGGAGGTAAAAACATTATAGAAACTGTATTTATCACAATGTAATATTTGGAATGAAAAATGCTTGTAAAACCGGTATTCTTGATACTATTGCATTGAAATTTAGTGACGAGGGGTATCTCTGTAAAATGTATTGGAATCTTGAAAAAACTTAATTTCGTAAAAATTCGAGTTAGGGCTTTCCTACATGAGACCAGCGATATGTATATAAAACCATACAAAGAGCACTAAGGACAAACAAAAAAGAAAGATTTAATGTTAAAAGAAATGGCTGTATTAAAATTATATTTAAGCACCTATAAGTCTCTTTCTCCATTTCTTAGAAAAATGAAATGGAGATGGAGATGGTGATGTTTCATGGCTTTTATTTGCATTTTTTTAAGGATATAATTTCTTAATTAGGAAATTATAGTCGGGATTATTTTAAGGTTTTTTTTTTTTTTTTTTTTTTGTTTAAAGGACATTTTTACCCAGGATGTTCATTATTAGTGTAAAATTAGTGACTTTTGATTTTCAGGTTGTGGTTTTTGCCATCTTGTCGATTTTTCCACTTTAAGTGGACTCTGTTAAAACAAATGGTTTTTCAGATATTTAGCAGAATCTCTACCAAAATTTTATTTGAACAGATTAATAACGTAAAATTGATTTTCCTGTTTAAAATCCTTTACATTTATCCTGGTTGTTATCTACACATATAACAAAACTGTAACAATATCATTTCTGTACATGAAATAGATATTTTTTTATTTTAATGTTGGTATAGATAGTAATCGATATGGATGCAGATACTCAAAAAATATTGCATCGACAGGCGGTCTCGGACACCATAAATGGCTGCGGATGTAATAAAGACCTAAATGAACATCCACCCGCGATTTCAGAAGATGAGAGGCCTCTGCCCAGGCAAACAAGATCAGTTCTGGCACAATTAAGAGCCGGTTGAACCGTGAACGAATAGTTCCTGGCACTTTGAACCGTTGCCCAGCCTGTCTCCAAAGCCCTCACGACACAGTGCACTTATTTAATTGTCCCAATGGACTTATGAATACGACCGAATGAGGTTTTTCAATTTCTCCACCTTCCAGTACCACCTGATGACACACGTACACATAATTGAGTTTTTCTTTTGCTTTTTGTTTTATATTTTTTAAGGAAAGAACTCTTATCAGCAGCAGAGCTTTAACAACAATAACAAAACACCTATTTTTGGAATTTTTATCTGTCTGTCTGTGTTCCAAAAACTATTAAATGGATTTAAATAAAATTTTGTAAGGAGGTCTCTTAGAGGCTTGGTTCAAATATATAATACTTTTTTTTCGTAAAAATATGCAATTTCGTAGAGAAAATAAAGATACAAATTTGAGATTACTCAAAAAATATTTAAAAACACTTTTCTAAATTTGAATTAAAAAAAAAAACTAGAAATGACACGATGACGAAGTTGTGAACACTGCAAGTCATTACAAAATACGTATATAAATTTAAATTTTAAGTTCAAATATACTTACAGCATCCAAAACATAACGGGGCACATAACCCTTAAGATCTAAACACAATATCCACTCAAATATGCAAGCATCTGTTTTGCCCTCTATCTCGTGCATTGCAAAGCCGGTCACCAAATTTTCACCTCTTGTATATTTGGTATTCGCTGGTACTTTATCATATTCCACACTGACAGCTGCACTCAGCCATACTCTACCTTTGGTATTGAAGCCCTTTAAAGGTAAATGTTTTGATGTGTATTTAGTTTCTTGTTCATCATCTAAATTATCTTTAGCATCTTCGAACTCTTCATTCAAAGGTGGTGGTTCAGTAAAATTAATGTGCATGACATCGCTAAAATCTTTAGCTCCTAAACTTTTACTTAGAGTCTGAAAGGGCGCATCATCTTTTTGTAATGACATACTGATGTTATTACTACAACTACCCACGCTACTGGATTGGATTTCATCGCGATCAGAAATAGTAGAAACACTACCTTCACATGAATTATTCAGTATTTCATCGTCATCTGAGCTATCGATTTCTGTGCAGTCTTTGTGCATTTTGCCATCAACAAATAAGCGCCAACAGCGTAAATTAATAAAGTCACGAGATTTAATTATACCACCTCCCCCGCCTACCGTAGCCTGGTATGTTAAATCCGTGTAGGTGTTAACTTTCTGCAAAAATGTAAAAATGAAAATATTTTTTTTTCTTCTTCTTTATTATAGTTTAATTATTAAACTAACTCTTATAATTTTGGACTCCAATATGGTGGGATTCCAGTGTGGAACTTCTTCGATTTTATAAAATAATTCATTGCACAAAGCTTTGGCAGGATATTTTAAGCGTCCCTTGGTTGCACAAAAAGAAATAAAAAATAACTTGAAAAATAAAAAAAAAACTTAATTAAAAATAATACCTACGGTTAATTTGTAAATTTTTCCCAACTTTTCTCGGTGAATACTACTGATGGTATCGCTTTTTTTCGTAACTTTTTCTATTTTCCAATCAGGTACTTGCATTAAATCGTAGGCTTTGCGCAAGCAATCTAAGCCCATTTGATGATATTCCTCATCCTGTAAGGAAGGTTAAAAAATAATTTTTTTATATTTAATTTCTAATATCGAAACTCTCTACAACTATTCATTTTAAACAAAACATTACCATCGTTGTGGTAAGTTTTTAATAGACTTGATTTTTTACTTTGATTGAATTGTATTTTATAAAGATTTCTTAGGTTTTTATTTGTATAATTTACACATCATTTAAAAGGCAAATTTATTTGATTTATTCTACTTTAACAGAATATTTTTTGTCTGTGCGGAGAACAGAAATTTCAAAACAAAAATACACATTTTTTCTTGTTATCTTTAGAAAATGATCGCATACATTTGCAAATAATTTTTCTTTCTAAAAAACGAACCTAAGCCGAAAAAAAGTAAATTTAAATTAATTTAAGAACAAAATTTGTAAATAAACAAATTTTTTTATTCGAAATAAAGATGTTTTTTTCACAATATTAAAAAACAAACAAAACAAAATAGTTAGAATAAAAAAATTTAAACATTGATTTAAAAAATATATTTTATAAAAAATTATTATTCCGCCAAAATTGTTAACAATAATAAATCAAAAATTGAAATTATCACATAATGTTAATTAAACTGATATTTGAATTTTTTAAAAAGGACAAAACTCAAATAAATAACAAGCCAAGGAATTCTCTTAAAGACGGAAAAATTCAACCAGAATTTGAGCTAAAAGATTGGAAAAAAATTCAAAAATTTACTTAGTACATAATTTTCACCACAAAAATTAAAATCGAATTTTAGCTTTACTAATTTCTAAGTAATTTGAGATGTAAAAAATTATATATCATACCAGCTCTTCTTCTTCATCACTGTTATGGGCTGAGTCTAAAGGTGAATAAAAGTTAGCTACACTTTCTGCCGGACGACGTTCATCTTGGGATGCTAAAAAAGGTGCCATCAACGGAGAGCGATCCGAAGAATTAGTAAGAGCTAAAAAAATTATATTTTTAAGAAAAATTTAAATGTATTACGTTAAAAAATAAAAAAAATACCTGAAAAATATAATCTAGCATGACGTTCTTGTGGTATGACACGGCAGTCTAAAAACCAAGCTTCACCCCATGCCAAAACAAAAGAGGATAAAATGAGAATCACTACAAATACTTGTTGGTTGGAAGCAACCCACTTAAAGAAGAAAAAAACAGAAATCTGATGTCAAAAGTTTTCTATAAATAATAAAATCTCTTTTATATATTCATATGTTGTATGACAGCTGGCCCAGAATTACCCGACCAGACATAATGTTAACGTGGAGGCACGACTATATAAAGCATACTTTAATTAAGCGTATTTCATTGTTAGATCGGTTAATTCTTGAGCTGCCCTCGTAATAACTAGTTAGAAAAAGCATTACTTACATTAAATACAAAAACTTTGGATATTAAAAATAGACAAGATCCACTTGTAGACAACTGAAATTGAACGCAAAATTAAATATTTTGAACTCGTTTTTAATACTCGATTTTTTAATACTTACCGCGATTATGATCCAATGATTTATATACAAAAGTGCATAAAAAAATATTAAAACTAAAAAACGACAAATGGCCGCTGCTACAACATCAAATAATGATTCATTAACTGTATAATGTAGTATTTTTTTTTTTTTTTATTTTTTTTTTATTTATTTACTTTATTCTGTAATATAGAGCCAAACACGGCCAAAATAAAAATATTACATAGTAATTAAACCTGAGATAATAAATTTAAAAACAAAAAACTGATTATTAGAATTTGTCAATGGCACCCCAGCCAAATCATTTAACTAAAAAAAAGTAAGAAAAAAAATTATTACACACAGGTGAGAAATTCATCTATGCAAAATAAAAATAATTATTCTGTGTGAAAAATGATACGATTAAAATATTTGTATTTGTTTTTGTAATGCCTGTATTATGCTATCGCCATTTATCTATAGCCAGATTAAAATGAAAACATTTAAAATTTTACATATTATAAAACAATGTTTAATTGATTTAACTAACTAACCATTATACATATCAGCCATAGAAATGTTACAAAAAATAAATCAAATGTTACAAACAAACAAAAAAATCTTCGAATAACTGACATACGGCCATCTTGCATATAACCACCAAGAAATTCTTCAGTGATAAGATTTATGGAATGGGTGCGTGCTAAAAAATAATGAAGAACAATCGTTATACATAAACAAAATTTATACAAGTTTTGTGTTACTTGTAAATACTTACACACATCGAGACCGGAAAGATTACCGCCACCTCTTGACTGCATGACACGAGTTTGATTAACAAATAATTCGGCAGTACTGCGTAGATCCTCGGAACTATTTTGAGACATTGTTATTTAATATTAAATGCTTGATCACAACATTTTTCTTTATGTTTACTTATTTGTTTATTGTTGTCAAGTTTTTGCTGCAAAATTAAGAATTTAAACTAAAAACATGCTGAATTAAACCAACATTCAAATTTTTACTGGCAAGAAAGCAAAAAAGGATTACAGAAATTGTTTATTTGAAAATATATGTATATAAAATAGCAAAAAAACTGAATTCATTTAAAATGGATAAATGCAAAAAAAAAACTACTATTCTATATGATTGAAGTGTAAGGAAAACTGGGTTAAAAAGATTCATTTCGACTAGGATACTAGGCAGACGTCTCGAACCATTAGTCATACGACGTATAAAAATGCAACAAATATTTATTATAGGATGTATTTATGCTACGTTTGTCTAGAGCTGGTTTTTAACAAAATTTTGGACACATCAATTGACTATAGTGGAAGTATACGTTAAAGACGACAGAATATAATCCAGAGGGGCAAAAAGGCACCTACACACATATTGAATCAATAGTTATAATTGCATTACATACTTCTAATTGCTTTTTGTTCATTAAAAATTTAAATAACAGAAAATATCACATTTTTTTAACATTAATTTTATGCACTTGTTTTAAACTTTTCAACACTGTTATTAAATTCTTTACTATTATTTAATTTACTGTCAATTTAAAAAAAAATAACAAAGAAATTTTCTTTTCTTCAGCCAGTTAAAGTACAAAACAATAAATAAAAGAAAAGCAGAGAACGATTGGCAGAATTTTTTGCATGTAAAATTTGTGTTGCCACACCGTTTCAATACAAATAAGAAACGAAACGTTAAAGGAGCGTTACCATTGATGTAAAATGAATAATTATACAAGATTAAAAGCAAATTTCCATGATAGTTTTTTCTAAATTACAAATCTTTATTTTAGTGTACAAAATTTATTACTTACAATGATGCAAATCTTTAATAGCATCTTATGTAACTAAAGTTTTTAATAAGCTCCTTCTGATTGTTTTATATCACGAAAAAGTACAATAATCACTTCTGTCATTTAGATATATTGAAAACAAAAATTGATTGCGAATGAAATTTATATTGTTTTTTTTCCTTCGGCTGGAGAGCTTAAAGTAATTAATTTAATTTTAAAATTTATATGAACATTTCTACTTTATGTTATTTGTAGCAAGGCGAATCAATTGTAAGTCGGTAGCGATGGCGAATTCATTCTCTGTTAGCCCGAATGTTAAATTTCACATAAAAAAGCAAATTTATTATTAATGGAGTTTGACAATTAGGCTAGCGGCGAAAATCAACAAATTCGCCATTGCTAACACCTTATAATTGATCTTAAATCATAGTTACTTGACAAGGCGAATTGATAACAGGTAAACTCACGGCAAAAATGAATACAAAACTGCAAAAGAAATATCTACATTTTGTTTTTCTAAAAATTGTCTTCGTCTGTCAAAAACAAAGTACAATAGATTATAACTTTTGACATTCGAAGAAGGAAAAACCATAGAGTCACCTTGGCTACTTGAATTATAAAAGTTCAGGTATTTTACCTAGGTAATATAAAATACTTTGGCCTGTTAGGCTTTTTATATTACAATGAAATTGAATAAAATAAATAAATAATAATTATGGCGCATATTGGTGTATATGTAAAAAAAAATATTGACAATTTACTACAAAAGTTTTTATCCATAATAATTTATAATTCCACTTTAGTTACTTAAATGTATGGAAATTATTTTTATATCATCATAAGGCTTATCAGTTTTGGGATTTGTTTTCGAATTGCAAATATTTTGACAAACTTCCATACCTTTGCAGACTCTACCGAACACTGTATGTTTGTTATCCAACCAGGGCTGCAAGAAGAAATTATAATTTTTTTAAAACTTGATGTGAAGGATAAAATAAATAAAACATACCGTGGGTAAAACTGTTATAAAGAATTGACTGCCATTTGTATTCGGACCGGCATTAGCCATACTAACGGTATATGGACGATCGTGTTTTAAGCTAGGACAAAATTCGTCTTTAAAATCATGTCCCCATATAGATTTGCCACCAGTTCCTGTGCCAGTAGGATCACCAGTTTGTATCATAAAACCCTTAATAACTCGATGAAATATGTGACCATTGTAATATCTTGAAATATAAATAATATGTTCACTCTAATTATAAATTTATATTTTTAAATTGTTCTATATTTTACCCGTTCTTTGCATGGACACAAAAATTTTCCACTGTTTTGGGACATTCTTTGTAAAATAGTTTTATATGGATATCTCCCATTGTTGTATGAAGTACAACGTTTTCATACACACGTTGAATACCTGTTAAAAATTGTTTTTGTAATGCTTATTATTATTATAAAATATTTAGCTAACTTCACAGAAATAACCTTCTTCTATGATTTTTAGAATGCATGAAAACGGGAATAGCAAATTTATTTAAATTTTTGTTTAATTTCACAAATATTTTTTTACTAACCTTGTCCTTCTGGAACGGCTATTATATCTTCTTTGGTTGGTTTTTCATTAAACACATCACGATCAACGTCTTGTAAGTCTGAGGGCAAACGTCTGCTGTACAAATAGAAACGTTGCTTCCTAAAAAAGAAAATCTTTACTTTAGTCTAAAAAGTACGTGCACCATTTTATTTTAATAATAATGTATTTATACTTGTATGCTGTACAAAATAAAGTTGGATCGTTTGGTAAATTTTGTAAAGCAGGATTTTCACTAGCTTCTTGTTCTATTGTTAAAGCAGCTTTAGCTTTTTTAGCTTTGCCCTGCAATAAATACATAAATAGATTATTGTAATATTTTTCATACGCTACACATATTTATTAACACACTTGAAATAGAGCAATATGAAGAGGTCTTATATTGTCAGTTTTTCCCAATATATTTACACATCGATTTGTCTTTATGTTAATAATTTTTATACCAATCATTGTGGGGTACAGCAAAAAATTGCCACTTGCATCAAATATTATATTACAACTCATATTGTAGTCAGATTTTTCCAAATCGCGTTCAGCAGCCATTCTATTGAAATTATTTAAATATTTAAAATTTATGTTTAATTAAGATGTTGCTGTTTAAAAATCTTTACTAACCTTCTGCCAAATTCCATATTAGGTAGAGCATGTGGCGTTTGCTGCATTTGGGTGTAGGTTGATAAGGCTTCCTCAAAAACTCGTATAAGTTTACCTGTTTGAAATTTAAATACTCTAACTTTACGATCTGTGGATAGGGTGGCAAAACGTTCACCATCACTTGACACAGCAAGACCGGTCACTAATGTTTTACACTTGGCAAACTCAAATAGACCTTTAAGAATAAATTTTATTTATTTCATTTTATATATTTGTTTAAGCAAAAAACATAAGGTTTTTTTTAAAAAGTTATCTATCTCACTTGTGTCCAGTTTTGATTCAAACGTTACATGTTTTTGTGGAAACTTAAAATCGTATTTAGAATTTTGCCAGTATTCTAATATTCCATTTCGGTCGACAGAAATAGCAGTATCCTTTGGCACATTATAGCAAATAGCTACAACTGGTGCCAAATGAATTTTGTCCAACATATGAAGTACATTTCCACTACCATGTCCATCATAAATGTAGATACTGTTCGATTCCTTGTCTGAACTGGAAATAATTGTAAACAATAACGAAAATTATTTTTAAAGATTGTTAAATTTACTAGTATTTTATAACTTTAAATATAAACTGCAATAAACTTACACGGCCAAACTTTGTACTGCATCGCCTGGCGAATGAATCCAACAACTGCAGCCTGGTATAAAGCCCAACTTAATAATATTAATCATATCAAAATTAATAACATCAAAAATCTTAGCAGATTTATCAGCCGAAGCGGAACACAACAATGTTCCTGAGGCATTTGTTGTGAGACTATTAATTGGCACTGACAGAACACAAAACAAATATGTATTATATTAAAGTTCAAGTTTATATTAATATATCATACTTAAATGACTTCGAAAATGTTTAACGAATTCAATGCCTTCTTCCATTTTTTTCCAAAATTTAATATGGCCATCAATGCTGGCGGTTATAACAAAATCAGTTTTAGTAACCACTAAATGTGTTATTACGTCTCGATGCATATAACTTTTCTCATAACACTCAGCATCAGGTAAATTTTCCAAAAAGACATGTTCATAAAGTAATACTAAAAGAAAATGGCTTAAAATTAATAAAAAAAAAAGTAATAATTAATATTTTAGAATTTTAGTTATTTGAATATGAGACCACAATTTATCTTAAAATTTAGTCATTGGAAGCTCAAACAATTAAATAAAAGTATATAAAAATATGGGAAAATATGCCTTTTTTCTTTTTTGGTTTTGAAGCTGCAGACTGTTCAGTAGGAAGTGGTCCAATCCATGCATCATCATTTTCATCCTCATCTTTTTTGTTGTCCTCTTTTTCATCAGTAGGCCTTTTTAAATTCGGTTTTTCCATGTCTAAATTCATATTTTAATTTTTTTAAGAAAGTATTGATGGTTTTCTTCAGGTTTTGTTTTGCTAATATATAAATAATTGCTGCTTCTTATTTTTACTACATTCTCACTGGCATATGAACACTCATTTTAACAATTATTTTAAATGCAACTCTGAATATGGAACGAACCACAAAGAAAAATCGCAAGAAAAACAATTTATAAAGCAAAAACAAAATTTAGATTAACAATCACAAGAGAAAAGAAAAACAATAAAAAAGTGGAAGGAATTTTTCAATATTTTTACAAAACAAAAATTAATAGAAAGGGAATAGCTTGCAGATTTGTTTTGCAAAAAATTATTAATTTTATTTGAATGCAAGAATGTCAGATATTTTAATAGAAGACTCTTCAAATGATGGCATAGTCATTAAAGCGCCAGATGAGCACCCTCGCATAAGAATCAATAGATGGCGGGTAAGGGAAGGCTTTCCGGTAAGCTCTTCACAAGTTATATTACTATATGAAGCCCTAACATCCGATGATGTTGAAGACGGCAATACAAAAGTAGCAAATAAAATCATTTACAAATTGAAAGCACAACGAGTTGGTGTTGTTAGAAAACGTCTTTTCAAGGATGGAGCCATAGTTAAAGCAAAGTAAGTTGTTTTTCTAAGATTTGTAAATACATAGATATGTATATCGATCCAATAGTTTTCTCATTTTATCCATTCATATGTTTGTATATGTTACATCTTATTCCTTTTTAACATTTCGTTTTTGTATATGTGCTCCTAGTACTCCCCTTTTGGAACTCTCTGAATGTATTCACACAACGGTCATCAAAGACATGTGCGCTGATTGTGGTGCAGATTTGCGCCAAAATGAAAATGTAAGTATAAATTATTAACTTTTAAATATACATAATTACATACATATGTATAAATGTGTGCATGTTCGAAAATTTATTTTGTACGGGCGAGAGAAAGTAAATGCAAAACAATTAACTACTCAAAAGAAAGCATACCGCAAGAGCATAAAAAGAAAAAAAGAGGAATTTTTGTAATGTTAACTTAACAGATTTTTTTTTTACATTTTTATAATAAAAATATTTGGTTCTTTTTTCTAAAATAATTTATTGAATCTTCAAAATGTAACTAAAATAACAAAAAACCATCAAATTTTAAATCTATTTGTTAGTATTTATCATAATTTTAGCTCTTTAAAAAGAACATAAGACTTTAGATCGTTGACCTCTCGTTTATTACATTAATAATAATATTTAATAAATATACGGATGAAAAGAGGCTTGAAAGCTTAATTTCAAGGCAAAATTTAATAAATTATTATTTAATTAATTGGTTGCGTTTCTAATTATCAGTAGGAATACTTTGAATTTTTTTATTTGTTTTGTAAAATTATACATTTAAATTCCTTTTAAATTAATTTAACATTAAAAAAATAAAGTTATCTTCCTTTTGGTAATTGATTATATTTTTTTAAGCCTTTATAAAAAACTGATCTCTGCATTGAACTGCTAACCTTATACGGTTGAACCACTCCTACAAACGTTAGTTGTTCACACAGATATTGTAGAGCTCTCCCTATTTTTTTTTTATTTTTCCTAAAGTTTGATATAAGATTATTTACTTAAATGCACTATCATTTGTTATTATTTCACTTTATTTGAAAGAGTCATATAATTTTTTTACCTAAATAAAATATTAAAACACTTATCTCAAACCACTTTGTTATTGTATATTTAGGGTAACACATCAGAGGCATCAGTACCTATGGTCCATTCTATACCCGATCTAAAAGTCACTCAAAAATTAGCACAAAAGCTTGGTCACGATGATACGCGTCGTTTGTTACAAGATCGTAAATTGGTTTTATTGGTTGATTTGGATCAAACTGTTATACACACTACCAACGATAATGTACCCAATAACATAAAAGGAATTTATCATTTTCAATTATACGGTCCTACATCGCCGTGGTATCACACACGTTTAAGACCAGGTACTCGAGAATTTTTGGAACGTATGTCTCAGTACTATGAATTGCATATTTGTACATTTGGTGCCCGCAATTATGCTCATATGATTGCGCAACTTCTCGATCCAGAGGAAAAATTTTTTTCGCATCGCATTTTATCGAGAGATGAGTGTTTCAATGCTACCAGTAAAACAGATAATTTAAAGTATGTCGAAATTAAAAAAAAATATTTAATTCAAACTAAAAAAAAAAAAATCTTTTAGAGCCCTTTTCCCCAATGGCGACTCAATGGTGTGTATCATTGATGATCGTGAGGATGTTTGGAATATGGCATCAAATTTAATTCAGGTGAAACCATATCACTTTTTCCAACATACAGGCGATATAAATGCTCCACCAAGTTGCTCAAAACATGAGTTGGATGGCGAAGGTGTTGACTTTAAAGGTAATATTTTTAAATATTGTTCGGCTTAAAATTATTTATTGCTTTCATACATATTTTATATTTGAAAAGATTTGGAAAATTTAAACGCTGCTGATAAGGAAAAAGCTTCCCAAGAAAACGAGAGTGAAAAGGTAGAGCAAAAAGCTAATAAAACTGAACAAGAAGAAAAGGTGCCCAAAGGTATTAAAGAAGATGATACAAGTGCTGCTGAAACAAAAGCGCCAGATGAAAAAATTCATATTGAAAATTTGTCTGAAGCAAGTAGGGAAGAAAATATAGCACAAAGTTTAACAGAAATTGATAACCTGGATGCTAGTAAAAAAGAACACAACAAAAAAGATGATAATGAGGAAGTAGTTACAGCCTCCGATAAAAAAGATAAAGTGGCCACTTCAAGCTTAAATATTCCGAAAATAAAAGTTTCGCACGATACTGAAAATAAAATTGAAATAGTCGATCCAGATGATTATTTGCTTTATTTAGAAGTCATTTTAAAAAATATACACCAGCGTTTCTATGCCATTTATGATGAGACCAAGGATATACCCGATTTAAAAATAATTGTTCCCAAAATACGCTCTGAAGTTTTACGTGGTTGTAATTTAGTTTTTTCTGGCCTTGTACCTACCAACATGAAATTACAACAATCCCGAGCTTATTTTATAGCCAAGAGTCTCGGTGCCGAGGTATCTCAAAATATCGTAGAAAACACCACTCATTTAGTGGCAGTTACGGCAGGTACTTTTAAAGTTAATGCAGCCAAAAAGAATCCTAATATAAAGATTATTAATGCGAATTGGTTGTGGAGTTGCGCCGAACGTTGGGAGCATGTAGACGAAAGACTTTTTCCGTTAGATCGTAAAATGAAAAGCAATAAACGACAACCACCAGCTCATTGCCACAGTCCAGAACATGTCATAAATTATAGTGAAAAATCTGAAATTTCATCATCTAGTATGGCTCAACAAAATGCCGCAGAATCTTCAAAATTTATCGACACTATAAATCCCTTGTTATCATTTTCCAACGCTGATTTAGCTGACATGAATAAGGAGTTTGATCAATTTTTTGATTCCGATACATCATCAGATGATGAAAATGTCGATATTGGTAAGTGTTTTTTTGTTTTTTTTCTAAAACAAACTCAGGGATAATGAAAATATATGTTTGTTTATTTAGAAAATCCTCCCGTAGACAAAATTTTAAGAAAACGTAAGCGCGAAGAAAACGAGGAAGAAAGAACGCGCAAGTTTTTTACTCGCTCCACAGATGTTCCGGTATTAAGCCCCACTGAGCCGGATCTTGAAGTGGATAAATCATCAAGTGACGATAATAAAGATGATGAAGAAGATGAAATGCCAAGTGAAAAGTTTCGTAGAGGTAAAATTTAAATAAAAACCCCAATAACAAAATATATTTAGTCAGGCTTAAGTTTTTTGTATTTGTTTTTGATTCTTATTTTATTAAAAAAGACAGATACGTAGAACTATGGTGACAGATCTTTGAGTTCTAGAAAACGCTTGTTTTTTTATTAAAATATTTTTATTTTTTAGGCGGTAATTTACCTTCTGATTTAGAAATGGGCTCCGATTCTAACAATGATAGTGATGGCAACAATCCTGATGAAGAAGATGATGGCGACTGGAATATGATGGGTGCTGCATTAGAAAGAGAATTTTTAGGACTGGAAGACTAAAAGCTATCACACTTACAAGCGCTTCCTGATGGCTTTAATAAAATCTCAATATTCAAAAAACAAAACAAAAAAACTTTTTTAAGTAAAAAATATTTTTTTTGTTATACATAAAAAATGTATAAATGAAAATTCAACTTATTTATTTATTTTAATTGTAAAATTAATATAAATATATTAGTATAGTTTGTACAAAACAATTACCGAAATGAACTACATTTGTATCATAAATAGTACATTCGCCTGGAGCTGCATAGTTACGGACAAAACTTCATGAATATCCAGGGGGGTTACTCTGTTTTTCGATTCGAAAGAAAAAAATCTTCGAAACAATGTATAAGCCATATCAATTCGAATGATTTTCTTTTCGAATCGAAATGCAGAGTAACCCCTCAGGGGGCAATCAATATCGATCGAAATTTCTATAGAATTTAAATGTAAATTTCGATCGATATCGAATGTTGTAATTTGCCCCCTGTTACTTTTTTTATTACATTAGAAAGTCTTAATCAAGGTACATTTATTTTACTAGGTAAAAGCGGTTCTACAACAAATACAACATTTGTAAAAACAACATGGCATTTTATTGTTGCTTTGTGAGTGGAAATGTCAAAAATAGAAACAGAAAATAAAAGAAAATTGGTCTAAAAACAAACGCTCTCTTTGTTCTACATATGCTTGTTGTTAGTGTTTTTTGAAATTCGTAAACAAAAGCAGGAAAATATAAACAACTTTTGACATGTCCAACTACAAACCAGCTGGGCGGACGACACTACCTAGTAAAATAAATGTACCTTGGTCTTAATAAACAAAGGACGGCGATAAAAAAAATTTCATGTAACCTGTTGTGTTGTTCGTTACTGCTCAGTACAAATTTATATTAATTTTATATTTATTTCACAAAAATAAAATAGATTAAAAAAGTTTAACTTTATTCTAATGCTTAAAAATAAACAAATTGTTTTAAATTTTAACAATAAGAAAATAATGAGAATAAAAAGAACTCATTATTTTATATATCAGGTTTTTTCACTTTCTTGACGCATTTGCTTAAAACGACTTATACGTTTTTTTGGTGTATGAGCATCAATGAATTTTACTTCAGGCAGGGGCTCAGGTTCCGTTAGAGGTTTTTCAACAACATCGTTCATTACCTTAAATAGTGTTTTTAAAAAACAAATTTCAAAATTATTAAAAGAATCTCACATTATTTCTCAAATTATTAAAATTTTAGAAAGACAGCTAAAAAATTGAAAAAAAAGCTTAATTAAAAATTTAATTTACCTTATAATAAGCACTAGAACATTCATTTTCTTCTTCCTTTTTGGATTTCTTATTTTTAATGTTCTTATCTCGCTGTGTATGGTTTTCTTTGTCAACAGCAGATTTATTTTTTAATATAGACTTTGCTTGAAGAGGATTTGAAAACTGAAACAAAAAAAAATAATTTTTATAAACCTTAAATATTAAAAATTTTACCTTCGATTTTGGGTCTGTGTAGGCTGTTTGCCTGTCGACTTCTTTCAACATTGGTACCTTAACTTCATCCTCGCCTTCATAGCTGTTAATAAACAGTGTCGAAGGTTCATTAACAGTTTCCAATGATTCCTTCCATTTTATGTATAAATCTGCTGGGTTTCCAGGCATAATGACTGACTCCTTGAAATTTGTGGGGCAACCTTCTTTCTCGGAATGCTTGAACTTAATATGTAACGTTTTAGTTTCACCCACAGAGGATTCTATGATTTGCTGTACCAAATCGAAATCTTTTTTACTTTGATTTTCTGCCACAAACTGTAAGTTTTTTTCAACTTTATCTTGTATTAAGTCAGTCTTATTTAAAGAATTTTCCACCTTATGCTTGTAGTTTTCTTTCTGATTATTTTCCAAATTATCTAGTTTAACAACATCACGCTGTACTTTTTCCACTGTAGAAGGTAACATTTCTGTCACCGCTTCATGTTTCTTAAACACTAAAGTTTGATCTTCTAAAGCAAAGGATATGCGGCGTTTTTGATTGGAATCATTGTTATTGCCATTTTCATTTATGTTTCGCTCTTGGTTTTGAACAAATCCATTATATTCAACTTCCTCATCTGTGTCTTTTTCATTTAATTCAGCTGCTCCTACCGTTTCTTCTGCCTCCTCTAAAAGCTCCTCCAAATGCTCTAAAACATTTAAAAGTCGTATTTTTTCATCTAATTCTTGCTGCGTACGCAAAGATAAACGCTGTATTTTTTGTCTAATAATTTCAATTTGATAGTCATAGAAACCAATTTGATCTTTAGCATCAAGAAAACGAGCTTGTTCTTTGATTAATGTCACCTCTTCGGGCAATGTTTCTTCTTCCAATTCTCCAACATCTTCGTGAAGTGTATTTACTATATTCATTATTTCCTGATTTGGTTGTGAATTATTATTTGTGTTTATCTCTGTAATTTTTTCTAAACTGTTTCTTTTAACTATTTTTGATGACTGAGTGCTCTGCTCGGTTGTCTTATTTTGATGTGCTAATCTCTTTTTCTCTTGAGGCATTTGCATTTCTCCTGACATAAGTTTACGTATAGTTTCATCATTTACCTCATCTAATTCAAGTTTATCGAGCTCTTGCTCTAATTCTTCCAATACCTCTGCTTCTTCTAGCATTTTGAATATTTCTTCGTCTGTTTTATGCTTGGAAGTATTTCCATCTTCAGAGTTTTCTTGCTGCTGCGCTTCTCTTTCTTCTCGCTCCTTAAGCTTAGCTTGCCTTACGCGAACTCTATGATTTTCTTTCCACAATTTTTCAGTTTCTAAATTAAATTCCTCAATAATTTCATGTTCTTCACCACTGGGCATAACACCTTCTACATAAGGTTTATTCAATTTGTTTCTAGAAAAACAAAACAATTAATTTTTTATAATTTAACAGATTTCATTACTTTACTTACTGCCATAAATCTGCTTCTGTTTCCAACTTTTTTAAATGTTCCTTGGCCATTTGAATACGTAGTTCGCAAATTTCCTTAGCTTTATATATGGTGCATTTGGAAAAATAACCTTGATAGTGGCCAACCAAGAGCTCATTCGTATGTATTAAATATCCTGGCATAAAGGCCTTTTTACCAATTGGCACCATCACGTCAACTTTTAGCCGTTTGCCAAACATTGTCATATTCTCAACTGCCGTCTCATTCTCTTTAAGGTACATTTGCCAACGTTGAAACTCCTCTTCATTTTTTTGTAGAGCCTATAAAGATTAACTAAGTTAAAAAAGCTATGTATAAGCCACAAAATGTAGTTACTAATGTACCTCTCTAAGAGCATCTTCACGTTTATTCATTTTAGTTACTTAAACAAATAAGAAATAAAAGGAAATATAAAAGCATACCGGTGAAGAAAAGACAACAAATTATCACATCCAGCTGATTTTGATGGTTGCTATCTCAGCGTTTTTTATTTTATAAAATCACTTTTTTACACTTAAATATGACATCATGATTTATGTATATAAATATATGTGATATATATGATTTAAAAAAAAATTCAAAAGTTTAATAGTAAATATTTTAATCAATAGTTTTTATTTTTTTCTATGCTTTTAAGCGTTGACATTAATATTTAAAACATGTATATGAATTTTAATTAAGGAACTTAGATTTACTCACTAATTTTAACTATAATTATGAAATAAATAAACTTATATGCTTTAATAATATAAAGTTCTATTTTAGTATTATTCTTATTTATGCTTTTGGAGCTCAGGGAGATTATTTTATTAGGAAATAAATAAATAAATAAAATACCAACCCTAGGTTTTACATCATCCCAAATTGACAAATCACAATTTCTATATTAGGAAAAAAACGTGTATAGCTAATTTCAAGGAATATTTTTTTTATAAAACTAAAATTATTTTACTTAATATAAAAAAAAAAACTAAAAAAAATCGACAAACAAAAGTTTTGCGAATTAATTTTGCCAGGTGGCATCGTTGCGGCAGCTGACAATTTTTTGCTTAATTTTGTAATCTGTAGAATAGCTGTCAAAAGTAAATCGTTTTATATTACAAATTTCTTTTTTTATTATTCTATAAAAAAGAGTTGTAAGAAGAATTTAAAATCAACTTAAAAAACGAATCTTAATAAAAACATTATTAAAAAGAGTAAGAAATAAGTTCAGTAATGAAATGTGTTCTAAAGTTTAACAAACACTTAAGTGCCTTTTTTCTTTTTTTGTTGTAGCGGCTTTCCCACCTTATATGAATTCACCTTGGGCAGCTGTATATAAAAAAAGACAGTTTTCCATACCTGAAATAAATACTGCAGGGTCTTCCACTTGTTTTTAGTCTGTTTTTCGCAAATTCCTCAGAAACGTATTCATTTGTCGATATGGCCGGACAATATCCTGGTGGTTATAATAATCCTTTAGCAGGACATCGTGGCCAATTTAATCCACAACAACAGCAAATAATGAACCAAATGCAGATGGGTACAACCAGTGCTCCAGGTATGATGACCGGTGCTGTTAGCGGTTCTGGAGGAGGAATGATGTCTATGGGAGGTGGTACTTACGGACAAAGTGGTATGATGACTCAGCAAGGTAATCCAATGCAACAGGGAATACAAGGCATGGGAGGTTCAGTGGGTGCTGGTAATATGGGACCTAGTGTAATGAACCCTGTAGGAATGCAATCTCCATCACATGTTCAGCAACAACTTATGCAGCAGCAACAGATGCAACAACAGCAAATGGGCTCTATGGGGCCACAAATGGGTATAGGGATGGGTGGACATGTTGGTATGAGTGGAGGAGCCGCCAGTGGTGGTACTTCTCAAGTGGGTAACATAATGGTACAGCAGCAGCAAATGGCACCACAAATGCAACAGAATGTAAATATGCAACAAACTCATCAAATGCAATCAGGACCAAGTGGCCCAAACATGGGAGTTATTTTGGGTCAACAACAGCAGCAGCAGTCTATACACCAACAGCCTCAACAAAGTCCTGCTGTTCAACAGCAGCAAACCATGCAACAGTCCCAACAAATGTCCGCAGGCCAACAGCCACAACAGTCATCAAATAATGTATTATCAATATCTCAACAACCTCATAAAGAAATAAACATTGTTACTCTATCCAGAGTTGGCCAAGAAACTGTACAAGATATAACGTCCAGATTTCAGGAGATTTTTACAGCACTTAAAGTTATACAACCTACAGCTAGTCGGGATAATGGTACTGTCAAAAAGGTTCAAGAACATTTTAGAACTATTCGTTTACTTTTTAAGCGTATGCGTTTAATTTATGAACGTTGCAGTGATGGTTATCCACAGGGTGAGTTTTTTTGCTTCTTTTTTTTCTTAAATTAGGTAGATAAAATACGTATTTTAATATCTATTATTTTCAAAGGTATGGAGTATACCCATGTTGAAAGCTTGATACCCTATAAGGATGAAAATGAACACCGAAACTTAGAAGGAACACAGTGCGAAGAATATCGTAAAGCTCTGCAGGAAAATCAAGAACTTATCGATACGGTTAAATTAAAAAACCGCCAGCTGAGAGAAATTATTGATCGCACTCGTATTATCGTTTGGGAAATAAATACTATGCTAAGCATGAGAAGATCTTAAAACATAAGTTTAAATTAAAAAAAAAAAAACTGTAGAAGAATAATTATAATATGACTGAATATAAACATACGATTTAAGGTCAAGCTTTATTTTATAAAGCTTGTACAAAGCAATAAAATGTTTTTGAGAACAGCAAAAATCATTTTTCTAAAGCTTGTTACAGTACAAATAGTTAAGCATTGGGTAAGGACTTTAAGGACAACTTTAATTTTTTTCACTTGTTTTTGTAGCGGTTTTTCAATTGTAAATTTACAGTCTCAAGCCATATACATACTTAAAAAATACGTTAATATCGGGATGAACTTTATTTCAATTTTTTGTACCTTCTTTTATAGAACTATACCCACTGTAGAAATTTTATCTGCCTGCCTATAATTCAATCAAGGTCATACGGCCTTCTAGACTTTTATTAAAGGCACAAAAATCAAAAAAATATAAATTCTGTTGTAAATACATAGTTTGTGTCCAGATTATCTTTTAAAGAAAATTCTATTGATTGATACTTAAAAAATAGAAAAGCCAAAATAAAACCAATTTTTTAAAAAGTTTCTGATTGATTTATAAAAAAAACAACTTTTTATTTTATTTAAATTTATTCGAAAATGAGTTTTAATTAAAACCATATGATATTTAATTATGTACATTCTTCACAACACATTTTTTTTATATTTAATTAAACTTTAAATTGGGAGAAGCATTAACGCATTAAAAAAATTTGTGCAGAAACATAGTTTTAGTTATAAGAAAAAAAAAGTCGAAATTAAATAATTCATTTGAATGTCAAACACTAAGAAGTTTAGTCTAAGCAAAACGACAATTTAAGGATACTCCACTTGTGCGCGGTATTATTTTACAATTTACTCCGGCACCATCAGAACTGACAACTTCGCCACCAGGGCATTTATAAAGTAAAGGTTTTTTCTATACGATTGAAATTAAAACAAAAAATGCATTCATTATTCTTTTATAAACAAAAAATTTCAATTACCTGTATTTCATGAATATCCTTTTGGATTTTCATATCGTACACCGGTTTATGTACTACAGAATTCTGCAAGCCACTTTGTATGTATTCCATTAACCGCGAAGCAAATATGGGCATCATCTCACTCGAAACATTTCCTTGAAATCCAAGTAAATGTTTTAGACTCTCGTTATTGCTGCCTGCAGGCAAAGAAACGTTTTGAGCACCCATAGAATTTAAATTCATAACAGCTTCGGCCTGTGGTGTCAAGTTGCCAACTGGTAGAGTTTGTAAATTATTATTATTAAGTCGTCCCCCCTGTACCTCATGATGAGGCACATGAAAACTAGAATTTAATGGTGGGCTAGATACTAAATTTATACAGTTGCTGGGAGTTTCTATGATCATATTTTGAGCCTTTGTATGATTACTTCCAGAGGGACCTAGGTTGTTATTAATATAATTGTTTCTTGCAACAGAAAAACGAAAGTTTTTACTAAAAAAATTTTAAAAATAAATAGAATAAGAAAGTTTTACATAATATGAAATAAGCTTATAAAAATACCAGTACCTTTCACAATCAAATTTCCGGTTTCTTTGTACACGCCCATTGCTAACTCCAGCCATGCCAGGAAACGTGTTATTATTGACGTTATCTCTCACATTATCAAAACCCCGTTGAAAATTATTAAACCCACGATTTGCTCGGTTTCCACCATTGCGTCTTCCCTTATTATGTGTCCAGTTTTTATTGTTCACCTGAACATCTAACGGCAGTAAAGTTGGTATGCCACGTGGCCTGTTTGAAACATTATTGGGAGCCATAAGGCGATATTGTACTGAATTGAATTTTGGATTAGAAACTTTATTACTATTGTTAAGTTTTTCTCGTAGATCATTTCGGTGGTCAGTGCAATCTAAATATGAAGTTGACGAGTCGGGTCCTTTCCAAATATTGTCAATTTCCTTAATATTTTTTTCACCTTCTAATTCTTCTTCTTTTGGTGATGGCAACATAATCTCATCTTCATCATCTTCGTCCTCATCGTCAATATTGCCTTTGCGACGACCAAATTTAGCATCCTTGCTTCTGTTATTAATCGTGTTTTTTTCATGACTGGTATTCTTAATAACGGCATTATTAGTTGCTGATTTTTTAGATATTGCAATATAGTCATCTGCAATTGGACTTTTTAAGGAAACACTTTCAAACATTTTTTTAATAAAAGATAAACACTTACCTAAGGACAAGTCCATGATTTCATCAATTTTAAAAGCCATCCCAGAAAGGACTTTGTCACTCTTTCTTAAAAAAAAAACAAGCGCAGCAAAAAAGTTTTAGCACAAAAAAAGTTTTTTTTTTTAAATATACCGTTTACTATATTAGGGTGGCCAATGTTGATTTAACTTATTTTAGAATTCAGAGCGAATCAAATGATCACGATGGCAAATTCATTAATTTTCGCCGAAACCCTAACACAGAGTCTACAACTGCGATTAACTCTGATATAAGATGAGAGAAAAAGTCGGCAGAGCATTTCTCTATCTTAATCTTAATATCGTACAGTGGAACACGTATTTTTCTTAATCTTATAAGAATTTATAAGTCACTGTTAGCCGCGTAGAAAACACCTGCTTGCAACTAATTGAAAATATTCTTATATATACATGTGCATTAGTATTTTGTGACAAGAAATAATTTATTTGTAATATGTAAATGAAATTACTAACAGTTTGTTTAAAAACTAATTAATTTAAATAATTTGTGCATCAGATTTGTAACGGCGGCATTTTTTTACAAATACATAGTTGTTTTTTATATTTGACAGTTCATCTCATAAGATTGTTCCTATGGGATATCTCATAACAACGCTCTCATAGGAATTCTTAAAAGATTGTAATAACACTAATTTTAAGTCTACACGTAACAGAATTCTCTTAGCGATGGATTTGATGTGGCAACATAGTCAAATCCATTAGTTTTTGCTGGTAATCTGTTACGGACCGGTTGGACTGGCGAGGTTTCGGCCTAGCTCTTTATTTTTCTCTTCTCAGGCGGTTCCAACCCTTCTCACCAGCCGCGTATCCGAACACTTAAAATTGAACAAAAACACAAAACTGACGGAACTACACACGCAGTATACCACACAAAGAATTTTGAGACAGATGGTCGTCTCATTTGCCCTCCCAACCATGTCGTAGATGCTTCCATTGAAATCCTGTTCTACGACCCACTAAACACTGGATCACTTCTTCACTTACCACTCCATCATTGCCTGTACCTTGTTTAATTTAACCAACAAAATCTTTCTTTTTTAATCTACATTTTAACATTTATTTTATATAATGTAAATGTATAAAGATAAGCATAAAAAAAAATAAATATATAACAAGTATTAAATATTCACAACAAAATTAATTTATAAATTAAAAATTTAACAATAAAAAAAATCAGAATTATTTTCCTTAAAGAGATATCTAGCCGTTGACTTTATAATATTTAACTATTTTCAGATTCATAATAAAACCTATATCTCTGACTTTATTTTAATACATTTTTTAAATTAGGGCTTAAGCTAATATTCTATTCTTGAATAAATTGCTGTTTATTTTATCCACTACGCCTTAAAGAGCTCCCTGAGGTCATACTAATGTCTGTCACTGTACAGACTCTTCCTAACGAAAAATCCACTTAAGCTCTATCGACACAATACAATAA
Organism: Cistogaster globosa; assembly: GCA_937654795.1. Lineage (NCBI taxonomy): Eukaryota > Metazoa > Arthropoda > Insecta > Diptera > Tachinidae > Cistogaster > Cistogaster globosa. The sequence goes on along the minus strand of OW569407.1, from coordinate 86,511,272 downwards.
ATCAGAATTAAAGTTTTATTATGACCTTTGACTTGTCTAATAGATAATTTCTTTTACTAATATTTAAAATTAGAACACACACATACTAAACAATAACGTTTTTCTTACAAATTTCCACAAATCACAACTACTTTTTTTAAATACATTTTTTCATTATTATAAAATTTTTTTATCATGTAGATTTTTTTTTTTTTTTTTTGAAATATCAATCTGCGCCTTTTTTCAGTTTCATCCTGAATTTTTTTTAACGTTTTATTTCCAGAGCGAACGCCCTTTTCTTTTGTCTAAAGCAACATATTTTTCTTTTCCTCTTACATTTATGTTATCATTTGCGCTCTTTATCTTCATAATATATAGAAATTGAAGTTTATAACTTACCTGGCTATTTTCCTTCGGGCTAGTTGAGACACCACCATGCGTTTAACTCCCTAGAAAATAGCCAGCTGAAAAAAACACATATTTAAAAACACGCTGTATTTACACACATAATTATTTCCTTACGTTTTTTTTTCTTTTTTTATTTATTAAAACTAAAAAAAAATTCTATTTTTTTGTTGCACGCACAGTTCTTATACTAAATTTTTATGTTCTGTGCTCCTTTTTTCTTGTGAATTCTGCGATTTTACTTTAGCAACTGACCTCAACGTTCTTTCTTCGATTTCTTGCCTGCCTTCTCACCTTCTTAGCGGTTTCCAATATTATTTCCAATAATGTTATTTTCCCGCCAAAAGCCATCTTTTTTTTACATTATTTCATTCGTTATTTCAATAATTTTATCAAATTTATATCGTTTTTAAATTCTTAAATTTACTGAATGAAGCTACAACTCTGTAACCGTTTTACTATACTTGTGCTGCCAAATTTGCCTTAAATCTTTTGCAATAATCAAAACAGAATGACATGCACTAACACACAAACACAAACATTTGACAGAATTCTTTGTGCAAACACATGTAAGTAGCAATTAGTTTTTTGTATGTTTTGCTTTAATTCTTTATATTTATTCGCAGGTTATTGCATCGGTACCACATGAAGATAAACACAATTAAAACTATTTTATCTTTATAGACGTATGTCTTACTACATCAATAGAATAAACAAACGACAAAAATACAAAAGAACACAATTTACTATCTAACATATTTGAAACAAAAAGGATAGAACATAAATACATACATTTAATTACAATACATGGTCAACTATATAAACAAAACTATAATAAGCATTAGTACAAAAAACATCAAATCCAAATAAAACGAGCCAAGCAAACACAGAAAATATGCCTGGATGACAGTGGTTCTTATTTAAAAATTGTGACCCACCCGCAACAAAACTCCGGTTTCTCTGGTGATAGCCAGAGGGAACGGTGTGCGGGGGAAGACTGTCGTTAGAAGCACAACGTGGGGAACTCCCATGACCCTAGAAAGAGTCTCACAACTTTGACAAAGAGTTAGCCGGGCAATAAAAGTTCGTATATCATATCTGAAACTGTATTTGTTTTTTTTTTTTCAGGAAACTACGTATGTGACTACTCCCACAGTCAAGATGTAAGCGGATTTATTCTCATAGCAATACTGGAATAAAAGCTCTCTTCCAATTATTTTTATGGTACGAAAAAATAATGTAGAGGCAACCCTTAACTAATTTTATTACGTAAAAAAAATATTTCTTGTTACCAGTCGATTAACTGGTAGGACACTATCGTGTGTTCATATTACATCAAAATCGAAGGCCTGCAACATCTCAACATTGAGGCAAACAAAATTTAAATTACAACGAAGTTAAAGACTTATATATCAATTAACTATAATTCTTCATATAATTGGGTCACGTTTCTAATTTATTTTCATACCTATAGTCCAGTATTGGCTATGGATCTCTAAAATCATTTCATATTAAAGGATTTAGAAATTGCTGTCTCCAAAAGCTCTCAGTGCACTTACATTTACGGGAAGTATTTTACATAATAGTCTGTAAATGAATATTTACTTTGTGTTTTTTTTTTCAGGTGTCTGCTGTTTTACAGATATACGGTTTTACAGGTATACGGGACGAGCACAACACAGGGACTTAATCTATATTGCACTTCACCTATACAAACAATCTGCAGTATATCACAACCTTACTATTTACATCACAGACATACTTCACATATTACCTTATCACTAGTATTGCACTCCCCTATTACTATTATTGCACTAACCGATTAAATACAAGTAAATTGTTAAATTAATTCTAAAATCACAGATTATTTCAATTGCATGCGACAAATTCTAACGATTATAAAGAATGGCAACATAATGTAACATTCATTGTAATTCGTGGTTACATTTTTTTGGAAATTTTGTAAGCATCAAAAAAAAAGAAAAGGCAAGAGATCGAAGTTGGAAGTTTTACTTCTCTTTTATCAAAGAAAACAAATAATATTTATTCTTATAGTTTCTGTTATTAAAATAATTGTGTGTGCAGAGACGGCGAGCTACCGATAATTCAAAATAAAAGAAAAACCTTTTTTTTTTTTTATTTACACATTGCAAATGAACGATTAAAGGATTAACATTTATTACATAAACAATTAGTACGACAGAAACTTATAGATTTGTAGGTCAAACTGAGTGAAATAAATAGAAAAACAAATAGTGATAATATGTACATGTCAATTAAAAGAAATGTAATACACAGAACGGTTTAATATAAAAAAAATTAAGTTGATAATATAAAAATAATTAAAAAGAATAAAAACATTTACTAAACAACGTAGACAACTTAATGATAAAAAAATATAAAAACATAAAAATAAATCAAAACAATAAATATAAAAATACATAAATAAATAATAATAAATGATTCAATAAATAATTAATAAATAGTTATAAATGATGTATAATTAAATAATAAACGCAAAATAAATAAAAAAAATTACATAGTATTAAAGCTAAACGGTCATGCACATGTACAAAAAAAATAATATTATTTAAAATAAACTAAATAAATAAGACAAAAAAAAATAATTTCAAGTTTAAATTTATTAAATAAAAAGTCAATAATAAAAAATATAATGAAGCAAAGAAAAAACAAGTATTTAAAATAAATAATCAAATATATAAATAAACAAATAGATAATCAAATAAATATGTATACATAAACTTAGAAATTTTGAAATAATAAAACAGTCATGCACAAAAATATAAATAAAAAAATACATAAAATATAAATGAAAATATAAACAAATAAATAAATAATTAACATAATAATCATCAATTTAAATGATCAGCAATTTAAATAAATTAAAAATTTAATAACTACAACAAATAATAAAATAGTGAAAACAAATTAAGTAATATCAAAAAAATTAATAATCTAATTAATAATCATGCGAACAAAACAAACTGAACAAACAATCATTCAACGAATTTGGTCAAGGCAATGACGAACGGATGTGAAGTGATCCAGCTAAAAGAAAAATTCTAATTCTTTGTGTAGTATAAAAACAAAACTATATCAAAATTTAACGTAATCACTTTCAGAACTGAACATATATAACGCTGATACAACACACTTCGCGATACACATGATCCGACAGGCTATCAGACATTATATAACATTCAACACTGTCAATGACTCAAAAAAAAAAATTGAACTCTAAAAAAAATCAAAAAGGAAACGAACACAATACATTTGGGGACGCATTGGAGTCACTCTCAAGCTACTGATATTCGTTTCAACACTGCTACTTCTTCGCCTTACTTCACATCCAGGAGTTCCATCCATATACAACACTCCATTTCGTCCTAGAGCGGCTACATGGACCAACTCCTGCAATGTGGTTAGGGCTGCGATTGGGCTATAAAAAACTTAGTTGGCTATTACTACATGCTTTGATGTTCTCACATGCAAAAATTATTGTAACTCAAGATAACTTTTAATTAAATTAATAATTATCTTGAGCTACTACATTTGTTTGGGCGCCATATTGTTACGGACCGGTTGGACTGGCGAGGTTTCGGCCTAGCTCTTTATTTTTCTCTTCTCAGGCGGTTCCAACCCTTCTCACCAGCCGCGTATCCGAACACTTAAAATTGAACAAAAACACAAAACTGACGGAACTACACACGCAGTATACCACACAAAGAATTTTGAGACAGATGGTCGTCTCATTTGCCCTCCCAACCATGTCGTAGATGCTTCCATTGAAATCCTGTTCTACGACCCACTAAACACTGGATCACTTCTTCACTTACCACTCCATCATTGCCTGTACCTTGTTTAATTTAACCAACAAAATCTTTCTTTTTTAATCTACATTTTAACATTTATTTTATATAATGTAAATGTATAAAGATAAGCATAAAAAAAAATAAATATATAACAAGTATTAAATATTCACAACAAAATTAATTTATAAATTAAAAATTTAACAATAAAAAAAATCAGAATTATTTTCCTTAAAGAGATATCTAGCCGTTGACTTTATAATATTTAACTATTTTCAGATTCATAATAAAACCTATATCTCTGACTTTATTTTAATACATTTTTTAAATTAGGGCTTAAGCTAATATTCTATTCTTGAATAAATTGCTGTTTATTTTATCCACTACGCCTTAAAGAGCTCCCTGAGGTCATACTAATGTCTGTCACTGTACAGACTCTTCCCAACGAAAAATCCACTTAAGCTCTATCGACACAATACAATAAATCAGAATTAAAGTTTTATTATGACCTTTGACTTGTCTAATAGATAATTTCTTTTACTAATATTTAAAATTAGAACACACACATACTAAACAATAACGTTTTTCTTACAAATTTCCACAAATCACAACTACTTTTTTTAAATACATTTTTTCATTATTATAAAATTTTTTTATCATGTAGATTTTTTTTTTTTTTTTTTGAAATATCAATCTGCGCCTTTTTTCAGTTTCATCCTGAATTTTTTTTAACGTTTTATTTCCAGAGCGAACGCCCTTTTCTTTTGTCTAAAGCAACATATTTTTCTTTTCCTCTTACATTTATGTTATCATTTGCGCTCTTTATCTTCATAATATATAGAAATTGAAGTTTATAACTTACCTGGCTATTTTCCTTCGGGCTAGTTGAGACACCACCATGCGTTTAACTCCCTAGAAAATAGCCAGCTGAAAAAAACACATATATAAAAACACGCTGTATTTACACACATAATTATTTCCTTACGTTTTTTTTTCTTTTTTTATTTATTAAAACTAAAAAAAAATTCTATTTTTTTGTTGCACGCACAGTTCTTATACTAAATTTTTATGTTCTGTGCTCCTTTTTTCTTGTGAATTCTGCGATTTTACTTTAGCAACTGACCTCAACGTTCTTTCTTCGATTTCTTGCCTGCCTTCTCACCTTCTTAGCGGTTTCCAATATTATTTCCAATAATGTTATTTTCCCGCCAAAAGCCATCTTTTTTTTACATTATTTCATTCGTTATTTCAATAATTTTATCAAATTTATATCGTTTTTAAATTCTTAAATTTACTGAATGAAGCTACAACTCTGTAACCGTTTTACTATACTTGTGCTGCCAAATTTGCCTTAAATCTTTTGCAATAATCAAAACAGAATGACATGCACTAACACACAAACACAAACATTTGACAGAATTCTCTGTGCAAACACATGTAAGTAGCAATTAGTTTTTTGTATGTTTTGCTTTAATTCTTTATATTTATTCGCAGGTTATTGCATCGGTACCACATGAAGATAAACACAATTAAAACTATTTTATCTTTATAGACGTATGTCTTACTACATCAATAGAATAAACAAACGACAAAAATACAAAAGAACACAATTTACTATCTAACATATTTGAAACAAAAAGGATAGAACATAAATACATACATTTAATTACAATACATGGTCAACTATATAAACAAAACTATAATAAGCATTAGTACAAAAAACATCAAATCCAAATAAAACGAGCCAAGCAAACACAGAAAATATGCCTGGATGACAGTGGTTCTTATTTAAAAATTGTGACCCATCCGCAACAAATCATTACTGACAAACTCGATATATAAAATTTATACACAAATTTTTTATATATGGAGAGTAACAGTATTGATTAAGGGCGATTTTCATGTTTGTGAAATTATGTCTAATGTAAACAAAGCATGGCATGCGTTTTAACAACCATGTTAAAACATAAACAAAAAAGTACCATGATAGGCTTAGGCTTGACGTTAATGTGTTGTTATACGCTGCCTGCAACAGTTCAGCACAGATTCCTCAGAGACTCACGGGACGTGTGATCTCAACCCTTGTTAAAGCCTAGGACAAGCAGCAATTATTCAAAACAAAATAATAATAATGAAAAAATGACAACCTTACTGCAAGTGAATGACCCCACAAACCCGGATATACACACACTTACCTTATTAACATATTCCCCAATGCATATTAAGTATTGTTAGTAGATCAGATGATATTTTTTGTTTACGTTTTTAGGTGTCAAATTTTGTCTACACTTTTTATTTTCCTAGGATTTTTTTTTTTTTTTTGAAATATCATGTGTCGTGAAAATATATTTAAAACTTCCATAAAACAAAAATGTGTGTAAAAATTTATAATGAAGCTTGATCTTATCCCTTTACTGATCCTTATCCGCGAAATGACATCCACAACGGCTTCTTTACGTATTTTTTTTAATCGCATGTAAGTTCTGTAAAATAAATAAAAATAATAATAATATTCGATTTTTTTTTCTAAAGCGCACATTGGGACAAAAAACCGAATTATGACGGCAAAAATGGAATTTTGTATTTCGTTAAATGTAACCACTATTCCCCTTATAATCAAAATTTTAACGGTTTATATTTTTTCCTTTTAAAAGCATATAAACATTTCGTTTTATTAATATAAAAACCTAAACTAACATTTATATTGTATAAAAAATATTTTTTTATACAATATTCAAACAAATTTTCAAGTTAATAGATAAAACAAAATAAAAAGGGACAAACTCGGCTTTTACTTATTTTTAAACCGAATACTTAAAAATTTTTTCAAACAATGTTAATTATTTTTATTTCTTCGGAAAAAAAATTTTAGGGTAAGAATTTGAATAAATTTCTCTGAAAACTTTTTTAGCACTGCTTTCCCTGCCTGAAGGAGCTCCCTAAGGTCGAATTGACTGCTATTCATCAGCTTAACAAAAAAACACCCTAAAACTACAAGTCTTTTGGTAAATTTCACAATATTGATAATAATAATAATAATAAATACGAATAATTCATAACTTAGCTTTTCTTTTCAGCAAGCCCTTTAATAGATCCGTACAACACCATACAAGATAGATTCTCCCCGAGAAAATCTTCCGGATAGTTCTGGAACTCAGTGTTGACCACACATATAATGTTTAGAAAAATATCTGGTTTCTGTTGAATTTTCTTTCTTCTCAATAAAAAAAGGTTCTGGTGGTTTAGGCCTTGATGAGTTTTTTTTCGTTTTTAAGGTGATTAAGTTTTACACACGTAACATTTTTTTTAAACCATGCACAACTTTTAATTGTCTGTAAATTATCTCAGTTTATGTATTTCAATTTTCATATTTTCTTTGAATGTGCTTGAAATATAAATACCATACTCACATTGCAGAGTGACATTAAGCATGCCAAAATTCTTTTTCTTGAACAAATTTATTACTCGTTACACTACGTCTTGACGAGCCATTGATTTGTTTGCTCATGAAAAAAACGTCGGTAGAATAGGAAACAAAAATTTTTTCATGTTTTTCTTTGTAGAGAAAAGTTGGCGTGGTTATTGTTTTTTCACTGTTTTTAATATATTTTTATGTATTTTTTTGTTAAATCATATACAATTACATAAGAATAGAAAAATGTTCAGTCTTTTTGGCTTAAATATTGCCTCAATTTAATTTTTTTTTTTTAATTTTTAATATGAAAGTGACATTTGATGGCAGACATCGTTGTTTAAACAAATGTTCTAACACAAGCCATTTTAATGTACGCACATGAAATTGAGGATTTTCACACTAGACTAATTGTGCTGGCATAAAATCGCAGTTTGTAGGATTTTTCGATGAAGAGAGTGGTTTTTGGCTGGCACAATTTTTAACCAGTTTTAACCCCGAAGAAGCAGAACAAAACTAACACATACACACTTATGAAAATACAGGTTCTGGGTTTTTTTTCGCAGAGCGATTTTTAGTGTTTAGTTGTCTATCGACGCGTAAAGATGAATACATGAATGATGAATTTTATTATGATTGAATTCAATTTTCTCATAATATTTTATCAAGGGAAATTAAGTTTGGAGTTAATTTGAGTTGATAAAAATCATGTATCTTACAAGGAAAAAACTGAAAACGAACTTTTTGTCAAGCACACACAAAGCTGTGTATACGTGCACAATTTTATGCCATCATAATTAGTCTAGTGTAAATACGAAAGAACAAAAGTTGTGCGGATTAAAAATTAGTCTAGTATGAAAACCCTCAATGGTTGAGGTGTTAAGCTAGATTCACCCGTTATATGTAGTTTGACGTGTTTCTCTCTCTCTCTCTCTCTCAAAAAGAAACACGTCAAACTACATTAAAAAAAATGTTATTGGGTTAATCCAGCTTTAATGTTTGTCAACACATTTCAATGTTAAGTTTGTAAAATTATATCAAGTAGAGGACTAGTAAGGCAAGACTTGGCAGCACATCCTGATAACAACTCTGAAATGCAACGTGTTGTGCTTCCGTTTTGCAGCCTACCTCATTCGTGTTACAACAATATCCAAGTTGTGTCCGCGATTTTTAATAGTAAGTATCCTAGTAAAAGCAAAGTAATCTGAGCATTGTTTTAATATTTTAGAAAGTAAAATTGTATTTCTAAATGTGTCATATTTAACCACGTCAATATTAAAATGTAAATTCAAAGTAAGTTAAACTTTTTGTATATACATATTTGATATTCTAGACCTTTGGCGAAATTTTTTACTTTTATTAAAGTTTTGAATTTAGTAAAAGACAAACGGTTCGCCAGATAAACTGCCTTAAATTAAATTTTTTAACATTATTTAATTGTAGAAAATGTTATAAATATTTAAAGCTACACTTAAATCTAATTATTTTATTACTTTGTGGTAATGATATGCAGTGGTATATAACTATGACTTGAGGTTTTTTACTTAAGATCGTAGAACTCTCTTTGCTGCTAAAATAAGGTCGCGTTATATATCGCCATATGGCTGCTAGTTAATTTTAAATAAATCTAAGGGCTATGTGGTCTAGAGACTTTCGCAACATGTGAAAATGAATCGGAGAAAATATATAAGAAATTTACATATAATAAAGGCAAAGGTCCTATAAATAGAAATTCTATTAATCTTTACAGATTTTTCATACGTAATACTAAAGTGATGATATATTTATGAGGGAACAATTTTACGATTGTTCTCAGCTTGACGTTAAGGATGCATCGAATAAAAAGGTAATTGAAAGTATTATTGTATGCAAATAAATAAACCTTTTTCTGATAAAGGCAACTGATGAAATAGTATTCTGACATCTCTCATGAAAATTTTTTTGATTTAAAAAAAACTCTAAACTGATATTTTACAAGAAATACATATGTTTTTTTATAATAAAAATACTCTAATTTTATATAATTTGTTGTCTATTGCAGTTGTCATTAATAAAATTCTGAAGAGCTACTAATCTTCCAGAGAGTAAACTTATTTGAATGCAGGTAATTTTTAGTAAATTATTAAAGTGTATATCGTAATCTTAATATAGAAGGGCCCTAACTAACGTGTACCCTTCTTTGCAGGAACAGGAAAAAAGTTTTTGAAAATGTACATTTTTTTGTAGTTTTTTATTAACGCATTGCGTTATTAAATTCTCTAGGCAATTTAATACATTTACAGCTTTTTTAATCTTAGTGGTGCATCAGAGAATCATTCATGGAAATGTGTATAAAACTTGAAATAAAAAAAAAAAAAAAAAAGAGTTAGGGCCTTTCTATATTAAGGTATCGTGATATATATATATATTACCCATGTTTTAAATAAAGTCGTGAATTTTGAGTCGCTACTTAGCAGAATTTTTAACTGTTTTGTAGTGCTAAAAAAAATTCGCAGATCAAATAAGTTTCGCCCAAGCAATACCCAAATTTCAATTGTATAAATTTGCGGAGCATATTATTTGCGAAACGTATAAATAATAGTTAAAATTTATTTGAAAAATAAATTAAAAAAAAATACTCTTCCTAACTAACAATTTATATGGTTTTTGTTGTAGATTCGCAATAATTCGGTGGGTTTTAACTGTTGGCCGCATTTTGATTTGTAGATCATATTTAAAAGGTAAATAGAGATACTAATGTTTAAAATTTAAATACAGAAAGATTTTCAATGATGATTACATAAACCATTCACAGACACCATTAACAAGATTTAAGCGCGGACAAACGATTTCAATATTTTTTTGAGATTAGTGAGTCTTGTTTAAATCAGTTATGGATAATGGTTAGATATTGGCACTGAGCTAAACAAAAAAAATTTTTTTAAGAAAATTTATTTTGAATTAATAAATTTTTTATTTTTTTCTTGCAGATAATTTGCTAAAACCTCGAGCAAACTTTATTCTATATAAAACAGCACTCAGATATTTGAAGTTGCCAAGTACGACTGTTAATATAAATAAATTGAATAAAAACCAAAGTTAATACCATGTGTTTTTATTTAGCATTTGTTAGAAATCGTTCTTTACCAAATTAGCTTTTTGTCTTAAAGACAACTCTTTCTCTTGATTCGCTATCATACGATCACCTTTCGATTTTTTACCGATACCCAATTTTGGTAAACCTCTATTAAGACCCTCGAGTAAAACACATGCTTTGCATGGTTGTTGAGAAGATACAAAACCGCAACGTTCGCAAATACCTCTTGTCGGTTTTTTCACGGTATCTTTAAATCTTAATTGTTCACCTGAGTGGATGATGTCCATTATTACTGAGGGTCTAATCTTTTCTAAATCTTTAAGATACGCCCTAGCGTAACCACGATATGCATTCGGAGCAAAGACGCATTCTGTAGAGAAATAAACGAGTTTCTTATAATGAGCGTACATGACTATTTCCTTCTCGTAGGTGTACTTAAGGGGCTTTACTCTTGGTATCGAGTCTTCACCGCCGCCGGTCATGATTTCAGTACATCTTCTCAAACGCGCAGTGTCGCCACGTAAAATATTCATTAATACTGTTTCGGCTATATCATCGGCATTATGACCCGTTGCTATGACGTCGACATTTAGTAATTTGGCTCCGCGATCCAACGCTTGTCTTCGAAAAACACCACAAAAAGTACAATTATTAGAACGACCTATTTGAGCTACAATACGATCCATAGTCCAACCGTAAAGTTCTTCATACGACAGAATTTTTAGAGGTATTTGGTAGTCGTCGCGATTTTGTTTTACGGTTTCTAAGCTATCGTCGCGATATCCAGTGATGCCTTCGTCTATAGATAGAAGAACAAGATTTAAGCCGTAACCGTGTCGTTCGTTAAGAAGTTTTAAACTAAAAGAAAATAGAATATACAGTTTAATTTTACAAAATAACTGTCTTAGGCTTTCGATTGTTGTTGAAGTCAGAATTGAAATCATGTTTTACTGACATGACAACGTACGCAGGAAAAAGAACTTACACATGAGCCAGCACTGTGGAGTCCTTACCGCCACTTGCTGCTACAGCGACCTTTTTACCACTTCTAAATAAATTACTAGATGTTATTGTATGATGAATCTCAGCTTCGAAAGCTTCAAAAAAACATTCCTTGCAAAGGGCATCTCCTGTTTTAGGCCGCTAAGAAAAAAAATTTTATTACCTGTTATTTAAACAATTTAGATCATTACCATACCTTTAAAACAGCTTTGTTTCCACAATTGGATTTACAATTTATAGGCATTGCAAAATTAAAAAAATTAAAAAACACGTTTATTTACAATAACAAATGCTTCTTCTTTTTAAAGCAAGGGCAATAAATTGAGAATATTATTTTGTTTGCTTGACAAATAAAATACAAAGCCAGCCGATATTAGTGTCGGGACGTCCATCGCTGAATTCTGAAGATGTCATCCGCCGCCGTCTAAAGTAATATTTGCCTTTCTTGCATAAAAATAATATGGAATGAATTTTTTAAATTTCATGATAATTTTACCTTCTTAAACGAACTGTTTATCAATTTAAAAACCTTGCACTTACTACTAGATGTTTTTTAAGCTCTATTAAACATTTAGATGCCTCCTATAGGAAAATAAAAAAAACTACGCTGTTGTACAACAAACAGATACTTCTGAAAAGCTCAATTGATTTGCAATAGAATCCTACTCACTATAAAATAGTTAAAAATTACCTCTACTTATTTCTATACTTTTGAGTTTTTTTTTTTTTTGTACTCCATGGAAAAATTACCAGAAATTGTTTTTATATTATTTTTAGTTTGAATCGAACGCTAAAAAACATCAACTTAACTTCGCTAAAAGTATTATTACAGTATCTGCAGTTAACATCATGTGGATTTATTATTTTTAATATATTCATATTAGATACTATTAAATATTTTATATTGTAAGTTGATACGAATTGTGCTATAGATGCATGTGTTTTTGGCCTTGCAAATAAATAAATAATAGAAATACCAAACATCTTTTAACATGATTAATTTAATCGAGGCAAAGCATTCACCAATGCGAACAAGAAATAATAACAACCTTCTTTAAGAATCCTTTTTAAATTAACATTGCAGAAAAATCAAAACTTTATATAGTTTATTTGGTTCCTGGAAGTCTGTTTTTAGCCGCCGTTATCTTTATGTAGCGGCCATATTATTTGCATGACATAAGCGACTTCGGCTGATAAGCTGTTTCTCTTTTGTTTTTATTTTTGTTTTACTTCCTTATTTTTCTTGATATTCTTTGTTTGCAATAAAATAATCGAAGGAAAACAAGCCTTTATATAAATAGCAAAAAAGAAAACAGCCAGCGAAATATTAATAGGGAGTCCACACCTGACGAATTTATATCTTGATGAAAGTCAAATTTATATCATGATGAAAATTCATCCTGTGTAGACTTCATTTATTAGTATTATATCATCGTTATGATATAATCATCAGAGCTCATAGACTAATAAATTCATCATGATATGAAAAGTCATTTTATATGTAATTATATTTTTGACGTATAATTTTTTTAATAAAATTTTTAATTATTATAGCTTAGGCATTGTTTTTTTATATTATTATTATCAAAACCAACCGAAAGTTCAAAAAATAACATTTAGACAGAATTGTGTGGACCTATTGCCTTCAGAATGACCAATAAAGAATTATTCATCATAATATTAAATCATCAACGTCTACCCCTTTGAACTGATATTAATATAAATTTGACAACTGTTCTGCCAGCGTTATATTAGGCATTATGATGAAAATTCGTCTCGTGTGGACATAGTGTAAAGCTGATAGATATAAGAAAATAAAGAAAAACTTTTTTAACAAAACAAAAAATTTTCTTTGTTATACTAAAATTTCAAACGTAAAAATTAAAATTTTACAAAAGTTCCATAATAATTTTTCAAATTAAAATAAATATGGTAGACTTCAAGTGGTGACAAAAAAAAATTGCCACCAAAAAATAACCAAGTGCCAAATTTTACATTAAAAAAAAACGAACGTCCATGCATATGTAATACTTTGAATACTTTTTTTTAATAAAAATTGCAAATTAACAAGTATCATTTCCAACAATAAACATGGGAAATGCTGGAAGCAATAGTATGCATAGAGAACGCCACAAATCGAGCGACATTTCTACACCGAATTCACCCTTTCGAGAACTTCCCTTAAGAGGAGAGGGTGGTTCTGCAGCTCAAGGTATAGCGGCAGTCAGTGGTGGTCAGGCATTCACGTTTGACAAAAAACGTGATTCAGTTTTACATGGTGGCTCGTCACAAGAAGATGACGAAACAACATCCGAACCCTATTATACGAAGCCAATGGGAAAAGCTGCAAACGAACAGCAGCAGCAATCGCAACAAACAGCTGCTGTCTCTGCCGACCCTGAGTTTAGTTCAACTGAACAGCGCAAACGCTCAAGTAGTATTACGGAGGGTAGTGCTGCTTCATCATCACTAACATCAAAACAAATAATGTCTCAAAATAAAAATTCTTCCGCTACAGAGGGTAATGAAAACAACCAGCAACAGCAGGATGATGACGATTTAAGTAATCCCGCATTACCTACCGTTTTACGCTGGGATGGTGGTGGTCAAAATGTTATGATTTCCGGAACATTTACTAAATGGAAACCAATTCCTATGGTGCGCAGTCATGGAAATTTTGTTACTATTATTGATTTACCCGAAGGAGATCATCAATATAAATTTTGCGTTGATGGTGAATGGAAACATGATCCTAAATTGGTAATTTTTATAATATTTCGCTTATTTTTAAAGTTCAAGAAAGAATTGTATGAAATGTCTACGGCTTTCTTTTTTTTTTTTTTTTGTTAAAATCGATACGTGTTAACCATCCTTCATATGTTGTTGTTGTTTATCTTCAAAAATGTTTTAAGTACAAAGTGTGTAAATGACGTCGTTCTAATGCTTTTGTTTTGCAACTACATAACAATCCATGAAGTAAAACACTTGAGAGGCAGTGATGTTCGACGCTTAAAATTTTTTATGCAATCATTTAAAAGCAATTGTTAATTACTATTATAAATTAAAAAACATTAACGTACAAGGAGAAATAACGAACAATTGCTAGCATTTTAAATACTTATGTACACAAGAACGTTTTTATTTAGGTTTTGATTTTAAATGAATATTTTTTTCATTACTCGTTAATTAAATATTTGTCAATTATATACAAATAATGTTAGTTCGAGTAATAGATAGTGAAAATTAGAGTAGGTATTAAATTTTTATCAAAAGTAATAAGAGTTTTTTTATCATTTAAATATTTAAACGCATTTCATGAGGTGTGATGCCATTAGTCACATAATGTTAATTCATATATCTTAAGATATGGAGTGTGGAAAATTCTATTTATTTATTTTATTTTATTTATATTTTTGTTAACTGATGTCATTTAGAAAATGAATCTTGGTCCGGCAGTTAGTGAAAACACGAGGCCGGGCCTTAAGATCTTCCAAGTTTGATGAGCATATCAAAATTTCTGAAACCTAGCTAACTCAAAATATTTCAAGTTGTGCTGTTGAAATACCAGCGTACAAATTTTCCAGGATTGATTGTGTTGGGACAAGAATTGTGATTCAATTTTTGTAAAACTGTGATAGTTGTAAAGTTCTTTTTAGTGTTAGTTTGAGGAAATTCATTAGAAAACATTTGCTTAACTACTTAAATTTGTTTGTTGTTGTTGTAACAGCTCTGCTTTAGTCAAAAGTGTTTCTCTGAGGAAAAAACTTATGGCTTGTACAGCTCTCGCTGAGTTGACAATCTTTGGCCGGGATTGACTCGGATCGTTCCGGAGCAAAGATCCAATTGTCGTGGAAACGTTTAATTGTTGTTGTTGTAACAGATCTGCTGCTTTTGAGTGTTTTTTCCCCTGAAAAGATTTTAAAATTTAATGTGTGTGTGTCACCAGATGGTACTTGTAGCTGGAGAAATTGCGCAACTTCAACCGGTCGTAGGTCTATAGGTTGTAAATTGGGACTATTAAATAAATGAACTGTGTCGTCAGGGCTCCGGTAAAGATTTAAAGTTCTAGGAACTATTAGTTAACGGCAACGTCAACTGAGTATATGCACCAACCGGCTCTTCGTTGTGCTAGAACTGAACTCGTTTGCCTTGGCAAGAGCCACTCATTTTCTGAAATAGCGAGAGTGTGTTCATTCAGGACCCTCTATATCCATTTGCAGATCCTGAGAACGCTTGTCCTTTTAACACATCTTGTAGCGATTCCTAATTCATTATTTTGTGCAGCTTGTAAAAGTAGCCATATAATATCGCTAAAGAACGAGGTCCATATCGGGGTAGCATAATAAAGAAGGGAGCGATCAATTGCTTTGTACGTTACATTGTTCTTAGTCATTTCCCAAAAGGTGCCAGTGAGTGTCCAAGTTTTCACTTTGTGGTTATTTTAAGTGGTGTGAGATAAGAAGTGAAGGAGGCTGTCTAAGACTACGTCTAAAATTTTTAAGTTTTGTACCGTAGAAATTTAATTGTAGGAAACTTTAATTGCAACCTTTTTAACCCTACAAAATCTAACTTACTCCTTTATAACCGTTATCAATCTGTCCAATGCTATAACTTCAGATCTTAGCATTTCGATGTACAAAGAGGACGTAGGGTATAAGTGCCTGTAGATATACATGCATGAATTAAAAAATATATTTACATTAAAGTCTTCAAAACCATCATAACTAATACTTTTTTTTTTAATTATTCAATAAAATTAAAAAATACAGAAAAAAAAATATCGTATGAAAAAGAGAGGCAATTAACTTTTTGTCTGCCATTTTTCATGTGCTGTTTGTTTTTCAATTTAAAATAACATGACAATACAAGAGTACATAAATTAATAAACAAATAAATGCTGGTAATTTTCTATTGTTATTTAACACATACTCGTACATTTTATATTTACATATGTGTGTGATATTTAATCGTATTGTTCTTATTGTGTAAATTTTTATTTATAGAAAAGCGTTGAAAATGATTCTGGTGAAAAGGCAAATTTGGTGTGCGTACGTCAATCTGATTTTGAAGTTTTTCAAGCTTTAGCTAAAGACAGTGAAAACTGTATTAACAATGCCGACAAGGAATATTCACAAGACGTACCACAATCCAAGCCGTGGGAAAAAGTATCAGGTCCGCCCATCCTACCGCCTCATCTCTTGCAAGTTATTTTAAATAAAGATACTCCTTTGTCCGTAAGTTTAAAAAAAATGTATTGTTTTTTTCGTCTTTTATTATTCTTTTTACCTGATTTCTTTTTTGACAATTTACAGTGCGAGCCCACATTATTGCCAGAACCAAATCATGTTATGTTAAATCATTTGTACGCATTATCAATTAAAGATGGTGTTATGGTTTTAAGTGCTACACATCGCTATCGCAAGAAGTATGTAACCACTTTGTTGTACAAACCGATTTAAATGTTCAGAATTATTCAAATATAAATTTTATTTCAAATATATTTTAAATTAATTTTTCTATTTGAAAATAATATTGTTGCAATATAATATTCTATTTGCTTTGTATTATTAAATTTTTCGAAATTTATTGTTAAATATTTGTTTTTTTCTTAACTAAATTAAGTTTGTTGTTTTCGAGATTTTTAACCAAAAATTTAAAAAGAGTATTCATTTATATAAAATAAATAAATTATTCAAATGGTGTTATTATATTCCTATTTATAAACATGCTTGTTTTTTATAATTTAAAAATAAAAGAAAAAGTTAACTGTTTAAATTTTTAACCATTGAAAGAAACACAAATGTAAATAATAATTTTCCAATCATCTACTCCTGACCAACTAATTACTGTCTGGTGGGATTTTGGGTGTTAACTAAGTACAAAAGCAAAAGTTATTGGTAAAACCATAGTCATTAGTTAACTAAGGATTGTAAATTTTGAGAAAACAGTAAGTGGGGCATATACCACGTTTATACACACAACTTTTTCGCAAAAAAAATATTGTAAGTAAAAAATTTTGCCACATAAACGGCGAAATAATTTTTTTTTTGCAAAAAACTTAGAAAAAAAATTCCTAATGAACGACAGACACTGTTTGGAAATAAGGTGTAAAATTTTGCTTCTTTTTTTAACCTTTTAAGAGTTTTTGTCTACCATACATATCGCACCCTAAATACTGAAGGGTCACAACTGAAAGTTTTACAAATTGACTTTTTTTCATAAATGAACTCACATCTCTAATAACTTAAAAAACTTAATTCTCATCACTATCTTCTTTAACTGGAAAAATGCCGTTATGTCTCTTTTTTTTAATATTCACCCTTATTTTGTTTGGCGCCGTCAACACAAGACGACGACGTTTTTCTTCGTTGGTTGTAAATCGGTAATCCCGTTGTCGATATTGTCATAAATCGATGACTGTCGACATATGTTTGGTATTCCCTAAGAACAATTGATGTTGCCGTTTAGTTTTTCGTCGCCATTTTTGGTGTTGTTTTGTGTCGTGTGATAAAGAAAACTTAAAAAAATAGAAAGCGTACGGCGATATTAAAAAAAGCCAAGTAAGAAACATATAAAAAAACATAAAGGAAATGTGACACACTGAAATTATTAACCCCTGTCAATTTGAAAAATTAATGGAAGTGTTAGAAAAAATCTATTCCTTGCTAGAGAATTTCGCAGGGGCATTATTACAACTTGTCGGACTGATAAATGGATTTGCATATTAAAAACTTTACTTATTTTGTTTATCCATTAAATAATCACCCTTATTCTAGTTGTCGGCATCGTCATATATCAATCTTTATATTTTTCAATGCATACGATTTATTATTCTACTTGTCGTAATTGACACTTATCGATTACTGCTCAAAGATTTTTTGTATTCTATAACAAATGCGACGACGATATTGTATCGACGTGACTCTAGCTTTTGTCGACGCCATTTTATATAACGAATGAGGGGATTTAAATCAAACATAACATTGACAATGGAAAAAAGTGAAAAATTGAGGGTTACAAAAGCAAATCAATTTAAAAAAATTAGTGGAAAAAATGCAAAAGAATCCATCTCTTGCACTGAGTTTTCGCACTGGGTTTTTCTATGTAATTTTAAAGAAAAATGGGTAATAAATTGGAAAAAATTCTAAATTCTCTTGGTCCACCTAGAAGATTAGCAGATGGATGGCAGAAGGTAACAAAATAAAGAATCAAATAGTGATTTATATAAAAGTTTGTAAAAATTACTTTTAAGGTGTGACGAGATATAAAATTTAAAGTGAAAAAAAAAATGGTTACTAATGAGGCGGAGTGTAGAGTTACTGGCGGCAGAATGTTTAAACAATTTTCACTTAGTCCGCTGAAAGAAGCTCCACAGTTCCCTTAAACTTATAGAAGCACTTGAATCCTGAAGGAGCAGTTCAAAGCGTTCAAATATTTGACATGGGAATTTGCTGAAATCGAATTTGTCGTTGAAGAACCAGTAGAACTCAACCAACAGTTAAGGGAAACACCTTGCACGTCTAATACTGTTGTTACCAATGATACTAGTTCTGCTCAGCCTGTTCCGTCGAAAGAAAGCAAAAATAAAACCATGCAATAAAACCGATATATTGCATAACCACAGCCAGCAACAGGCAAAACTACCTTCCGACATTTTAAATTTTATATCCTTAATAAAACGCACTCTTAGAGATGTTGATAAGCGACAAACAAATTATTGGAGGTTGAGGAGAAGCAGCTAAAATTATTGATAGAGAAAGCTCAAAACAGATGAAAAAAATGAAAAAATAAAAATAAAGGCTTTAAATATTGAAATTTTAAATAAATAAAATTTAACAAAAAAAAAAAAAAAAAAAAAAAACTTAGGGAAGTGCATTTTTATTTCATAAAAATCGATAAACCGTCGACGTCGTCACAGTTGTGTTATAGAATGCAAAATTTTTATTGAATTGCCGCCGACATTGATACGAAGTGACATTGATACTAAAACGACGTCGACGCCGACAACTAGAATAAGGGTGAATAACATTAAAAATTGAAAGTTTTATTAATGCAAAGCTCTATATCAAGCTGCTAAAATCATTCCTTTAACTAACGACAAGTTGCAATAATGGCCCTTAAACTATTTAATTTAATTGTTTTTTTTTTAATTTTTATTAATTTTTCTTAGAAAACTTAAACTTTCCACAACACTTTCTTAACATAATAGAAAACAAATTGAATCATCTGTCACAAATATTAGATATGTGTGTTTTACTTATTTATATTATCGATAAACAGTCAACGTCGTCATTAAGCTATTAGGGAATACCAAATTAGTATTGATGTTGTGTTAAATTGATGTTGTCTTAAAATTGACAACGATGTTGATGACGCCAAACAGAATAAGGGTGATTATGTTTCCACGGCAAAATGAAGCACTTGCTTCGCTCTTCGAATCATGATTGCGAAGTATACCGTTTACACGACACATGCTACATGCTTCGATTGGACGTCTGCACAAAAACTGAGACAATATTTAAATAATTTGTTCAAAAATGTTACTTTTCGTTTCAATTTTGTTTGTTTGTAATTTATTACATTGTAAATTTTAATGAAATTAATTGTTTTTTATAGGTATTACGATTTTGATCTTGATGTTAGCCCCGGCAAAACGGAGGTTATGCTCTTCACTCGGAGATACAAGATCCTGATGTTTACTGCACCTAGGCTGAACGGCATTGTGCTCAGTGTAAGTAAATGTGTGAAATACCTTGGGGTGATACTTGACCCCAAACTTCAATGGAAGGCAAACATTGCCGAAAGAGCTCGGAAGGCAACCTGTGAGTTCTATCTTTGTCAGAGAGCTCTAGGACCAATTTGGGGCCTTCAGCCTCGGATCATCTCCTGGCTCTATAAGGCAGTTATAGAGCCAAATATTCTCTATGGTGCTGCTTTTTGGTGGCCCGGTCTCGAGAAAACGGTCAACCAAAAGCCTCTTGATAAAGTCAGGAGAACAGCCGCCATTTTTATTACTGGGGCTCTTCGAACTACTTCGATAAAGGCTCTGTATGCTGTTCTTCACTGGTTACCCACCAAACTTCTGGTATTGCAACAGGCTAAACGCTGTGCAGCCAGACTTAATGCCCTCTCACGCTGGCTCAGGCTGGATATAGGGCACTCTAAGATTATCGATCGGGATGTGCCACTGCCATCAATGGTGGACTACATCTCTTCTACTTCCGCTCTGGACCACGGGCTTCAGATCCATATTCCCAATAGGGAGATATGGGTCCGTAACGAAGTGGTTGTGGGTGGTACTGTTGACATCTACACCGATGGCTCGAAACTGGACGACAGAGTCGGTTGCGGAATCTTCTCTAATAGCCTTAGACTAAGACTCTCCCGTAGACTTCCTGACTACTGCAGTGTCTTTTAAGCCGAGGTAATGGCCATTCTGAAAACATCCGGAATAGCGCTTAGGAACGATCTTTCTGGCCTTGCCATTCGGATATTTTCGGATAGGCAGGCGGCAATCAGGGCGCTTGTTGGTGCATACAGTACATCTAAGCTAGTCCTTAGTTGTCGCTCATTACTGAACACTCTATCGGAGCGATCACAGATTGACCTGTTTTGGGTCCCTGGTCACAGGGATATCCAGGGTAACTGTGAGGCCGATGATCTTGCTAAACGGGGCACATTGCTTTCTAACGTCTCCTCGTTAACAGACGTTGGCATTCCTCTGGCAAAGGTGAAAATGGCCATAAAGAACCGCTACCTCAATTTGGCTCGCAAATTATGGGTAAAGGAAAGTTCCTGTTGTGTCTCCAGACAACTGTGGACTACACTGGACCTCAAGCGGACCAGTCAGCTGCTCAGACTGAACAGAAAATTCAAATGTATCACGGTCTCGGCACCTACTGGACCCTGTCTAATCGGCAGACATGCTGAAAAACTCGTTCTGCCCTTTAATGATTTCTGTGGCAGCTGTGGCTCGGAGGATAAGGAAGAGACCGTACTGCACCTTCTGTGCCACTGCCCATCCCTGGCTCGAAGAAGACTAAGAATTCTGGGCTCTCCTTTCTTTTGAACTCTTACGGAGCTATCATCTCACTTTATAGGGGACATAGCGAAGTTCATCCGTGAATCCTCATGGTTCTCGGCTGGGTAAGGGGAGTCGCACCGCCTTCCTTGTGGTATCACAACAGGCCATTGGATTGTGCTCAAGTGAGCTTCGTCGCGAGAGGCTGCCACTCCTAACTAACTAGGGACACCCTTTAATTTCTAATTTCAAGTTTGCTACTTATTAAAGCGGATTTACCAAAAAAGGATCTGTGCAAATTTCAGTCAACTGTCTACAACTGTTTAACAGTTTAGTCATATAAATCAAATAACAGCAACTATTGTCACACCCTATAATTTATAATTTTAAATGTTTATTTGTACTTCTAAATATACTAGACAAAGTAATGTACATACTGTTTAATTTTCAAGTGTTTGTATATAACGGTTCAAACGATAGGGCCATATGGGTGAGTTAAGTTCAAATATGGTAACACCCTTTAATTTCTAATTTCAAATCTTATACTTTTTGTTATAAAGGTTCTTTGTAAATTTCAACTATCTTCCTAAAACAGTTCAAAAGTCTTGCCACATACATCAAACTACATTAACTATTGGGACACCCTTTAATTTAAAATTTTGAATGTTTACACTTTTTATTAAGACGGTCGTAGTAATCGACATCCTGTCCAATTTTCAAACGTTTGTCTGTAACGGTTCAAATTATAGGCGTATATAAGTAAATTTACGTCACCTATGGGGAAACCCTTTAATTTTAAGATATATTTTTGTATTACTTTTTTTATTAGGAGCATTTTTTTACAATTTTAAAGAAGTGCACTTTACGGTTCATAATCACTTAAAAAAATGTATGTATGTTGTATTAGGACACCCTTTAATTCTTAGGATTATGAACTATGTTTAAAAATCTATCAAATATCAAAAAATTTTCAAAATCGGTTCAGAAATGACTGAGTTCTGCAGGCACAAACATAAAAGAAAAGCAACACTCAAGGCCGGGCACATAGAATCCGTCATACGATAAACTTTGACAAATTCAACTGACAATTCAGTTAAAATACATGTTTTCTTATGAGTGTTGTCACAATCAGTACGTGTCCGTCAACGCAAAGTACGAAAGTTGGTCAACTTTTAACTTTTGACATATGTTGAATTCTTTGACAAATAACAACTGCTTCTTCTTCTCTGTTTTCTTTTAACTCTTGCTGTGTTTCAATTGTGTTTTGTGATTTTAATAAAACAATTTTGGTGGCAAACAATAAAATACAAATTTAATTAAATTAACAAGTGAAAAAAATACAAATTAAGTTTAAAAGTGAATAAAAATAGAGAGCAAACTTTGATTTAACATCCGTCAGCAAAGTATTCATTGTGCCAACCTCATCCGTCGTTTCTTTGACTTTTTGCCAAAGTACAACGTATGACGGATTCTCTGTGCCCTGGCCTTCAGTCGAAATGATAACCTTCTTCTTTTTTCGAAGTCGGTTAAAAAAAACGAGTTAGAGTCTTTATTTATTAAAGCAACGATATGTATTCTATTTTATTTGTAATATTATGATGTTACATTTGTTTTTTTTTTTTAATTAAAAATTGGTTTATTGCTTAAATCTAATAGTTACTTTAACTTGGATAAACTGATAAATTATTATTAACATTAAGAAAATAAGTTTAATTGAGTTGGTTTTAATTAATTTATTATTATTATTATTACTTTAAAATATTGACTTTGATTAGGAATGTTAAAATTTTTATTGTAGTCAAATTTTTCTTCGTTTTATCTTTTTATCTTTTGGCGTTTCCATTTTATCACAACATTTTTGATTTGAATTTTTTTAAGCTTAAAAATAATTAAAAATTAAGGTTCTTCTAAAGAAACGGGTACATAGACAGTTAAAGTTTATTTTTTTTTGTTTGTTTATTTTTTAATCAAACAAAAATCTAATGCTTGGAAAAAAGTTTTCGTTATCATTAATTTAACGAGGTCGCTTTTTCAATGACAAGAGGCTTGTTTGCCAGGAAAAAGCAAAAATGGAATTCGAAACAATTTGTCAATGTTGGACTGACTATTTTTCCTGTCTATTGTTTATTTTTATGTTGGATAACAAAATTACATTCAATAATAAATTGAAGATCTTGGTTTTTCACAATCCACACTTTGTTTTTCGTAACCAAAATTGATTATCATAAATAAAATACATTTGATTTTACCAGGACGATACTACATGGCATTAACATTAACATCAGCTCGTTCCTGTTAGACAACCTTTTACATATAAAAAACAGAGTTACCAGTTTACTTTAAAATTTTTTTTTAATAGTTAAACCAGTATTCGAGCTTTTTTTACCAATTACCTTGCTGTTACGTTTTACTATAACAAAATTTAAAATCACCCTCGCTCACTTTTATTTCTCAATAAAATAGTTTAATAAAAAAAACTTGTTAAATTAAGAAAGTAAATTAAGAAAAGTGCTGCACCAATGGATCAAAACAAGATTGACTGGAGATTAACTTTCCTATCAGAAGACTGTGTTTCAGGTGGAAGACTGCGCAATCACGAAGAATGTAAATATCTTTAATGACCGCTAAGAGGCGATTAATGAAAGACTGCGCATCAATCGGATGCCAGGACAAACTGGTAGTTGAGAGGTTTGTAGGAAATGAACATGTTGAAGGTGAAGCCTTCTCTGGGCCACTCATATAAAGTATAAAAATAATTCTAGTGCAACACAAATTATAACAAATTAAACGATATTCTTAAACTGAGTAAATCTGAACTGAGCAGGATGATGGGTGTTCTGACGTAAAACTTAAATTTAATAGCACTACGGGTAATAGCAATTACAAAACTACATGTCGAGACTTGGAAACATATGTGGCCCTGCTTTGATTTTGCTCAAATAAGATCTTAATGCTTTGCAGGTTATTTAGTACCTACTTACGGGTAATTGAATGGAAGTTGCTGAAGAGTTCCTATGACTTCTGAGATTTTTTCATGGGGAGTTAACAAAAGGCTTCGATACATGTCTTTGGACACCATATAATGTAAATAGTGCCTTTCTTTCAACCTAACCTATCTTTTTCTATTTGGAGTGTTGCCTGATAGTTTTGATTTTTAGAAGTCTTATATAAAGTTTCGAAAAATAAATTAAAGACAAAGGTATTGAAGCGTGTATACATAACAGTTAAGGATAATATGGCTTCTATCGTTTCATGTTGCTAAAATTAAAAATTTTGATTTTTTTATTAAAGACTTATTTTTGTGCGATTTAAAGGGATGATTTAAATCAAAGCCAAGAAAGGAAAACTTTTGACTTCTGCGAATGCTTTTTATTCGATTTAGTAAATTTCCTATTTTAAACTACTGAAGCTAAAGTCAAATTTAAATGAAAAAAAATTCATGTCTTCAAGTGAGCGGCTGATAAAAACTGTAAAATATTATTTTTACTAAAATTCGTTATAAAGCTCTTCTAATTGTTCTGTGCTTTAAAATACTGATACATTCATAATGATCTTTTTATCGTTATCTCTGCTTCGCTTCGATATAAATATTTATGTTCATCATATTTTTCAAACATTTCATTAGTTATTTTCTTAAATTCTTCCATCTTTTCACATAAAACAGTTTTAAAATATTCGACAAATAAACGTCCCATATATTCCTCCTTTGAGGATGGCCACAATCCTTGAAGAAAACCAATATGTCCTCCGCGTGCAGTCACAGCAATGGCCACATGTGTACTTTCTTTCGCTGACTTAATGGGTATTGCATCGAATGGTTGAAATGGATCATCAGCAGCACTCAAACATAATAATGGCACAGTAATGTAATGTAATTTGTTGTCAAGCGTAGCATCCGAATAATAGTCGTCTACATCAGCGTAACCAAAGTGCTTTGATGTGAAAAAGGTATCAAATTCTTTAATGGTTTTACACTGAAATGAAAAAAAAAACGTTTAACAAATATCTTTTTATTTAATTGAAAGCCAAATGTTTTTAATGTTTCTTAATTTAGAGATTTTTATTCTCTCTTTTGAGTACAACTAATTTCCCGTCCACACTTTGCAACTTTTGTTGGGCAACTCTCGAGTTTTTAGATGAAAGAAGAAAGATGAATATAAACAGTTACAATGTTTTATGTACTTGAAATTCTCGTTTGTCATTTGTAGTTTAAGCAAAAATATAAATTATAAAAACAAATTTTAAAGAGGGAACACAAATTTGCAATTTCAAAAGTAAATTTAAGAAAATTGCAGAAACAAAAATTGCATGTCTGGACGAGGATAAATAACTACATTTGTATTAAAAGTTTTGCATAGAATTATTTAAAAATTAAAGTGCTTTAAAAATAATAAAATTAAAAAACTTTTATACATACCGTTGAAATTTTATTCATATCGATATCAGCATGTTTAAAGATTTCAGAATTTTTTAAAGTTTTGCACAGACAACTAGCCAAATGTCTACCCAGTAAATTATTCAAAATTGGCTTCTCAATACTGTCCGAACCTAAAAAACATAAAATTAAAACAAAAATAATATACGTTACTAAGGTTTGTCGTTATCTTTGAAATTTATATTAATCATTGTTTTTCAAGCCAGAAGGAGTTTATTTAAATATTTTTATTTATTCGCAACGTTATTTGTGAAATCTTAAATAAATAAGTAACAGTGCTATGTTTGGCTATGCCGAATTTCATATACCCTTCACCATTTATGAAAGTCTAGTTTAGTGAAGTAACTCCAATCAAAAGAACAAATATTGAGGTGACAGAGATTAAAAAAGTAAGAAAAATTTTTTACATAAAATTGTCATCGAATTTTTTTATTTTTTGAAAGATCTCTTCAAAAGCTTTTAATCGGTACCCGTATTGACCATACTGACAATCTATCCTTTTTATAAAAACTTCAGAGACCCATAACTCGGAAAATATGGGCGAGCGCAAATTTTTTCACTTGAGTTTTTTTTTTCTTATTATTTAATTCTTTTTTGCATTGAAGTAACTTCATTATTCCAAATGATATATGTGGAGGCAGAATTAGTCTTTACTTTCCGTTCCGTGACGAATCAGCTGATCAGTTTCTGTTAAATGGAAAATATGTATTTGTGGTTTGTTATTACTTTGACGTTCTGTTCTATTCCGTTCGAATCAGTAGAAAATAAAATTCAACGTTAAAAATATATAATTTGTTGTCTATAGTAGATTTAATTTTTTTTCGTCTGTACACGCAGTCATTTTTATTTTGCATGTACGTTTTTTCCGTCCACGAATTTATTTTCATGTCTTAATGTACTTTTTTTCATACACGTACTGAAAATAAAGTACACTCAAACTTTTCTATCCTTCATGTACTTTTTTAGCCGCACAAGTACACGAAGAATAGCTACAGTCGTACATTCACGTACGTGTACGCAAAAAAATATTTTAATAAAGTACATTCGTGGATGCGTACGGAAAATTTCAAAATTTAAAAACGTACATAATTGGTATGAAGAGAAAAATATGTACGGGTGGTTTTGAACAGAACATTGTGTGTATGATAAGTGGACTTTCTGAACTCTGGTTTATTTGTTTATTATAAACAGCTGATATGTTATTACAGAAAAACTAATCACAATAATTTTAAAAGCAGAACGGCACAGAACAGAACAGCAACAGAAAGTAAAGACAAAGGCGAATTGAACATGTAACTGCATCGCGCCATACGATCAACATATGTTTTCTTTTTTGAGTTGTCAAAATTTTTTCTTTTTTTTTCTTATTGTATGTGGTTGCGCCAAAAAAAAAACGGTCAAAAAATTTTTAAAACTGATTTGTGCTTAACAAAATTAAAGTTTGCTTGACAAAAATCAAAAAAATAATAAAAAAAAATACTTGTGTTGATATTTAAAACTTTATTTAAAATAAAATGCGTTGGTGTTCTGTGTGTCATAAGGGATATTCGAAGGGAGAAGGAAATTTATTTACCGTTCACAAAGATGAAAACACCAGAACAAAGTGGAGTTTAATATGTGGCAAGAAGTTTAAACCAAATTCTTTGGTATGTTCCGACCACTTTGCGCCAACTAGCGTTGTACGTGTTGGAAACAGAGTATCTCTCTTGCCCAATACCGAACCTACGGTTAGGCAAGTACAAGAGATGGAAGTTTCTATAAATAAAATTAGTGAGACTTCAAATCCAGAGTAAGTAGATTCTTATATAAACAATTATATGTTTAATGGTAAAAAAGGCCAATTGTCCATTAAAAAAATGTTTTTTTGACTAGCAGTGCAGAACAGGTCAACTTAATGAATATGTCTTGTCCAGCGGATGTCTCTTTTATATCCGTGGAGCAAGAAAATCCAGTTGAAGATCTTAGAAAAAATCAAGAAACTCAAACTGAGTAAGTAAAACGAAATCAAATAAATATAAAAGTGCAGCTACATACATGTATTTAAAAAATATAGCAGTAGTGGACAATTAACTATACAATTTGCAATTATAATTTTACATTATTTTAGTCCGTCCATTTTTGGAATGGATGGAAGTCAATACTTTCAGAAAATTCGTGCGTTGGAATCGGAAATTAGGGACTTGAAATTCCAACTAACATTGTCAATGCGTCGTTGTCAATTCGCCTTGGTAAAGACTAATGAGGCCTTTAGTGTTGAAACCAACTTTGCCAAGGCACTGGATGAGCTAGAAAAAATTTAAATACGTTAATCGATCAGACGTAGTTTCGAAAATTTTGCTATAAAAAATCAGCGAGATCGGTTTACGTCCTTCAAGGCAGCGTGAAAAAAACTACGTCTGCCTATAATTTTTCAATATCATTTAGATCAAACCTAGTTTAGTGAAGTACATAACTTCAATCAATGAAACAAATATATGGGGCGATAGAGAAGTGAAAACTAAAAACAACATCAAGCGAAAAAATTGGAATAGTTGTGGGCGACTGAAATTTAAAATTAAATATAATTTATCATTACTTTTTTTCGATTCGAAATACAAATATTTGCTTTAGCGTCGAAACCTGATCATGTTTGCGTAAATGTATCTAAACTTTAATAAACAGTATTTATTTTCGAACGTGCTCTTGTTTATGCACATACTCGTACATATATTAACTCCCGATCTTACTTTCGCGTACTTGTACTAAAAAAAAACACAATAAAACACAAAACAACTTTTAAATAAGTAAAATCGGCAGTAACTTATTTTTCTTGTGCAGGTTAATAAAATCTGGAATGGCTCTAGTCTTACCTTTGTGACAATTCCAAGGAGCAGAAATAATATTAGCTGCCGCCAAATATGTACGAGCTTCTAAACTTTTTCGCACCAAATAATTGCCCAAAATCTGACCACCCATTGATATACCAACGGCACCCAATCTTTCTTTGGGTACCATTTTTCCCACATGTTTAACAATCTCTGAAAGATCTTCACAATTAGAGGCACAATACAGACGAGGAGTTTTCAATTCCATGCCACCTAAACCGCGATTATTAAAAACGACAACACGTATGCCAGACTTTTGAGCATTTATCACTAAACTTTTTACATAATCGGCCTGAGATTCACCCGTTAAACCGGGTAATAAAATAACACAAGGCCCATCTTTACTGCAACCTTCCTCCATCCAATCTAAGGCCACTTGACCACCATCTGGTAAAATGAATATTTCTCTATTTAAATAAAGAAAAATTAAAAATAAAAAATAAAAGCAATGGAAATGTATTGTAAACTCACCTTCTGTAGTTTACTTTTGGCAAAACGATTGTTCTTATAATACTGGCAAACACTGTTTGGGCCCGACTCTCAACACACCAAAATGTTGGCCAATATTTCATTTGTAATGTTGGTATGTTATTGTATAAAAACGTTTTAAATGGTCCATCTGCACAAGCCACTGTGGGATGCTATATTTTTTATTTTTATTTGAAAGTTTTTTTTTAATTGAAATTAAATAAAATATTTTTCTTCGAAAATCTTACCTTAACAACTTGCAATAAATAATATAAAACGTATGTCACAGAGGCAAAGGCCCATAAATGTAAACGTGAAATGTTTGTTAAATAAAACATTAAAGAATACAACATGATTTCGAAAATTTATTTCTTAGAAAAATATTCAGTTTCAATTATTTCAGCTGTTTTAAAACAGTATCATGACTTTTTTGTGTAATCTGGAAGAAAAAAAAATATTGGAATTTTATTTTTAATAAAGATTCAAATTTTATTTTTAAGATAAAAATTTAAATTCAAGCATCGTCCAAACGTGTAATGAAAAATACGAGGGCTGCTATATATATTTCTGGCCTGGCAACACTGAGTGCTGCCAAGTGCAATCGGACATTTCCATTGGAAAGGTTGTCATTTTTAAGCATAATCGTACTCAAAACGTTTTGACGTACGACCATTATTTGTGTTGTTTACAGTGACTTGAACAAATTAATATAGAAAAAAAATGAAAAAACTCGTGAACATTTTTGTGCATTGATGAACTTAAATCTTTGTATGGCGATGAAGCACCATCCGATAGCACTATAAAAAATTGGTATAATGATTTTAATCGTGGCCGAAGCTCGCTCAAAGACGAATTCCGTGAAGGTCGTCCAAAAACGGCTGTTGTGCCAGAGAACATTGATGCCGTGCGTGAACTTATAATGCAAGATCGACATCCTTGAACATTTCTTCCACTAGCATACATTCGATACTGCATGTACACCTGGCCGTAAAAAAGGTTTGTTCTCGTTGGATCCCGCACAATTTGAAAGTCGCTCAAAAAAAGGCTAGTGTCGATTGGTGCAAAGAAATGTTGCAAAAATACGATTGCGGTGCTTCAAAAGACGTTTATAAGATCGTCACAGGTTAGAAATCATGAATCTATGCGTGTGATCCCAAAACGAAACAAGATTCGACCGTGTGGGTCTTCAAAGACGAGCAAAATCCAACGAAAGTTGTTCGTTGAAGAAGCACTTCGAAGCAAATGGTCGCCTGTTTCTTCGGCAAAACTGGTCATGTGGCGACTGTTCTGCTTGAGTAACGTATGACGGTTACTTCTGAGTGGTGCATTACAATTTGTTTGCCTGAAGTCATCGGAGAAATTCGAAAAACCAACAAGAGAAGACGAATCATTGTTTACCATGACAATGCCAGCTCTCACACATCGGCTAAAACCAGAGCGTTTTTGACCGGCCAAAACGTCGAATTAATGGGTCATCCGCCGTACAGCCCTGACTTGGAACCTAATGACTTCTTCTTCTTTCCGCACATCAAGAAAAACATGGTCAACGATTTTCGTCGCCAGAAGAATCAACAGCTTCTCTGTGTTCAAAAACCATGTTTTAGAGGTGTCTTAATCGGAGTAGAAAAGGTGCTTCGACAACTGGTTTGAGCGCATGCAAAAGTGTATAAATCATGCTGGAGAATACTTTGAAAAACAATGAAACCATTTTTGATTATAAATATTCGCATTTTCACTATTAGGCCAGAAATATATAGAGCAGCCCTCGTACGTGATAAAGAAATACGAAATATTCCAAGTTTAGTTTTGAATTTCTATTTAAATAAAAATTTATTTACAAAAATAATTTAAAACTCGATAACAAATAATAAATTAAACAAAAAACCGAAAACATTTTAAAGTTTACCATGAGACAAAATATCGAACAAAGAAAATCACTAAATAATTAGAATTTCATAAACATAATTCTTGCAAAAAAAAAAACCGACTTCAAAACAGACGAACTTTTAATCATATTTCTTTAGGACGCACAGAGGAGTATTTGACCCAAAAAGCTGGCCAAAAAGGCAAAAATTAATTTGATGAAATACGAAGAAGTAATTACGCAGATCGATAGAGAATAAAATTCTACATCATATCGCGCATTTTAAAGTTAAGATTTGTAGTTGTGGGACACTGCTAAATTCAGGAAAGCGAAGAAAATTGCTTGCGTTTTTATTGATTTTTTTTTGTGGCTAAACGAATAAAAGTATTTCATCAGCAGCTATTTTCAATATTTTAAAAGAAAAGATTATCTCAAATATTTATTTTAAAAATATACATTATAAAAAAAAAACTATATAAATATAAATTCTTACAAAAAAAAAGGGAAACGTTTTCTGAATGTGAAGGTAGCTGTTGTACAAATAATGTTATATAACACAATAAAATATGAGATCTCTAATTTAAGAAAAAAGCACAAAAAAACTTGCGCAAGTCTGCGCCATTATTTTTGGTGATTTTTTGAAAATTTTATCTTTTTTCTATTTTTGCTCATAAGGCACTTTTTATTATACTTAATTGTCGTCATAAACTTTTGTGTTCTTCGAATTATTGATGTGAAATATTATTATTATTATTTTTATAACAATTTATTACAATTGTTAAAGAATAGTAAAGTACCATGTAATGGAAATATTGCATAAATTTAACACACAATGCTATTGACAATGGCCGATGCAGAAGTGTTATATTTGCGGACAAACTTCAAAATTTTAACACATTGCGAAAAAATCTTTCTGAAAGCCCTGATGCTTTGAATTTTGGGCTATCAACTTTACACGCACGCATACGCTTTTTAGAATCGATACTTCATCTTTCATATAAACTGACACTTCAAAAGTGGCAAGTAAGGAGCAATGCAGATAAAGCACTTGTTAAAGAAAGAAAGATAATCATCCAGAAGAAGCTCAAGGAAGAGATGAGACTACTTGTAGATATTCCTTAACTAGAATATGGCAATACTAATGATGGCAACGTATCAAGAGGATTTTTTTTGGATCCAGCAACTGTTTCGAAAATCACTGGCATAATTGAAGAACTAATCAAACGCCTGAATATAATATTGGAAACAATAACTAGCGGAAACCGCATTAATATTGAAAAATTTGATGAATATGCACACAACACAGTCGAGATGTGTGTGTAGCTCTACAATTGGCATTCCATGAGTCCAACGATGTACAAAATTCTAATTCATGGCGGTACTGTAATAAAGCAAGCAATCATGGCAATTGGACAATTGTCAGAAGAAGCTTACGAGGCCAAAAGTAAGCACTTCAGATTCGAGAAAACTCAGCAGAATCGATACAAATCGAGATGTTCTAAATAGGTTATTTTTGAGCAGTGACCCTTTAAAAAAATAACACTAAACCAATAATAATCTGCCACTAAATTTTTTCTATCAAACTAAAGCTAAAACTATCAAAAAAGCTAAACTTTTAAAACAAAAAACACGCTTAATAATTTTGGCCGGCTTTTTGAGTCAAATACTCCTCTGTGGGATGGTAATTATACATTAATTATATTCGAGAAAGATTGCGTCAGGATTTTTTGTACGTCGTAGAAAAAATATAAATGCAGATTAAACAAAAAAATTCAGCAGTTATGCGGTCACCCTTTATTTTTACATTTTTTATTGCTGACACAGTAAAACAAAATTTGTTTAATTTCTAAGCCTTATTTTATAACTGTTCAGAAGATTGGCCATATACATTATATTGCAACCATTAGGGCACCCTTTAATTTTAAATATTTATACTTGTTATTATAATTGATATAGTAATGGATATTCTGTCTAATTTTCAATAGTTTGTGTGTAACGATTTCAAAGATAGAGCCATATAGGTCAAATTACATCAGTTATAGGGACACCCTTTAGCTTCTAATTTCAAGTTTGCTACTTATTAAAGCTGATTTAGCAATAAAGGATCTGTGCAAATTTTAATAAACTGTCTATAACTGCTCAACAGTTTGGTCATGTACATCAACAGCAACTATTGTAACACCCTATAATTTATAATTTAAAAAAGTAGTGGTCATTCTGTTTCATTTTCAAGTGCTTGTATTTAACGGTTTAAGCGATAGGGCCATATAAGTCAATTTACATCAAATATGGGAACACCCTTTAATTTCTAAATTCAAATTTTAGACTTGTTGTTATAGCGGACTCAGCAATACAGGTTCTTTATAAATTTCAACTATCTGGCTATAACAGTTAAAAAGTCTGCCCGCATACATCAAATTATACTAACTATTGGGGCACCCTTTAATACTTGTTATTTTAACGGTCATAGTTATTGATATCATGTCCAATCTTCTACCGTTTGTGCATAACGGTTCAAAACATAGGCGCATATAAGTCAATTTACGTTAATTATGGGGACACCCTTTAATTTTTAGATTTACTTTGTATTAAATTTTGCTATCAAAAGCTATAGTCATTTTTTTCAATTTTAAATAAGTACGGTTTTTAATACATTTAAAAAATATGTATGCTGTATAAGAGACACCCTTTAATTTTTAAGAATATAATCTGTTTTTTAAACGGGACCAATCTGTAAGCATAATCTATCAAGTTTAAACAAATTTCTAAAATCGGTTTAGGAATGCCTGAGTTCTACAGGCACAAACATAAATGAAAAGCAACATTCAGTCGAATTGATAACCTCCTTCTTTTTTTGAAGTCGTTAAAAAAATTAAATTGTGTTTTTAATATTAAAATAAATTTTATTTTACAATGTGATTAATTTTAAAGTATTTTTATTGATCCCAATTTACAAACGCGTATCAAAATCATTGGAAAATCATTTAGTAATAAAATATTAAAAACGATATTTCAATTGAATCCAACAAATTATTTGTAAACAGTAATGTAGGAGAACTAAATTCCGCTACTTAGTTCCTAAGAACACAACAAACGATAAATTCTTCAGAATAAGACCACTATTAGGTTCCAAAATGGAATTAATTTTCTTTTAAATTTTATTCTTTACGATTTTAAAATTTACCTTTATTTTCTATCGTTTTATAAATTATCTTGTTTGTTGCTTTAATGTGATCAATTTTAAAATTGAAAAGTAAGAGTGCTGAATTCGGCTATGCCGAATCTTATACACCCTTCAACAGGTACATATATAAATATAATTTACTGCAGCAGCAACTCCAATCAAAGAAAAAAATTAAATACTCTATATAATTTAACAAAAAATGTCATCGGCTCTTAATGGGTTAAGCATTTTTTTAAAGTTTAGGTATTTTCTCAAAGATCACTTCACAAGCTTTTAAATGATACCCATATTGATATTTTAAAAAATATGGTGCACAATCGTGCTTTTCTATGAAAAGTTCAGACGCCCATAACTCGAAAAATGTGGGCGAGCGCAAATTTTTTTTCACTTAATGTTGTTTTTTAATTTTCTATCGCCCCATATATTGTTTTTTTTTTGTTTTTTTTTTAGTGGGGTTACTTCATTATTTTAAATGATATGGACATATTACAGGCAGGCATGGTGTTTTGTCCGCTGCTTCGAAGGACGTAGACCAGTCTCGCTGATTTTTAATAGCAAAACTATCAAACAAAACTTTGTCTGATCGATTGGCATATTTTAATTTTCCTAGCTCATCTAGTGCCTTGGCTAGGTTGATTTCAACCCGAATACCGACAGACAGACGAACATCGCTCAATCGACTTCGCTATGCATAAGAAGAATATAAATAATTTATGGGGTAGAAATTACAAACGGAATAACAAGATTAAATATACCATTTTTCCATCTCTGGTGAAGGGTATAACACAGAGTCTACAACTGCGATGAACTCTGATATAAGATGAGAGAAAACGTCGGCAGAGCATTTCTCCATCTTAATATTAATATCGTACAAGGGAAACACGCATTTCTCTTAATCTTATAAGAATTCATAAACCACTGATAGCCGCGTAGAAAACACCTGCTTGCAACAAGTTGAAAATATTCTTATGTGCATGAATATTTCCAACCAATTTTGTTAAATAACTAATTATTTTCTTATCACCAAATCGTTTTTATACAATTGTACTCTTGAGACAGATATTTTTAATAATTTGTGCATTAAATTTGTAATGGCTGCACTTTTTGACAAATACATAGTTGTTTTTTTTTTGATATTTGACAGTTCATTTCATAAGATTGTTCCTATGGGTTATCTCATAACAACGCTCTCATAAGAATTCTTATAAGATTGCAATAACGTCAGACTTCCAACTCTATCTATTCTTTTGCAGATGACAGTAGCATATGCCATTAATTTTCGTTTCGCAGTAGACCAAGCCTTCGGGAAATTGAGGCTATGAGAAAGCACATGGACGATACCCTTAATCGCGACCTTTTATATTAAGGAATCAGAAGCTCTCGACGTCTTGGCATGAAAATTCAATGCGATGTTCGTTGGAACAAGCACATTTTTCATGTTGCAAAAGAAGCATTCAAGTGCCTAGGTTTTCTGAAACGGTGTAAGAAATACTTCACTCCATCTGATCTCCTTACTATCTATGTCACCTTTATCAGACCGAAAATGGAATACAACTCTCATGTATGGGCCGGTGCTTTAAAGTCTATTTTGGAGTTACTCGACTGCGTACAGGAGAGAGCGAAGAAACTCATCGGTGGCAGTAGGGTATCCAGCTCTATTGACTCACTGGAGCCTCGACGCAATGTGGGGTGTGTTTCACTGTTTTATCGTTACTACAACGGAATGTGCTCTTATGAAATCAGGGAACTTGTTCCTGAAAACCGTAATTTCATACGCGCAACGCGATCTGCATCAAGAGCGCATTCCTTTGTGGTCGATTGGCCAGCGAATCGCACAACGCATTACAGAGAAAATTCGTTTTTTAGCCGAACAGTTCGTATGTGGAATAAACTCCCTGCAGAGGTCTTTCCTGCCACTTTCAATGTGCAAAGATTCAAATCAAATGTTCACAAGCACTACTCCCTCTATCCCCCATCCCAAAACCTAATATCCTAGTTTTGGCACAATGCATTGCATAAGTAGGGGTCATCTCCTAAGTGCTGGTCCTAATTAAAACAACAAAAAAATAACACTAATTTTAAGTCTATGAGTAACAAAATTCTCTCAGCGATGGAATTTGACGTTCTCATCTCAAATGTTATCTCTAATATAGACTCCAAGTAACAAACAAATGATTCATTTATTTAATAAAAAATAGTAAATGTCTTAATGCATTTTTTATATTTTTTATTTGGCAAGTCAAGCGACTAAAAGTGATAGTGAATCAGGATCTTTTATAAAATTTATTTAATTCACACCATCATATAAATACAAACGTAAATAATTTGAATTGTTAATAAAATAAACGAATAATAATTTAAGTTTAATTTTTTAATCTTTTATATTATTTAGTGATTGTGCTACTTAGCAAAAAAATATATATATTTTTCTCTTGTAATTAAAGTAATTGTATTTTATGCAAATGTATTGTTTGATTGTTACTTTTGCACTTTAAATTTAAGTCTCGTAAAAATAAACCGTGTATCTCGTTTAAAAACGCTTCTCAGATAATAAACGAAAGAGTATTGAAAAAACAATCTTTAGAAGGCCAACTGTTTTTTATGATTTAATACTGATGCACACGAATGTATCGCCACCTAAAACGCAAACAGCTGTAATATACTTTTGAAAACATGTTAATGATGTTGTTTGTTAAAAATGTTTCGAAGCGAAATAAAGGCCATAATTTACTACCAGGTTAAGTCATTAGATCTGGCAAAAATTTGATGTGTGTAGTGGAAAAAAATCGGGTCTGTTCGTTAATGAATCACTGCACTGCATAATATGATTATTATGCACTGCCACTGCTAATCAGCCGTTGTGTATGCTTTGTTTTGCTTATTTTAGTTTGCCTTTTCGAACAAAGAAATATTAGGTGCGTTCCCGTACTCAACTTTGGGAACCCTCAAGTTCCCATATAAAATTCCGAAAACTGTTCCCGTACTACAGGTTTGGGTAGAAGAGAGAACTTTTAAGAGAATAAAATTCTTCTTCTTTCTGCACAGAACAGCCCAGACTTTTTCTTTGGGTAGATTGTGTAAACTGAAAAACAATCAGCTGATTCAAGGCGCATCAAACAGGTGACTGCATCAGATCATGTGTTCATCATATGTTTTAGCTTTTGCGTGTATTTTGTTTTTGTAAAAACTAATTCGAGCTGTCAGAAACGTCTAGTAATGTGTGTATGTATTTGTAAAAAAATAAGAAAGCCACTAAAAATATATTGGAATACATACAAACATATTGCCAGACGTTTTTGACAGCTCGAATTAGTTTTTACAAAAACAAAATACACGTAAAAGGTAATGCATTCACCTGGTATTATTGCGCCATGAGCTGATTGAAATGTGAACAGTAGCAAATACAAAAAATTCTATGTTTCATGCACGCAAATATCTACCAAAAGTATTATTTAAAAGTTTTATTCCAAAAAAAAAATAATAAAATAAACATAAGAACATGCAAAATATTTGTGTTTTTGTGTTTACTTTGAAGAACTGCAAGTTTATTTTGTTTGACATCTTGTTTTGGGACAGAATTTTGGTTTTTTGTGTGCCCGTACTTTTGGACATTTTTGTCTTCAATTGAGAATAATTTATGTTTACTCTCAATTTAACGAACTTGACCCAAAAAATACGGGAACGGAGCTACTATGAAAATCGAAAAATTAAAAATAAACTCGATTTGTGAACTACATGATACAAAAAATTATAAAAATTTGTGTAAAAATAAAAAAAATATTAAACAAACTCACATGTTCATTGCATCAGCCTTTTTATTGATTAGTTTTTTGCTATTATTTGCGCATAATATACTTTAGTGATGCATTTATCAACAGATGACATTTCCAGTGTTGCCATTTTTGCATTTACGTACGTATTGAGCATCATATGCAGGCCCATAATCTGCAGGTCTCTCGGATTTGTTAATTTTATTATACCCTTGTCATTCCTATTGTAAATTCTACAATATTAATTTACGAAGTCGATTGGGTGATGTCCGTCTGTATGTCCTTGTAAGTGTTGAAATCAACTTTGCCATTTGGCACAAATCTATTAAGTATCTCCCAAAAAAAAAAAAATAACAAATATATGGGACGATGGAGAATTGAAAATAAGAAAACAACATTACGTGAAGAAATTGGCGCTCAGCCATATTTTCCATGTTATAGGCCTCTGAACTTTTCATGAAAAAGTGCGAATGTGCACTATATTTTTTAAGATATCGATATGGGTATCATTTTAAAGCTTTTGAAGAAATCTTTCAGAAAATTTTAAAATTAAAAAAAATGCTTAACCTATTAAGAGCCGGTGACATTTTCATGTAAAATTATATATCGTGCTTATTTTTCTGTATATTTTTTTGATTGAAGTTACTTCACTAAACTAGATTTACGTAGATTGTGAGGGGTATATTAGATTCAGCACATCGGTCGGTTTACATTTAAGGTGACGATATGTGATTGTATTATATAAACTTCTATATAATAAATACGAGTAGCTTTATTATATTTGAAAATTTATTGTATACGGACAAACGAATGTTTTGTGAGACAGTAATAAATCTTTGCACTTCTGACAAAACATTTATAATCGAGATAAGAGAAAAAAAGATAATAATAATAATAATTGAGGCAATACAAATTTAAAAAAATTTGCACAAAAATAGACTAAATATATTTAAATTAAAGTTTTTTTCTTTCACTTCTAAAAAATTAAATTTGACTTATGGCTGTATGCAAAGACTTCCGGAAAAATATAATCTATATACCTGCATCTATAAATAAATAGACAGAAAAAAAATTATCGGAATGCTTTTTCTCCTCTTTCACATTTTGTAGATATTGGCGACCTTTAGTGCACCGTGTCTTTATCTTATCTAAATCGGTTCAGTATATAATAAATAAATGACCCCTTAAATTGCTACTACTACCACACGTACAAAAAATACACTGTTATTTGAAACAAGAGTGTAAACATATGTAAGATAACCCAGCTGGCATTTGGAAGTTTACTTGCGTTCATTGTCACCATGAGTATACCTGTTATTAAAGGCCAGGATTAACTATCATACTCAGTCGTACGATCTGTCAAAAATTGCATGTGTGTTCACAAAGTATGATAGTGTGGATTAAAAGTGTATGTGTATGACAGACTTTTTGACAGATCTGTACGATTTTATAATCTTTTGAAATAATTTATAAAATGATTTTTTCTATGCGATCAGAGTTGATTTTCTTTGAAGAAAAGAAGAAAAATAACAAAATATTAAAAGCATCTGTTTTTGCATCTTTCTTATTTAATAGTATGACACCTACGACGCCATTTTGAAACAATTTTTAAAGTAGGACAAAATTCTGTCAGATTTTTGTGTGATTAAATCGTACGATTGTATATGATAGTGAATCCTGGCCTTAATTCGCCTTGCAAAAGAAGAGTCTGTACATAAAATAACGCAGCTGTCATTAATATATAATAGTAGTATAATAATAGCTCCGTTCCCTTACTTTTTGGGTAAAATTCGGAAAAATGAGAGTAAACATAAATTATTCTCAATTTAAGATAAAAATGCCCAAAAGTACGGGAACACAAAAAACCAAACTTCTATTCCAAAACAAGATGTCAAACAAAATAAACATGCAGTTCTTCAAAGTAAACATAAAAACACAAATATTTTGCATGTTCTTATGTTTATTTTATTATTTTTTTGGAATAAAACTTTTAAATAACACTTTTGGTAGAATTTTTTATATTTGCTACTGTTCACATTGCAATCAGCTGATTGTTTTTCAGTTTACACAATCTACCCAAAGAAAAATTCTGGGCCAAGGCGCATTAATCAGGTGACTGGATTAGATCATGTGGTCAACATATGTTTTAGCTTTTACATGTATTTTGTTTTTGTAAAAACTTATTCGAGCTGTCAAAAACGTCACTTGGTATCAATATGTCTTGGTCTGGGCTGTTTCGTGCAGAAAGAAGAAGAATTTTATTCTTTCAGAAGCTCTCTATTCTATCTTAACTTATAGTATGGGAACAGTTTTTGGTAACATTGGGTTCTCAAAATTGAGTACGGGAACGCATCTAATTTTACAATTTTTTTTTTGTTATCGTCCAGGCGATTGTATTTGTATTTTATCCTTCGAAATTATGCTTTTGCGAGTCACTTTGACGATTTTTGGAGAGTGAATCGTCGAATGTGCATTATGAGGATCATTGGGAGATTGTTAATAGTCAAAGATCGCATTTGACTCTTGTATATGATGCTGTTACAATTTATTAATTGCTTATTTTATTTTGTACTTATATTACTTTTTCATATTCTAATATGAACGTCCTTACAATTTTCATCAATTAAAAAAAAAACGTATCGCGGTATTTATGAATTTAAACAACCTTGCAAGAAGAAACTGATTCAAAAGTGTTTTCAATAATCTTCATCTGTTGATTATTTTAAAAGCGTGCTATTTAAAATTATCCTAAATCAAAGAAGCTACTGGTGAAAAAAGTAAAAAACCAAACCGAAAATAGTGATAGAGACAGGATGAAGAATTTGACTGATATCTAATTTTAATTTTTAACAAATTCATTTTAAGTTTTTCTTTAAGATCTTTTTTTATTATCTAATTGAATTACTAATGATTGCTAACTTTACCTATAAACTAGCAGTGCCCGCGTATCATTTCTAATTTTCTTAAAATTCAGATTTAGAAAAATATGTTTTTAATTTTTGTTGTAGAGTTTTTAAAAACGTGTTGAAAATTATATTCAAATAAAGAATATTTTTTTTTTTTGTAAAAAAAGTCATTGGATGTAACAACATCCAATTTTACCGATATAGAGGTACTAAAAGAGTTTTCAATATATTTTATAATTTTTTTAGATGGAAAATTTTTAAGACTCTATAATATAAAATTTAAAAATATATTTTTCTAAATTTGAATTTTAAGAAAATTAGAAATAACACGCAGACGAAGTCGTGGGCACTGCTAATCTATAGATATAAAACAAAAACAAGGCAGACATAAATAAACACAATTTG
This sequence comes from Cistogaster globosa, assembly GCA_937654795.1. Classification (NCBI taxonomy): domain Eukaryota; kingdom Metazoa; phylum Arthropoda; class Insecta; order Diptera; family Tachinidae; genus Cistogaster; species Cistogaster globosa. Next base: position 86,469,651 of record OW569407.1, on the reverse strand, counting down.
AAGTGATATCGATATATTATCGCTCAGCTTTAATAAGACCACCTGTTTATGAAATCGCCATGGGTGCAAAAGCTGAATGAATGATTTTAATTTTATTACCTATTTACGCCAGCCGTCTTTTGCAATTACAAATTTTGTAATTTTATAAGCAAAAAATTAACGATTAAAAGCTAAAAAATAACCAGAATAACATTTTTCATTAATTGCTTAATTTGCAAAAAGTGACTGTAATTATCAAATTTTTATTTAGACAGGAAATTTAAAAAATTAAAAAAAGTTAATTAAAAAATTGCAATGGAAAAATCAGAAAAAATAAATGTTAACAAATCTTAGTTTTATTAACATTAAAAAAAAACTATAAAATGTTTTACAATCTAAACTTTTATAAAAAAAACTAAACAGCATTTAAAAACAAAAACAAAGGAATCAAAAAAAAAATACAAAATTTTAACACAAACATAATTAAATTTCAAAAGAAAAAAAAAAAAAAATTAACAAGAACTCAAATATTCATAAGAAATAAAAACTCAAATATTTATCAAAAATGAAAACTTATACAAAATAATAAAAATCAGAGTTTACTAAAAATTCGTTGTTATTCGTCTTAACCAAATAAAAAGTAAAAATGATCTAATAAGTTGTTTTTGCTTAATGTGTACAGATTTATACGCATATGTATATAAAAGCGTACATACACACATATATACATGAGTAAAAAAAACCTTAAAACATTTTGTCAATGAACATTTTATTTTAAGTTTCGAATCCAATATCTTGCAACATAATGCAACAAAAAAGATCCACCTATAAATACCGAAATAAACTGTAATAAATCCGCTTTCTTTTCAATCATTTTTTTTCTTTTTTAAATTTATAACTTTGTTTAGTTTTTTTTATAAAAATAATCTAAATAGAATAGTTAACAAATAGAAAAAAAAATAGACAAGTTCTATTCTATCTTATCTAAACGTTATTGATAGTAAATTACAATTTATAATTACATTGACCGCTTAATTCATATAATCGACAAAACGAGAATTGCTTTAAAAGAGCAATTTAAAAATGTTAAAGATTTAACAATAATAAATAGAAATTAATTAATAAAAATTAATTTATAAAAACTTTGCAAACACACACCTGCATGCACGATACAGTTAAACATAATTATTTGAAAGGAAACAAATAAAAGAAGACCTTGCATAATTGGAGGTTATCAAAACAAAACAAACAAAAAATCAATGCATAGTTTTGGGGATTTAAGTAAACAAATCTTTAAAAACTGTCATACGCCGTTATTTTTTTAGAAACAAAAATGGTCAAATTTAAACAAACTAAACAATCGAATCTACTTTAAGAAAAAAAAAATCGATTTTAATACCTATAATTTTGTGTTATTAATTACATAAATAAAAATTGATATCAAGTAGATAAAAGTAGAGAAGTGTAAATAGTAAAAATAATAACAACAACTCACCTTAGTTGCGTGAGGCCAAGAACAAAAAATATTTGCTCTACTTAAAACACGCTTTAAATTAAGTTCTAAATTAATTTTTTTTTATTCGTACAATTATTTTATATTGTTATCAATCAAACAATTATTGCATAAGTTTTAACTGAAAACAATTTTTATATTTATATCCAAATAAAAGCAATTTTTTTATTGTTGGAAATCACTGAGTTCTGTTGATCAGTTTATTTTTAAATTAATTTAAATTAGTGTCTCTGGCTGTCGACAACGTTTTATTGAGACTTTTCTGTTTCACTGCATTTAACAAACTGACAGCAAAAAATATTTGGTTTATTTATTTGCAAAAGTAGGTTTGTTGGTATGCAAACTTTAGAATAGCATATCCAGGCATGGAAAATTAAAATTTTTAATAGAATATTTTTATATATTTATCGAACTTAAAATTTTTTAAATTGATAAAACACATTGTAAAGTATAGAAAGAATCTTATTTATAAGTTGCTTTATTAAATGATGGCAACAAAATTAATTAAGACCAGAATTTATTATCATACACAATTTTAAGATTTAATTACATAAAGACATGACAAAGTTCTATCCTACTTTAAAAATCATTTCAAAATCTAATTTTTGTACAAACAAGTTAGAGTGCTATACGCGGCAGAATCTTATATATCCTTCACCATGTTAGTAAATCTAGTTTAGTCAAGTAACTCATCAAAAAAAAAAAAAAAAAAAAAAAAAAAAAACAGGGAAGACAGAGAATTAAAAACTAAGAAAAAAAATTAATTATTTTATATAATTTTACATAAAAATGTCATCGGCTCTTAATGGGTTAAGCATTTTTTTTTAATTTTAGTATTTCTTTTCAGATTTCTTCAAAAGCTTTTAAACGATACCCATATTGTTATCTTAAAAAAATATGGTAACTTTCAATGAAATGTTCAGAGGTCCATATAACTCTGAAAATATGAGCGAGCGTCAATTTTTTCACTTGATCTTTTCTTCTTATTTTTTATATTTGTTTTATTGATTGGAGTTTCTTCACTTTATAAGATTTGTTCCAAATGATATGATATGGCAGGCGTGGTGTTTTGTCCGCTGCCTCGAAGAGCATGAACCGATTTTGCTGATTTTCAAACTATGTCTGATCAATTGGCGTATTTAAATTTTCTCTAGCTCATCTATTGCCTTAGCAAAGTTGATTTCAACACTAACGTGGACATATATCGTTTAATCGACTTCGCTATACATAAGAACTCGGAACATATGTACTTTATGGAGTCGACAATGGATATTGTAGAACTTACAAGCGAAATGACAAACTTAGATGTATCCTTTTTTTCCATCACAAAATATGGTTTTAATACTACAATTTTTGACAAATGGTAAGACTGAGTATTATAGTGAATCATGCCCCTTAAGGCTAGGATTCACTATCATACACAATCGTACGATTTAATCACACAAAAATCTGACAGAATTCTGTCCTACTTTAAAAATCGTTTCAAAATGGTGCCACACTATTATACAAACATATGCTTTTAATATTTTGTTGTTGTTTTCTATTCATCTTCAAAAAAATCAACTCTGATCGCATAGAAAAAATCATTTTATGAATTATTTGAAAAGATTATAAAATCGTGTCAAAATCTGTCACACACATACACTTTTAATACAAAATATCATACTTTTTTCAGCGCACATGCAAATTTTGACAGATCGTACGACTGAGTATCCTGGCCTTTAGCAGTCATTTTAGATTGGTTGGTTGCACCGACAATAAATAATATTGTTTATTTTTGCATAATTTTACTAAAGGATTTAAAAACAGGCATGTTCTGACAATCGCAAATCGCCTAAAACTTGCGATGTGAGTTGAAATCGCAAGAAAGGTGTTCTGTAGTTCACAATCGCAAGAAATTTGGCGACTTCAAATCGCAACAACTTACTTAAGTGAAGTTATAAATTTCACTTAAAATAAACTTTAAAACAGCAATAAAACTATACACAAATAAAAATTAATATGTTTTCTTTAATTTTTATTAAAATTTGTTTTTATTTTTACACAAATAAAGTGTTAAATAATAAATTTAAAATATGCACTTTGTTTAATCAATTGTTTGTGTTGGTTTTTTTCTTGAGTACTTGCGATTTCATAAAAACAGCTGTTCTTATTGATGTTCGAAAATATATTAGTATTAGTGCGGTTAAATGTGTAGTCGGTAGTTAAATAAAAATGCGGTTATTCACATTTTAAAATCTTAAACAAATATTCGTGCTTATTATATGGGCGATTTAAGTGTTAATGTACGTTAATAAATATATCTCAATTATTTTTAGGACGATCTGCGTTTTGAACGTGTATGTTATAACTAACAAAATAAGCAAAAATAAAAATTTAAGTACTGACTACTCACGATCTAAGTAATCTTTTTCTTTAAAGTTGCTAAATGCAACATCACTAATACAAATTTCATTTGCCGCCAAATTATTTCTTGCTTTGTATAAAGTTTTTAAATTAGTAAAAATTTATTGGATTGGAATATCCAATAGATTGAAATTATCTCTAAGCATCCGTTTTTTAATTTCTTCTTTTTTTAATTTCATGTTTATTTGAAGAAATTAAACTAAGCAAGAAGGCTGCTGCCATTTTTTTAATTTTCTTTTGATTTTTATGTTTTGCACCGCCAAATCATATGTTTTTGTTTTTCGAACATAATTTTGAAAAAAAGCAAATCGCAAGCAAAATGCGTGAGTTTCAAAACATGTAAAACAAAAGTTGGCGTTTTTGAAATCACATGCGATTTCAAAAACGTGCGAGTGTCAGAACATGCCTGAAAGACTTATTTGGGGTTTTTAACAGTGATCAAGAATAATAGAGTTTTTGTTTCGAGATGCAGTTCTTTAGCAAAAGTGCTGCGAAATTGCCATAGCAATAAATTTCCCATCTCTGTGCTTATTATTAACTTTTAGTGTGACCAGATGTCTCAGGTACAAAATGGTAAAAAAAAGTAAAAAATATAAAATAACTATTGATAAGTTCCCAAATACTTAAGTAAAGTTTTATAAAAATAATTTTTCAGAATTTAAAATATAATTTTTAGTACACAATTTGCAAAAATCCAAATTCTTAGGTAATGAACCTCTAGCAAAGAACCTTTATTTTTTCTTAACTTTTTATCTTAATTAGAGATCAAGATGCTTTGGTCTGGAACCCTTGTAAATTTAAATATTTTTCAACAAATTAAATAATTTTTATCAACGGCTTTGTGTTTCGGTAATTATAAATATAGAACGAATTGCAGACTAAGTTTTAAATAATAATTCACGGTTCAACTGTTACGTCACAGTTGTCAAGAAATGTGTTTAAAAATAAATTAGTTTAAAATGCCAAACATGTTATAAGTTAACATTGCAAAACGTGAGAAAAATTACTCATATAAACATTTTGTATATTTGGAGATTTAGTAACTTCATGTTGGCTTAAATGTAAAAAAATTACCTTCTTTTTCTTACATCCAAAGAAACTCTTCTTAACAGAACCCGATTCTGTTCAACGAATCAGAAAAAAGTTTTTCGTTTATAAATCGAATGCAAATATTTTAGTGTTGTCTTTATCAAATTTGAAGTGTTTTACACAAGTTTTAAAATCAAGAAGACAAACACGATCGAAAGTAAATCGAGCGCTACTTTGTATAACACTTGCAAACAAGACAAAAAATTCTTGAAACTTAAATATCAAGTCTTAAGAAAAATTTAAAAAGCTAAGAATTTATGAAATACTTTTTTGAGAATTAGTTAATATACCATTTGTGGCAATTTTTTATATTTTTTTACGCTACTAAATATACAGCCTTCTTTTTGATGCCGATTACATGTTATCATCACGTTCTGGAAAACTCAAAAAGTTTTGCGATTCAAAATCTCAAAAAAGCGGTGCATTTAGAGAACAAAAAATTTGTTTCCTGTATTTTTGATTGTCTTTATTCTGAAACTATGCTATTTTTAAACCGGCAAAATAATCTCTACAGCTCTTCATATTAAATCGCTGTTGGAAAAAAAGTTGGTAAAATTAATAAACAAAATAAAAGTACATTTTTTAAATTAAATTTAAAGTATTTATATTTAAATTAAAAGGAAGCATTAATTTTAATTCGGACATCATTTTATTGTCAATAGCTCAGCTCTTATTAAAATTAGTTCATTGGAGTAATTCGAAAACGCAAAATTTTTAAAGACAGATTATAATAAAAAAACGTTTATTTTTTCAAGATAAAAATATTTCTTTTAATAAAGACAAATAATGTATATTATATGATAATAAAATATTTAAATAATATTTATATAAGTTATATAAGTTTATAGCCTTTAAGATAAAAGATTATAAAGTCAACTTAAGTACTAATTAGTCAAGTGTAAAAATAATGAACTGAAAAAATCAAATTATATTAATTAAGGTTGCACAGATTTCCAGCTTATACAAAAAACTGGCATACTTAGAGCCTAAAAGGTCCCTTTTGTGGTAATTAAATATAAGTAAACTCTGTGAGGTAGCTATAGTAAAGGCCGAAAACGTAAGACAAAAAAAAATTACAAGTTTATATAAAATAAACAATTTATGCCATGAAAATAAACTTATATACTAAAAAAAAGTATGTATAAAATTTACTTAGTGCATATAAAGGAAGTTAGTTTTGTTCTATAGCTGCCTTAAAAATCAGCGTCCAACGTAAACACATTATCTAAACGATGAGAAGTCACGCCCATTTTTTGATATTCACCAACCTTACGTTCAAAGAAATTTGTTTTACCATCTAATGATATCATTTCCATAAATGGGAAAGGATTTTTAGTGTTGTAAATCTATGAAAATATAAAATAATTAAATAAAAATATTAAGTTAATGTATAATATACTAAAAAAAACGTACTTTTCCCACACCCAATTCGACCAGCAAACGATCAGCTACAAATTCAATGTATTCGGACATTAGCTTACAATTCATGCCAATTAAATTAACTGGCAAAGCATCTGTTAAGAATTCTTGTTCAATTTTAACTGCCTCTGTTATAATTTCAATAATTCTCTCGCGAGAAGGACGTTGTACCAAATGTTTAAACATCAATACGGCAAAATCACAATGTAAGCCCTCATCACGCGAAATTAATTCGTTGGAGAATGTAAGACCTGGCATAAGGCCACGTTTCTTAAGCCAAAATATTGAAGCAAAGCTACCACTGAAAAAGATGCCCTCTACAGCAGCAAAAGCAATAATACGTTCACCAAAGTTTGCAGACTTTGATGAAATCCATGCCATAGCCCAATCAGCCTTACGTTTGACTGCTGGCATTGTTTCGATTGCATTAAAGAGGTATTCACGTTGATCACGATCTCTAATGTAGGTGTCAATTAAAATACTGTACATTTCTGAGTGAACATTTTCCATAGCAATTTGGAAGCCATAGAAGCAACGAGCTTCGGTTACTTGTACTTCTTGAGAGAAACGTTCAACGAGATTTTCATTAACTATACCATCGGATGCAGCAAAGAAAGCAAGCACATGTGAAATAAAATGACGCTCATTGTCGGTAAGTTTTTCCCAGTCTGAATTATCTTTGGAAAGATCGACCTCTTCTACAGTCCAAAAGGATGCCTCAGCCTAAAAAGAATAAACATTTCAATATTAATTTAAAATCTAACGAGTGCTTCATTCATACTTCGACAATTTTACTAAAATTTTATTTTACGCCATTAGTTTGTTATTTCGCAATTGGATGATGAACATTGCCCTATATAAAACCTAACATTGACCGCCGGACATACAAAAGTGATGCTAAAAAAAGCTGATGCTAATCTTTGTTTTTTTAAGAATCCCTCTACAAAGGCACCAAATCTGGACGCAAGTTATCCGTCCTTCTCTTATGGCAGATACAGAAAGTACAATAAATTAAATTTGCTTTATTAACGTTTACACATTAAACAAGTTGGCTTATGACCCGCTAAGTATTAATTTTGTATGCAATTTAATTATCAAGTAGTTAGATAGTGTATTAACTAAGAAAATCTGTTGCTGTGTAATTGAATTCATTCATTTACCAAATAACTAGCAATTTCACAATATTTTAAAATGCAATAACCAATTGTTAAAAATGAAGTACAAACTAGAACGATTTACTTTAAAAAAAATAATTACAGTTTTTTAAATTGTCTTTACCATCATATTTATAAATTTTATTAAAAATATATAAAAATGCTGGTAATACATCCTGTTTAAACCACACATTTTCCGGTTGTCAAAAATTGTTTAAAAAAAAAGTCAATAACCATTGGAAAATTATGATCATGTATAAATGATATAGTAAACATGAAGTTCCCGGATAAAAGGTAAACAAAATAAACAATAGGTTAATTAAAAGACAAATGGCGCCAAAACTGAAACAATTGGAGGGAGAACAGACACACGTAGACATGTTTCTAACCAGAAACTATACGTAATCTGCTTACATAAAAGGCATTCTACTTTAAAATGGCTATTATAACATTCCCGCGCTTTTTTTTTTACTGCAGGTAAAAACACAACTACGTCATCTGTACATTTATTTGTTAAACTATTTTTTTTAAAGGTGATATATAAAATGATTTTGCCTTTACTCACCTTTTTGTACATTTGCCAAATATCCAGATATTGTATGGGAAATATTACAAAACGCCGGGGATTTTCTTTTAACAATGGTTCAATACTGGGATCAAACGGCACTGGCGCTTTGTTGGCTAAAGAAGTGCCTGCAACATTTTTGTTAGCCTCCACGCCATTAACATTTGAGTCCTTCATATCCTGAATTTTGCCGTTTTGTTGAATGTCATCGCCAATGGACATTTTACGTACATTACCCTTATTTACAGCGGTAAGGATTTTACGAGGACTCTAAGATACAAAACTTAATTAATTTGGAACGTAAAGCAATTGTTCAACACCAACCTTCAATGAAAATTTATCCATATTGTCAATTATATTTTCCTTGCCAGCCATTTTATTAGAACTTATTGTATTGAAAATAAATAGTTAACTTTAGCAATATATGATTATAAACTCTTGTAGCCTTTTCCTAATAAATTTAATTTACAAGTATTGCAATGTGCTCTTAGGTGAACGTTTTATAATGAAATAGCATCTTACTTAAATGTAATTAGATGTGGCGGAAAAATTAATGTAATTTTGGCGGGATTAGGGCGAATTTATAATACAATAATTGAACAAAGTGAATGTTATACAGGTAAAACAATTTGAACAGCTGTTTATTTTTTAAATGTTAAAACTCTGACATTTTTGCTCCTTTTTATTTTCAAACATTATGGTTGGGGCAAGACTAATTCATAATGTCGAGGGCATGAAACATTTATTAGGCCCTTAGCCTGTCCCTTTGAATGTGCGGTCTTTATAAATAAGGAAATGCTATTTTTCTAAAAATACTTAAAAAGCAAACACAGGCTTGATTTTAAAATATAAATTTAACGACAGTTTTTTTGATATTTATTTCTACAAAGCGAATCAATTAACGAGACGAATAAATTGTATAGACATTTTAAGGGGTTAATCAACTTTTCTCGAAACGGCTTAGCGGTTATTTTCACGGTTGGCTCATTTTTTCGTGTCGGCCTATACTTTCATAATGCATGGTCATTTATGAACAACAGTATCATAGCTTCCATGGGAAAACCCGCAATGTAACTTGTGTTCCTTAAGATACGTTCAGATTAGTCAAATATTTGCACAAAAAGGACGTAACCACTAAATTATGGAAAAAATTTTGTCCTTCTCAAATATTTACTAAGAAATATAAGATCTTACACAATACGAATGGTATCGTCAGTAGTAAATATACGTGTCCGGAAAGAATAATTAAACATTTGTAAAAACAGTGGTTACGTCTCTTTTCAAATATCTGACTGATCTGACCGCACCTTTAAAAACGATTTTTTTATTCATGTATATTTAAAATTTATTTTCTAAATAGTTAATTATTTTTCATTTACTTAAATTTTTTCTCCAGGTGCGCTTTGCTATCCCAATTTTCGCCAAAAAATGAAATGTCAAGCTGCATATATAAAACATATGTACATTTTTTTAATATAATGATTGACATTCGTGCTAACCAAGGCGAATAAATTACCAGGTGGCAGCGTAGGCGAATTCAGTATTTTTTGCTGGTATACACGACTGTCAAACTCCATATATAAAAATATACACAAATTTTTTATATATGGAGTTTGACAGTGTTGTACGCCAACAAAAAATACTGAATTCGCTTACGCTGCCACCTGGTAATCAATTCGCCTTGGTGCTAACGGTGAAAATTAATTAATTCGCCATTTCGACCAAGGCGAATCAACACAAGGTAGTCTCAAAAGCGAATTCACTAATTCTCGACGAAACCATGGCGAAATAATTTACCAGGTGGCAGCATAGGCGAATTCAGTATTTTTTGCTGGTGTACACGACTGTCAAACTCTATATATAAAAAATATACACGAATTTTTTATATATGGAGTTTGACAGTGGTGTATACCAGCAAAAAATACTGAATTCGCCTACGCTGCCACCTGGTAAATTATTTCGCCATGGACGAAACACTAAATGCCAAACATCATATCATGGCGAAATAAATTATCAGGTGGTGGCAGTGGCGAATTTTATTCATTTTCGCCGTTGCATAAAATGTCAAACTTCATATAAAAAAATTTTCACTGATATTTTATGTAGGGAGTTTGAAATTTTCTGCAGCGGCGATAATTAATGAATTCGCCTGGTACATGATTTCGCTATGCATCATATAAAAACATTATACATATATTTTATAAATTGAGTTTGACATTTCAGGTTTTGGCAAAAATTAATGAATTCGCCATTGCAACAATCTAGTTTTGATTCGCCATGATTGCAACCACCTAGTCAAGGCGAGTCAACTACCAGGTGGCGGCATAGGCGAATTCAGTAATTCTTTCTGGTATGCACGACTGTCAAACTCCATTTATAAAAAATATGTGTACATTTTTTATATATGGAGTTTGACAGTCGTGTATACCAGCAAAAAATATTGAATTCGCCTACGTTGCCACCTGCTAAATTGATTCGCCTTGGCGAAAATATACACATGTTGTTTTTGCAATGTTGTGTTTGTTGTAGAGCCGCTATTACCTAAATAAATTAATGTTCCTTGATAATTACAATATTGCTTCTTTCAGGCCAAGTTTTATCTCTTTTTTAATTCCTTACCACCTGCTTACATTAGAAAATGCTGTCATGATAATAACAATACATACCCACTTTTTCACTAGCACTTGTACACTTTTTCAATTTTCTGAATTACTGTCTTGAATATTTTGAAGACAGTGATTTGAAGTATGCCGGCATTTTTATTACAATTTTTTAAGTAAATAACATCGAATAATATGATCGTTTTATTTACAATTTTCTCTGCATAAACCAATAGAAATAGAAAGAAAGCAGGAAAAAATGCTAAAATTTTTTTGTTTCCGAGATCGTGAGGTTTTTTGCTCAAAATGAATTGTCATTTTTATTGTCTGGACGCTTACAACACAGAAGCAATTGTCAGCATTTTCAAGAACTAATACGTATTATTTTATTGTCATGACAGCATTGTCAAATGTAAACGTGGTGTTACAGTGGGTCTTATGAAATAAATTCAGTTAGCATTACTGTTCAAGACACACAATTGAGGGGTGTCATTACAACGCAAAAACTATGGGCAAGATTACATTGCGTTTTACGTGCTAACTTAGTTTGTTTTAAGATAATTTGGATTTGTGCAAGAAATTTTGTTTTTGGTATTTATGCATATGATGCAATTTGCAAATAATGATATTTTAAATATCAATAAGGTATGTTAAGTATCACGATTAAACTTTTATAAGTGGTTTTCAAAAATTCCTTTTGCTCACGTTTTTATCATATTTCCTTAATTAACGTTTTATTTTAAATTTCCTGTCATTCACCAGCTGTTTTAAGAACGTTTTTGCTGGGATTCTATTTAAATGGATAAATTTGTAGAACCAGCCGAATATAACTCCTGTATGCTAGATTCATTATAAAATGTAAAGTTAAATTTGTAAAAAAAACTTATATTTCGTGATTTAAACTTTTTTTTTAGCGAGAATTTTTAATTAGAAGAAAGGGTATAATTTTAAGTTTATTTAAATAAAAATGCGATTTTTTAATTTACTCTTTTATATTTTCTTTGAATAAAAAAGTTGACAACACTCTTCAAAAAGGTGTGCTCGCATTACGTCTTCTTTTTGCAGAATTTACGTCTGTGCTAAAGATTAATTTTGCCTGTGAATAAAAACAATATTTTTTTGGTGAATTATTGGAATCTTAAATTAATATAACTTTCTTTATTTGTGCTTACAGAAAATTAAATCTGGGTAAGTAAAGATTTAATAAAATAACATTTTGAAAGTGAAAATACAAAAGAAAAATGGTTAATTTAAGAATTTTCCGTTTCGCTTTTTGCTATATACGAATGACTTAATGAAAGAAGGAGATAACGACTATTAATGAATGCTGTATTGAAAAATTGTGGGAATACTTTCTATGCCGGAATTTTAATAAATTATCTTCTTTTTACACTAACTCGTAATGATTATTACTTAAAAAAAAAATTATTGCTGTTCGATAAACATTGATTAATGCAATAATTTGTACATTTTTTTTATCGCATTGCATTTTTAAGAATTTATGTTTGCATAGTAGTAGGCGACGCGATGACGTAATTTTCTATACAAATATGCCGATGACTTATTAAAGTGTGTTGCCATCTCTAATTTCTCTTTTGTTGTTTTTTTCTTATTCCTTTCTTTTTGGCTCATTTATTTCTGTTTAATTCAGAAATCTATGAATGTGTGTATTTCTGTTGCGAGCGTGCAGAACTGCAGAGTTGTTACATTTGTTGCTACTCAAATTATAACACTTGCTAAAACGAAAAAGGTCTTATAGGGTTTGGCTAATTCAATTTTATGAATATACTAAAGGGTCTGAGATAATTAAAAACGAATGTTCAGGAATCATAGAAAGACTTATTATGTCCATAACTAAAAGCTTCCTAAAGGCCCAACTATAATGTGCATAAGCTAGCTTGAGCTTTTGTCAAAAACCCAACGAAAAGCCTGTCAAATGCTTAGGTAATTCTTTAAAGATTTGTATGTGCCTACAATGTACTTACATAAATTTAAAAAATAATTTCCTAAAAATATATATATATTTTAAAATAAATAAAACTTGTAAAGAAAAAGGCGTTGAAAAAATATATTATATATATTTAATAACATTGATTTTAATAAATGTACTTTCTTTTACTAGTTTTCTATAAAATTCGATAAAAAATGGCATGTTTTTTATGTATTTTTGGCCAAAAGTACTAAAAGATGCAACTGATTTAATTTAAAACCAATTAAAAAAAATTATAGCGATTTGTTATAATAAAAACGCGTCATTTCTCTCATATAAACCCTTCTTTTTCTACATTTTCTATTAAATTAAAAAAAATCTGTTTCACTGTCGCTTTCCACTGCAATTTTTTCTTTATTGATTAATGTATGTATACACCAAGCGCAATCAGCTGTTTCTGTACGGAATGTACGATCAGTTTCGTACATTGCTTAAGCAAATGACATTTGACGAAACTTGACGAAAAGTTCTCTCAAGTACATTATAGTTTACCACATTTGATTTATATGTATTTGCACAGTTGTATAATTTAGCATACGTTTGTATATGCACATTATAGTTGGGCCTTAAGCCAACGCAATGCTTTAGATTGTCTTGCTATATGACCTAAAAATTTTTGAAAATTTTATTCCTGAAAGTATCTCAGTATTTTAGCGATGCTAAGCCTTAGCCAAAATACGTATTTCATAGTTGTAGTTACAAGCCTAAAGGCCCAACTATAATGTGCATAAGCTAGCTTGAGCTTATGTCAAAAACCCAACGAAAAGCCTGTCAAATGCTTAGGTAATTCTTTAAAGATTTTTATGTGGCTACAATGTACTTACATAAATTTAAAAAATAATTTGCCACAGTTGCACATTCATGTTTAAATCGTACTTTCCCAAAAATATATATATTTTTAAATAAATAAAACTTGTAAAGAAAAAGGCATCGAAAAAATATTTTATGTATATTTAATAACATTTATTTAAATAAATGTACTTTCTTTTACTAGTTTTCAATTAAATTCGATAAAAAATGGCATGTTTTTATGTATTTTTGGTCAAAAGTACCAAAAGATGCAACGGTGTCACTGATTTAATTTCAAGCAATTTAAAAATTACAGCGAATTGTTATAATAAAAACGCATCATTTTCTCTCATATAAACCCTTCTTTTTCTTACATTTTCTATTAAATAAAAAAAAAATCTTTTTCAATGTCGCTCTCCACTGCAATTTTTTCTTTATTGATTTATGTATGTATATACAAAGCGCAATCAGCTGTTTCTGTACGGAATGTACGATCAGCTTCGTACATTGCTTAAGCAAATGACATTTGACGAAACTTGACGAAAAGTTCTCTCAAGTACATTATAGTTTACCACATTTGATTTATATGTATTTGCACAGTTGTATAAGTTGGCATAAGCTTGTATATGCACATTATAGTTGGGCCTTAAGTATATCAACAGTCTTCAATTTAACATTTAATTCATTAAATTACATATTTACTTAATATTAATCAAGGCGAATCGATTATCAGGTGGCAGCGTAGGCGAATTCAGTATTTTTTGCTGGTATACACGACTGTCAACTCCATACTTTTTTACTTTCAACTAAATGCTCTCAACTTTTGATAAATCGAAATAATAATTCATTGCTAGGAAAACAAATTTTTAAGGATGGCTCGTTGTTGAAATATTTTACTTATTGAACTTCAACTCTTCCTACTTTAAAAATGTTTTTACCTCGAATTGTTTTCATATCTAGAATTTATTAGCTATGAACTCTAATGTAAATATGTGTCATTTGTTCTTTAAAAGTAAAATAGTTTTTCTTTGATATTCTGGATAAAGGCCCAACTATAATGTGCATAAGCTAGCTTGAGCTTATGTCAAAAACCCAACGAAAAGCCAGTCAAATGCTTAGATAATTTTTTAAAGATTTTTATGTGGCTACAATGTACTTACATAAATTTAAAAATAATTTGCCACAGTTGCACATTTATGTTTAAATCGTACTTTCCCAAAAATATATATATTTTTAAATAAATAAAACTTGTAAAGAAAAAGGCATCGAAAAAATATTTATGTTTAATAACATTGATTTAAATAAATGTACTTTCTTTTACTAGTTTTCAATTAAATCCGATAAAAACGGCATGTATTTTATGTATTTTTGGCCAAAAGTACCAAAAGATGCAACGGTGTCACTGATTTAATGTGAAAGCAATTAAAAAAAATTATAGCGAATTGTTATAATAAAAATGCATCATTTTCTCTCATATAAACCCTTCTTTTTTCTACATTTTCTATTAAATAAAAAAAATCTTTTTCAATGTCGCTCTCCACTGCAATTTTTTCTTTATTGATTTATGTATGTATACACCAAGCGCAATCAGCTGTTTCTGTACGGAATGTACGATCAGCTTCGTACATTGCTTAAGCAAATGACATTTGACGAAACTTGACGAAAAGTTCTCTCAAGTACATTATAGTTTACCACATTTGATTTATATGTATTTGCACAGTTGTATAAGTTGGCATAAGCTTGTATATGCACATTATAGTTGGGCCTTAAGTATATCAACAGTCTTCAATTTAACATTTAATTCATTAAATTACATATTTACTTAATATTAATCAAGGCGAATCGATTATCAGGTGGCAGCGTAGGCGAATTCAGTATTTTTTGCTGGTATACACGACTGTCAACTCCATACTTTTTTACTTTCAACTAAATGCTCTCAACTTTTGACAAATCGAAATAATAATTCATTGCTTGGAAAACAAATTTTTAAGGATGGCTCGTTGTTGAAATATTTTACTTATTGAACTTCAACTCTTCCTACTTTAAAAATGTTTTTACCTCGAATTGTTTTCATATCTAGAATTTATTAGCTATGAACTCTAATGTAAATATGTGTCATTTGTTCTTTAAAAGTAAAATAGTTTTTCTTTGATATTCTGGATAAAAGTGAGTAGAGAGTACCTTAGTGAAAAATATAAAAAACCAATGTCACAAGTCTTTTATATATGTGGCGGATTGCTTTGAAGTGATCAAAAATTTCATTACAAGTTAAATATATTATTTCATGAATTTTTTAAATGATTTCTTAATTTTTTGAATAAACTTGATATAAAGTCAGTTCACGCTTTTATCATTTTTAGTTTCTTGAATAACTTGTCACATATTAAAAGAAAATAAGTATGTGTGCGCTAACCTAAATTTACGTTTCGTAAAAAGTAAAGATAATAAAAAATATGTATGGACTAACTTAATTTTTTTTAAATACTATTAACCTTTATAAAATATATAGCTTTACGGCCGCATTCAAAAAAACTGTTGATAAAATTATATTCATAAACGATTAAAAGTGAAAAACCTTTAATAAACAATTTTTAAAATCAAAAATTTTTTGTTGGTGTTACTTTTCTTTAAACCAAAACTAAAAGGTTTTTTGTTGTTAGGATATTTTGTTTATAAAATAAGAAGTTGTTGTGGAGTAGAAAACGTATTTTTAAGGGAAAAATATTAAATAAAAAACCTGTCGCAACCCATATTTTTCAAGTTACAAATCTTAACTGTATTTATAAATATATTTTAATATCTCAAGCACTTTGTGTCAGAATCAGTCAATTTGGGTGGCGTAGGAGACATTATCAAAATTCCTACCAAGCGCGTTACATATCACAAACAAATTGTTAAACCTCTAAGAGCTGGAAGTTTCTCAAGGAATAAATATTGGAAAGTCGCTATTAAATTTAGTTCTTTGTATAAAAAACAAAATAACAAAATATTTTTATTACAAAAAGGAGAAAATTTTGCTTCATAAAGTAAAAATAATCGAGAGATTAATAATAAAGTTTAATAATATATAACCAGGTTCTATTGGATTAACATTTTTGCAGCTAATTATTTATGTTAGAATCCTTATAAAGGCTTTCTTTTGATAGCCATGTTGGCCCATTCCACCTTAGGGGTCTCATAAAATAACTTTTTCTAAACCCCAGACAACCTTTTATTACATATGGAGCTACCAGTCTAAACTATACTTATTCTATTGAATAAAAATAAATTAAAACAAATTTATTTGAATAGTGAGTACACAAAATATAATCAGCTCGTTATAGAACTCGTTGTTCGAATACTTTTTATTTGGTCTATGACCAAAATAAACAAAACATTAAATTATAAATTTGTTAATTACATTCTAGTTCCTGTATTTTCCAGTCACCAGAACATATATTTTACTAAAAATTTAAAGGGAAACCATATTCGGTTTTCTGGTTAATTAAAAATTAGTTTTTAGAGGCACTAATGATAATAGGAGTTGCCAGGTAAAAACTTTGAATTGCTTAAAATGTAAATTAGCTTTTGAAATGTTATTGTGTTTTTTAATAAAAAGAAAAAAATGTTTTTAACCGAATTCCAAACCGAAGTCATGTCAAATTTGTTAGGTAAAGCTCAAAAATGGCAACACTGTTAAAAAAACGAATGAAAATTTAAAAACTTAAACTAAAAATATTTACTTCGCTGACTGTTAAAAAAAAAACACTACAAAATTCTAAGACAAAAAGTAAATTGTTAAATATAGTTTTGTTTTCTTATTTCTTAGATACGTGGGATGCCATTTTAGTTGTTAATCTATATTTACCTTTTTCAAGAAGATCGCAATCCCGTTGTGTTTTGTTTTTTGTTAAAAAAGTGATGTTTTGTTCTTATCTTTATTATTTTTTTTCATATTTATTTTTGTCATTTGATTGTTCTTAATTCTGCTTTAATATTTCTATTTTTAGTAAGTTTTGTTTGTTTTCTATTTACTGTGATCTATTTAGTTTTTGGTTTTTATTCTTTGTTAATTTTATATTTCAAAACTATTTGTTTAAATGTATGTATGTATGCATTTATGTACATACTTATTATTCGGGTTTTCCATGAACTCTTCGTGGCTTTTGTAAAAATTGTTGCATTTGTACTTGTACGGATACAATTGATACTGCAGGTGGCTGGCTAAAGGCATATACATACATACATACATATGCATATAAGTTGGATCTCTATTTATAATTACAACTGGTATCAACCAATAATTGCACTAAATAGCAATCTTCTTCTTTAAGCTTTTATTATCTCTATTGTAACTAAATATGTATGTAGGTATGTTGTGGCATCTTTGTGTATGTACGTACATATTTGTTGAGTGGTGTTTGTGTCAAGTTTTTTCCGTTACCAAGTGTGATGATGCCTTATAAATATCCAATGTCACGTGGTATATCTTTCCTCTTTTCACATTCTTCTCCAAAAGGTTTGCATTTCAAAACTGCCGTTGCCACTTTACACAAAAGTAAACTGAAATCTGCTTCTGGTAAAGGAAATTTATATTGTGTATAAATCGATTTATACTTTAAATAATGTTTTGTTGAAACTTTTTTTTAACTTTTTCTATTCTTCGTTTTTTAAATTATCAAATAAGTTTAAATGTATGCATTCCCTCCCTTTAGAAGAGCAACGTTATTTGTTAATAATTCAATGTTGCCACCCCTGTGGGGAAAAATGTTAAACATCAAGAAACCATCTTGAAATATTTTAATAATAATAGCGTCGTATTGAGACAATATATTTTTTATTATGAGCAACAATTATTTTTTATCTGCTTCTAAAATTCAAAAGCTTAGGCGCTTGCCAAGTGGACACATTGCTCGATGATATCCGAGTTTGTTGTTCCGTTTGTAATTTCTACAATATCCATTTCCGACCTTATAAAGCATATATATTCTGAGCCTTTATGCATAGCGGAGTCGATTGAGCGATAGACTTCTGTCCGTCCGTGCTGGTGTTAAAATCAACTTTGCCAAGGCATGAAAATCGGCGTGATTAGGTCATGTCCTTCGAAACAGCGGGAAAACACCACGGCTGCCTCTAATTATTCCATATATATTTTTAAACTTTCGTTTATAGGTGGTTGTATTTACTGTTTATCTACCTCGTAATAAATACTCACCACATTTATAATAGCCGGGACAACAACCCTATTTTCACCCTTTCCAACCATGGCGAAATAATAAACGGTGGAAGCGAGGGCGAATTCATTAATTTTCGCCGATAGCTTAACTGCAAAGTCCAAGGCGAATCAATTACTAGGTGGCAGCGTAGGCGAATTCATTATTTTTGCTAGTATAAGCCACTGTCGAACTTCATATATAAAAAATATACACATATTTATCAGTTTAAATATTTTATTTTATACTACTTTTTGTTATTTTTTCAGTTTTAAGCAATCTAATACGGCCTACTTATGAGGTTCCATTGTCAAATTATATAAAAATGAAATTTAAGAAATAAATTCATAAAAAATAAAGTGAAAATTAGTTATTTATTGTGGAGTTTGATGTCTACCTACCTAACTCTGACAAACTGGGAAAATAACCTTAAGTTGTTAATTAATACATATGTATATTAGAAAATCTAAGTAGTTGTTTCAAAATATTATTCCTAATTTCAAACCTAAGCGGTAAACTCATTCTCACGGACTCTGTTGTATAAATGATTTTCAGTTTGATTTGGAAATTTTCCTATGGTTTGTTCTTCAGAACATTCTAATTTACTTTTTAGATACCTTTTGCTTATTAATTTTTGATAAACATTTATGAAACAAAAGTAAAAAATAAAAAAGTTAACATTTCTTAAATTTATATAGAAAAATCTTAACTACTGGATAATTCTGAATACACACAGGAAAACTAATTCGTTCAAATACTCTAAATCCCTTGATAAACATTACATTTTTTCTGTGTTGATTTCCAATTGCGTCGTATTTTCCGCAAGTCAAGAAAATAATTCGCTTCATATTTAAAGTAAAAGACGTAACATTTACGCTTAAATTATACTCGCAACCTCTTACTGAAGCTGATTTTTTACACAGAGGTCAACAGTCTCTTTTCATTGAAAAGTAAATTTACTCACTTCTAAACGTGATTCAAGTTAATCACGTAAATAGAACTCTCTCTTTATTTAAAGAAAACTTAAACAAAAAAACATATGACAAATTTTACATTTTCAATATAATTTATAAATTTCTTAAACTGATATTTAATTTGTATTAAAAACCTTCTTAAAAACTACTGAAATTTATAAAGCGATAAATCATCATGTATAAATAAATAAATGTAAAAATAAAATTGTCGATTAAATATCGATACATAGTGACAATAAAAAGTATTGCCAGTTTGAAATAAGAAAAGCGCATGTTTTAAAACATATTCTGTCTACACTTCTCTCTAAAATTCACAAGACAAGAGAGGTAAAAAATGAAAAGCAATAAAAGAGTATCTACAAAGTTTGTCCAATTAGAACCTAACTTTTAGTTGCTAACCATAGTTTGTATATACAATTTTCACTATGCAGATATATTTGTGTCTCTACATTTGAAATCAAGAGATAACTTATTCTCCAGTTGAGAGAGCGTCTCCATATATTTTATGTTGAAATGCGCTGCCAGATTGGTGGTTTACATATCAATGCTCTATAAAAGGATGATTTGGTTTAGCGTTTTATTTAGAATATATAAATAAAAATTGAAATTGTTAAAATTAAATAATTATTGAGCTTAAAGGCCTAATAGTTTTGTCGTATTTTCATTTATTTTTTAATATCTCGCCAACCAACAACAAACAAAGCAACCGAACTAAACTTAAGAATTATTTAATTGACTTTGCTTAATATTAAAAATAAAAATACATGTTAAATGATTTAAACTATGACTACTAAGCACGTGAATAACTTGGTGTACAATTTATGTTTTTTAGTTTTAATGGAACTATGCTAAATTTTGAGAACAGTTGGAAAACTTTCAATGGTTCTACTGTGATCAGAGGTGGAACAGGTCTTTTTATATATATTTTTTTAATTTTTACACCAGCAATAGCTGCTGGCTTAGCTATTATATTATGTCACTAAAAAGTACTAGTGAGGATTTATCATTATTTAGTAATACAATGAAAATTCACAGAAAAATTCAATAATAAATTAGCAATATAATTATTTATTTATTTATTATCTATGTTATCTTTATTTAACGTAACATAATGTTGTTGGTTGGATTGACTTTTAATACCTGCAAGTGTCAATCACAAGTTTATGTTTTTCACTAAATAATATTTTTAAATTTAATTTTATTTTATAATGAAACAAGCACTAGGTCAGTTTTAGAATAATAATATTATTTCCTGTTTCCTGAAGATGCCAACCAACGGTGTGGCGAAATATTAAATAATAATAAACAATATTTTTATTTTTATTCTAAAACTGACCTAGTGCTTGTTTCATTATAAAATAAAATTAAATATAATAAAAGGTCAAAAAACATTAACATTTAATATTTTTAAATACGATTTATTTTTTTGAGGACAAAAAATGTATCTGGCAGCTCTGTGTATGAGAGTCGCTAATATGTATTTGAGTTGAAATTTTTCAGATGAATTTTTTAGTGAATAAAAAAAATATATACTGAGTTCTTATTGTCGCTTTTAGTCGTTTGTGTTCGTTGTATTGGTTGTAGTCGTCGTTGTCATTTCAATTAAAGCAAAAGTAAGTAAAAAAATTTCAACTGAAAAAATATTTTTTACTCACTGTTTCATTCAAAAAACTGTAAATAATTAATTGATGAAAAAAAATATATGTAAATAAACAGCTTAAAAATATTGTCAAAGAAACAAAAATATAAAAATACTTTTTGATAAAAATCTGGTGCCTTTAAAAGTAAAGTTGAAAAAAGTGCAAAATACAATAAAACTGAAAATATATTCTATAAAAAAAAAATTTGCCACACGACCTGAGCCTCCTAGTAACTCGTTTACGTCGGCCGATCGATAAAAATACTACGCAAAAAGATTTTTTCATGGTTGTAAAAAAGAATTTAATAAATAGAATTCTAATTCTAGCGATGTGCACTACTTGTTGAAATTTTTTTTAATTAAAAGAAATATGTCTAAATATTTTGGGAAAAGAGAATCAATCAATTTAATATAGTTTTAATAAAACAATGTGACTTAAATAATTTAAAAAGGAATACATATACAAAAGCATGTCTGAACTAATCTATACATACATACATATGTATTTATGTATATATGAGCAGGTATAATTTTGTCACTGTGTGTATTCGTATATACTCATTCATCTATACGTGATATGAGTTTAAATAGCTGTGTGCGTTTTTCTACGAATATCTGGTCAAAATTTTGCGTTTTAAATCTTAATGTATGTGTGAGCTTGTGTGTGTGTGTGTGTGTGTGTGTGTGTGTACATTCTTATATCGGTTGATCCAACTATCCATCCAATTTATTTGCTGTTTTCTAAGTTGGTTGCCAACCTCCACCTTTTTTTTCTTAATTGTATGAAAGAAAAGGGATTTTTTTATTTGAAATATGTGATGGTGATGATGTTTAGAGTAGACAACATGTCTACAGCTTAAAACAATTTAAGCGAACGGTTTTACAAAAAGAAAAAGTAATAAATTAATAATAATTCCGGCACCGGCAGCTCACAGAGATATCGATCCCTGTTCCTGTTACTTTATGGAGATGAAACAATTTTTTCAATTTTGGTTTTTAATTGTAACTGAAAGCTGATTTAATATAGAATTTTCATTTTTGTTCTAACTTTTTATTGTTTGTCGGTCAGTCCACATTTTAAAAATTGTATTTTTTTTAATATGAAAACATGATGCCTGGAGATGATAAATTTCAATGTTAATGGCATCCCTTTTTTTTAACAAATAACGAAATGGGGATGCCGTCTATTGAATCTATAGGTATTTTTCAAAAAATATGTGTTTGGTGTGTTTTGTTCTACAAGATTTCAATAATTTTTTGCGCATGCTTTATCTTTAATTCTTCAATAATTTCTACATTGGATTTTAGTTTAAACTTATTTTCAAAAATAGATTTTTAAATATCAAAGAATGTATGAAAATTATTTTTATATTAATAATGTATATATTTTTTAAATCAATAACTTAATAAAAAAAGGGAAATGCTGCATCATGTTGGCATCTTCTTATCAAGCATACGCATATCCGCAAATGCATATATGTATGTTTAGCTATGCTGCATCTCTTATTTAATGCACGGTTGCCAGAGTTGACTATTAGTATAAAAAAAAAATTGTCTAATGACGAATACAGCGACTTCTACGCTAAACTTGGCGACAATTTAAACATTAAGATAAATTTGTATTTGGACAACCTTGTGTATTCAAAATTAAAAAAACAGTAAGGAAAGCTACTTTTTCTGCGATAAACTATTGAAAAATTTATTTTTTGTATACCTATAATAAATTCAAATCCACAAAGGATGTATGATAATAAAGGTTATAGAAAACTAAAAAACGTGAAGAGTATGGCTGACTTTCAAAATGTATCAATACAAAGTTTGTATACAGTTTTGCTGCGGTATTTAGTTCTTGTACATATACAAAGTTGCGAAACAAAGCATCAATTTGGAAACTGATGGGCTAGTTGCTCGGCTGCAACATTTTTAATACTTGTCTGCGACATTTTGGAATGGTATGCATTGTAAACATTTAGTACCACGGCATTATGAAACACAATTCATTGTTAGAATACAAAGCAACTGACGTTTTGGAAGTCAGCCTATGTGTTACCGAAACCATGATGTTGCAAACATTCTTTTTTAGCATTCACGTTATAGGTTATTTCTATTTAATTTAAAGCTCTTACGTCCTGTGTAGTATGCATTTCAATTTATTTGAGGAAATTTCTTTAGTTTTTTTTTTTTTTTTTTTAATTTACTTGATTTTCAATATTTTCTAACAAATGGGATATTATTTTCTATAATCTTGTGAAAACCTTACTTTAAAAATTAAAAAAAAATTGACATTTTTAAGATAGCAAATAAAGTTCTCTAAATATTACTCCCAAAAAAACAGAACTAACTGATTTAAAAAAAAGTGTTTTTAAAATTTATCTGCAAAATTAAATTCTAACTTCTTAATTATTTTCTTTGAAAGTAAATGTTTTTTTCTTTGAGGCAAGAACTTATAAAATCACACGACATTTTCATGATAAAAAGCAGCAATATGTCGAAAAATCGGCAAATCTGGCAACATGTAAATTAAGAAATGAGTAAAATATTTAGTAACAACTACTCTTTTTTGTCTTTAGTTGGTCGGAAATAAGTGTATGGTTAAGCTTTTATCATTTTGTATTTTTTTTTTCAAAAATCATTAATTATTTGTATTTTACACACATAAATATCAATTATATATTTGTCCAGAAAGCTAAATTAAGTGTGTGACGCATATTTTTATTTTTTTCATTTATTTTGCTAGTGGCGATTCATGTTTATTTATTGCGATAGAGATAGTAGATATTTGCTTAATTTTAAAGAAGTTATAAAATAAGGGTTCTTATTTAATTGAAAAGTGTCTACTTTATAACTAAATTAAGTATTTAGACTAAGGTTTTTCTTTTGTTTTAAAACTTTTCAGATTATTTTTTTCTCTTGACTTTTATATTACTTTGGTATGTGGATGCCAATTGACCTAAAAACTAACGGCGCCAAAATTTCTCTGATGTCATTCTCATTCAAATAAAAGAAAATGATATAAAAATGGAATAAAGAAAATGCACTGCAATACGGGCGCATTATAGTATTTCTATTTACACACACTTACATATTTACATGCAGACGTTATTTTGTATGTTTGTATGATAAATGCATGCAAACGTTAAAAATAACTTCATTTATAAAAAAAAAATTTAGGGGGGAAAATTCCAAAGAATTGAAAAACATTAATCAAAGTGATTTTTCACTGTTTTATTTTCTAATTTTGTATTTGAGATTTATTTTACACACTTTACAATATTGACATCTAAACTTTTATATTATTATTCATGGTCGTAGTATGTACATGTTTTAGATACACGAGTTTTATGTCTAATAAAAATGCACGCTCTTTCTTCAACTGTACTACAAAACTACATACGTTTTTTGTCTAGATTTTTTATGATTCACTGTACTGAGCCGTTACACACTTAACACACACACAGAACTGTACATAATATTACTTCAACTATCCCCCCTCCGAAATCGATCGATTATACGAGGCCATTATCAAGTTGTTATCTATTTTAAATTCAAAATTTAAATTAGCCGGCCTTTTTTTTAATTTCCATTTTTCTCTTATTCATTGATTAAAATGGTCACTTCGTAAACGTTCATATGTAATATAAAAACAAATGAATAAACAGAAAATTTAAATTCACTTTTCAATTTTCTGAGTGTGTTTGAAATCGTAAGTTATAAGTTTTAATGTTTTTTTTTAATCTATTCAAATGTTTTTTTCACTCTCTACATTTTTAATGACTCAATCACTATCAGAGTTGCTACAAAAAAAAATCTGCGAAATTGTAAAATAATGTGTTGAAACTTAGCAATTGGTTTTGCACTAGACTGTCGGAGAAGATTGAAGAAAAAAGGAATGTTTAAAATTTTGCAGTAGCAAACAATTCTTGATAAGATCTTTGGTCTGTTATAATTCGTAGATTTAGGAAATAGCACTTCATGAATAATCTTTTTCCATCAACAGGCTGTTGAGGTAGTAATTTTAAAGTTGCGATTTTTAGTTTAAAAATTATAGTAAAACAAATAAACTGTTTTTAACTTTTTTTCTCACAAGAATATAAGTACTTCTTTTTTAGTCGCGAATATTTGAAAATGCGAGGTGGGTTTTCCTCCATTATTTCTCCCTATGTGTTTGGTTTGTACGTGAACTTATTTGTATTTAAATTCTGTCAAGTTAAGACGTAAAACCACCAATAAAAGCCTGTGCTGCCACATATTTTTCTAAAAAAAAAAAATTGCATTCTTTTAAATGGCACAATGTTAAGTTGTAATAGGAAGAATTCTTATAAAATTTCTATAATTTTAGAATAGCTGAATATGAATGAATTATTCTAAATTAATAATATATAAATTGATTACTTTTTTATAAAATTACTTGTAAAATAATTTGTAGTGATAATTCAATAAAATAACATTTTTAATGAAACGCACATTTTAAAAACAAAAATTTATTATTAATAAAACAATTTATTTGTTTAAGCTTCTTTTATTGCATAATGTATATTTAATTTATTGTTTTTTTATTTTAATGTAAATATGTACACGTGCATATATGTGTTTACATGTGTTCTCTGTCATATTAAGTTGTAAAATGTAGGTTCGTTTTTTATTTTTGTTACATTTTAACACACTCTTGTGTATTTATTTAATTCAAGCATGAATTGCGTTACATTGTCAAACACATAATTATTACAGATGTATTCTATGCGTATGTGCAAAAAGTTGTTCAAACAAAACCCGGATGGACTTTATAGTTCACGGAATTTTTATTTTTTTTATTTGTAAAGAAGTAAGAGTACTATATTCGGCTATGCGCTTCACCATAAATTTGAATAACCACATGCACCATACTCAACAAACAAAATCGGCATAAGAAATTTTTTCCGGCAAAAAAATTTTTTTAAAAAGCTTTTTTTTTTTTTTTTTTGAAATTTTAAGTTTTGCTTGGGGTTGTATTTCCAACTTTATTTCAATAACTCTTAATAATAAACAATAATAACCTTTAGGATTAAAAACGGAAGTTGAAACCAGCTTAATAAGTGCTACCAAGTTTTCTTAACTTTTATCGTAAAACATAAACATAAGATATGAAAAAATTGGAGTCAGGCGTGGTGTTTTGCCCGCTGCCTCTAAGGACATGAACCGATCTAGCTAATTTTTAATAGCAAAATTTTCGAAACTATGTCTGATCGATTGGCGTATTGAAATTTTCTCTAGCTCATTTAGTGCCTGGGAAAAGCTTATTTCAACCCAAACACGGACGAAAAGATGGACATCGCTCAATCGCCTTCGATAAGCATAAAAACTCAGAATATATATATATATAATTTGTGGAGTCGGTAATGAATATTGTAGAAATTGCAAACAGAATGACAAACCTAAATAAATAAACACTTTTCCACTTCTGATAAAGGGTGTAAAAAGGAAAACTTAAATTTGTTTGTTTGTTTGTTTACATGCTTATTGCCAAGGTACATTTATTTTACTAGGTAATAGCGGCTCTACAACAAATACAACATTTGTAAAAACAACATGGCAATTTATTGTTGCATTGTGAGTGGAAATGTCAAAAATAGAAAGAGAAAATAAAAGATAATTGCTCAAAAAACAGACGCTCTCTTTGTTTTGAATAGGCTTGTTGTTGGTGTTTTTTGAAATTTGTAAACAAAAGTTGTAAAATATAAACAACTTTTGACATGTCCAACTACAAACCAGCTAGGCGGACGACACTACCTAGTAAAAATATGTACCCGGCTTATTGCTTTATAATTTTTTTTTTTTTTTATAAAGAGAAGTAGCACTTCAGGCATTATTACCTATTAAGTTATTTTGGTAACCGTGCTACATTCTTTAGGAAAGGGATACATGAGAGATAAGACAGGTGGTGAAGGAGAGAGATAGAGAGTTAGTTATTTTACTTCGCCGGAGAATATGCTATGAAGAAGTACCGACGGAGGAGACTGCACGTTTTCATGTCAATTCTGAATATGTATTTAAACCATTAAACAGAAAGAAACATTTTTATTTTTTGATTGCCGCAGGGGTCGAACCCTGGACAACCAAGTATGTAGTCAACGTGTTTACCACTTCGACTACAGCAGCTTTGATGCAACCAAATTTTAAATGATCACTTTTATATAAATTTTTATTATTATATTTTTTAATTTTAGTCCCAGCCCCAGGGGTTGAACCAGTGATCTTTTTTTCTGCCAGCGTCTAATTTTTCTTGTTTTCTTTGGAAAACGTCCGCGTACATTTGAAAAATAACTTTTCTTAATAAAATATAGTTTATTTTTGCCTTTTATTTGTTGCACATTGTTTATTTAATGAGTCAAAATGCTTATACATTCACATTTTAACATGAAGAAAACCTTGATCATGAATTTATTTTATAAAAACACATGTTTTAACAAGAAGAATATTAAGGAACAACCAATACTGAATATTTTTAAAATTAAAGCGCTGTTTTTTGTTTTTGTTATCTGCTTAAATTTTTTTTAATAGTTGTTGAAAAAAAAAAGCAAATAAGAATGTGTAATTATAAAAAATTACAAACTCTTTAATTCTGTACAATAATTATAACAAAACATGTCTTTTTAAGTTTGTTTTCTTAAATGTAATCAAATTGTTTGTTAAAAACAAACATTAATGACATAAACAACATCAAAAATATTGAACCCATGTTGACTTATTAATGTTTATCCCTTATTCCCGATTAAAAATTGGATACATTAATTTCTCGACTATTTCTTAGTCCCAAATGTGCTAGTTTAAAATTGTTCCATAGCCATCAACTCTAAAGCCGCTTAAGTTCCAAAAATATGCTATATAAACTGTCAAAAATTTCAATTGTTTTTAACAACCCTAAACCAAGTTTTCTTTTTCTAAGTTTGTCATTCCGTTTGCAATTTCTACAATATCTATTTCCGACCCCATAAAGTGCATTCTGAATCTTATGCATAACGAAGTCGATTGAGGCACTAGATAAACCAGAGAAAATGCGCCAATCGATCAGATATCGTTTCGAAAATTTTGCTTTTGAAAATCAGCACTCGAAAATTGTCACTTGAGACAGCGGGCAAAACACCTCACCTACTTCTAATTCTTCCATATCATTTGGAACAAATCTAGTTTAGTGAAGAACCTCCAATAAAATAAAAAAATGGGTGATCGCCCATATTCCCGAGCTATGGTGTTTTAAATTTTTCATAGAAATGTACTTTACTTTTAGATGTTTATTTAGTGTACATGGACAAGGAGTACATTCATTTATGATAATGATTTGAAACCATTTAATCATTAGTCAATGGTAATGATTTTGTATTTTACCATTAGTAAAAATAATGACAGTGCTAAATAAATCATTAGCATTATCATTCAATGCCAATGAAATCGTCTAATTATTACTCCCTATAAATAATTACTCCCATGTATGGAGGGTACACTTTAAAACTATTTATGTTTTTTGTTTTATATTTAAATTTGAAGATAATAAAATTAGAAATCGAAAAATAAAATCTTTAATTAAAACATGATTTTTTTTAACATCTGGCCGCTCTGTTTTTTTTTTTTTATACTGTTAAAATACAGAGAGACATTAAGAAGAGGACATTAGATATGTTGACTTTTAAATTTCACAAAACACTGAAAATAACGCGTTTTTTTTAAATACAATTTTCTCATACATCTTAATAAAACCTGAAGGCTGGACAATAGAATAAAACGTTGCCATATTTATAATTTCCTTTTTTTAAACATTAACATGTTTTACCTTGTACCAAAATGTAGCTGAGGTGATGCATAAAATACATAATTATAAAAACTTAATAAAGTGTTCGAGTTCTTATCTTAAGCCTACATTAGTTGCTCGGATTGTCCAAGGAACTTTATTTATAAAGATGTCTCTGCATAATTACAATTTTTATTAATTTATATTTTAGCTTTTATGGAAAGTTTTCACTTTGTACTTGTATGTATGCGTAAGTGTGTGTTTGTGTTTGCTTTTTTAGATATTGTTGCTTCTGCTACATAGATTAGGATGATGTTGATATTAATAAAAGAAAATCGATAAGTGCCCTTGCGCAATTACTATTTTTTGTCTTTAACTGAAAAATACCTCTCGTATACACACACACATACACAACAGCCGTGTGTATGCTTTATGAAGCTTGACAAAATTTATAAAAAATATTTTTTTTTTTTTTAAGTTGTATTAATTTTTCCACGCGTAAAGTTGTATTGTTCCTTAAATATTTTAAAATTTTGAAAACAAATAAAATATGTAACCTTAAAAACAACATTCGTAATTTCATTTCAAATGCTTATGGCAAAAATTTCTAAAACAATTCACTGCGGTTGCTTGCACCTAATAATTTATGAAACACCCTTTAAGCAGCACGAATCACAAGAAAATTCTTTTTTTTTTTCGTTTTTCGTTATAATTTTATTTTTTACAAATTAAACAACATCTGTGCCAACATACAAATCCTTAAAAGGAGTTGTTTGTTCGTGTGTGTGCTTACAAATCTCTACTTACCGAGGAGATAGGGAGACTTCTTTAATACTACATTGAACAAAGTAACACAAAATTACATTTTAATTCTTATGACTCACATAAATTAATATGTCAAAAACGAAACATGCTTAAGGGATATACAAAAATAGTTAAAATCATTGTAAAACAAATATAACATTCTGTACCTTTAAAATAATAAAATTGTTAAGTTGAACCGTAAAAATTGTATTATTTTTTTTTTTTTTGTATTTTGTTTGTTTGATAAAAAAAAGTCAAAAGTGTTAGTTAAAAAAACAAGCCTTGAAAGCATTTTAATTTTTCGTCTAATTTGTCTTTTCAACTGATATTCATTTTGTTTTTGTAACAAATCAAACATTATAATTTAACTTTCAAAATTACTTCAAGTTCTTGACCTGATTATGTTACTGTATATTTTATTTCAATATTGTTGTTTTTTACACTTTAATTGCGATAAAATAATTTAATTAAATACAAAGTAGGTTTGATAAAATATAAAATATAGTCAAAATAGATAAGAGTGCTATATTCGGCTATGCCGAATCTTATATACCCTTCACCTTGTATGTAAATCTAGATGGTAAGTAAATCCAATAAAAAAAAAAATATTCGGGTGACAGAGAAATAAAAAATAAAAAGAAGAAAAAATAAATTCTATATAAAATTTCACATAAAAATGTCTCTGGCTATTAATGGGTTAAGCATTAAAAAAAAGTATTTCCTGAAAGTTTTCTTCAACAGCTTTTAAATGGTACCCATATTAGTGTCTTAAAACTGTGGTGAAAATCGTACTTTCTATAAAAAGTTCAGAGGCCTATAACTCGGAAAATATGTGGGAGTGCCATTTTTTCACTTGATGTTTTTTTCCTATTTTTAATTCGCTCCATTAATTTTTTTTATTGGAGTTACTTAACTAGATTTGTTCCAATTGATATGGAAAAATTAGAGGCGGGCGTGGTGTTTTGCCCACTGCCTCAAAAGACATGGACCGATTTTGCTGATTTTTAATAGCAACATTTTGAACATATGTATGTCTGATTGATTGGCGTTTTTAAATTTTCTCTAGCTCATCCAGTGCCTTGGCAATGTTAATTTTAACCACAAGTATAACCGCCACTGGGGCAACAGACAGATATTGGCAGATATACAAAGAATTCTAAAAGCACCCGAGCGGAATGTATTGTTCTGTTATGCCATGACTAATAACTGACTCTTGGAATATCGAATTTTTTTAAGTCTTCCTTTTTACTCCTTTACTCAATCTAGTTGTATCTCTTTTCCCCTTCTAGTTTTTCTTTCTCGCCAATAACACAAAGTCAACAATTTTTTCAGATTTTAATTTCGGATACCTTGTTTTTTCCTTTTTAACCAATTTTTTCTTAACAAACTTTTTTTTCATCATCTGTATTTGTTTCAATATAAAAGCAAATTACAAAATATTAGCAGCCCAAGCCAGACATCAATAGTGAATAGCTCTTCGGGGACCCTAATAATAAGAACACGCTTCTTAATTTAATAAGCTTGTTGCATTATTGTATTGTTTTTTTTTTTTTTTCACTGTTAAATTCGACTGTAAGTATCCTAAAAACTTAAGGGGTGAATGAACTGTTCAACAAACTCCAAAGCGGTTTATACTATGGAAAATTTTAAATCAATATTTATTTGTAATCCTTTTTATTATTTGAAAATAACTCGTAGACTTTTTGGCATCTGAAATTGTTTGGCAAAATACAACATGTCACAGAGATGGGAATTTTATATTTATAAAATGTACTTGTCTACAAAAATAGTACATCAAACTAAAAGTAGCTTTAGAAAAATATTAAAGTGTTTTCATTTATGCACGAAGAATATTGATTGATATTGATCTTTTTTATATTTATTTAATTTATTACAAAATATGAATTTATGTTTTAACTTTTTTATAAAAAAATGAAACTCTACTGTCTATTTCTGTTTAAAAATTGTTTAAATTGTTTAAATTTTTGTAATGCTTTTTAATCAAAAACGGTCATTTGTATGTTTTAAAATTATTCATAATGAAGTACTTTAAATGTAAATAATTTAATTTCCCAACTTAAACGAGTGCATTATCTTAAATAATTTTTATTCTACGTACTCGCGGTCAAGTTCTTGTAAAAATGTACCGAAAAAAAAAATAATAAAATACTCATGTATGAAAAACACTTGCTTTGTTTCCGTTTGTCCGTCCATGTTCGGGTTAAAATCATTTTTGCCAAGGCACTAGACGAGCTAGCAAAAATTCAGATACACCAATCGATCAGACAAAGTTTTGAAAATTTTGGTATTGAAAATCAGCAAGATAAGATCGGTCTATGTCCTTCAAGGCAGCGGCGATGAAGAATTAAAAGATAAGAAGAAAAACAGGTTAAAAATTTGGCCCATATTTTCCGAGTCATGGGCCTCTTAAATTTTGATAAAAAAAAGTTTGATTGTCAATACGGGTATCATTTAAAAGCTTTTGAAGAGATCTTTCAGAAAATACTAAAATATTTTAAAAATGCTTAAACCAGTAAAAGCCGATAGCATTTTTATGTAAAATTATATGTCGTACAAATAATTTGAAATACATATTACTTTTGACTTAAGTTAATTTTTTAATTTCTACAATTCTTTTTTAGAAAGAAAATTCATTTAACAAATGTATGCGGACATTTTCCAAAAGGACAAATAAACTTAAGCCAAAAAGAAAATTTCAATTCGTTTCTAATATCCACAGTTCAACTCCTTATTAAAAAAAAATTAATTATAAATGGTCCTTATATTTTTTAAAATTTTTTAATTCTTTGTCATCTCAACATTTGTTTTAATGCTTAGAGTTACTTCACTAAACTAAATTTACATATGTATGTACATGGTGAAAGTTATAAAGATCAGCATAGCCGAATATAACACTCTTGTTTTAAGTAATATTACAGAAAACATACAAGTACTTGATCCTGAAGGAAATCGTGCTATTTTGAGAGGTAAAAGCACAATTTTAAAATGTAAACTTTTCAACTTTTTATATATCCCATCTCTGCATTTCTGATTAATTATTTAAATATGTTAAACACTGCCAAAACAGCATAATTATAATTGGCAATTCGGCGCTATACTTAACGAAGCACTCTTGCCATCCAATAATGTGTCATCATTTAATTTTATTACATTTTTTTTTTTTTTGGAGTTTAAGTCCTCTTTATACACAATTAATCCGTTTGAGTAATTTTTTGTATTTGCGATTTTCAAATATAAAATGTATGTTGCCAACCTAAAAAAGAACACAGCCTAGCAGAGCCTTTTTGTGCCTGTCGGGATTTAAAAAAAAACAAGAAGAGAAACAGAATTTTCCTTTAGCTGGTTGCTTAGCTAACCGACTCCGAATTGGAAATTAATTCTATGTTCTTTTTATTTCTGACCAAATATTTTTGCGCGCCCCTTTGGGAAATTACTTACACTCTACTCTCTCTCTCTCTCTCTCTCCCTCTCTTTCTCTCTTGTGTATATAAAGCTTTAAGCGAAAATATGTATATGCTCTCATTTGTTGAAAACTTTTGTGTATGTTAATTTCTCTATCACTCGGATAGAGTAATAATCTCATTTTTTTCGAGTTGAGGTTATGGTTGAAACAAGCAATTATGGATTGTGCAAAACTATCCCCAAAAATTCTGGCAAGTCTTGTCGGTAACGTTGGTCTATTAACACAAAATTCTCGCATAAAAAATAATACAAAATATTAAAATAAGAAAAAAAGAGAAATTACATATTTATACATCTAGAAAAGACTTGCACATATTTTTGCAGACATTCAAAAGAAAATTCAAGTGCTAAAAAAAAATATAAAAAAATAACAATAATTACCTACAAATAAATTTAATTGCAATAACATTCCGTCTTTCAACAAATAAAAAAATGAAATAGTTTTTCATTTAAAATTTTTAGTTAGTTAAAATTAGTTTAAATTCAAAAAAAAGAAATATTTATAAATTTTTTCGAAAAATTTAATTAATGGTGCTTAGGAAACTAAAATAAAAACTTAAACAAATTATAAGGTAAATAAATATGTATATTGTGTGTTAGTTGGTAAAAAATTAGTTTACTTCTTAAAACAAGTAATTGTTATATTTTAGCTTGATTTTCCAAACCACGCCTTTTGCGTATATTTTCTTAGCTGGCTTTTCATAATTTAAGCTTCTTTAATTTTTTTATTGTTTAACACACCCATTCCATTCATTCCCTTTAAAGATATTTGCCTTTAAAGTTTTCAAGTTTTCCTATTTGCATTCATCGGTAGTCGATAAGAAAATTGGTTAAAGACACGAATAAAATGTGAAGTTTAATTAATTGTCAATGTTCCCCTGTTTTAATATTTGAAAGTTTCCCATAAAAACTTACAAGTCGTAATTTTGTCATTTTCTGTTTAAAAAATTTTGTTATGAAATCCCATCCAAATTATTTAAGCGGATAACGGCATTTTTTTACATACTTCTTAGTAACCAGTAACCTGTCAATAATAAATAAAAAATAAAATTATGTTGGGAATTGTTATACTATTTATTAGATTTCGCTAATTTCCCAAAACATTTTTAAATAAAAATTAAATTTTTTTTTTTTTTTGGTTGGAAAAACAGGTATTTCTACATTTTTCGCCAGTTTCGAAACTTTTATTCAAATT
This sequence comes from Cistogaster globosa, assembly GCA_937654795.1. NCBI lineage: Eukaryota > Metazoa > Arthropoda > Insecta > Diptera > Tachinidae > Cistogaster > Cistogaster globosa. Next base: position 86,435,098 of record OW569407.1, on the reverse strand, counting down.
TTTAGAAAAACCACAAACATTTTCTTTAAATATAAAAACTTCAAAAAGAACATGAGAGTTATTTAGGAAGCCCATACATCTCTCATGAACTTATTAGTACTTATTAGTTTATCAAATTCCTGCTTACGGACCCCTAGTAAACAAGTTTTTTTCACGGACCCCTCTGAAGCCCAAATTCATAATAAAACTTTTATTATCTTCGAAAACAATGTTTTTTCGGTTCTTCATGTGGACCCCTTGGATGGTTGCTACGGACCCCCATTTGAGAACCGCTGGTTTAAGTAAACTTGTCAATTTTTAATACTATTTTTGTTTGATTTTTATCCAAAAAAAAAAAAAAATTATTTGCGACGCCTTTTTTAAAATGGTCGTGAGTTTACATTTAAAAAAAAATGTTGCTCATATATTATAAAATTTTAAGTTTTACTTTCTTACACATACAGACTTAAAGCAAACAGAAATTTAATAGAGACCGGTTTATGGAAAAAAATGTATATTTTTTTTAATAAAAGAAACATTTTGATTAAGTTAAGTAGAAGAAAAAAACATTGTAGTCAAGAGGTGTAGTTCTGAATTTATGAATATTAACAGCCGGTAAAAATTATCTCCTTCATTTAACGGTTAACATAACTACTTGCATTCAAAATTTATTTATTGACGTCACCTTTTATACTTTTAAATATTTTCGACAATCAGGCATCCTTATTCACGTATGCTTTTTGTAGAAGTGCTACCAAACGATTATTATTTTGCTATCTGGAACCACTTAAAATGAAAAATATTATTTTTGCAATTGGAAGTATAAACAATGAGTTAAATAATTACAAGTAGCGTGCGAATCAATGAAGTTAATGAAAACTATGGAAATGATCTTGCGAGACTACAAAGGTTGTCTTTTTTTTTTTTGCAATCGGAAGATTTTTGCTTTAAGAACACGCAAAATTTTTCTATTTTAATTTAATATTATGATTAAAAACTTTTGTTGTTATTATTTCAAGTTTTATACCCTTCACTACAAAACGTGAAAAAAAGGGTATATCTTAGTTAGTCATTCCATTTGCAGTTTCTATAATATCCATTTTCAACCCCATAAAGTATATATATTTTGAGTTCCATGCATAGCAAAGTCGATTGTGCGATGTCAGTCTGTCCATGTGTCCCTCCGTATTCGGGTTGAAATCAACTTTGCCAAGGCACTAAATGAGCTGGATAAATTTAACTAAGCCAGTCGATCAAACATAGGTTCGAAAATTACAGTATTGAAAATCAGCAAGATCGGTCCATGTCCCTCGAGTGGGCTAAACATAACGCTTGCCTCTAATTTTTCAATGTCATGTGGAACAAAGAAGTAACTCTAATCAAAAAACAAATATATGGAGGGATAGAGAATTTAAATATAAGAAAAGAAAACATCAAATGAAAAAATTACCGCTCGCCCATATTTTCCAAGTTATGGGCCTCTAAAATATTGATAAAAAAAAGTTCGATTGTCAATATGGCTATCATTTAAAAGCTTTTAAAGAGATCTTCCAGGAAATACTCACCCCTATTCTGCGTTTCGATTCGAATCGAAATTTTCTCCGTCTGACAACTTTGGTATTCTGCGTTTCGATTCCGCTCAGTTTCTTTCGATTGTATGTATTCTGCATTACTATCGGAGTTTTTCTCAGTGGTTTTTTTGTTAACAGAGGAGTTTTCCTTATTTGTGTTTTTTAGTTAAAAAGTTAAAAATGTAAGTAGAAAATGAGATAAAATGTTCAGAAACGGTTTAAAAACCCTTAAAATGATTTCTAACTAATTTATTTAATTTAATTAAATTTCTTTTGTTTTAAATTGTTAATTTTTGTACTTGAATCTATCTGATGTGTTTTTTATGTATTACGGGTCAAAAACAACAACACCAGAGCAGTATGAAAAATTGGCAAATTTAATGGCATCTAAAGCAGACATTACATGTGGATACCACCAGCGATCAAAGGAAAAAGTAGCAGCGTTTTGAGAGGAAGTTGCAGGAATCCTCAATGCACTAGGTCCTCCAACAAAAATGCCAGCACAAAAATTAGTTGCCATGAATAACTAATTTTTATTTTTATCATTTTATTTAACAATTTTTTTATTAAATTTTATCAATAAATTATTTTTAAATATGTAAACATACAACTTTTTGTATTAAATTTGACATTTGTTAATGAAAATAATAACAAACTTGCTTATTTTGCTATTTCATTTCCACATTCCACAGTGATGCTATTAATTTTGTAAACATTGTTGTCTTCCTCTTTTTCTTTCGATTCCGTTTTTCTTCAGAATACCAATTTTCGATCGCAACGTAACTGAATGCGGAGACTTAATCGAAACGCAGAATAGGGGTGACTAAGTTTTTTTTTTCAAATGCTTAACCCATTTAGAGCTGATAATATTTTTGTTTAAAATTATTCATATATCGTACTTATTTTTATTTTCTTGTTTTTTTTTTGATTCTCTGTTACTGCAATATTTTTGTTTTTTATGGGAGCAACTTCTCTGAACTAGATTTTTAAACATGGTGAAGAGTATATAAGATTCGGCATAGCCGAATATAGCACTCTTACTTGTTAAATTATAACATTGTTTTTTAATTTTCTCTAGTTGAAATATTTAATAGAAATTCTTCTTCTTCTTCTTCTTGTGTTGCAAAGAAACATATTCTGAGCAAACATCACTGTTAAAGTTTTATTATTATTTTTTTGTTTGTTTGTGTATTATTAAAAAAGTTGTTGCCAAGTTAATGTTATAAACAAATACATACATATATTCATGTGTATGTAATTTATGCGTATTAAAGTTATTTACATCCAATATATTCTTGTATGTATGTATGTATGTATAAAGAAACTTATGTACGCCCACTTTTGGCACAATGACAAATAGAAGGCAGACGAAGAAAATTAAAATCTGATTGTTTTAAGTGTTGAAAATATAGCGATTTTTTTCTTTATTGTGTTGTAGGCACTTGGTTAACTGTATCGTTTCCTTCAAAAATATCTGTCTAAAGAAAAAACTAAGGCTGCTGTAGTCGAAGTGGTAAACACGTTGGCTACAAACCTGGTTGACCAGGGTTCAACCCCTGCGGCATCCAAAAATAAAAGATGTTTTTTTTCTGTTTAATTGTATAAATACATATTCAGAAATAACATTAAACATGCAGCCTCCTTCGTCAGTACTTCTTAATAGCATATTCGCCGGCGAAGTAAAATAACTAATAAAATGGCTATATCTATATCTATCTTTCTCTTTTCACCACCTGTCTTATCTCTCATCTATCCCTTTCCTCAAGAATGTAGCACGGTTACGCAAATAACTAATAGGCATTATTGCCTAAAGTGCTACTTCTCTAAAAAAAAAAAAAATACTAAATTAATTTAACTCATTTTAGATTAATTTTGACGACAATCCTCTATACTAAAAGCAATTTCTTTAACCTCAGGTCCTTTTTTACCTTTAAAAAGTGTTTGCTAAAGAAATCAATATGAAGAAATTTAGGAAATTAAGATGCATGCATTCTGAATTGCATATTTTAATGCCAAGTTTTGCGCTATTGTCACTGCACTAGTGATTATTACTTAAGCATTTCCTCGATCTAGGTGAATGACATAACAACGTGTCTGATGAGGAAATTTCTTTCTTTGCAACCAAAATTATTTTCTTAAAATCAAATCAAGAGTTAAAAGAAAACAAAGAAGAAGAAGCAAACGATAGCTGTCAAAGTTTTAGAAGCTGACCAACTTTTGTACTTTGCGTTGATGGACACGTATTGATTGTGACATCGCTCATAAGAAAACATGTATTTTAACTGACTTGTCAGTTGAATACGTCAAAGTTTAACGTATGACGGATTTTATGTGCCCCGACCTTTAATAATTTTCAGCGTTTTTTTTTTTTTTTTTTTTTTTCTCAAAAAAGTTTTTATTAACGGCTCTTTCATTTTTGATATATTTTTATTGACAACACTATTTGAACACTCTTTGTGAAAACTAATGTGCTGTTTCTGTATTACAGACGATCAACTTGTCTGAAAAATTTGTATGAAAACCACTCAGTTGTTTGAGTTATTTCCATATAAATTTTTCAGAAGAGTTGATCGCCTGTAATACAGAAACAGCACATAAATAAAAAAACTATTGTTAACAATAAAAAAAATTTTAAGTTAAAAGTGTTGAATTTAAAAAAACAAATTCTTTTTCGTCATTAAATTAAGAAACGTTTTAAACTGATTTTAAATGCAAAATTTTTCTTGTGGCTTTTAGGAGATAAATATAGAAAAGCATTTAAAAATATAATATTAAAGGATAGAGATGGAGGACTGGCGCACGTTTATATGCTTATGTATATCATTGCTGTCAAATTTGACGATTTTTGTGGCACGTAGACGGAAAATTTCTTACCCTAAATTTAACGATTTTTTAAAGTTATTGTTTTCAGCACTGTTTTAAGTTCTGTTGTGGCCATTCGAAAGCTCTAATCATTTCGTTTGAAACAATGCCGTTAATTTATCTAGACGATTTGATGGAGATGTGCATTTTAACGCTTTGACAATTTTGACGATTTTTGTTTTTTCTTAATATAGACGATTTTATCGCTTATTAATCTGGCAGCTATGAATTATGGATGTGTGAATGTATAATGAATGATGAAAAACTGAGAATATAAAACAACAAGTGGGTAGTAGGGTGAGATATAAAATATGGGCGAAAAAAATTAAAATACTTGGAATGTTTCCATACATACACGATTTTAAAGAAGAAAAACAAAAAAGAAACAGTTTGGTGATTATAAAAGAAAAAGAAGAATATCAATCACTAAAAACATGATGACTGCAAATGACATTAAATTATTAAAAAATAAAATATCCTGCTCATATAAACACATACACATGTGCATACATTAAGTAAAGCTTGATTAAAAAAAAAAACAGTTTATTTAAATACAACATCAAGGACCAAAAAATAATTGAAAATTCTTAAGAGGTTTTTAATAGAAGTATTTTTCTCAAATCAAATAATCTAAAATGGAAAACATTACAAATTCAGAAATCTGTTTAAAACGTTTAGATAAAAATATGAAATTACAAATACAATTTGCTTTTTTTTTCATTTTTCATAATTGTGAATAAAGGGTGTGTCGATATTTGTACAAAATATAAATTAAATAATAATTACTGTGTAATGAATTGTATTTTTCTATAATTAAACAACAACTTGCAAAGAATTGGTGTTAAACATTAAATCGGGAGAATAAACGTTAATGCTTTTCTGGCATAAATGAACTCAATGTGTCCTTAATCATGCAGGTTTAAATCTTCTCCTTAAATGCTCGGATCTAAGCTGGTATATTGACTTAGACATTTTATTTTAATCATAAAAATCTAAGAGATAGAAAAGGAGTGAGTTTAAAATCAGGGAATGTCTCATGCAGATATTTAAATGTATAAAACCAGTGTCAGTTATATCAGTTTAGGCGGAAAAAACTTGCAATTATTGACCACAATAAAAAATATGGTCTTCTGTGAAAAATACGTACCAGACACTGTCTATACTTCAGAAAAAGCTTCAACGTTTAAGGCCAGAATTTACTATCACACACAATCGTACGATTTAATCACACAAAAATCTGACAGAATTTTGTCCTACTTTAAAAATCGTTTCAAAATGGCGTCGTAGGTGCCACACTATTATACAAAAAAGATGCAAAAAACAGATGCTTTTAATATTTTGTTTTTTTTTTTTTCTCCTCATCTTCAAAAAAAATCAACTCTGATCGTATAGAAAAAATAATTTTATGAATTATTTCAAAAGATTATAAAATCGTTTAGATCTTTTAATCCACACTATCATACTTTTTGAGCAAAAATGCAATTTTTGACAGATGGTACGACTGAGTATAATAGTCAATTCTGGCCTTTAGTATGATTTTTCTTCTCGAAAAATCAACATTGACTTTTTTAACTTACAAACTCGTACTAGGCGTGCACTGTTTACAGAACTCTGCAATAAAAACATATTTAAAACACATATTTATTTAATTTGAATTTAAGGAAAATTAGAAATGACACGCAGACGAAGTCGTGGGCATTGCTAGTTTTTCATAAATTTTGGAATACCCTGTGCACATCTTTAAGCGTCTTCTATTTACCACATTTCGTGTGGGTTGTTTTAAAATAAGTTTTTCTTTAATAGAAATTCTGTCTCATGTGCTTTTTTTAAATAACGCCTACATTTGCTTTCCCTTACAAAAAAACAAATATTATGTGATGTGTCGTTATTAGATAAATGTTGTTTTTTTTTTTTTCAATTTTTTGTATTAAAAAATTATGCTTCCTTCCTAATAATTAATTAATTATAATGCAAGTTCATATAGAAATATTAACGTTTTATTTTTCTAATTCAGTGATTTAATTCTAATTGAAAAATTAAGTACAGGTTTACACGAAAACCAATTTCGTTTTATAATTGAATTTCATTAAATTAGACGAAGGTCTTTTTCACAATAATAGATTACCTTACGTTACATTAGTCTGTTTTGTAGGAGAAGAAAAATGAATTATAGTTTGTTTGTGTTCGTTAATAAATTTTGTAGTCTTCTTAATTTGAAGTACATTTGCTGCAAATGCAAATGTGTCTGGAAAAAAAGATTAGAAGCACTGTAATTTAAAAAAGCATATTGAGAATTAAATTCCATTTAATATTATTTGCTAAACTCACAAAAATTAAAAAAAAAAATCTAAAATTATTTACTAAATCTTTGTAAGTTTGTACGTCATTCATACATATTAATGAAATTTGAAACGTAGTTTCTCACCTATTTCATCGGTACTTAAAGCTCGTCAAAATAATTTCTTTTAATTTTTAATTCATGTCGACTTGACATATAACAATAATCCGCTCTTTCTATTTTGAGACATTCATTAAGGCAGTGTTGCCGTTTGGTTACATTTTGTACATTTTTTGTAACTTTTGAAGGCTCCACGTAACATGTATAACTTTCTTATATTTAGCCAAATTTTCGTAACTTTTGGTACAGACACGAAATAAATTAATATCACTGAAAGAGTAGTTTTTTTTTCAATATTTGAAGTAAATATATCAATTCGATTTTAATAACAAAAATTACCTGAAAATGTAAAATGTTTAGAAACAGCAAAATGTTTCTGGCAACATCTCTTTCCAACTATAAAATAATGTGAGCTGCATTTCGTGCGGAAAACTAAAAATTCTGTTTAAACTTGCGAAAATTGTTAGCAACTTCAGTTATTTCGCTTGAACAACTTGACAACCAATACCTCGATTTAGAAGAAAGTTGTCCTTTAATTTCCTTCAGAAAGTGCCAGATTATATAAAAAAAAAATTGTAAGTAATTTTATGTTCATTTTTAGGCAAAAAAAGGTTCGAATTTTTAAATTTTTTTTAAATTCATTCGAAGCTCAATCTTTTAAAGAAAATGGTAAAACCTTTTTATTAAATAAATCTTGCTTTTACTAATTTCATTTAATGGCGAGAGCATGCACTTTTCTATGCCGAAATATTAGTATTGAGTTCTAATTTAAATCCTCATGAGTGTCATCGGTATGAATTTTTTTTCATATGTTTTTATTTATTTTTTATTTTCGTTTTCAGATAATGAATTTGTCGCCTTGTTATTTTCCCTCAAATATTGAATAAATCTTCTTACCATATTTTATATAAATTACATTAAATTACAATTATTGAAGGGAAATGTAACTTTTTTGAAAAAAAAGCGTAACTTTTCCCTGTATTTCCCTGGCAACACTGAATTAAGGCATTTAAAACTAAATTGTGCTATAATTTAAGAATACTTTTTTATGTTCCCAAAGCACTCTCACAAGTCTTCGCTGCTTAAATGTGAAATACTCCTCATTTACTGCTAATTTTGTTGTTGTTGTTGGTAAATTTATCCAAGGGCCATTAATATGACAACATGCTTCGTGGCTTGTATTGAAATTTGAAGCAAAACATTAATAATTTTTTAAACTGACTGAGTGTCATTAAATGGTTTTCATTTCAGGTCTACCTGAAATAAATGTTCAAATAGCGGCACAAAATAAAATATTGCTTGAATATTGGAACACCCTCTATACTTACTCTTAAATTCAAATTTTTTATTTGTATCTGTTAGAGTATTCTAGTTGGTTGATGATTCCTTGAAATTTGAGGTCACAATTTCATGTTTTTGCCTCTATTCTTATCACTGAAACAAGGTCATGACTGAACTGAGTATATTCACCTTGATTTTAACATGCCCTTCAGCTTGTGTGCTTACGTTAAAAGCCAACTTTTGTTTTACATCTACAAAGGCAAAAAATAAATGAAAATACAAATCCTTTGGCAATAAAGGCAAAAAGAAAATACTTGTCAAAAACATTAATCCCTTTAAGAGGTTTTTATCTAAAATTAAAAACTTTTTTTATACTCGTATTTACTTGTGATGTGAAAAAATCTTTAGAAAAAAAGTATAAAAAAGTTTTTACAATTTATTAAGTTAAAAGTTATAATATTTCTTAGGCATTTTGTTCGAGTCAAAAAAAAAAAAAAAAAAAAAAAAAAAAAAAAAAAAAAAAAAAACTGTTATCAAAAACTTTTAAGAGAACCTATAGAAAAACAAGAAATATTTCACTTTTGGATTTAGATTTTCGCTACGGTAAAACCAGATGTAAACAAATTTTGATAACAATCTAAACAAATCAGTTGTGCTTTTGCGATCACTTTCTCCTTCATATTATGTCATAGTAATTCGCAGTTATAAAGGGTGTTACTTTCTTTATACGTAGATTTTATTTGCCAATAAAAATATTGCAAATAGAGAATCTTGCTGAGTCAGTATTTCAAATAACAAACTCATGAGAACAGTACGTGATTAAGAAAACTATTTGCAAACAAAAGTATAATGTTGCCATCTTCATATTTTTTAATAGGCTTCCTATTCACATATGTTTTCTATAGCAGTGATACCAATTGATTTAAATTTAAATACTAAAAATTTAAAATACGTTTGTTTTCAATTTGCCGTGCAAACAATTTTTAATTAGAAATATCTTGTCTATAAGTCCTCATCTACACGTTGCAACTTTTGTTGCTCAACTCTTGAGGTCGTAGGTGAGAGAGAAAAGAGGAGTAGAAACGGGTACAATGTTTCATGTACTTGCAATTCTCTTTTCTCATTCGTCTAAGCAATCAAGTGCGAAATTGCAGAAAGTCCACTTTTAAGCAACTTTTGTCGCTGCAATTCATATTTTCTGGGTGAGAAGGGGGGAGAGAGGAACACATATGCATGAACCCTTGCAATTCGTTTTATTCCCTCATTCGTTTTCAAACATGAAGTTAACCAATGTATACACATACATCTATGAAAATTGCTGCAATAAAAATTGTACAATGTGAAAGCGAATGTAACTTAAAAGAGAAAAATTTCAGCGGCAAAAATTGATAAATTAAAAAGTGGACAAACAAAATTTTAATAATAGACACGACGCAATTTTATAAGAGAATTTAAAAAATTTACAGAAACAAAAATTGCATGTCTGGACGGAGACTAGAGATAGATGTGTTATTTTCAAATTGGAAATAAGTGTTGCCAGAAACATTTTGCAGTTCGAGGGTGACATTGACATTTTCTGTGGCATACCCCTCTCTGCTTGCGGACAGCGCATCGACGCTGCTATTTACGAACTGGCCCAGACCAGATGGTCTAACGAGTCAACATGTTCGACCGCTAGAAAAATCTGGCCCTCTTTGGATCGGTGCAGGGCGGCTGCACTATTGTAGCTGCCGAGGGTTCCACTACGTTACTTGGTGGCTGAGGTCACTGGGCACTGTCCATGCTAGGAGAATGGGTATCCCTTTTAACGACGTCTGCAGAAGTTGTCAGGACGAGGAGGAGGAAGAGACGGTAGAACAATCTGTCAATCTGTCAATGCCATGCGCTGAAGTGTATACGGCTGAAATATCTTGGTCAGCGATACTATTAGGGCCTTTCTGATATAACGCCAATAGGTCCAGGTAGGATTAGTTCCTTCTTAAGGGGTACAGTGGGTGATTTACCGGCCCACAACCGAACACACCGTGACCCATTCAGGGGATGAACGCACACTTTGGTCGACTGGTTTCACTTAGCGGATTCTTCTCTACATTTTTCTCGGGCCTTCTCCGTATTCTCGGACCCGCGGTTCTTTTTTTCTTTTTTCTGTCCTTCTCATCTCTTCATCCTTAATTTCTGTCTTAATCTTCTCTCTCCCTTCTAACAGCAGGTAACACAAAGGGACCAATCAGTGGACCCAAGTGGGCTGTGGCAACACGGCTGCCTGCCAGACCTAACCTAACATTTTCAGTTAAAAAATGTTAACATTAACATTTTGTAACTTTTACAAAACTGAAAAGAATATATTTTCTACAACATATGTATATTTTTTAATTCTTTTTACACTATTTGGATTTTTATATGTGGACAAGAGCATTTCGCTGGATCACGAACACAGTACCATGTTTAAGGTCTCTCTAAATCTAAAGAGAAAATATAATTTTCTATAAAAAAACAACATTTTTTGTATGTTTCAATTTTAATTTGCGTTAGAAAATTGCACCATTGGAATAAGCAAAATATTAAGTAACACTTCTGCTATAATTTTCATCAAAGCTGTTTATGTTATTTTTTATTTATTTCTTAGTCACTGCTATAAAAATAAATAGCTATCAACCCATCCCCTTTAATTTAATTATCTACTTAAAATCTCACTTATTATATTTTCATATTTCTATCACAACTAAAATGCATTTTTTTCTGCTCTTAACAAAATGTGATTTACATAAATTTAAATGAATTTAAGCTATTTATTCAATTAACGGATCATTCATTTATTTTATACTTATTTTACAAGTTACTTAATCTTTAAAAATAATACAATGTGACAGGAGCTGGTTCAGTTTAAAACATTGTTTATTTTCAGAAAAGAATAAACTTTTTTAATCTTATTTTTACATATTTCTGTATAAAAAAATAATAATGCCAGAAAATCGTTAATTTGTGAAATTTATAGAAAAATCGTAAAAAAGACTCAAAATCGCTACATCTTACAAAATCTAAATTTATCGGTTGCGTAGCTGATTTTATTTTTTATTTTGGATTTTATTATTAATTTTTTTTTTGTCTACGTCCCAACACATTTAAAATTAATACTAAATTAGTTCGACTAATATAATATAATTAACGGCAAAGTTGAACATCGAAATCAACCTAATTTATTGTTGAAAACTTTTTTATCGATTGGCAATTAACAAAAGATTTTAACATGAATAAACATTAGCAAAATGACTCAATAGAAAACTTGAAATTTATTTGGAATCCCCATTAACATATTTACTTTACTTTAAAAGCAATAAATATTTGTTTTTCTTTAAATTTTTTTTAACTGCAGTACATTATTTGTTTTACGTTACACAACCTAAAATTTAAATTTATAAATAAATATAAACTATTTAATAATTTATTTATGTTCGTTAAATTTATTATTAAATACAATTTATATTTATTTAATATTAGAATTTTATCTTTGTCTTGTTTTGCAACTGAGTTTATATTTTTATCGTCTTGTTTAAATAGAGAGAGAGAGAGAGAGAGAGAGTACACATTTCTATGACTCAGCTATTTGTGTAAGTTATCGTTTCTCCAACTGCATGATGATTTTTTCTAAAAAAATAAATGTTTGGCAACACCTCCTAGTTGCTTTTAATTAATAAAATGATTTCTTTTAAAAAATGTTAAACGGAAATAGAGACTAAACAAAAAAAAAAAAAAACAATGGATAAAAATATAGAATGAAGGAAACTGTTAATTTGTTTGTATTTAAAATACTTCTCTATCAATTAATTTAAAAAAAATTATATTTTAATTAAAATTCATGCATTTTCACAAAAAAGAAATTCAATGAATGAGTCAACTAATGATGAATCAATCATGTTTTCCGCATTTTGAGCAAATATTTCTGTTAATTTGTTATATTTTTGTGCGTATGGGGTTCGACTTGACTTTTTTTACATGTTTATATTTTTCTATTTAAAAAAAAAAAAATAAAATAAACAGTTGAGAGTAAAAAATGCAGCTATAAGTTTTATGTATTTATTGTTACCGCTTGGAGACTAGGAAGTCATAGCGGTGTTAAGCAACATTTTCAAGCATTCTGCTTTCAAAATTAATTTTAACTGAAGTTGCTTAATGGGAATTTTATTAAAAACTACGCGAAACTTAAGAAATATTAAGACTATAACACTTCGTTATTCATTTTACAAAAATAAAAATAGAATGAAAGTTAAAGCGTTAAAAACTACATTATTGGCGTAAATACCTCCGTCTGGGGAAAGCTAACCCATCCACAGCAAAAAATTTAGCAAGGATAGTACAGGAGAAGAGGTTCATTTTTACTAAAAAAAATATTTCTCGCATAAAATTTTGCCAAAATGTGCGCTGTTTCAAAAGTTGCGGTTGCGGTGAAACGCTGCACTTTTTTTTTACAACCTACCAAGAAGTATATTCCCTGATGACACAGTTTTTTTTAAACAACATTGCGAAACAAACACTTAACTATTATATGAAGAAAACTTTTCTGTTCGACATCTTACTTAAGACTGCCATACCTTTCGCAACTGCGATTTCTATTTATAGGCGTTTTAAAAAGTCTAGATTTATCTAGCATGGAAAAATCAGGCAGCTTTTTCTAGTCGTTTCATTAATACATGTTTATGAATGTATTGGTATGCTGCTACAACAGCTTTGAGAGACGTATTGCGTTATTTTTTATGTGTGTGAAAATCATAAAATATTTAAGGGTGGCTTTTGTGCTGTTGCTAAACGTCAAAGAATATTTTTTTAAGTTTTTCAGCTGTGTTAATGTTAAAAAAAAATTCACTTAATAATGTGTATAACATTCGATTCGATATATCCCAGCACCGTGATTTATTTAAACATTAAACAAGATTTTCATATCTTACGTGAATTTGTGAATAGCAAAGAAAACATATTTTCTGTCCTTAAAAATTTATTTAACATTTTCCTTTTTTTTAATAACAAAATGAAATGTAATTTTTATTAAATATATTAAAAAATCATATTCATATATTAAAAAAAATACCACAAGTAAACATATTATTGATAAAATATATAAATTTTTTTATTTTCTTTTTTAGATTTAGTCATACTGTGAGCGACGTATTCAGTTTTAGATTCCTTATAACATAATCTCTCTAGGCTCGTATTGTGTTAAATCGCAACTGTGTGGGGCAACCGTTTACCCAATAAAAACAAACGCTGTTTTAATTTTTTGTAAACTCTAAGTAAAAAAAAAAACACATCAAAATGTCAACAGTCGATAAAGAGGAATTAGTCCAAAAGGCAAAATTGGCCGAACAATCTGAAAGGTACTTTCTTAAATCTAAAAAAAAAATATCTTTTAGAATAAATTAAATCATAATACTTCTTTTTATTTTATTTTATTTAAGATACGATGACATGGCTCAAGCTATGAAATCAGTCACAGAAACCGGTGTAGAACTGTCAAATGAGGAAAGAAATTTACTATCAGTAGCCTACAAAAATGTTGTTGGTGCCCGCAGGTATGTAAAAATTTTATTTTAAACTTAATTAATTAATTTTAAAAATCTGTTTTAATTTTAAAATATACTTTTTATTTTTTTTTTTTATTAAAATAACGTACCTTTTCTACCTTTAAATCCATTTTAATTTTCAATAGTAAACAATTTGACAACCGCTTGTTAATTATCGACGGTGTTGCCATATTGAAATAGCTAAATTCAGTATAAATTCATTTTAAATTATTACATTTACGATAAATCTACATCACATGGGAATGGGGATAATTCCAAAATAAATTTGAATTAAGACTGCTAATACAAATTAACACTGTCGTCTGTAGACGCTATAAAGGGATACATTAAATACTATAAAACATTTAGAACTCACAATGAGTTTAATTCTTTAGCAATTATATTGCCTCATTCCAATTGCCCCATTCCTTTTGCCAAACATATATGTGGTTCTTACCAGCAGGGACATTGGAAGCCCATAAACTTATCCGATTACTGCAAATTGAAGTGGAGCAACATTTCAATTCCTTTATTTTTTTTTTTAATATTTTGTATTTATTCCCCATCACCTATTTTAACCTGAAAACTTCTTTGATTGTTCATCTACCTCTTTTTTGTAGTTTTTGACTCTTCTTGCTTTTTATTGGCTGTGGTGTTTAGCTTTTGACTTACACTAGAATTTTTTTTTAACCAGTTTCGATAAGTTTTTAACAAGAAAAACAAATATAAATGAAAAGATTTTTTGTAGAAAAACTAAAGGAATTTTTATATTTATTTTATATTCTCTCTGTTTAGATCATCGTGGAGAGTAATTTCATCCATTGAGCAGAAAACCGAAGCCTCCGCCAGAAAACAACAGCTCGCCCGCGAGTACAGAGAACGCGTGGAGAAGGAACTCAGGGAAATCTGTTACGAAGTCTTGGTAAGTTTTCGGCTTGCTTTTGTTTATAGATAAAATGCTACAAAAAACCCATTGTTTAAACTATATGAACAAACAACTATGAAAACTCCATTTAACGTGTCTCTTGAAATACTTCTAAAACAAAATAGATTCACTTTAATAAAAAATAACTAATTAATCGATTAAAAATCCCATTTGTCTTTTCCTGGGAAAATATTTTACCTAGAAACTGCTTACGGGTTACTTCAAGGTGGTCTCCAGTTTGTTGCATAAGTCTTTCGCTTTCATTGGTTTCCTTACGGACACTTGCTCTGAGCAATTCGTATTGTTTTATTTTCTGCTGCATCAAAAGTTATTTTCTTGCTTCTTGGGAAACACTCAATTTACCTTGCTAGAGTCGTCCTCCAAACAATTTCGGTGGTCTGACACAAATCAAGAAGTGAATATATAAAAACTTTTTACATATTTTTTTAAGTAGGAAAAACGTGTCGACAAGAACCTTTTCTGTGGTATTTTGGCAAAATTATAAAATAGTAAATTTAATTATAACATTAACTTAAATAAATTGAGATGCCAAGAAATCTGTCTGTCAATCCCCATTTAACTTTTAAACCTTTTATCTAAGGCAATCTTTTAAGAAGGGTCTTAGAAGGGTTGAAATTTGGTTAGAAAATATCAAAAGGCCACCTTGTGTTCAATTAAAGAGTATTTATAGTTGTTGTATAGTATGTTGAGCTGCACGCTTGAATGAACTGGAAAGTCCTCCTGTAGTTTTTTTTTTTAAACAATATAAATGTATTTGTAATTTGGTAATAAAAGTACATGATGTTTGGTTTTTTAGATTTTTTTCTTTGTTTTTCATAAATATTTTTTCTTTGTAAAATGCCACAATTGCTTTGTGACCTTTTTAATCGATAAATTTATTATTAAATTTATAATCACGATATATTTTTTTCCAATATTCCTTGTTATGTTCATTCGTTCGACATTGTGATACAGAAAAAACGATGACTTATTTTATCCAACTTTTAATAAATAAATTTAATTGTGAATATTTCATTATTTTATATTAGAATTTTATGATTGACTCTAGAGAATGTACTATAGGAAACTTTACCTCTTCTTTGGCCAAAATTAATTACAGCCAAACGAGTGGAACGATTTGATTGATTTTTTGAATTCGACTTTTGGTGAACACTTTAGAGAGAAAAGGAGTGACCGAAAATGTTTTTCATACACTCGGAAAAAACATAAATAAATTTAAATAAAAAACAACAAATAATTAGTTACGGGGTTACGGGTTAAAGGTTCCCGCATGCAATTTTTTTATAGACATTCCGGTTTTCCAAAAAAAAAAAAAAAAAAAAAAAAAAAAAAAAAAAAAACCAAAAAAAATATCGAGTGTTCACTTATCTTTCGAAACTAATTTTACCAATTTAATTAAGTAACAAAAAAAAAAAAACATTTTAACAATTTGATTTTCGAGTTCTAAACTGTCAAACAAATGTAATATGCATGGGTTCGAAATGCCACCACTTTCCATTTCTTCGCTTTCGGGATTTTCTTTGTCTGTTTGAGAATTTTCTCACTCTCAGAAATGTATGACAAGAAATGAGCGTAAATAGATGTTCTTTTGTTAAATTTCGTTGTGTTTCTCCCGCCAGATATTTAATAATTCTGTAAAGGAAACATTTATTTTTTTTTAACTCGCGAAGAATTTGCAGATAGCTGATTTGAAGATAATTGATTGTTTTTAAAAGTTTATATAAAATTCTAATTCATAATTTCATTAGTTAATTTGAAGGTCACTTTAATCTTTCCAGTTTAATCGAATTTATACATAAGTTCACCAACATTTTGCTATAGAAAGTAAAAGTACTTTACTTCGGCATTATTTCTCTTTGTTATTAATTTTTAATAAATATAAATTTTTGTCACGAAAACTTTTATTATAACTTAATCCACTTAAAGATTTTCTGATAACTGGTTTAGAAATCGTGAACGGAAGAAACAGCTGTTAAAGTAAGAAAAATATTTTTTTTTATATATATAAATTTAAAAAGCTTTGTTTACTTTGTTGTTGTTTTGTTTTTTATTACTTAAAAGCAAAAAAATGTAAAAATTTAAATTTTTACTTTTGGCAAAAAAAAAAAATTGGTGAAATTTCTAATATATGTATAATAATATAATTTTTCTAATATGTGAAAAATTTTTAATTTTTTTTAATTGTTACGGCAAAGAGGAACTAAAATTACAACACAATTTCAACATATAAAGAAACAAAAATATTTCAATAATCTTTTTGTCTATTCCAACATCATACGATAACGGAGTTTTCATAATTTTTTTTTAATGTACCTTGATATCCTGGTCAAAATGGACATTTTATCTCCATTTTACCGATTTAAATTATAGAGGAAAAATGAAAGCTGTTCTTTATTTATGGGGAACAGTTTAAACAGTATTTAAGTAACTTAAAAGAAATAGAATTGTTACAACATATTGTTCAGTGCAGACAATGTAGCGGAGAAAAAACTGATATTAAATATTGTTGACGTCCTTAACTAGAACGTTTTTTTTTTTTGTTAGTGTCAAACTTCTCACCCTTTTTGCATTTAAAACTTTCCAATATGACTTCATACGTCAAGTTTAGACGTTGAATAAGTGTTCTAAATTAAGAACACTCAAATTTGCTCGTTAAATTATTATTATTATTATTTTTTTTTTCAAGAAGAAAATTAGATTCCTCCCTCTCAGCTTTAATGTAAAAAATGTCAGTCAGTTTAAATGTTTTTGACGGATACAGCTTTTTTGTGTCACTGAAATTTCACACTTAATTATTCATGTTCATAACGCAATGATGGTTGTTGTTGTTATTATTATTGTGTTACTAAAACAAATGGAATTATGTCCATGTACTTAAAAATAAAGGCATCAATTTTGTGTCATCATGTTGATAACTATGGACTTTTGATATAAAAAAAACTTTGCTGTCGAATAAAAAGAAAGAAACATGAAATAAAACCGCTGCTAACATGACCTTAATAAAATATTCTGTTTACCAATTACCACCTCCTATCTCTTGCTGCCTATACGTTATATAATGATAATGTAAAATGTTTTAATATGTCTCTCTTTCTCCTCACCCCCCCCCCCCCCCCCCAACCCCCTCTCTACCTTTACACCTGCTAATGTATGTCACTGACGTTTACATAAACTTTTTTTGTTTATTTATGGATGGGAGGGAGGCGTGTTGTTTGTGTTTGTATTTTGTTGTTGTTTTAGTACAACATATAAAAGAAACAATATTTAACGCTTAAATAAACTTTTAGTCTCTACACACCTGATTGAATTTATTTATTATTTATTTTCAGGGTCTTCTAGACAAATACCTTATTCCCAAAGCCAGCAATCCAGAAAGTAAGGTTTTCTATTTAAAAATGAAGGGAGATTATTACAGGTATTTAGCTGAGGTAGCCACAGGAGATGCACGCAACAGTAAGTATTTATTCATTTATTTAGTATTAATTTAAATAATTCAATTTTTTTTTTGTGTTGGGTTGGAAAGGCCTAGAGCTAAGCCTAACCATCCTGTCTGTGTTATATTGAAAAAGAAAAATGCATTTTAATAAATTTTATTTGAAAAATTTAAACAGCCGTTGTTGACGACTCCCAAACCGCTTACCAGGATGCATTTGAAATTAGCAAGGGTAAAATGCAACCAACACATCCCATCAGATTGGGTCTTGCACTTAACTTCTCAGTCTTCTACTATGAGATCCTAAACTCTCCAGATAAAGCTTGCCAATTGGCCAAACAGGTTAACACAATGAATTTTTTTATAGAAGTGACGAAACAAAAACAAAAAGAAATATTTCAACAATATTTTGAAACAAAAAACAAGCAAAACATCATCTTTTCTTCGTTTTTAAGTAAAATTACTTGGGATGTGTTTTTTTATTTATTTTTTTTTTTTACATGAAATAGGGCTCTTAGGTTTAGGTTCATTCTATTAAATTTGTTAAGTTTGTGTTTTCATAAATTTCTGAATTTTATTGTTTTTTTTTTTTTCTTTTTTTTTTTAATAATTGTAGCCGTTGTTGAGGATTCGAAAAAGGCTTATCAGGAGGCTTTCGATATTGCCAAAAACAAAATGCAGCCTACACATCCCATCAGATTAGGTCTCGCACTCAACTTTTCCGTCTTCTATTATGAAATAATTAATTCACCAGCGCGGGCTTGTCATTTAGCTAAACAGGTTTCTCAACACATTTTCTTTTCTACTTTTATCTGCTCAAATGTTTTTTTTTTCACTTTTTTTCTTTAAATTGTTGAATGATTGTTCCAAAAACAACTAATTTAAAAAAAGCTTCTTTAGCTTCAGGCTTAAACTAATCATTGAATTCATTCAATCTCCAAGTCCCTGACATTTATTGAATGTATTTTGCTTTTTTTTTAATTTTTTGCTAACAAACAACTAACAAAAATCTTGCCAACTTATCCCTCGATTGCTTTCCTTTTATAACCCGATCTCTTCTTACATAAAATGCATGTGTTTGTCTTCTTTTTTTAAATTGTAATAAAATTTGACCCTTTAATTCATCATAAAAGCGCTGTTTTAAGCTGGTGTTTCAATTCCTTTAGATTAAATTTGAAACTTTTTTAGGATGCTTTTTTATCTACTTTCTCTTTCTTATTTTGTTGCAATGAAAAAAAATTATGCAGAAAATAATTTAATGGTATATTTTTGTTTACTCTGTTTCTGAGCCAAGTGTTACCAGAAAATATCTGGCTCTTATCCCCAACTTCATGAATAATGTCCCCCAAAATTCCCCATTTCTAAACTAAAACCCCGAATTTTGTCCTCATAAATAAACAATTTACAATACGCATCTTTATTAAATTTATTTAACGGCAAACGCGTTTAACTCATTTGATAGAACTATTTTCCTTTTTAAAGTAAAACATAAGGACAATTTTTTTGTACCACACATATTGCTTGCTTGCACCGTCTGTTCTAATGGCGGTTAAAATATTAAGACTTAAACCCAAGTATTTTTTAAAAAATCTAATCGGCTTATAATTAAGGTCTCTGTTGTTGCCTCGGCTACAACTAAAATGTCCAAAAATTCAGTCATTATTTTCACCTCGTTTTTGTTAAAATAAAGAATGCAAACTGCTATCCATATAACTCTTGATACATCTCTTACCGGCTTTTCATATCATCATTCAATATCAGCTGTTTTAGAAATGCAGAAGCTGTAACAAATTTTATTATTGCCGATCATTTTGTCCTATGACATTAATGTCATATTAATTGAATATTTTTTCGAAATAAATCTCATGTTTAAGATCAGTTGATATAATAATTGACATTATAAAACATTCAAAATATTAAACTTAATGCCAATAAAACAAACAATTGTTAATAATAACAAGTAAAAGTGCTGTATTAGGCTAAGACAAATTTTATATACCCTTCACTATGTAAGTAAATTTAGTTTAGTGAAGTAACTGCAATAAAAAAAAATATTGAGGTAACAGAGAATTTAAGAATTTTTTTAAAATATTAATATTTTCGTACTTTAATTTGAAAAGTTCAGAAGCCCATAACTTGAAAATATGGGCGAGTTGAAATTTTTTCACTTGGTTTTTTTTTTCTTATTTTTTTATTCTCTATCGCCCCATATATTCCCAATCAAAATAGTTACATCATGGTTCCAGATGATATGGAAAAATTAGAGGCAGGCATGGTGTTTTGCCCGCTACCCCAAAGGACATGGACCGATCTTGCTGAGTTTCAATAGCAAGATTTTCAAAACTATGTCTGATTGTTTAGAGTTTTTTAATTTTCTCTAGCTCATCTAGTGCCTTGGCAAAGTTGATTTAAGCCCGAACACGGACGAACATTGCTCGATCGACTTCGCATATGCATAAAAAATTAGAATATGTATGTTTTATGGGGTCGGTAATGGATAGTGTAGAAATTACAAACAAATGACGAACTTAGATATACCCTTTTTTCACTTTTTGTGGTAAAGGATATAAAAAAGGCTTAAAATGAAAGGTCCCCAAATCCCTCCCTACGAATTTCGTGTCTCCAAACTTGTGTTGAAATTCCCAATTTGGGGAAAAAACCCCTTATCTGGCTACTCTGATTTTATTTGAATGACAAAGCTAACTTTTGTTCTAGCTTTACACAAAGAAGAAAAACATTGAAGGGAATTGACACTTCTTAACTGGTTCTAAAAATAAAACATGCTAAATTTTCTTTTTGTAATATTTTACATAAAAATATCTTAAAAAAAAAAAAAATGAAAAATTTTTCAGTGAAAAACTCCAAATGCCGGCATTAAAAAAAATTATTTAAAATAAACAAAAAAAAAAAAAACAATGATGCTAAAGTATCTCTCTGCTAATTTTGTAAAAAAAATCACGAAATGTTTCTGTCTGCATGTTTATTAAGAGTTAAATGTTGCAGGCAACATTTTCTTCCAACTGCTATAACAAAATGTTGCTGCAATTTTTCGCACATAATTTTAATCAACAGCAAACAGTGTTACACACTTAAAGGCAACTTAAGACCTCAAAACTACTTTTGAAAACTGTAACAGTGATTCAGTTAGTCAGATTAACATTTTGAATTTGACTTCTTTTAGAGCAATGGCAGGCATTGTACTTGAACAACGAAAAAATGTTTTTGCACAGGGTATTCTATGTACGACTGCAACAGGGTCGTGTGATACGCAAAAACTTGTGATTCTCATCGGGAGCTAAAGTTTCATAATTCGACAGAAGAAGCGAAATACATTTTTATTCCGGCTTTTTTAGCAGCTCATGTTGTAAAGATTCTACTGATCCTTGATGCAAACGATTATTTTCTTTTATAACTCAGTTTCGTCTTCAAGTCCTTCTGCAGGCTTTTTCCTTTTTTATTTTTTTTTTTTTATCCAATAACATAATTTTGAACCCGCCAAATATTGATGTTGTTTTGTTTATAGAAAGAAATACTAATAATTTTTCTTTAGATGTGTTTTGCTACATGCATACCTACATACATATGTTTGGCTATTTCTACCATTTGTTGAATATTTCTTTTTTTTTTTGTCATCAAACTTTTTTTTAATATTTTTTCCCTTTAAGAAAAAAAATTTAATTTTTATATTTTTGTTTTCTCTATTTAAAAACACGTAGGCTTTCGAGGATGCGATAGCTGAACTCGATACGCTTAACGAGGACTCATACAAGGACTCAACACTGATTATGCAATTGTTGAGAGACAACCTCACGCTTTGGACTTCAGACACCCAAGGGGATGGTGATGAACCACAAGAAGGTGGTGACAACTAACAACCAAACTAAATTGTTTCCTTTAAAATGACTATGAAATATTAAAAATCAATACCAACAACAACAACAGCAAAATTAAAAACAAACCTATTTTTAAACAGAAAATGAGAAAATCCAAAAAATTCAGCAGTGAAATAAAAAATATTTTAATTAAAACAGATACTAAATTATAATAAAGACAAAAAGCAAAAACAAACCTTTTAATAAAACAACAACAACAACATCAGCTTAAAAAAGATATTAATAAACCGAAATAGTCTTGAATATTGTAAAACAGCCAACAACAACAAAAACAACAACAACTGCAATATAATAGCAATTACATAACATGGTCAAAATTAAATAACAGCAATAACAACAACGTTAATTTGAAGCTAAAAAAATCTTGTCAAGCAAACAAAGAGCAGGTTGTTCCCTTTATAAATTGTAAAAAAAAAAATAAAAAATTTTAAATTTGTGTTATCCAAAGGCTTGAAAGCAGGGGGAAGAGAAAGAAGTTTATACAAACAAAAACTTGAAGAGAAAAAATTATAGAAAAAAATTAAAAAAAGGAAACGCCAAACAGTGTTTATTTTAAAAATGTTCTTAGAATTTTTATAACAATCAATAAATGAATTTATTATATAATTTTTTTTTTTTCGAAATTTCTTACTTTTTTCTATTTTTTTTTTTATTTATCTTTCCCCAGCTCATAAAGACCTTCTAAGTTTTGTTAAAAAAAATTTTTCTACCTTAATAATAACAGCAACAGCTACAACAAATATTAGAAATAAAAACTAAAAAAAAAGTGCAAAAGAAAAACAAACCAACAGTAACAAACAAACAAACAAAATCTGCAGTTTTTACGATCTATATGTTGAAATATATATGTATTTCATTATTGTATATTTTAACATAAACATTTATTTTTTTTTTTCTCTATTCTTCTTTGTTTGCAACAAAAATAAATTTTATATAGTTAAAGAAACAAAAATACTACGTGAGAGAGAAAAAAAAACACTAAAAAATCATTATACATAAATACTTTTATTTTTTGTTAGGCAGAGCATTACATTATTTATTATTTTTTTTAATAAATAATTTCAATTTTGTTTTTTTATAATAACCAAAAACAAAAACCCCAAAAAAAATCAAAATTGTTTTATTTTCTTCTAAATTTTTTAAATTATTTACATTTCTTTTCCAGCTTCAATCCTACTTTTGTCATACTTTTTGTATTGCAAAATAAAATAAAAAACAAAAGTTATTTACGTGTTGAATATTTTTATACATAAAATATATATAATCACCCTTATCGTGGTTGGCGTTGTTGTGGCGAAAGTTAGACGTTTTTAAAAAGTTTTGTAATAGATTAAAGACAGTTTGCATCAGTTATCATTAATCCATTACAAATTTGTCGTAGTCGAATCACGCCTACGCCAAACACGATAGGGGTGAATATTTTTCTAATCCTTTTTTTTTTTTTTTGTCTCTTGTTTTCTAAGACAAACAAATTCAATGTTTTTTTGTTTTGAATGCGTTTTCTTTTTAAGTTTTTCTTTATGTTCTGGGTGTATACTTTCTTTTGTTGTTGTCTTCGTTATATTCATTATTTACAAGAAGAAAAAAATAACTTAAAAACAAAATCAAATCATAAATTCTTTCATACTTTCATCAAATCACATCCTATTCTATTAACGTTTATTATGATTATTCAATAATAATGAAAACTAAATAATAAAAAAAAAATCCGCTAAATCCTTAAATAAAACTATGTTAAAACATAAAGAAAAAAACTAAAAACAAAACCTTTAATGTCCTTTTTATTTTTGTTTGATATGTGTTCGTAATGTATATTTCAATATTCTTTTTCACCACTACTTCAGAATGTATTGTATTTTATTTTAATTGATCTTGCAAGAAAAAAACTTGAAACGAAACGCATTTGTAGATGTTAAACTTTGCAGATAAATTTTCTATGTTGTCCGTTGTGGGTTTTAAAATGGGCGGAAAAAAATTTCAAAAAATTTTTTAGTCAAATATGATGAAATAAAAATATGTTCTGTTTATAAATTCTAAACTAGGAATAATTTTCAAAACTGTTGGATTTATTTGAAATGCTTGTTGGCGCATTAGCACATCGGTAATAGTGTCGAATTTGCGCATAAATTTTGTAAGAGTTAAGAAAATCACCCTTATCGTGGTTGGCGTTTTCGTGGCAAAAGTAAGTCGTTTTAAAAAAATTGTAATAGATTAAAGACAGCTTGTAACAGTTATCATTAATCTATTCACCCCTATCGTGTTTGGCGTAGGCGTATTTCGACTACGACAATTTTGTAATAGATCAATGTTAACTGTTACGAGCTGTCTTTAATCTATTACAAAACTTTTTAAAAACGACTAACTTTCGCCTCAAAAACGCCAACCACGATAAGGGTGATTATAAAATTGTCGTAGTCGAAAAACGCCTACGCCAAACATGATAGCGGTGAATGTCTTTTCATTTTTGATAAGCAACCTGTTATGAAAACTGCTTTGTAAATTTAAATTCAATTTTTTAAGTCAGTACTGGGCTTGAACACACCGCACGCCTCATAGTTACAAGACAATCTTCATGACGAACTGCGTTTTGGTTATTCTCTATTAACTATCAGCAATCGTTTTCTCCACATTTTTAAATTTGATTTAGTATCGCGTACTATAAAAAAATGCATGTAAAGGCAAACAAGCCCTAGCAATCAATTTCATCGGCTTTTACTTTGTATGCGAAGGTATAGTCGATTAACTGGCAGTTTAGGGAGAGTAAATACTAATCCCTTAAGAATCCACCAACAAATGATTTAATAAATAAATATTCATCCCTATCGTATTTGTCGTAGGCGTATTTTGACTACGACAATTTTGTAATAGATTAATGGTAACTGTTACGAGGTATCTCTAATCTACTACAAAACTTAAAGAAACACTGAGTATTTGCTACAAAAACGCCAACCACGATAAGGGTGACTTTTTTTGTTATTCGACCTTATAAGTTGTAAATATTTACAACTAAAACTCTGGCTTATTCATTACATAGAAAAGGAGGGTCGAAACTGTTAAAAGCCCCACGTAATTTTATATAATTCCTAACGTCTTTTAACGAAATTTAACAGGTAAATAAAAAGTCAATCGATTAAAGATGTAATAAATTTTTATCGATTTCTAAACAAAACAAGAATTATTCATAGTGTTTTAAACAGATTTTTCGGAATCAATATTTTCTTCAGTTTTTAATTACAGCTTTTTTAATACTTTTTAAAAATTTAAGTTTTTACCAAGTACGAAAACATTTTATACGTTTATTGACAATAGATTGACAGACGGTTTAAAATTATTGGCGATTTTAACAAAAGGGATTCAGTTTTCAAAGAAGTGTTATCAAAAATTTCCTGTGAATGTTTACAATTTGCAAGTGTAAATTTCTTTAGTGCATCAATAGCATATTTTAAGGCGCGTGCTTTAAAAACGTTAAAACTGGCAACATTGGTCTTATCTATTTATGTACTTCAAGCGACTTAAATCGTTTGCACTCAACTATTTGAGTTATTTTTATACGAAACTTTTTGACGATTTATTTGATCGCTTGTAATAATGTGAATAAATGAATGTAAACATGAATGACAAATTTAAACGAATTTTCTTCTAAGAACATGTTTTTTTACAACATTAGCCTTGAGTTAAAATGATAAGAAATAAATTCTAATACTTCCTTAAGCGTTTCCTTACAACTACAAAAAAGAAAATACGGACTGATCTAAGAAAAGAATTTCTAAAACGTACATACAAACTTAAACTTTAAAATCAAATGTTTTTTATATCTCGTTAAAAAAAATAAGATGAAAAACTTAATGTGAGATTTATTCAATTCTGGGTGTTTATTTATTGAATGTCTTGTCACAAACCTCTCTTTTAAATTTTTAAATATGTCAATCATCAATGTTGGATGTATAAATAAATAAATGTTTATAATTATAATGAAAAAAAAAAACACATTTATAATCATGAAAAACTTTAGTACAGGTTTCCAATGATATACAATTTTCCATACCATTTGAAATAACAGCAGGTTAATTTAAATAGGTTGGAGTGATGAAGACTTTAAATTATTTTCGTTAAGAGGTAAGTAAATTTACTATGTTTTCTTACAACAATATAAATGTATTTTTATGTTTTAACTGTAAAAATTTTAAAATAAAATTAAAATGTCACTTTTCTAAATGTTGCACAAATATTTGTCTGTCTTTTATTTGTTATTTTAAACCAAGTGTTATTCATAACTTGCTCTAAATTTCATATTTTAAATCAAGTCACTTCTTTTTACATAAATAAACCCCCAAACACTTTCCCAAATTAAATAAATTTGTAAATTACAATTTTATACCAAAAAATAAGGTAAAAATTCAAAATCAAAAAAGGATCTAAATTAAAGTAAAATTAAAAAATATATAATGCATAAATTGCTTGTAAGTCAATAAATATTTTTATGTAAGACAAAATAAAACAAAAAACAATAACAACAGCATTCTCACTTTTCATGCATAAACTCTTTTTTTTTTCTATAAAAAGAAACTAGAGTTAAAAATTGTGTTTTGCATATAATTTAGAGACAACTAAAATTAACAACTAATTGTCCATACAACCACAAAAAACACATGATAAAAATTAAAACAAAAGGAAAATAATTAAAATCATATTTTATTATAATAATACAAACAAACAAAAAAATGATAAATGTATAAAATAACAAATTGAATTCACTTTATTGTGAATAAAACAAAATTTTTTCATGAATTAAAAAAAAAACAAACTAATTGGAGGAGAAGATTGATAAATTATTTAAGTTTATTGAAATTACAGTTTCTTAATTATAAAAAAAAAAAAAAAATAAAAAAACTAAAAAAACTTCAATGAAAACCGAGTTTTGATATAGAATCACGCATGTTTGTGATAATTTTTCAGTAAAATAAGTGTGAGTATAAAAAAAATTTGCGTGACTAACACATACAATCCCAGATATAATTTTGTTACACGTAGACCTAAAATTATCCTCAATAATGTAAAAGTTTTTATCGGTCCGACAACATTCTGGCTTTAACTTAATATCCCTTAATCAAGGCGCATCCGATCATGTGTTCATCATATGTTTTAGCTTTTGTGTGTATTTTGTTTTTGTAAAAACTAATTCGAGCTGTCAAAAATATCTAGTAATGTGTGTATGTATTTGTGAAAAATAAGAAACCGAACTAGCATTTTTAATCGTAAAAGACTCTTCCACGACTGGAGCAGGCAATTAAATTAATCGTCTGCGGTGTCGTATTCTGATCGCGCAAGTTCAGTTTAACGGGAAAAACTGTGTCCTGAAAGCGACTCTTCCGTGAGAGTCGTCTACGATGCGCTGAAAACAATCGTGTAAGACTCTTTAATTCCTACTTTAAACGAGTCGTGAAACAATCGGCTTAATGCCTATATAATGAGCTCATTATGAATCCTAAAAGTATGCTACAAAATAAAATTGATTTTAACTTATTTTATACTGTTTATTTTTTTTTAATTCAGTAATTTTATTGCAAATATAAACAACGAATTAACAATAAATAACAATTAATTAACAATAAATAACAATGAATTGACAATACATAGCAATGAATTAAAAATAAATAAAAATGAATTTCATTAAAAAAAAAAACAAAAAAGGGAAATTAACATAACATTAGCAATAATAATCATAAACAAAAAGAATAAAAAATGACAAAAAAAAAGCTTAAAAGGAAATTAAAAAACAAAATCCTCAAAACTTAAATTATGTATTATCCATCAGTCAACTTTTTTTGTTCTTTCAGCCTTTCTCAACCTGTCACCAGCATGTACAAAATGTTGTTGGAAGACTTTATTGATTATGGCGTCTTCGGCTTCGGAATATTTTGAATGGCAGGCATCTGTAAAAATAAAATAAAAATTTGGATGCTATAGAAGCTGTCGAAAAAGAACTTACTTGTAATAATTTTTGTTATATTAAACTCCTGAATACTAGGCTTATTGTTAGTTCCACGCCAGCTTAATTTTGCAGCCAAATCATCGCTTATGATTTTTTTTATTGCATTCCGGATAAAAGATTTGCAGCAATCACCACCCACTTTGCTAATAATGTATTTCTGTAAAAAGATTGATATATGATATAGGTTATTGATACTGACTTTTAATGGTTATATATGTATACCAATTGAACAATAATATCCTCGTTGTTTTGTATTTGTTGATGCATTTCTTGTAATTGGTTTATAGTTTTTGAAGTTAAAGGTGGAACTAAATTGGTTTTTGTGTCTTCAGAGAAAGTTAACTTGAATTGACGCAACTCATTCCTAAGGGTTATCACTTCCTCTGTTAGTCTGCGGATTTGCTGTTTTTGCGTACCCATATCTCTGCCAACATCTTATTTGTACTATCTGAAAGAAATAATATAAATGCAAATAACGTGTTCTAAATAAGCAAATAGCTTTGCTTATAATGCCAACATACCCAACGCCTTTTCTGCTGGTTGACGTTGTATCTCTTGTGTGTTTGATGCATAAATAAATTTGGGATCTGAAAACAAAACTCAAGATTAAAAATATAAATATGGCAAAGATGCACTTTTACCGTTAAAAGTTCTGTAATTAGTTAATGGAGTATATTCTAATCTTTGACAAACATCATTGGAATCTAAAAAAAAAATTTAGTTATATTTATTAAATCAAATTATTTTGAAACCTTACCACAAATCATAGAATTGTCGCTCTGCATGGCGAATCTCGGGAAGAAATACTATTTCTTTGTTTATTTTATCGTCTAAGCAAACAACTTTCTTTCTTATTTGATTCAAATCAAAAACTTTATTAAAAAAAACTTTTTTCTTACCGCAATACTTTTTTAAATTTAAGACCACCTGAAGAACGTTCGAAAATCAACGTATTGAAATGAAAAAATTTTTAATATTACTGAAAAATATTACCTTAGCAGAAAAATCTAAGTTATATAGTTAAAAACAAATAAATTTGCCTTACTATCGCAACAGTGTTTGAGTTACGATTTTGGAACTCCCTAGAAAATAATCGTGCAACAATCATTAAAATGACTCGTAAAAGCATCATTTATAAGAGTCAAATGCGATCGTTAACTATTAAAAATTTTCGAATGCTCCTCAAAATGTGTATTAGACGATTCACTCTTCTAACAATCGTCAAAGTGGGTCGCAAAAGCATAATTTGGAAGAACAAAATATAAATTTACTTGTACAATCGTCTGAACGATTGAAAACAAGAGTCGTAAAATGATCGCACTCGTCAAACAAACTTCCAAATGCCAGCTGGGAAGCCACTAAAAATATATTGAAATACATACACACATATTGCCAGACGTTTTTGACAGCTCGAATTAGTTTTTACAAAAACAAAATACACGTAAAAGGTAATGCATTCACCTGGTCTTATTGCGCCATGCCCTTAATGAAACTTTCATTATTAGACATAAAAGAATTTATTTTTTTTAATACTACTTGCATCTGTGTAATTTTATTTTACAAATTACTTTATTATTGGTTGCAAAGCTACAAATGCAGTTAAAAAAATTTTAGCCAAATTAAAAGTAAATTTAAAGCGGTTCAAAACTATTGAATTTTTAAATCAAATTTTAACTAATACTACGTTTATACGCATATTTGTAATTATTTAACTCACTATACAACATTTATCACTAAGATAGAAATTTTATATTTAACTGGTAAAATTTTGACAGAAAACATTTGGGCATTTTCATGGCGAAATAATACAGGTGAACGCACGGGCGAAAAAGCTCATCAGGTATATACCAAAGCAATTTAAATACTAGGTAAAATTGATAGCCCGGGTGATCGAATTCGCTTTACATATTTTTCCTAACCGACGTCGAAAATTGTTTACATTTTGCTGACGCGCCATTTAAAAACACGAACAAATTTTCAGTTTTAGAATCGAATAAAAATTCTTAAACCATTTTTTTTTTTATAAAATAGTGAATGTGTAAAAAAACCTATTGGGTGATAAGTAAAAAAAGTGTGCGTGCAGTTAAATTGTAAATTAAAAGAAAAAAAACATTTATGGAAAAGAAAACGTTTCTTTGAATAACATTTTAATAAAATTGTTTATTTTTTTAATCAAAACATGTGTGTGTATGTATGTACATTTATAAAAAATGTTTGAAGAAATATTTGAGTGGTTTGCAAAATAAGAAGTGCGAGAGTGAAACCAAGGCAGGTGCCTTGAGTGAAACTTTGTTCAATATGCCGAAAGACACCAGAAGAAAAATAAAATGAAGTATAATTTTTTCAGTAAATTTAATTTTCTTCTCTATTTTTTTATGTTATTCATCACTGATAACTGACACGTACACGAAAATTTACACAAACAAAATACACGCGTTTTTTTATTTTTGTCCTGATGCGGTTACCAGTATTCAATTTGCCTTGGTGTATACATTGTAGTTGTCAGGGCGAATTGTGTTTGTTTATGAATATTTCCAAAAAAAAATGTTTGTTAAACAAAATTTTAACATAGATTAGACAATTTTAATGTGTTTTGATTTTTAATAAAAAATTAAGTATTCAAATTCCTCAAAAAAATTTGTACAAAACAGAATCACATTTTTCAAAAATTTTAAGAAAACTAGAAATGGAATGCGGACGAAGTCGTGGGCACTGCAAGTCATAACTAATTTTGTAGTTATACAATTTGAGATTTCTTTAATGTCTCTCTACACAAAGGGCATTCATCGCATTCCAACGAAACAAGTGGCCACGTGGCGTTCGACTAGTATTCTTACGTGTTTTCTAGCACAGTGTACCCTGGGGAACACTTTGTTCATTTTCTATTTTTCTTGAGGGTTTTCACATTAGACTAATTGTGCTGGCATAAAATCGCAGTTTGTAGGCTTTTTCGGTGAGGAGAGTGGTTTTTGGTTGGCACAATTTTTCAACCAGCTTCAACCCCGCACAAGCAGAACAAAACTAACACATACACACTTATGAAAACACAGGTTCTGCCTTTCTTTTTTTGCAGAGCGATTTTTAGTGTTTAGTCGTCCATCGACGCGTAAACATGAATACATCAATCATGAATTTTATTATGATTGAATTCAATTTTCTTATATTTTATCAAGGGAAATTAAGTTTAAAGTTAATTTAAGTTAATTTTTATATGTATTTTACAGGAAGAAAATGAAAACGAGATTTTTGTCAAATATGAATAAAATATTAATTGAAATCTTCTTCTTCTTCTTTTTATGACTAAAATATTAATTGAAATCTTCAGCTTCTAGGAGTGATGATGCAGCTTGCAAGTTACAGCCACTAGAAATTCCGCCTAAAATTATTGCCAATTCATCATCAATTATTTCAGACACATTTCCGCATTTTATGTATGTGTTTAACGAACGAAAGGCAAACATGAAATAAACAAAGAAATTACTAACACACACAAAGCTGTGTATACGTGCACAATTTTAAGCCAGCATAATTAGTCTTGTGTGAATACGAAAGAACAAAAGTTGTGCGGATTAAAAATTAGTCTAATGTGAAAACCCTCCTTGACTACAAAAAACAGATTAGTGCTGCAAATACAATAAATGCATGAAATGGTGGTTTTAAAAACGCAATACATTAAATATCGCTATTAAAAACGCGAAAAACTATTATAATGGCACCATTGAAAAATAGTGATCATCTGTTCATATGTTTACATTTTTCACAAGGCGAATTAATTTTACCAGGTGGCATCGTAATGTGTAAAATAGCTGGCAAAAGTGAATCATTTTATATCACAAAATTTCTTTTTTTTCTTATTCTTTAAAAAAGAATTTTAAGAAGAGTTTTAAATTATTTAAAAAACGAATCTTAGTAAAAACGTTATTGAAAAGGGTAAGAAAAAAGTGTAGTAATTATTTGTGTTCTAAAGTTTATCATACACTTAAGTGCCTGTTTTTTTTATTGTTGTAGCCGCGCTGCCACCTTATGTGAATTCGCCTTGATTTTAAATTTACTTTTTATTTGGCGCATTTTTTAGGTTTTTTTTTGTTGCTTTGCTTAACTTTAATATATATGTCAAAACAGATGTTTATTTTTTGTAGTTAATGGACGGTAGTCGTTAAAAGATTTAAGTAGCTGGCGACTTGGCTATTTTTGTAGCCAGCTACGTTTGTAGTCGGTAGTCGATGGTTGGGAGCCTTTGATTGTGTTTAAATCATAAGGGTGAATATTTTTTGCACCTTCTTTGGATTTGTTTTTGTGGGTAAGCTATTCGCTAATTCACCATTTATGCGGCAAAATTTTACATTCACAATATTTTTGTTTGCGAAAAAGATGTACGTATAAACCTTTACGTGTCTAAAGAGCTCATTACTCTGACAAAAACGTACACTTTGCGAATCAGCGATTTCGTTTTCTTTACCTAGGTTGTGTGTAAATAGGTGCTCTTTCGTGAACGTGACGCTGCGTTGTGGTTACGTTATGAATTATGTGGTAACCAACAGCGAATAAATAATGGTGCAATATTGTATTAAAACAGAGTTCCCAAGACAAAAAATTTTTAAATTTGTAAGGTTATTCAAAAGATGTATTAAAGTCTATCTGCCGTATTCATAAAATATTGAAATGGATTGGAAATGTATTCTATGACAAATTTAAATGGAAAAGTTGTAGCAAAACATATTGCAAAGTTTTTTTTTTACGAATTGATGTGAACAACTCTTCATAATTCTGTGTGCTAATTTAAATTAAAAACAGCTGGTAACTAAAAATAATAACAAATGTAAATTCATAAGAAATATACAATTAAGAATTTCAAAAATTGTTGGCGGTTAGACCAATCATTCGATGCAAGTTTTTTTTACTAGTTTAAAATAAAGTCACTATTTATTATTGGTATTTTGTTTAAGCTTCAAAATTGGTTAAAGAAACTTTTTTCCCCATTTCGCCCCGAAATATTTAAAATATTACAAATAATACAAAAAGCTTCAAAAGTCCATCACTTTATAAATATAGGATGTCGATGGTTCTTTAATTTACATTTCTTACATTTTTTATTTACCAGAAAATTTTTGGTTATTATTATTTAGCTATCGCGTTTAACTAAATTTTTCAATTTAATCTGAAAAAAGATTTCTTTTAAAAAGCAAGATCTCATAGGAAAGAAAACTTTTTTAGAACAAATACATTTTTGATTGTAATAACTTTTTTTTTAAATTCCTATGATGATTTTATAAATACCCAAAATCGCGTATTTAGTCATTTATTATGTTTGGTCAAATTGTGTTCCGTCAGATGGCAGGCTCATTGAAATCAGCTGATGAGAAAAAACAAATTTGTCAAAAAAAAAAAGAAGAAAAAATTATAAAAAAAATAAAAGTGCATTTCTTTCTGAAGGATTTTTCAAAATTTATACGATTGCTCACATAAAAATTCAATTAAACGATGTTATTTCGCATAGGGATAAGATGCGGTTGGCATAAACACTTAAGGTAAGCTGGTTAAGCCAAGCAGCCAATTTGAAATGTAAAATATAAACACATGTCCATACACAGGGATTCTACATTATTATTCAGGCAGACAGACAATCGTTCATTATTGCATCATGTTGGGTTAAACTCAATAAACACAAAAACATCACTAAGCCAGAGTTTAGTACTACGATCGATAAGAAGTTCAGCACGTTCCAGAAATCCGTCACGATCTGCCCTACAGCCTTTTGAAGCATCTAATGGTTCGGTTCCTTCTGGTAATGTTTTTAAAGCGTTAGCGTTTACTGGAGCGGTATGTTTTAAGTTATTAATTTACCATGTAATGCTCCATTGAACTTTTTTATTCTTTTAGTTTAGTTTAGCTACATTTTTAGGAGCAACAGTGCTGGAATATGAAAATACTCGTAGAATAATGATGGAAAAGGTTCGGCAGGCAAAACTGGGTTGGTTAAAAAAAACGTTTAATCGCGAAGACGATTGGAAAAAGGTAAAACGTGATATACGACGTTTATGGGATCAGCTTTCGGCAGGAGAAAAAGTGTTTGTCCCCATTTGCGCTTTAAATGTTTTAGTATTTGGTCTGTGGAGAGTACCATCACTAAGAGGATTTATGATGAAATATTTTTGTTCAAACCCAGCAGCACGTAAGCCAAGAAAATGGTTTTTCTCATTTTAATTATTTATGTGGTCGAAATACTTTTTTTTTAGGTACAGTTTGTTGGCCAATGTTTCTATCAACATTTAGCCATTATTCGGCGTTCCACTTATTTGCCAATATGTATGTTCTGCATAGTTTTTCAAATGCTGCGGTGCTTTCATTAGGAAAGGAACAGTTTTTAGCATTGTACTTAAGTGCTGGCGTAATAGCCAGCCTGACAAGTGTTTTATATAAAGCTTTAACTGTACAGGCTGGCATATCGTTAGGAGCGGTATGAATTTTGTAAATTATGTTTGTTAAATATCTTCACTTATATATTTGTTAGTCTGGTGCCATAATGGCAGTTTTAGCTTACGTTTGTGCACAATACCCGGATACACAGCTTAGTATATTGTTTTTACCAATGGTAACATTTTCAGCCGGTTCAGCGATTAAGGTAATTATGGGCATTGATTTGGCAGGTTGTTTAATGGGTTGGAAATTCTTCGATCATGCAGCGCATTTAGGTGGCGCAGTATTTGGCCTGTAAGTTATTATTTTTTATTAAGTATAAAAATAAAGTATTTTTTGTTTGTTGTTGTAGATTTTGGACTTTTTATGGCATGGACGTGTGGCAAAAACGTGCTCCATTTCTGACAATGTATCATGACTGGCGTAAGACTAAATAGTTTTCAAGTCGCAGAAATACTTTACAAAAAATAAAATATAAAAATTATATATTAGTATATTAATAAAATAGTGCTTTGTTATAATGTTTTGACAAAAAATATATTTTATTAGTACCCATTTGTTTCAAGTTTTCTTTTTTTATTATAATTACTATTAAACTGTTTATTACGTTTCAAAATGTGTTCTATTTCTAATTTTCGTCTTTGTAATTTTGCTTTTAGTTCTTCCTTTGTTTCATACTCAGGAGCATAGGATATATGCAAAATTCCACCATAAAACTCTTTAGCATCAAGAAAACGTTTACACTTACGCGCATCAAATATTTTATAAAATTTTGCCCAATAGACTTCTGTAAACTGTTCAATTTCTAATTGTTTTTCTATCATCTCTGTAGTTACATCTCGTACATGGTATAGTTTACCAAACTTTAAAAGACGCTGTTTTAATTCTTGTAAAAGATTAATTTTTGGAACACCAAATATAAGCAAATTTTGTGATTCATTTGCTACCGTATAAACCTTGAAGTAAGGAATTTGCTTTTTAAATAATTAAACCCCAATATGTTCCACTCACTCACCTTAACCGCCTTCAATTGTCTTCCTTGTCTGTATTTTAGACGAGTTGTGCAATATTCATATCTTTTGTGATGTTCAGCATTTGGATTCATAACTTCTTTGAAAGTTTAGTTTTAATTACAGAGCATATAATTTTAATTAAATACTTGTACGCATTCATATTTCAGATAATTTTGTATATTATGTTAGCGCAAATATACTAACAGAAGCCTTGTGTTGCCAGATTTTTAAAATAGAATTTTGCTAAGAATCGCTTAAAACAGCAAGAATTAAAATTTATAAATTTTTTTAACAGGTACTCTCTGAAAATAACTTTTTTTGACCATCAAATGTGTAAAATGTATTACTGTTAAAGCTTTATGTTATTGATAATTATTTCATTGGGGGTTTATACACAAAACTAATTTTTAATTCGCACAACTTTTGTTCCTTCGTATTCACACTGGACTAATTATGCTGGCATAAAATAGTGCACGTATACACAGCTGTGTGTGTTAGTACTTTCTTTATTTATTTCATGTTTGCCTTTCGTTCGTTAAACACATACATAAATTGCGGAACATACTTGGCGGAAATAGGGCTGAATTAATTGATGATGAATTGACTATAATTTTAGGAGGAATTTCTGGTGCCTGTAACTTGCAAGCTGTATCATTACTCCTAGAAGCTGAAGATTTCTATTAATATTTTATTCATAAGAAGAAAATGAAGAAGATTTCAAATAATATTTTATTCATATTTGACAAAAAGTTCGTTTTCAATTTTTTCCCTGTAAAATACATATAAAAATCAACTCAAATTAACTTTAAACTTAATTTCCCTTGATAAAATATTATAAGAAAATTAAATTCAGTCATAATAAAATTCATCATCCGTGTATTCATCTTTACGCGTCGATGGACGACTAACTGCCATCCCTAAATTAGCGCGCAAAACGCGACGCAAAATAACGCATGGCTTTTACGCTGAAATGACATACCTAAATAAAAGCGCAACGTTTTGTTGTGAACAGTAATGTTAACCTATCACTTTTAATAAAACCCTATAAAATGAAACGCAAAACAGTGATAAAAACGCTGTATAAGCCCGAAAAAAGCAAAAATGTCATTACTGTTTTGTAACGTTCTCTAAATACTACAAAAAATTATGTAAACAACAGTAGCTTGCAGGCAACTGCATTACCTTACGCGCTGTCAAAATTGGATTTTCCAATTGCTAAGCGTTGACGCCGTGCTATTTAGGGATGCTTCATACATTTTGTATGTACATGAGAAATTTTGACAGATATCTTGCGCTTTACGCGCTAATTTAGGGATGGCAGTAAACACTAAAAATCGCTCTGCAAAAAAAAAAAAAAAAAAAACGCAGAACCTGTGTTTTCATAAGTGTGTATTAGTTTTGTTCTGCTTGTGCGGGGTTGAAGCTGGTTGAAAAATTGTGCCAACCAAAAACCACTCTCTTTACCGAAAAAGCCTACAAACTGCAATTTTATGCCAGCACAATTAGTCTTGTGTGAAAACCCCCATTAAGCTTTAATGTTTTTAAAAAAACACTTTCGACTTCTTTGACTAACTTTGCCACATGATACCGCATCGTTGTAATAAACATTTTTGGGAACAATCTTATTTGTTATTTGGATATGTTGATCAACGCAGGAAATTTTTTGGAAAAAAATAGGAACTGTTACGATTCGTGATGTGATCGTTTGCTTCTTTTTTCTGGAGAAGAAAGAAATTTTGATTAATTTTATAAAAAACCAAAGACAGCTAATTAAATGGCAAATAAAAACACTATTTGTGTAGTATCAACATTTTGGGCTTGTTCGAAAATGCATCACTCTGCTGCATCTGATGCGCATGTGTTCTAAAATGCATCAAGGGAAATGAGAAGAAAACAAACTCTGAGAATTGAATTTGAATTTACAATAGTTTTCGTATTGGCAGCACTGTGTTTGGTTCGATACCTACAAGTTACAACATTCAGCTTATATATAGGTTATGTTAGTTATATGTAACGATAAATTAAGGGACTGTTTCTCGAATGTGAACGAATATTTTCTCACGCACTTAAATAAAGTTCCACAAATTTCATATCGTTGGTCTTATATGAAGAGGCCCCAATTCGAAGTTTGATGAAATAGATGTTTCTCCTGATTTCAAAACCTTACACACAGATAATGCAATAGTATCAAAAATAACAGTTTTAAAAGCAGTAATAACTGTAATATTACACTTTAACAAATACAATTACCTTCTCTTGTTGTTATCAGTTTACAACTATGTAATCAAATTTCAAATCATAAAAATAAACTTTTATTTATAATTATTTCTTTAATATGAACAAAAGCTAATACAGTTCTTAAAAAATATATAGTTGTTTCAATATAACTAACATCGCTCAGGTAAATGGTTTAAATTGCTTTTCATTAATAATATCTGAATTCCTAGTTAATTTTTAAGTTTTATTGAAAATAAACAGTTTGTAAAACTAAGTTTTCAATACAGAACATTAATTTTTTATTTAATTTTCGAACTCTTATTATTGAGCGGTATAAGCATAAAAACATGTAATGAGTTTATGGCATATATTTCATTAAATATTTTTAATAAATTATCTTTCTTAATTACAAATAACATAAAATTGTAAAACAAATTAATGTTGATATATTTTGGTTAAATTTTCCACGAGAGTAAAATCAAAATGAAAATTTAATTTTTTATTTTCTTATTAATTTAAAAGTTGTTTTAAAAACATTTTTACAATATTATTCATTTATATAATTTTTTGCTTTTCAATTTTCATATTAAGCGAATAATTAAAAATCAAACTTTACTTAAGAACTATTTTTTTTTTTGGTTATATACAGGGGTGTTCTGAAAATCACTTTTTGTCAACGTGATTTCAAACCACGCAAAAGGTGTTCTGTACACAAAAAATATTGAAATCACGTGATTTAAAACGGGACAGCTAAATGCCTACTGGTTTGAAATCACTTGCTTATTTATTCTAAGTAATTCGTTTAGAATCTCTAAAAAATGTTATTATATACTTCATATCATATCTTTTCTATTTATTTTTGTAATAAAATTATATTTTATACACACAAAAACGTAAATATTAACAAATATTTAAGTACACTGCTTGTTTTGTAAAAAAATATTTTGCTTTGCTTACCAATGTTCGTGATTTACTTTTTCTCTTTAGCAGTCAGCTGGTTTGTTTTTTCGAAGATACTTCTGAGGTTGCTAGTCGTTATTTTTGTGCAAATTTAGAAATAAGTAAGTGCAAAATGTAAGCAAATTTCAGTGATGAAAGCAGTGGCAACTTCGTTTTTTAAAATCATTTTTGTTTTGCTAAAATTTCATTTTGACTTACGGTTGTAAATTTTCTTTTACCGCCACAATTTTTGCTTCGCTCTCCAATAAAAAAATGTAAGTAGATTCCATAAACAAATGAAAATCATGTAATCTATAATAATCTACTTTTCTTTACAGGGGAAAACATAAGAACAGCGCACAAGTGGAAATTTTTGTAGCGTTCATGGAAAAGCATCCTGACTTGGCCAGGGGATTTGCAAAAGGCGATAGGGTTCTTTTTGAGCAATTGTGGGTGGAGTTGACAGAAGAACTCAACGCATCGGGGCCTCCAAAAAAGGATACGGTAGCTTGGAAAAAAGTAGGTTTGAATATGATTTACGTACTTATAAAGGGTTAGGTCTAAAAATATGTTTTAGGTGTGGTCTGATTTAAGACTAAGTGTAAAACAACGACTGGCACACAACAAAGTTGAAGTAACCAAAACTGGTGGTGGCTTATTTAACAGACATGTTATATCGCCTGTTGATGAGCAAATTGCAATCATCTGCGGCTTATACACATCTGTAGATGGTATAGACAACTGCAAAATTTACGGCGTGCCAAGTAAGGTGAAATCAACCAAAACCTCAACATCAGCAACGACTACCTCATCAGGAACTGCTTCCATATTAGCAACGACTTCAACATCAGCAACGACTTCTACGCCAATTTTAGCGCAATTTGAAGAGGTACTTCAGGAAAATGCATCAGTAACAATTGATTTACCTGTTAATGAAATACCTGTTACGACATCATCGCTAACAACATCAGCTCGGGCAAGCAGTCGCAAACGAAGAAAACACATTGCGGATGTTGACGACGTTTTAAATATGGAAGCTGAGCATTTCTCAAAATTATCTGGTAATTTAGTCGACATACGAAGAGAAACTAAAGAAAACAGAAGATATTTAAAGGAAATAGCTCTAAATATAAAAGATGTGAACAAGAATCTCAGAGAGATTAAAATGCTTAAGGAGCAAGAATTAAAGGAAATGACAAGACATAACTT
Source organism: Cistogaster globosa (assembly GCA_937654795.1). Classification (NCBI taxonomy): domain Eukaryota; kingdom Metazoa; phylum Arthropoda; class Insecta; order Diptera; family Tachinidae; genus Cistogaster; species Cistogaster globosa. The sequence continues at coordinate 86,395,393 of OW569407.1, read as the reverse complement.
CGTAATAGAAAAAAATTTACAAGCTAGAAATAAAATAAAATTAAAATTTTTAGAGCTGGAGCAAATGAAGGTTGGTATAAAACCATCACCATCCTTATCATCATCAGAATCTCTGTGAAGTACCTTACCTACATATGTAGTACGCATACAATGTACCTTATTAATTAAATATACATATAAATAAGTTTTTTGTTTTGTTTTTGAAAAAATGAATTTTTAAATAAAATGTTTTGGTTTTTTATTGTTAAAATTTATGAATTGTTTGAATGTAGAGATTGAGCTATGTTATCCCTTACAGTTGCTGCTGTGACATCATCATCTTGTTCTGAAGGGTCCTCATCATTGTCGATGTTTGTAATAATATCTTCCTCAAATGGTACAGCAAAATGTTTACATACATTATGTAAAGCACAGCACACGTTAATAATTGTAACCACTTTCAAAGGAGTGTACAAAAGAACATTTTGTAGGCACCTGAAACGACTTTTAAGAACACCTATAGTTCTTTCTACAACATTTCTTGCTGAAGCATGTCGTTGGTTAAATGTGTGCTGTGCCGTACCATAATTAGGGTTTTTATAGGGGGTCATTAGATATGGCTTTAACGCATATCCAGAATCTCCCAAGAGCCAAAAATAACGGCCACCCTCATTATATACTTCGCAGAAGTACCTCTTGGCATCGCTCAGATTCCAAACAAAGGAATCGTGGCATGAGCCTGGTCGGCTTGCATCTACGGCCAAAATGCGCATATCGTAGTCACAAATCTAAATCAAAGATGTATATGTTAAGTAATTAATTTGATTACATAGATTTATAAAATACGTACCATCATAGCATTAATACTGTAATGCCCCTTTCTGCTAAAATATACAGAATGGTCGGTCGGCGGTTTCATTATTTTAATAAGTGTTCCGTCAACACATCCAATTACGCCGGGAATGCCAAACTTGCTGTAGAAATATTTTTTTGATGCACTTTGTACTTGGTGTTCTAAAGAAATCCATGCTGAACACAAGTTTTCCTCTAACGCTTGCAACACATTCCACAAGATTTTACAAAAAGTGGACCGCCCCATACTAATATTAACATCATTAGCAATAACCGCTTGATAAGATCCGACGGCTAGGAATCTAAGCACAGCCGCTAGCTGTATATTTGCAGGAATACTGCTCTGTGGTAACTTCGGTGCTAGATCTTCCAATACCATTTGGAAAGATCTTCTGTTAAGCCGGTAAAACGAGATGAAGCTGGAAAAGAATTGGACTAGACCTTTTACATCAATTTAATTCTGCTTACTTACAAGGTTTCGCTTGTATCCATAGGATTTGAAAAGTCCCGTAAATGACGTTTTTTAATACGCTCATTTTTTAAATGCTGTTTTCTTAAAGCAATTACTGCCAATAAAGTAGCTCCCGGCATTTTTTACTTAATTTCCACCTTTTATTGTAATTAAAAATGTAAGAATATAAACAAACAAAGCATAAATGTAAAAAGTCAGCTGTTTTCTCGTGTTTTCGAAAATTTAAAAGCACGCCGAAAACCGTAAAATCGCGTGATTTGCAGAACAGCATCAAATCGTCTGCGTGATTTCAAAACAGTTCGTGCTTTGAAACCACGCTGTTTTCAGAACAGGCCTGATAAATAAAAATATATGTTTTTTTCGGAATATTGCACATAAATCGAATAAAATGAAAATTTGATTAAATTTTTAATACATAAATGTTACTGACTTTAAGCTTTTCGCATATTGCTTTCAAAACTTGACAGAATTAGAATAAAAATTTAATAATTTAACCTTTTGCCCTCAACCTTAAAGGGACTCTATTAGTTTAAAGCACATATTAATTACAGCTAGTCTACTTAAGTTTCATATAATTAAGACCATTGAACCATTTAAGTTAATGTTCTTCGCTAATCACGCTTTTAAAAATTAAAAAAGAAAACTTTTCTTTTTGTAAAAGAATATTTTGAAAAAAATGTCAACGCCTTAAGGTTTTGTAGTTCAACAATATATGTATGTTATTACTTCATTACTTTAATATCACGCAGTGTGTTCGAAAGAAAAAAAACGTTAAAACGTATAAATTACTTTTATGTTCGAACTTAACTAAGGATTTTTATGTTTGCTTTTTTATTTCTTTACATCAATACTATTTGCAAATTGAATGGATATTCATTGGAATTTAATGATTGACGAAAAAGTTGTGTATGCTGCCAGGCTACATCACCTTTACCACCCGATAATTTGGCACATATTTCAAATTCCTGACAACCTTCTAACGTATTTACAATTTGTTTATTGTTTTTGCAATCTCTTAAAAGCACTTCGATTTTTCCCTCACCGAATGTTTTCTTTTCTAAAACTAATTTATAACTTTTAACTTTTAGATCACTTTTTGAAAAATCAAATTTCCAGACTATTTCAGCATTATCGTTGTCCTCTTGTCGTGCTAAATAAACCATTTTCCAATCGCGTTCAACTTTTCGTTGAATATTTTCGGAAGAGAATTGACAGCTTTGCCAAGTTTTGTGAAGGGATACAGGTGTGCAAAGACCAGACACATCTGGAAAATTAATTTTATTAAAAGTTAAGAAAAATATATATTAATAGAAGCAAACCTATAAAATAACGTTCATAGGTGTCAGATGTACAAGAGTAACGTATATTGAATTGTTTTTTATTTATTTCCTCATCAGTTAAGGTAAAAACAAATATCTGTAAAATTTTCAAATTTTTTTAAATATTTTAGGAGTTTTTTTTTAAATATACAAACATTATTGAAGGAATGTTCACCGCGCGATTGACGCCATGTAAGACTACCCGAACTACGACCTTTCAGTTCATTTTCTGTGGGTAAACTGTTATTATGAGAGAATGAGAAAATATTACTAAAATTACTTTGTTAAAATCAAGACAGAATTTTGTTTAACATACCGTTCCACTGTTAACTCAATTAATTCTAACATACAACGTTGACTTAAAATCTTTTTGTTCTCATCACTTAAATGATTTTGTCTTTTTTTGCGTATTTTAATAATTGATTCAATCAGTTCATTTTCTGAACAGAAACGTCTTTTTAGCAAAGTTTCCTTATGATTATTGCAGTAACGCCAAGTGACATCTTGTATATCATTGCAGGAATAAGCGAATACATAATCTACATTACGTTTCCAGCCATGTTGATACATTAAGGGTGAATCAACCACATTATCGGATGGATCAATATGAATCCAACGTAATCTGGATTCTGAATATACCTACAAATTAAATTAAGTTTCATTCAGTCTTGATGATTTTTTTTTTTTAATTAAACCAATATTTATGTGTATAGAAACATACCTCTGTCCAAACATGATCAAATAGAGAATGTACAATTCGGGCATCATAATCTAAACAACGACAAAAAAAAGTAAAACAATTTGCATATTCTCCACAACGGCCTTTGCGCGTTACTAATAATTGTGCTATATCATTGTAGCGATAGAACTTTGACTCCTGGCCACAACATATGCCAACCTCAACGCGATATTCGCCTTCAGTTTGGGTACGTTTAATTTTACTTTCCTCACTGCCGCATACTTTACACGGTATATTATTGACCCACTCAAAAAATTCTGTATTAAACCAATTAACTAATTCTACCAATATAAAATCACGTATACAAAATTCTCCTGATGATGCAGGTAATTCAGGTTTTTCGCTATTTTGATCTTCTTGTGCTAATGTAAGCTTTTCGTTAGCTTTTTGCGTTAAGTCATCGATGGGTATAAGTTTACGACCGGCAGCTAATAGTTTTTCATCTTCATATTGCATTACAGCATCAGAATAGAGTTCTAAGGATTGTAGAAAACTATTGGAAGTTCGCTAAAAAAAAATACCCATAAAAAAGAATAAAAATCAATATCTTCTATAAAATAATAAATTTTATTTTAATTTTACCAAAACCCTTGGAAATGTAATGCGTTCCTTATATGGTCTTGAAGCTTCAATGGGCTCCAATATTTCAGACAGCTGTTGAACAGGAGCCATCACTCTTGTTTTATCTGAGAATATATTATATAAAAAAATAGATTACAGTTATGTTTACAAGCAAGTGATAAATTATACAAGTTTTTACTTTCATAATTTAATTTTTTTTATTTTATTTTTTTAAACTAACCTTCTGGTTTGTAATTTGTCCAATAATCTCGCCGTTTTTCTAATGCATCACGATATGCACGTAGTACATCCAAAGACACCTCTAATGGCAATTTGTATTCAATTGTTGTTTGTTTGAAGCCAATAGCATTTAGCAGTTGGCTAGAGCCTTTCAATGAAAGTAGTTTCTCTTTAATAGATTTATTTTCAAGGCGTATGGAACGATATTTTAGTTCGTTGGGATATTTAAGTATATTATCTAAGAGGAGAAGCAAAATGCGCACAGCTTCCAAGTAATCATCTTTGGTATTTTTTAATGAGCTTAATTCATTCGTTGTGTGGTTCGGTGGGGAAGAAGTGGAGTGTAACACAGCTATTGGCACCGGTTCTATGGACAAAATGTATTTGTAATCTACTTGAGACATGACGTACAAGAAAAACTAATGCAAATGTATATTTTTTTTAAACCTTGTCATCAGCTAAACAAAGGAATATTTTATGAGGGGGTGCTGTTTAAACAAATAATAGTTTTCGTCTTGATGCGTAATACGTGAAAAATTATTTTTTTCGCATTTATTTTATATGAATAATCTATTGCATGGGCTTCAAATACCTTTTATCAAAACTTGATATTTTTTAAAATATTTGTTGGCAAAAAACAAAAGTAAACTGCCTTACATTCTAGAAAGCACACTAAAAAACCCAAAACAGCTGATGCACTGAAATTTTAAAGTTGCCAGTATGCATTTGTATAAAATCGTCACATTTTGGGGATAAAATCTACAAAAAGGCTTTTGCAAACAACCAAATATCGAATGTTTGCAGTTATCGCTCTACCTAGTTATTCGATCATATTATCAAAAGTTATATTTTGTATGTATTTTATCTATACTATAAATTTGTTTATTTGTCAGTTACCTTTGCCTGTTAAAGCTAATTCATCTTGTTTTGTTCCGAATTACTTTTATTCCCAGGTGAAACTGATAATTGTATCTTAATTAACTAACGCCTAAAATTTATTATTAAAAATAAAACCAAAAACATTTGCATCAGATTAAGAATCTTTGCAGCAAAAAATTGGCATCTACATTTTAATAAAATCTAATTATATACTTACAATTAAAAACAAAATCTGGTTGATTTTTAACATATTTCCAATAAAAATAAAATCCTATTTGGACAAAATCTAGTAGTACTTAGTGATGGAATTAATATTTCAAAAAATATACGATACACAAGAAATAAATGAAATTTCATGTTAATATAAATGAAATAGAATAATTTTTGACAAAATTAAAAAAGTAATAAAATATTTTTTATGCTTGTTGTGAATTGAAATCTTGTTAGTCTTAAAACGAATTAAATCTTGAAAAAGATTTTATATCAAAACTATTAGATTTCAATTGGTCCAATGAATATTTTAGAATATTTTTAAAAAAATTATTTGCTAAACTTAGACTAATTCGTTGAAGATGCTTTTCGAAAACAATTTTTAATTCACAGAGTTACTTCCAAGGATATATGTTTTAAAGAAAAATGTGTTTCAAGTGCCTTTTTCTGTATTTTGTTTAAAATTCAAACGTTCGTGTTTATTAAATCAATACAAAGGAATGTTTAGAACAGGAATTCTTTGAAAATTCTAAACGTTTCATTACGAGTTAGTTAAAGAACCACAGACATAATACAGAACTATGATAAATAAAATTTGGTTATGAATTAATAGTCAATATTGTTCAAAGATCGCCTCCCAGAAAGACAGCAATTTATTAAATATGGCAACTTTGAAGTCAAATAAATAAACAAATACGTGTGATGAAATATAAGGTCTGTTTGGTATCTAAAATCATTACTAGAATGTCTTGACGTATTCGAAAAACTTGCTCGAGAGTGAATAAAGCGTCAAGATAAAAGAAATTTGTATAACAAATAATAATATTTTGTTTAATTTAGCTTGGGAAGTATACAGCAGAAAAAGTTCAAAACAACAGAAATTTGGTTTCTCATTTTTAAGCAATATTGCAAATATTGTTTGTAAATATTTTAATTTACAATAAAAAATATATATTAATAAGAAACACAAATTTAGGAAGTCATTATACCCTTCACCGCAAAAGTGGAAAAAGGGTATAACTAAGGTTATCATTATGTTTGTAATTTCTACAATATCCATTTCTGACCCCTTATTTTCCGATTTACAGGACTCTGAAGTTTTAATATTCTTTAAAATATCAATATGTATATAATCTTTAATCTTTTAAAGAAATCTTTAAGGAAATACTTTTAAAAACTTTTTAAAATGCTTAACCCATTAAGAGCCGGTGATTTTTTATGTAAAATATTATATAAAACATTTACAAAAAATATTAAACTTTGCTAAAAAAAAATTTGTTTTGAAATAATAATTTGGAATTTTTACTAAACGATTAAAACTTCACCAAAATATTTATTTTTTACGAAAATTTCATCAAAAATTTGAAATCTCTTTTAAAACCGAAAATGCAAAAAAAAAATAACTAAACACTATCAACAATTTAAAAGTTTTATAAAAAACCCAATATTCGCAAAAAAAAAACGTTTACACTACTGAGTAATTTTTTATATTATAATTGTACAAGTGAAGCTGAAAACCAAATAACTGACATCTCCTCATAATATTCCTTTCAGCGAACGTTCAGCTAACTAAGAGCCTTGCCTTTCGCGCTTATATATCAAAAGATTATTTAATGAAGGAGAATGCAGAGCAGACGCCAATGTGATACATAAGCAACTCAACTTCACCCAATATATATAAAAAAATTGGGAGTTATTTCACTAAACTACATTTACATAGATGGTGAAGGGTATGTAATAATCGGCATAGCCGAATATAGCACTCTTTTTTGTTTTTAGTTGTATTTCCAATGTCTTTTTTTTTTTTTTTGAGAAGGGGGGGGGATATCACTGAGAGTCATGGAATATTATTATTGCCGCTAAATTGCTTCGAATTTATTTATTTTTTTTATTGTTATCAGAATTGTTTTCATACTGTGTTTGCATTATTTTGCAACAACAGATTGTCCTGTTGCCGTCGTGTTTTGTGTTCCTACAATAAATCTTTTCAAATATACTTAAATAAATTTGATTTTATTGATTATAGAAATAGACATAGATAAATCTTCATTAATATAAGAAAGCATGTTTGCTAACTTTTTATAAATATATTTTCTTTAAAGGCAATTCAAAAAGAGGGCATCAAAATGTTTAATGTGAAGAAATTTAATAATAATAAAAAGAAATAGTTGTAACGAGTAAAAAAGTATAAATTATTACTATTATTTTTGTATCTTTAACACAAATTAATGGAATGATTTTTTTTACTTAAATTTGTATGATTCCATTTTTGCAGTTTCGAACATTTTTTTTTTTAAGTTTGGTAGAAACGTATGTGTGTATGCACGTTAAGACACAATCTGTTATCGAATAGATACAAATTTTGTAGTTCGTTTAGGATAACATTAATATTTGAAATATGAACATTTGAATTTTCATTTAATTAAGTTAAGTTTAAATGTTGCGGAAAAAAAATGTCAATATATTTTGAGAAAAAAAAAAATTATTATAAATACAAAATTATAAATAATAAAATAACGATAAAATATTATGCCAAATATGTAATTAATAGTTTAGAAACTCTTGTTAAATATATAAATGTAATAATAATTATTATGTCGCAAGAGATGCTTTAATATTAATAGTGTGAGTTTGTGTGTGTGTGTTTTTGTTTGTGTATAATATTATTTGCAAATGTTTAATGCAATTGTTGCTATTTAAATTTTTTTTTTGGAGTTTCAGCCCCTTTAAACATGTTTATCTTGTTATCTGCTTTTGTTTAGCGCGCCTGCGTGCGTGTTAAATTTGTTATTTTAAATTTTAACGAATTGAGTTCATTTTTTAAAGTTGTATAGATTTTTTTTTAATCTATAAAGATTTTACAAAACTTCATTGTTATTCATGTTTTATTATCTGTAGAGTTGTTTTAAGGTGAATTTAAGTTAGATGAATTTTTTTCATGTAGCTCGTCTGGGAAGCTGCTTACAGAGCCAGAACGTGATGTCGATACCTTTGTCTAAAAAGTAAAAAAGAAAGAAAACATGATTAAAATTATAAAAATAAAATAATCAAAAACGATATCTGTTTAGAATATAAAACTTAAATTCTTTGTTAAAACATGCTTTTTTGAAATAATCCATCATCATTGACACTGTATAAAAACAAACATTTTTATTTTTAGTTCTAAAATTATTTTATTTTAACCCGGAAAATATGCGCAATTGTCTGCAGCTCGAATACGAAAATATTAAAAAAGTTATTAAAATAAAAATTGTTGAAATAACAAAACAAAAAAAAAAAAACTTTATAAGTTTTATTTATGGCCATATAATTTTTGCTTTCCGCACAGTGATTAATTTTACTGCTATTATTTTTTTTTTACTTTTCGATCTGTTAGAGCGAATTTTAATTTTTGTCTCTGGGTTTCTTAAGTTTTAGGAAAATTAAATGAATAATGACAAAAGTAACATTTCTATGTGGACAACTTTTAATTTTAAATTTCCTTTATTTGTTGTTGTAGTGGACATCCATCAAATTACAACTTCTGTGAAATTTTCGTGTGCTTAGCTTTTGCCGTTTCAAAAATAGAGCCCAGTATTACACGGACAACCAATGTAGCGATAACAATAAGGGGTACGTACTCACAGGGCCTCTTTACACCACCCCTTCACGAGCCATTGCGTCTTAATACAACGAAATTTTGCATGGTATCGGAATTTATACATTTCGCTTTTAATTTTTTGTTCGTTATTGTAGTTGTTTGTGTAATTGATAATAAAATAAAAACGACATAACGAACATACACACGTTCCTACGACAGTTGGATCTTTGCTCTGGAACGACCCGAGTCTATCTCAATTCAAAGATTGTCAACTCAGACTCAGCTGTACAAACCGAAAGTTTTTTGTTCAGGTGAGCAAAATATGCCAACAATTTTGTTCAGAATATAACTCATTATAGCTGGTATTGAGCAAAATCTTGGTCCACAGGTCTGTGAATAGTCTCCAAGCTTTGTGGCGAGTTGTTGTAACAATAAACCGCCAAACATTAGCACTGTTCCTCCCATTGTAGCCCCACAGGTTGAAGCACCATCTCCACCTGTGCTTTAGCAACGATATGTATCAGGGTGGTTCGGAAGAATATAACATCAGTACTGTGCAACGGTTGTAAAAAATGGTGTCATATAAGACGATGTACAAATTTAAGGTCACACAGGGATTGGAATGCTAATTTCTTATCTTCATGCTGTGCAAATACTACCCCAGCTGCCAGCATTGCCCAAAACTCAACTGCGCAATCTACAGCTAGTCGCAGTATCCCACTGTGACAACCAACACTAACACCATCACCTTGACTAACCATATCGTCACGCCACCCCGCTCAGCGGCTAATGCAATATACTGGTACCGTCGGGTCATTCCAGATTATGCAATTAAATTGTAATGGTCTCAGGAGTAAGGTCTCAGAGATTACCAAACTTAAACACCATCACAATATATTTATAGCAGCTATACAGGAAATAAAGCTGGTAATTGTAGACTCTCCCCCTCTGGCAACTACAACATTGTTAGAAGTTATAGGGATGTAGATCCTTGCGGAGGACTGGCGTTTATCATAGAACGAAATTTCAGCTACAAACTGACAGTCCTACCAATCAATCCAGTTCCTGACCCCTACGCCTAGAGATTATGAGTATTTCAGTAGACACTGACAATATTGAAATAGAAATCATCAATCCAGACCATTAATAGCGTTGATAATTTTAACACTCATCACGCTCTCAACTACCGGAAGAATAGATAGATGACTGCACTGCGATTTTGCTGCAATAAACGAAGACTTTCCAAGAGAAAAGTTACTGCAAGATTTGTAAGCTCATTAGACATCTCGCTACTTGCCAAGTTCCTTTTAACTCGGACCACATTGCCATTGTGGTCACTGTTGAGATGCCAAGTGACTTCGTAAGGCTTGATTAGCGCACTTTTTATGAGTAATTAAAATGCCAGCACAAAGAAAGTGTAAAAATATTCTCTCAAATCTTGCTTGCTGCACTACACCTATTGCCTACAAATAAGAATTTCATGAAATTAGTTTTATGAAAAATGTCGTAGCCTAAATTCAATCCAAGTCATATTTGATACCGAACATCATTGCGAACATGGCAGCACAGGCATATGATCGGGCTACACTAGACGAATTAATGTGCAAGTTAATGGCTAGTGGAGACAGCATGTATGACTTTATAAAAAACAATACGACATTCATCTGAAAGGCGAGTGGTAGCAACTAAGTGTTTTTGATGAAAAATAATAATAATTCTTTTCGTGCACTCTTTTTTGGGGATGCCGCAGAAAAAAGAATGCACTTCCATGAAGTGCGAAAATAATATATCCTCGCTATTTTAAATATAAATTTCGAAATCCCCATATCAGAAATTGTGTAATTTGAAAGGGATAATGATAATTTGATAATTTGGTATTTTTAGCATAAAAACTATTCAGTTAATTACAGAGTACCGAAATGCTCTCTCACTTTTTACACATGAGAGAGCAGTGAGACTTTTTAATTTTTGTTGCTTCTTTTCATAAATTTGTGAGAGGCAAGAAAATATTCTGGTTTTTTCATTCATGAGAGGAATGTTTTATTTTTTTTTTTTCTTTCTATTCAAAAGTGAAAAAATGAGAAAATATTTTTTTAACGCAAGTGCTCATTTGTGAGAATTTAAAATTTTGATAATTTTTCATAAGTGAAAAGACTGTAAAAAAAATTTTCATTAGGCGTTCACTTCTCAGTCATGTTTGAATATGTAAATTTAAAATTTGTTTTTCACGCAACTGAGGGCGTATGCAAAGTGCTTGTTCTTATTTGTTGGTGGAAAATATATGTTTGTATGTTGGTGAACAAATTTTTTTTTAGTTATCATAGTCTATTATTTCGGATCCATTTAGAACTTTAAAAAAGTTTTCTATATAAATTATTTTAAAAGAAAAAACAATTCCTTAATTGATTTATTAACATTTATTTATTTGTTTGGTCTAAAAGAAAAAAGTCACATAAACATTAATATACGTCAATTTACGTCGCCTACGGGGACACTTTAATTTTTAGATTTACTTTTTTATTACTTTGTGCTACTGTGATCTATAGTGATACCCAGTTTTTTTTTTAATTTTAAAGTGGTGCCCTTTGCAATTCATTAATACACGAAAAAAATATATATATTTTGTACGGGGACAGCCCTTAATTTTTAAAATTAGAAATTGTTTTTTTAACGGTACTAATCAATTTAAAAAAATTCAAAATCGATCCAGAAATGACTGAGTTATGGAGGCACAAACATTAAAAAAGCAACAATTGATAACATCCTTTTTTTTGCTTATGGGTTGATGCTTTATTATTTTTCCCATGAATTAAAACAAAATATCCACTTTTAATTGTTAATATCTTGGAGATATTTTACATACAGGTCTGTTCTGTAAATCACTTTTTGTCAAAGTGATTTCAAATCACGTAAAAGGTGTTCTGCCTACAAATTATACTGAAATCACGTGATTTAAAAACGGTTAACTAAATGACTGCCGGTTTGAAATCACTTGCCTATTTTCACTAATTATTTCGTTTAGAATATAAAAATATTGATTATATTTATTTTAAATACTATGTATTTTATTTATTTTTGTGAAAAAAAATAGATTTTATACAAACAAAAACGAATTTATTTATAAAATCTTGAAAACTCTGCATGTTTTATAAAAAAAATTTTGCTTATTCAACAGTGCTCGTGATTTCTTCTCTCTTAACAGTTAGTTTTTGTTTTTGGAAGTTAATTCTAATTTTTCCCAATTAACACAGTGTTAAAACCATCCTTTTTTTCACATAAGTTTAACGCAAAATTTGATCATTGCTGTTAAAAAAATTAATAAAAATCAATATTTGGGTTAAATTTGCAAAAAAAAAAAAAAAAAAATAAGTGCGAAATGTAAAAATTTTTTTTTCGTTTTTTTATTTTACGAATTTTCATTTGACGCCGAGTTTTAAGCAATTCAATCAGCTTCAGTAAGGAAATAAAAGTAAAAATATATGTACTACTATAAACAAATAAAAATTCTCTTATTTATTTTAGCTTAAGGCATTTTGACTTTATTGAATTTCCAATAATATTTTTGTTACGAATTAAAAAAATAAAAAAACAAAACACAAATCTAAAAAATCAGTTGTTTTTGAACATTTAAAACCACGCCGAAAAATTGAAAATCGCGTGGTTTTCAGAACAGCACCAAATCGTTAGCGTGATTTTAAAACCGTTCGTGTTTTGAAGTCACGTGATTTTCAGAACAGACCTGATAGTCTTATTATAAATTTGTCTTTTATAATACGGATTTTCTTTGTTTTTCATTCTTACTTGTATCAATGCTAATAAACACATTCATGTGGGATTGTAGGCAGACAATTTTTTCTTGGTCGTTAATGACCGTCAAAAAGAAATAAATTTTTTTTCTTATTTATGAGAAATTTCATAAATCTCATCTTTGAATTCTCATTAATGAAAACTTTTCAACGCCGAAAAAAAAGAATACCCCTTCGTTTATGAAAAGCAGCATTAATGAGAATGATATATGGAATATTTTTGTTATTCTCTCTTTCATATATGAATGCTTAAAAACGGAACAGACACATTCATGTGCTCGTCTATCAACGTAAAAAATAAAAAAATAAAAAAAATCGTAGAAATCTCATTTATGAAAAATATCAAAAATGTTTAAAATTAAATGCTCAGAAATGAAAAATTTTGAACTCGGTTTTTTTATGACCCATATTCTCCCAAAAACAGATGAAAGATTATTTCCAAAAAAAAAAATGTAATTATAAAAATGTGACTAAATCTAACAATAATAAATAGTGTGATTATGTTTGAGTGCGTTTTGAAACTTAATTTTTGTATGTTTTGTTAAATTTTAAATTCAAAAGTTGTAGTTACCGCATTAGATTGGCACATAAAATTGTTGTGTTCATAGCTTACTTTGACGTTCTCATAGGCTGAGCCAACTTTTTCCTCTATGGATCTCATTGATTCCGAATTTTTCATTTGATATAATTTCGACGAAATTCCACCAGTGATGCTGCTAAAAACAGAAGCGGTTTTTTCACCGGTTGTTTTCAATGCCGTTTCAGTAAGTTGATATCTAAAAATATTTATATATTTTTTTTTTTAACATAAAAGATATTTTAATACGTAAAGGATATATTTTACGAATACAGAAAAAGCCTTTAATAAATCAAAATATATAATGTAGGACATGTTAACAAGTTATTGTGTTAAAAATCGTTTGTTTTGATGTTGTTAAAAGTTGTTAATTTGTATGATATTTTTTTTATAAGTCAGTTTTAACACAATTACTTACATTGGTGCATCATGAACAGCTTTTGTGATATTACCAAAACTTTGTTCAACAGTTTGAAAACTTAAAAAGAAAAGTTAACAAAAGAAAGAATAAAATAAAAATAAAATAAAAAACAATTATAAATAAAAAATAAAAAAAAAAATACATAAAAAGTAAAATAAAAATTAAACAAGGGCGCTATATTCCATCAGGCCGAATCTTATATACACCTCAACAAACTAATGTTAGCTTATGCCTTACACTGTTGTTTCCCAATTTCAGAACTATCAGCCCAATCATCAATATTCTCAAAGAATTTATTTCTCACGTAAAAAATTTTTCTCGAGAAAAGAATTCCGTAGGAAAAAAAATTGGCATCATCGTAAGTTGGAGGGAGCTATTTTGCTATTTTGCATTCTTTTTCTCAATTTTCGAAATATGCGCTAACCTATTTTCACCCTATCTCTAATATCTATGGCAACGTCACGATAAGTGGGCTTCAAATTTCTGTAGCTCTTTTGGGTCCTTGGAAAAATTGATTTTAATCCATTGAAGGACAGAAGAACATCGCTTCGGAAATGATTTTATGGTTTTGAAAGTGTAAGTTTTGTTAAAATTACAAACGAAAATACACACTTAAATAAACCTTTTCTAGCTGTTGCAAAGAGTATAATAACAAGTAAGAGTGCTATATTCGGCTATGCTAAATCTTATATATCCTTCACCATGTATGTAAATCTAGTTTAGTGAAGTAACTCCAATAAAAAAAAAAAAAATTGAGGTGACAGAAAATTAAAAAGAAAAAAAAAAAATGGATAAAAATGTCATCGGCTCTCAATGGGTTAAGAATTTTAAAAAATTTTATTTTTTGCTGAAAGATCTCTAAAGAAGCTTTTAAATGATACCCATATTAACTTAATTAACAATCGAATTTTTAATAGGAATTTCAGAGGTCATAACTCGGTAAATATGGGTATTTTTTTCAATTCTCTATCGTTTTTTTTTTTTTTTTGATTGGAGTCCAAATGGTATGGAAAAATTAGAGGCAGGCGTGGTGTTTTTCCCGGTGCCTCGAAGGACATGTACCGAATTTGCTGATTTTCAATAGCAAAATTTTCAAAACAATGTCTGATCGACTGGCGCATTTAAATTTTCTCTAGCTCATCGAGTGCCTTGGCAAAGTTGATTTCAACACTAACACGGATGGACAGATGGGCATCGCTCAGTTGACTTTGTTATGCTTAAGGACTCAGAATATATATACTTTATGGATCGTAAATGGACATTGTAGAAATTACAAACAAAAACACAAATTTAAATAAACCTTTTCTAGCTGTGGTAGAGAGAGTATAATTAAAATAAGGAGTCAAAAAAAACTTACACTGAACTTTCTTTAACATTTTTAAGACCCTGATTCATGTCATCGGTTATTTCTTTCCATACTGTTATTCCCAATTTTCGCTTCAAATCGGAAGCATGTCGAGTTTTAGATGCCAACACAGTACGTAAAGTATTGATTTCTTCTTCCACACGTGCAAGTTCCTACAATAACATTAAGTATTATTTGCTATAATTTATGAATTTAACATTTACTTACTTGGCTCCATTCAGCTCTTTGCCTTTCCTGTTCTTCGAGAGTTAAGGCAGCAAACTCAGCCGCAATATCAGCTGACGCTACAGATGCTGCAGGTGAAGAATTTCCAGTGTTGTCTTTAAAAATAAATACAATTAAAAGAAAGAAAATATTGTTTAATAATTATAAAATCAATTGGGCACAAATTGGCCACATTTACTTACATACTAAAACAACATCATATGAATGCATTAATTAAATTAGATTAAAAAAAAATCAAACGATTAGTTAGTTGCGATTAACATTCTAATTGTTACTAGATTCGGTTTTTCCGAAGCAAAGAATTAGTCGACATTTTCACAATCACCCCTCCCCTATCATGAATAACTTTTCCTTTTGATATGTTTTTCCTTTTCCTCAATTTGCAATCGTGAACTATTTTTTAGTAAATCATGAATGAATTTTTAACTCAAAAACTTGTTTAATTTTTCCTTTGATTTGTTTAATTAAATTTTACTGGGAAACTGCATACATCATGTTAATTTTTTTAATCTATTTTAATTAAAGTATTAAAGTTATCAACTGCGTTTTTATACCCTTCACCAAGTTAGAAAAAGGGTATTTGTCATTCCGTTTGTAAATTCTACAATATCCATTTCCGAGCCATAAAGTATGTATGTATATTCTGAAATCTTAAGCATTGCGATGTCAATTAAGCGATGTCCGTTCGTGTTCGGGTTAAAATTAAAAAAAAATATATATATATATACGGGGCGATAGAAAATTAAACAATACGAGAGCTGCTCTATATATTTCTGGCCTAATAGTGAAAATGCGAATATTTATAATCAAAAATGGTTTTATTGTTTTTCAAAGTATTCTTCAGCATGATTTATACACTTTTGCATGCGCTCAAACCAGTTGTCGAAGCACTTTTTCCACTCCGATTGAGACACCTCTAAAACATGGTTTTTGAACACTTCAACAGCTTCTTCTGCCGACGAAAATCGTTGACCACGCATTTTTTCTTGATGTGCGGAAACAAGAAGAAGTCATTAGAAGCCAAGTCAGGGCTGTACGGCGGATGACCCATTAATTCGACGTTTTGGCCGGTCAAAAACGCTCTGGTTTGAGCCAATTTGTGTGAGAGCTCGCATTGTCATGGTGAACAATGATTCGTCTTCTCTTGTTGTTTTTTCGAATTTCTCCGATGACTTCAGGCAAACAAATTGTAGTGTACCACTCAGAAGTGACCGTCATACGTTACTCACGCAGAACAGTCGCCACATGACCAGTTTTGGCGAAGAAACAGGCGACCATTTGCTTCGAAGTGCTTCTTCCACGAACAACTTTCGTTGGATTTTGCTCGTCTTTGAAGACCCACACGGTCGATTGTTGTTTCGTTTCGGGCTCATACGCATAGATCCATGATTTGTCACCTGTGACGGTTTTTGTAAACGTCTTTTGAAGCACCGCAATCGTATTTTTGCAACATTTCTTTGCACCAATCGACACGAGCCTTTTTTTTGAGCGACTTTCAAATTGTGCGGGATCCAACGAGAACAAACCTTTTTTACGGCCAGGTGTTCATGCTGTATCGAATGTATGCTGGTGGAAGAAATGTCCAAGGATGTCTCTATCTCTCGGTATGTCGCATGTCGATCTTGCATTATGAGCTCACGCACGGCATCAATGTTCTCTGGCACAACAGCAGTTTTTGGACGACCTTCACGGAATTCGTCTTTGAGCGAGCTTCGGCCACGATTAAATTCACTATACCAATTTTTCACAGTGCTATAGGATGGTGCTTCATCGCCATACAAAGATTTAAGTTCATCAATGCACTCTTGTCGTGATAATCCACGTCGAAAGTTGTGAAAAATGATGGCACGAAAATGTTCACGAGTTAATTCCATTTTTTCCTATATTAATTTTTTTTTTAAGTCACTGTAAACAACACAAATAATGGCCGTACGTCAAAACGTTTTGAGTACGATTATGCTTAAAAATGACAACCTTTCCAATGAAAATGTCCGATTGCCTTTGGCAGCATTCAGTGTTGCCAGGCCAGAAATATATATAGCAGCCCTACCTTGATGTAGTTTGATAATCTTATTCAGTCAGCGAATGACGTTTAGTTGTGATTGTTTTAGATGGGTGGCTGGGTCTGTGGACGTTGGCTTACCGTCACGATTAACTTTTTTATGAAGTACGCAATTACTAAAATAATTGATAGAAACCCTAACCCTACTTCTAGGATTAGATGTGCGTTGTTGTTATTGTTATTTTCTTCGTTGACCGTTGATTTTATTATTTCGTTCTCGTTTTTTGTTTCACCATTAACATTTTTCCGCACTTCATATCCCGCGAAGAGAACGTCCTGTCACGGTCGCCATTTAGTGATATTCACCATTAGTAATATAGGTTTCACTTTATAATATTTTCAATACAAGTAATGTATGTTTCACTTTATTTTATTGTATTTAAAATAATACAATAAATTAATTATTTCATTTAAAAATTTTAAGTTTAAAACTTGCTGGATTTTTTTTTTCTTTACCTTTGGTTAAAGTTTTGTCGCTTGTTGTTGCAGAAGCAGGCGATCCAATATTTAGAAATTTTTTATAATTTTCACTACTCGATATTTTGGCAATATATGGTTTGGAAAAGTCTACAAATGTTACTTTAACATCGCGCATTGTACGTTTAGCAAAAAATTTCAAACGGAATCGTTTCGCTATAGACATTGAGGGCGATTGATTTGCTAACTTGGAAATTATAAATTCCGTTTCGACAGCTTGCATTTCTAATTGATTACTATAATCGGAATCTGTGTCATAGAAAATTTGATCCAATGTTAAATTGCGTAAATATAAATCAGTTTCATCGCTCCAATCGAGGCTACATGAGTCCAGAGATGGCGTTAAAATATCAAGTTGTTTAGGTAGGTATGAATCTTCAATAAATTCTAAACTAAGTGGTTCAGAATCGGACATGATGTTGTTTGTTAAAATTGTTATTTTATTATATATTTTTTTATTATTAATTTTACAGAAAGTGTTGTTCATATTATTTGTAATAAATCTTTTGTGAAGCGTAACATTAATAAACTAAACTTTCTATTTTTAATCATGCTATATAATAGTTTTAAATTAAATAGCTTATTTTGTACATTAGATTTTATCAATCTTATAACAAAATGATTTGTAAATTTTGTTGTAAGAAACCAATGTTACAAAATGTTGAATGTTAATTATAATTCTTTCTTTTAAACTGGTAAAAAGCATTAATATTTCTTGTTCTCTTTTCGCTTTTAACATTTGTAAAACATTAAACTTGACGTGTATTTTTTAAGATGATTCTTTTCTTTTTCGTTTCGTCCACGTTATTGTTTTCTTGGTAGCCAACATTGCACTAAAAGCGTCTATGGCAGTCAGTTAAGAAAATACTAACTTAAGTCAAGCTCTTTTGCCAGTAAACAGATTGGTAGTAGAAAAAACATCAGCAAAAAAAAAAAAAATATTGTAAGAAAACTCTACAAATGTTTGCAGAGTATAATATTTACACACATACATATATACAAATATGTACATGTTTGTATCAATTTTTATTAAAGTTGAACGCTATCTACATGTTCTGCTCTTTTTTGTCTCTTAGCCACAATAGTGGCCACAACAAACAAAACCCCAAATCCACACAAAAACAAAAACACAACAACAATGTTATGTACCAAAATAGAACAACAACAACAACAACAAAACTTAAGTTTATGATCATAATGTTATTCATCAAGATCATTTCAATTTTATTATACTCAATAAGACTTGAGAGATGTGTAATACGTGCACAATCAACAAATTTTTGCTTTTCAAAACTCGTAGTTGATTGAAAACAGAGCTTAAAGAATTAAAATTTTTTGATAAAAAATTGTTTTTTTTTACGTTCAGACAGCAAAAAATAAAATAGATAAACATACCCATAACAAATTTTCAAAATATCAATTGTGCAATTTTAAAAATAAAATAACTTAAAAATTTGTTTGCTCTTCTTTTCATGCCCCTCACCACAGGTGGAAAAAAGGGTATATAAAAAGGGTATTTGTCATTTCGTTTGTAATTTCTACAATATCCATTTCCGACCCTGAAATCTTATGCAAAGCCAGGTCGATGAGGGAGGTTCGTCTGTCCGTCCGTGTTAGTTAAGAGAGCTAAAGAAAATTTAAATACACCAATCGAGCAGAAATAGTTTCAAAAATTTTAGCAAGGTCGGTCTAAGTTAATCGATCAGACATAGTGTCGAAAGAGGTGCTATTGGAAATCAGCATGATCGGTCCATGTCCTTCGAGGCAGCGGGCAAAACAACACGCCTGCCTCCAATTTTTCCATATCATTTGGAATAAAGTAACTCTAATAAAAAATAAAAAAATTATCGTCCCATTAAAAATTAAATAAAATAAGAAAAAAAACATCATAGATTATGCCCATATTTTTTAAGGTATCAATTAGGGTATCGTTGAAAAGATCTTTCAAGAAATAATAAAATTAAAAAAAAAATGCTTAACCCATTTAAAGCCTGTGACATTTTTATGTAAAATTATATAGCAATGTCACCCCAATATTTTAATTGTGCAGTTGTTGGTTCACTGAACTTAATTTACATATATGGTGAAGGGTATATAAGATTTGGCATAGCCGAATATATGTAACACTCTTACTTGTTTAAACAAGATTTCAATTGAAGCATCTTTTACGACGACCATCTGTCTCAAAATTCTTTGTGTGGTAGATTGTGTGTGTAGTTTTGTTTTGTTTTTTTTTTTTTTTGTTCAATTTTAAGTATTCGGATACGCGGCTGGTGAGAAGGATTTGAACCGCCTGAGAGAAGGAAAACAAAGAACTAGGCTGAAATCAGTCCAAGCGGTCCGTAACAATATGGTAACAGTACTGCGCAAAACATTAGCAGATAAAAATCAATCAGTTAGGTGCAAGTTCGAGCACAACTTGATTTAATGTTTTTTTTTCTAATTACCGTTAAAAAAGGTACGTCGCAATCAAATATTATTTTAAATTTAATTTTTTTTTGCATTGTTATTATAGAGGGCACTACACCCTTTAAATTTTAAATAAATTTTTTTATGCTGTTTCAGCTTTCACAATTATGTTACTTTTAGATATTCTTGCATTGCTATCATCAGCCTAATGAATGCCAGCAAGGCTTTCAAAACTTAAGGCCCAACTATAATGTACATAAGCTAGCTTGAGCTTATGTCAAAAACCTAACGAAAAGCCTGTCAAATGCTTAGGTAATTCTTTAAAGAATTTTATTTGGCTACAATGTACTTATATAAATTTAAAAACTAAAGGCCCAACTATAATGTGCATATACAAGCTTATGCCAACTTATACAACTGTGCAAATACATATACATCAAATGTGGTAAACTATAATGTACTTGAGAGAACTTTTCGTCAAGTTTCGTCAAATGTCATTTGCTTAAGCAATGTACGAAGCTGATCGTACATTCCGTACAGAAACAGCTGATTGCGCTTGGTGTATACATACATAAATCAATAAAGAAAAAATTGCAGTGGAGAGCGACATTGAAAAAGAGTTTTTTTTTAATTTAATAGAAAATGCAGAAAAAAGAAGGGTTTTTATGAGTGAAAATGATGCGTTTTTATTATAAAAATTCGGTATAATATTTTTTTTATTTCTTTTAAATAAATCAGTGACACCGTTGCATCTTTTGGTACTTTTGACCAAAAATACATAAAAAACATGCCATTTTTTTGATTTTTATTGAAAAATAGTAAAAGAAAGTACATTTATTTAAATCAATGTTATTAAATATATATAATATATTTTTTCGATGCCTTTTTCTTTACAAGTTTTATTTATTTAAAAATATATATATTTTTGGGAAAGTACGCTTTAAACATGAATGTGCAACTGTGGCAAATTATTTTTTAAATTTATGTAAGTACATTGTAGCCACATAAAAATCTTTAAAGAATTACCTAAGCATTTGACAGGCTTTTCGTTGGGTTTTTGACATAAGCTCAAGCTAGCTTATGCACATTATAGTTGGGCCTTAATTTGCCACAGTTGCATATTTATGTTTAAATCGCACTTTTCCAAAAAATATATTTTTTTTTAAATAAATAAAATTTGCGAAGAAATCGGCATCGAAAGAATATATTATATATATTTAACAACATTGATCTAAACAAGCGTACATTTTTTTTACTAGTTTTCTATAAAATTTGATAAAAAATGGCATGTGTTGTTTTTTTTCTTTTATTTTTAGCCAAAAGTACCAAAAGATGCAACGGTGTGCATTATTTAATTCGAAAGCAATTGAAAAATAAATTTTATAGCAAATTGTTATAGTAAAACGTGTCCTTTTTCTCATATAAACACTTTTTCCACATTTTCTATTAAATTTAAAAAAATCTTTTTGACTGTCGCTCTGCATTGCAATATTTTTTTTATCAATTTATGTATGTTTACAGCAAGCGCAGTCAGCTGTTTCTGTACGGAATGTGCGATCAGTTTCGTACATTGCTCAAGCAAATGACATTTGACGAAACTTGACGAAAAGTTCACTCAAGTACATTGTAGTTTACCACATTTCATTTACATGTATTTGCACAGTTGTATAAGTTGGCATAAGCTAGTATATGCACATTATAGTTGGGCCTTTAATTTATTATTTGTTTCAACATATAATTTTTGATTTCGAATTATTTTGAAAAACGCAATATTTCTTTTATTTTATTTAAATCCTTTCAACTCGTTTTTTTTTTACTTTTTTAGATAATAAAGAAATCATTAAAGCAAATGTCTTTACTTTTTCATAAACCCTATTGCAAGCATATCGTCTTCAAATCATGTCCTTAAACATTGTGGAGCCTCGGATTGTAGTATCGGGTACACAGAATTCCGAAATGTGATCCTTGCTATTTCGTCTGGTCGAAAGGGTCCTTTGGAACCACATAATGCATTTAACTACTCCAGGAATATTCAGTTCAATCCATTTAAGTAAAGATTTAAAAAAAAAAAAAGAATAATTTAAATAAAGTAAGCGATCAATTTTTATTTACGCCCATTTTATAGAAAATGATCTGTTCATAACAACAAGAAAAACTGATTGAAGCAATTGCAACTCATTAATTTCCAATACATTTCAATTGAAATAAATTACTATTTTCAGCATACCAAGCAGGAAATCTTTGTAAAATTAATAAATGCGGTTTCGATCACAGTTTTAAAAACTCGAACATATTTTATTTCAAGCAGGGTTACCGTCGCAACCAAATTGGTAAAAAAGAAAAACACATTAAAGCTAGATTCACCCATTGTTTCCGAACAAAATTTTTGTTACGAAACATTTTTTTTTATATGTAGTTTTTCTTTTTTTTTTTGAGAGAGAGAGAGAGACACGTCAAACTACATATAAAAAAAAATGTTTCAGAACAAAAATTTTGTTCGGAAACAATGGGTGAATCCAGCTTAAGTCGTTCAAATTTTTATGTTTCTCGTTGGTTGTTATTTTAAGCCTTTTGCTTTATTTCCCTTAATTTATTCTTTCCGCACATTCACTATGAAGGTAAAGTTATGAGTATTTTCGAATCAGCAAAATAGAAATAAAATTATAGTTATATTTATAAGCTATTTTTCCTCAATAATGCAAGTCAATGGAACAGGAAGTGATGAGCATGAAGGCTGACAAGGGACTGAGAGCAAAGTTTTTAAAGTAACTCAAATTTAAAATATTTAGATTTCTACGGTGTGCGGGTATTTTTCTAATTAATTAAACGTTGGTTGCTGGCAAGAAAATCCGACAGAGGTGTCAATTTTTGGAGTAAGCCAATACAGCCTTAAAATATAGCTGTTTTGGCAGCTAATTACAGTGATATAGTTTTTCGATGTTGTCTTATAATTCCAGCTTTTTTCTTGAGTGATAAAATTTGATGGTTTAAAGTTACAAGACTGTCAAACAGACTGCATATATGAGCAGAGAGGTAACCCTGATTTCAATGCTCCTCACATACAATGCAAATTTTTTTCTAAATGTACAAAATGTTTAATGTGTAATCTTTCATTTTGTGATGGATTATCACCTATTGCAGAAATAGCCACGTCACAAAATAAAATTTATTTCAAAGTTATTAACACATTTTTGCACACAAACATTTTCTTATTGTGATAACAATAACTACCAAATATTACAAGAAAACAGCATAGAAAAAGTTTTAATGGCATTTGAGAACCGAAACAGTTCGTTCTTATCCAAAATATGGATGAGTCACATTTTTTAATTAATATTGAAATATAAACTTTTAATTCAATTTAGATGTAATAAAAATAATAAATTAAAGAAAATTAAGCACACATTGGACTTAAGAAAACCACTAAAAAAGTACAATGAAAAAATACTTACGGTCCTCCATTTGGTTGTAGATTTTAATTTTTGTTGTTTAAACTGTATAATTATTTTTGTGTTTAATGAAATACTTTAAATTTTATTAGACAATTACTTATTTTTGTTTACTGTTCTTGTGAGTTAATTGTTAAATTTTGCTAAAAAAATATATAAATTGCCTTTAATTCACAGAATGAATCTCACTGTTGTCGAAAAAAATAGAGATGACATTTAGTACCCACAGTTGATTTAATAACTATTATTTATCGATATTATTCGCAAAACAACCATATCGATACTAATAGGGTTTCCAAAACAATAATACTGACGCTTTAAAGAAAAAATGTTGTCACATTTGTGATTTAATAAGAAAATTTATTATTTGGAATCTTTTTTATGTTAATCTTTTTTAATTGCTTATTGTTTTTCAGCTTTTTTAGCCAACTTACATACCAATTACACCTGCAAGTGCAAGTGCGAAAATCCCAATACACTCACACTTTTTCACTAATACACTCAAATTTTTCGAACTTGCAGCTCAACTTGCAAGAGATTTTTGACTGCAAGTAATTTTTGGCACTTGCTGCAAGTAAAATGACAATTAAAGAAACAGTGTTACCGATGATGAGTTTTTAAAAAATTTATGCGTTAGTTTAAAAAAATAAAGCTTTTTTTATAGTATTACCAAAACGGCAACACTAGATTGGCTTCATTTTTAAAATACAAATATATAAATAAAATAAAAAAAATAAAATAAAATAAATACATACATAGCGCGTACACAAAAAATTAAAAATTTTTCATAATGAATAAAAAACTAAATAAAGAGGAAATTATTAAATTAATTTCATTATTTTTTTAATTCCATAATTAAAGAAATTTTTAATAGCTTTTACGATTTGAATACATTTTATAAATGTACTTGCACCTGCGTGTGTAAACAGTCAACCAACTTGCAGCACTTTCGAATATTTTTTTAATATTTTCGGTGATAATACGTATTTGCTACTTGCATGTGTAATTGGTATGTTAATTACATCGGCCACTAGAGCTGTGACGTTCATGAATGAGCTCACCGTTAAAAACTTTCATCGCTCACACTCTTTTGTTTCTGTTAGTTTAACGTTCATTTAAAACTGAGTTCTTATCAAAAAAATTTTAGAAACAAAGTTATTGAGAACTTTTCATCAACAATTTGTAGGAAGTTTTCTTTCAGAATTTTCATGAAACTTTGTCAATGTCACAATTATAAGGTGATTTATTAATATGTTTTTTACACTTTTATTATTTTACATAAATACACACTTTGCATTCATTTCCTTTTAAATGTAGCGGCAACTCAACAATTATTTTTCTGTGAACTATTATTAAGTACTTTATTGATTTTAAGCAAAATCTACAGATAGACATATTTATGCATATTTCGTGAAATTTAGAAATTAAAAACAATTTGGCATTAAATAATTAAACAAAATATTTAATGTGTGGTGGGAAATCATCAACGATGTCAACATATTGCATTTTTTTTTTTTTTTTTTTTTTGCTTAGTCATGGTAGTAAGCACGTTCACCACAAACCGGGTTGGTCAGGGTACAACCCCTGCGGCAACAAAAAATAAAAGAAAAATAGTGTTTTTCTGTTTAATGGTATAATTATTCAGTATTTAACAATACAGCTCGCAGCCTCCTTGTTATGTAATTCTACGAAGCATAACTGCCGGCGAAGTCAATATATAATTAACAAATTGGCAATATTTTCACCACCTGTCTTTTCTCTTCTCTATCGCTTTTCTACAGATTGTAGCAGGGTAAATAGGCGCATTGTTGCCTGAAGTACTACTTATCTTTTTTTTTAAGGCTTCTGATTTTCTTTAATACATTGTGCCATGTACTTAAAAACACATTAGTAGTTTAATTATACAGCATCAATTATTGTACAATAATATTTAGAATGTATGGGTATGAATGAGCAAGGCGACACCTACTCTAGTTTAATATTTTGTTCCCACGCATTTTATAATTGAACGAATCTTTTCGCAAGAAAAACCTTTTCCGTAAGATTATTCCTGATTGGGCTAAATATTTATTAGCCAACTTTTGCTTTTAGTACTGGAAATTATAACTTATTCAACTGAGTTCTCTATTTGTTAAAACAAAATCCAACATTTGTATTGGATAACATTAGTTTTTGTGGCTGCAGCCATGTAAAAGGTTGCCACATCTTTTTTTTCGTAACAATATCTTTTAATGAATTTATCATAAAATTAGTAACAAAATTAAACTAATATCCTTTTACATTTTTTTTTTTAATTTTTTATTTTAGTTTTTGAAAAAATAGTAAAAATTTTCTTTAAAAATAATGCAATCATGTGTTTTCTTTTTAAAACTTTTAATTATAAACTGTTGTTAACACAAAAAATAAAAATTAAAATATTTTTTATAGTTGAATCGAACTTTTTTTTAAAGGAATTAAACATGATAATGTACACTTTTTTAATAGACAACATTGAAATATTTGAAATTGCACACATTAAACTAATAAAAGCATGATTTTTTTTTAATTGTTTTAATATAAAAATTTTTCTATTTTATTGGAAACAAAGAAAAATTAATTAGATAGAGAATTTTCAAAAGAAATTCGTTTAGGTTCGTAAAGAAGCAGGAGGATGACTTTTTAAAAGGCATTTTTGTTTGTTTGTTTTTTATTATTTAAGTTTAATATGATTATTTAAATCATATAATAATAAAAAATGAAAAACAAAATAAATGATGACAAAATATTACAATCTTTTAAATATTTTAAAAAATATCTTTTCCTTTTTATAATTAATATTTTGACAATTTTTTCTTTTACTATATTTATATAAAAATTATGTTATTAAATTATTTAATTTTTTATATATTTTTTCTTTTTTTTTTAGTTTTTTTATCATATTGATATCTTGTTATATTTTTTATGTATGTATGTATATGTTTGTATGTATGTTGTTTTAAGTGTAAACTTGGCATCATTGTTGTTAAATAAAGTATTTAAAACTCAACTCATAATTTGTTAAGATTTTAAATAAAAATTAGTTTTTAAATAATCAAAAAAATTTAACACAAAAATAAATGTTCTATTACATTTTATAGTCTTTTTTTAATTTAAATTAAATATGTCGATAATTTTTGTTATATGATTTCCTTCTATTATTTAGAGTTGGCTTTTGATGTTTTTTTTTTTTTTTTGTAATCTTAATAAAACTATTGTATTTTTATTATGTTAAAGGAAGCGCACGAAACAAGTGTCAGTTTAGACATTTATTCGAATTAAATTCAAATATGTTGTTTAAATATTATTACCCCAAAATTTTAATTTTAATTTATATATGTTTGTATGTAAATATTGGGATGATTATTGTATTCGTTGAAACTTTTTTAAATTGACTCGAAACTTAAGAGGAAAAAAAATATGCAAAAATAATAAAAATGTTTATGTCTTTTTTTTCAACAGTTTAGGAGTTTTTAAATTTCATTTTTGTTATTACAATTGTTATTTTTATACATCATGCTTTTGTGTTTTTATTTCTTTTTACGTTTTTTTTTTTTTTTTTTTTAGCTATTAATTTCATTATTTTTGACAACCTTTAAGATTATGACACCTACTCATGTGTTTTTTCAATGATGTTTCATTCATTTTTTAAGTTAACAGAATTTAAGTTGTTTTTTAGTTTTTGGGTCCCCATACCGAAGTGATGGGTGCTGCGGCAACAGGTCCTCCGCCTACCGCAGGAAAATCTACTTGGGATTGAGTATTAGGTGCGGATTTTCCTTGTTTTCTGTCGGCTTTCTCCCATGGAGCATCCTTGATAACAAATCCATTTTCATTGGTGTTGCCACCCCCACTAGACAAGAAAGCTCCCACAGTTTGGGGTTGTGGGGAAGGTGGCAAATTTTCCAAGTAATCACGAATATAATCTTCGGCCATGTTAAGTATGGCCTCCTTAGCATTTTCAACATCGTCTTCTTTGCCAATGATGGTAACAGAATCAGGATTATTTTTGGCCTCTTCCGGTGAGGGGAATTTGATATCAACCTAAAATGCAGGAAATATTGTTTTTAAACAAATATAAGAACTATAATATTTTACATTTATATTCTCAACTGGGACTTACCTTATAATCTTCAATTAGCTTACGAATAGTTCTGCCACGTTGACCAATGATATGAGAATGAACCCGGTTGTCAATATCAATAACTTCGCGATGCAAATTCTGCATTTCACCAACAATTTCCATAATAGCATCGCGAGCTGCCTCAGCCTTTGCCTGGTAGCCAGTGATGGTGATTATGCTTTGGTTGGGATCACCACGTTTCGGCAGCGAAATATTAACATCATAATCGGCTCGTAATTTGTTGATGACGGCACCACGCTTGCCAATTAATTTCGAATGGTATTCGGGATCAACTTCGATTTGCAAGTTATATGAACGCAATTCACGATCAGCACGACTAGCTTCGTGCTCTTCGATCATTATATCCAAAGCTTTCTTAGCTTCGGCGACGTGGGCAGGCGTACCAGTGACCTTAACGATATTCGATTTAGTTTCACTGGGTGGTAATTCAATGTGTACATCGTGGGTAGACATAAATTCACGTACATTTGCACCTTTGGGACCAATGATGGTACGGTGAAGATCGTAGGGTACCGTTAGTTCTTCTGTAATGGGCACAAGATCGATAAGAGCCTGTTTGGCTGCATTGCATTTGTCAATGTGTCCAGTTATGCGAATTATATCACAATGA
The DNA here is from genome assembly GCA_937654795.1 of Cistogaster globosa. NCBI lineage: Eukaryota > Metazoa > Arthropoda > Insecta > Diptera > Tachinidae > Cistogaster > Cistogaster globosa. Next base: position 86,367,001 of record OW569407.1, on the reverse strand, counting down.
CGGATAGGCTCGTCGGTATATACGCCATCGATTGTACCATTAGTACCGTTTTCAAGACCTTCGACGGGTTCGGTGGCATCACGATCGGGAAATTTAATGTTTACATCGTGTTCGGTAGTAACTTGTTGTACTTTGAATCCACGAGCACCCATTATGGTACGATGCAATCGCTGGGGAATGACAACTTCGATAGTTACTTGAGCATCTAAGTCAGCAACGATTTCGGCAATACGCAACTTAGCAGCTTCAATGCAATCCTTGGCGCCCTTTAAAGTGACCCTGTCAGAGTCTACACCAGGCCGAGGGAAAGATATCATAACACCGCCATATTCTTCAGAGATGCGATGCAAAATTTCACCACGTTTGGCAACAAAATGTTTATGATATTTTGGGTCAACGGAAATTTCATCTTCAGTAACTTGGTCGATATCTTGAATAATGGCCTCTAGTTGCTCCTTGGCTTGTTTGACATTTTCTTCCTTGCCAATAATTGTAATGACTTCCTTGTCGGCATCATCATTGCCTGGAAAGATGATACGGGCACCGGTGGCATCACGTATTTTTCTGATGGAAGCTCCGTTCTTACCAATGAGGAACTTGTGGTGTTGCTGTTTAGCACGCACTTCGGCAGTAAAGGAAGCAGCTTGACGTTCGTTAGCCAATTCCAAGAGTTGAGTCTTAGCTTTGAGCACATCATCTTTAGGGCCACGAATGACAACCTTATCACTTTTTGATTCACTGGTTGGAAATTTAATTGATACACCACCGCATTCCTCCATTATAGAGGAAATCAATTTGCCACCAGTACCAATGATTGAGTTGTAGTACTTGGGTAATATTTGTACCTCTTCCGTAACAATATCGGCCAATTCGTTTTGAATTTTTTGAATACGCTCCTTAGCCTCAAGGACGTTTTCTTTCTTGCCTGTTATAACGATAACCTCGTTTGTATCACCCTCAGCAGGAAGATCGATCTTGGTTTGTGTTTCGTCACGAATTTTTTTAATATTAGCACCTCCCTTGCCAATGACGAACTTGTGAAATTGTTTAAAAATGGGCACCTCAACAATGTGGGATGACTCTTGAATTTCTTTTACCAATTTCAAAAGATCCTTGTGACACTTGTCGACATCTTCTTTGGGACCGCGAAGCTTCACAATATCCGTGTTTTCTTGAGGTGTGGGAATGACAATCATTACCTGACGGTAGCGATCCTTGATCTCACGAATCTTTTCACCCTTGGCGCCAATAATTTGACGATGCAAACGACGATCAATAATAACATCTTTTGATTTTTCATTTTCCAGTTTATCGATTTTCTCTTGTAATTCAAGCTGAGCCTTTCTAACACCATCCTTAGGACCCTCAATTCGTATGTTATTTTGGCCCTCACGCTCTTCAATATTGATGTTGACATTTAATTCTTCCTTAAGGCGATTGACGTTGGCACCAGCCTTGCCAATTATATGCTTGTAGTAAGCTGGATTGACAGTCATGACAACAAAGGTAAAGTTGTCTTGATAGTTGCGAATAATGTCGTTCAGATAGTTGGTAGCCTTGTCAACATTTTCTGGGTCGCCCTCCAGTTTAATCTTGTCCTCCAAACAATTGACATTTACATTTGGGCAATCTTCCTCGAGCTGTTTCATGTTGGCGCCTTTGCGACCAATTACATATTTGTGAATCCAATGGGGAGCATCGAGTTCTACGGATTTTACCGAATTGGCCTTCTGATAGACTACGGTCAAGGCATTACCCAAGGCAACTTGAGGACCACGTAAAGTAATTGTTTCAAGGGGCGAGTCCAAAGGTGGCATTTCTACAGAGACTCCAGTCAGTTGAAGAATTTCAGCAATCGTTGAACCTTTGGGTCCTATAACATAACGGTGTTGAGCCTTAGCAACTTCAACACTCACGGTTGAGCATTTTTTCTCCATTTCCTTATATATGGCTTCTACCTTGGCTTTGGCCGCAGCTACAGCATCCTTCTCACCCGTAATCACAATTTCGTCTTTTTGCATAGATTGCGGAGGCACATTGACCTTGGCACCAGTCTCCTCTTGGATCTTATTCAAATTTTCATTGTATGGGCCCACAATAAAAGGATGATAGATTTTAGGCACCAATATACGATCAGAAGACTTTTTGTATTGCTCAGCAGATAATTGACGTATTTCAGCTTCAGCCTTTTCAATATCTTCTTTAGTACCGGCAATTGTAATGATGTCGCTTTCTTCACTTTGGTTCGGAATTGTAATTCTTGTGGCGGTCAGTTGTTCCAATTCGCGCAAACGCTTGCCAGCCTTGCCCAAAATTACACGATGATGCTCCTTGGGAATGCTAACCGAACGACTGGCTTGGGCGGAAAAGTACATAAGAATTTTACGGCGAGCATCGAGCAATTCAGGTTGTTTACCCTTAATGAGGAAGGTAAGCGATTGATTTTTGCCACTAGCAATTTCAATTTGAGCACCAGTTTCTTTAGAGATTTGCTGGCAAATACGTTTCGATTCACCTTCGCCAAATTTTTCGGAATCGGTCGATTTGCGTTCTTCTCCAGCCAAATGTAAAATCTAAAGTTTTAAAGGTTTTATTTTTAAATCTAACTTTTTTTGTTGTTATTTTCCATTGATTTTTTCATTTACAAATTTTTACTTACATGAGTTTTTTGAGTGCTTGTTACACGTACAACGGGTGGCCCAGTGTTTGTACTCAAGGGAGCTGCATTGTTGGCTGGTAAAGCTGGAAAAAGATCATCATAGCTGAAAGCTGGAGTAGCATTGCCACCGGTGCCACCACTAGCAGTGCTAGTGGGTGTGGCGACTGGAGTTGGAGAAGCCATTTGTTGCTGTTGGTCCATCAGTTCTTGATAATTGGTGTTGATTATTGATTGTTGTTGTTCAACGTTGACTAAACAATGAATATGAAGAAAAAAAAAAAACAAAATTAAAATTAAAATTGTTGCAAAGAATTTATTTAAATTGTTATTAACCGTTTGATTCTTCCATCACTGCTGCTTGCATCACTTAAAAAAAAAGATAGAGAAGTGTCCTTTTTCGTTCCAAGTCGTTACAGTACCACTGTAATAAAATAAAGATGAACAATTGTTAAGAACGAGCACTCAATAATTTTTCAGTCTTTTTTTATGACATTTTTTTTTTTTTTTTTTTTTGGAATAAGAGACACACATACATAAATAAAAATTTTGATAAACGTGCATTAGTCCATAACAGATTTCCAAAACTTTTTTAAATCTGTCTTTAATGTTGTCGATCTTAATGTTAACTTACTTTTACTGTGTAAGTTTTAGTTTTTTAACACGTTATTAAAAACATGTGCTCTTTTTTATATTTTTCTTTCTTTGTTTATAGAATATTTTTTTTAAACTGATAACACATTGATATCTATAGAGTTTCAAACAAATTTCTAGTACAATATCAATAAAAAAAAAACTAGAATTTTATAAAACACTTGAATTGTTATTGTGGTTCACATACATTCATACATTTGTACGTATCACTTAAGAAATAGTGAATTTTGGTGCTTAACAAAGACGCGATCTATGTTGTTAACTTAAGAAAATATTAAAATTTATTAAAAAAAAAAAAAAAAAAAGAAATGATAAGAAAATGTCGACGTAAGCAGTAACATTTCTATTTATACTTTCATATTTATATGAATTAGACGAACTATTTTAGTATTATAACAAACGAATAATCTTTGATTCGACTTAAGTTCACGTTCATATACTTAAATTTCCAAATAAAAAGAAAAGAAAAATTATTTAAATACGTATTCATATTTGAAGGAATCAGGCACAATAAAAAAAAAAAATGTCGCTAGAAAAATTATTTAAAGGAACCAAGAAAAATTACTCATTAAGAACATTTTGTGGATCGCTACATCCGTCATCAGCATTCTTTGTATTTATCTAATTTTAGTTGTTTACGTTAAAAACATTATGTATTTAACCAACTAATTTAACAAATAAGGATACGAGAATTATTCACATTTAATCAATAATAATTTAGTTAGAAAAACACTGCACAAACGACTCAAAGCTTTCTTCGTTATTCTCTTTATTTATTCTTGCTTTCTGCTAAACGTCGATTTAGCCACAAATGATATTTTTATTTTTATTCTTTAATATTTTTTTTCTTTACAATACAGTAGATGCTGTTTCTGTAGAACAATAAAGGGTATTCCAAAATTTACCGCAGATTGAAATTAATAAAACAACGCCGTTTTTTTTTTCTTTTCTTAGATTGCTGTTTTTATTTTACCACTTGCAGTGCAAACGGCTTCGTCCACGTATGATTTCTAATTTTCTTTAAATTAAAATTAAGAAAAATGTATTTTTAAAATTCGTTGTAAAGTTTTGTAAACAGTGTTAAATATTATCCAACTAGAAACATAAAATATACTGACAGCTGCTTTCACGTTTGTATCTCTAGTTTCTCTACGAAATGACAATATTTTTATGAAAAAAGTTGTCTATATTTAAACCAAGATTATAAGGGACCTGCCCACAAAATTTTATTAAAATCCACCCAGCGCTTTTTACGTGATGCGAAAATAGACAGACAGACCAAAAATGGGTGTTGTTTTCTATTCCATCAAAATTTTCAAAAAATATTTCATGTACAGAAATAACCCTATCCCGTTTTACGATATGTATAGATAATTTAAGAATGCATTTATTATAATACTTTAAGATAATAAATACTCATTTACTTTTTACGTATTACAAGCGATCGATTAACTTTCCTGATATTTTTTTGAAAAATTACTCAAAAAATAGGGTGCTTTTTAAAACAAATTTTCAGACGAGCACTTTGAAACGAACTTTATTTTTTAAATTATAAAAAAAAATTCTATATAATCTAAAATAATGTAGATGCTATTAAAAATAATCCTAGGTTTAGGGATTTTATATTTCTTCTTTAGGACAGAGAAATAATTATAGAAAAAAAAAATCGAATTCAAAGCAGACAAACTTAAAATCATATTTCTCTAGGACGGTAATTATACATTAATTATGTTATATTGCAGATAAAGCAACAAAATTCAGCAGTTATGTGGTCACCCTTTATTGTTTACACTTTTTATTGCTGACACAGTAAAACAAAATTTGTTTAAATTCTTAGCGTTTGTCCTTAACTGTTCAAAAGATTGGCCACATACATCAAATTACAGTCATTAGGGCAACCTTTAATTTCTAATTTTAGATATTTGTACTTGTTATTATACTTGATATAGTAATGGACATTCTGTCTAATTTTCAAGAGTTTGTCTGTAACGGTTTTAAAGATAGGGTCATGTAGGTCAAATTATATGAGTTATAGGGACAGCCTTTAATTTCTTATTTCAAATTTCCTACTTATTTTAGCGGACTTAGCAATAAAAGTTCTGTGCAAATTTTAATTAACTGTCTACAACTGTTCAAAAGTTTGATCATATACATCAAATAACACCAACTATTGTGACACCCTATAATTTATAATTTTAATTATTTATTTTTCTTAATATACCAGAGAAAGTAATGGACATTCTGTTTAATTTTGAAGCGTTTCAAACGATAGGGCCATATAGGTCAATTTACTACAAATATGGGAACACCCTTTAATTTCTAAATTCAAATTCTATACTTGTTGTTATAGCAGACTTGGCAATAAAGGTTCTTTGTAAATTTCAACTATCTGGCTATAACAGTTAAAAAGTTTGGCCACATACATCAAATTACATTAACTATTGGGCCACCTTTTAATTTATAATTTTGAATGTTTATACTTGTTATTATAACGGCCATAGTAATCGACACCCTGTTGAATTTTCAAGCGTTTGTCTATAACGGTTTAAAATACATGCGCATATAAGTCAATTTAAGTTACCTATGGGGGCACCCTTTAATTTTTAGATTTATTTTTTACTATTGGGATATATAGTAATATGCAGTATGTTTTTTTATTTTTTTTATTTTAAAGAAGTGCGCTTTGCGGTTCATAATACACTTAAAGAACATGTATGTTGTATAGGGGCACCCTTTAATTTTTTAGATTATGAACTGTTTTAAAACGGGACCATCTGTCTATTAAATTACAAAAAATTTTTTCAATCGGTTCAGAAATGAGCAACATTCAGACGAAGTGATAATCTTCTTCTTTTTTTGAAGTCGGTTAAAAATAATTACAGAAACGAAGCACTGTTTTCAATAGCAATGACGTTTACACACTATAATGGACTGTTATCTTCTGGAATTTCTATTGTACTGCTATTTTCATTGGCTAGCTGGGCTAGGCGTTGTTGAGGAGAGCTAAGTCTCGTCCAGAAAAAAATGTAGGAAACCCTCTTAATTAAAAATTTGCTTTCAGTTGTTTCTCTAGGCAAGTGTATGTATGTATGTATGCATGTATGTATGCATGTATGTATATCAAATGAAAGCTTGAAATAGTTTTATTTTTTATAAAAATTATAATCTCTCGTTTAACCAAATTTAGTGGTGCATTTTTCACACAAATTCCTTAGCATTCATATATTTTATAGTATTAGAATTCATCAGGTACTAGCAAATTGTAATCGTATGTGTGACACACATTTATTTATTTCAATTGTGCTTTCAAAAATCATGTCTTTGAAATAGAACTAAAGTAGCAAATAATAATAATGAGACATGCCAACCGAGTAAAAGCCAACAAACAAGAGGCTAAACAAACACAAATAGCGGAACAGTATAGAGCAGAGCTGCTAAAGCAAGTTCTTTAACAAGGAACTGGTTAATATAAATTTGCAAAATCTGTCTTTTATTAATATTGTTGTACATGGTGTTTTGTTTTTATTGCGGAACACGCTGCAAGTGCTGTTCGTATTCTGTCGTTTGAATAAACTGATCGGAGTAATAAAAAAAGAACAAAAAAAAGATGTTTTTTACTTATGATTAGAACGGTCGTACAATCTTAGTGAGTAAACGAATTAAAATATGTGTATAGAAATATATTTAAAAGAAGAGAAATTCTTAGAGAACAGGAAAAATAGCTAAAACATATCTAAGATTTTGAAAAATTATTGAACTGCGTAAATAATCTTAACAAGCGGTAAAAACAATAAATCATAATGAAAGAGAAACGCTCTATGATTGTGGTTTCGCGGACTGTGTCTACAATCATTTTCATTTGTTGAAATTTCGTTAAAAATAATTAAAATTTTTTGTCGAATTGAATGTTTTTTTTTTAAGAAAAATAATTTATTTTTTCAAGTTTCTTTTACTTTTTTTAAGTAATAGCTATTTTTCAAATTTTATTTTTTGCTCATTTTTTAATTTCTAAAAACCTTTTTTAGAAAGAAAAATTATTTTAGAAATGTATGCGGACATTAATCAAAGAAAACAAGAAAAATTAGACACTATTAGAATGTAATGCTGCATTTTCTAGACCACGACATACTTCATTATCCTCAAGTCACAATTAAAATTTTGTATATTCGCCTGCAAGTCTAATCTGTATTGTGACAATTTGCATTAAAGCAAGCATGTGAGAGCACCCAATTTTATTGTTTAATATTGGTTCTTTAACAGCTGTCAGCACAATAATTTATGTAGATGGAAAATTTGAAACACTGTTTACAGAGCTCTAAGACAAATTTTTAAGATACTAATTTTTCTAAATTTTAATTTTAGGAAAATAAGAAATGATATACAAACAAAGTCGTGAGCTCTGCTAGTTATTAAATAAAAAACGAAATTTATTGGTTGGTTGGAAAAGTAGGTATCTATACGTATTTCGACGGTTGCTCATCAGGAAACCTTTATTCAAATTTTTTTATAAATGCCAGATAAACTTCAAAACCAACATGAGGATTACTTTAGAAGTCATTACAAATATATTAAGGATTTTTTTATTTTAACTTAAAACTATCTAATAATTTTGTAATTTCTTTAATATTTTTTTTTTGTTAGTTAAATTAATGTTGTAATTAAATTTGAAATAAATATTGAATTTAATATTTTATCATTACGATTCTTTAATATGTCAAATATTTGAATAATAAACTTACTGTACTGTAAAATCCAAGAAATCCGGCCTATTTATTTTCTATCGTGCTAAAATCCAGTTTGATAACTTGGGGCGTGTTTTCTATAAAAACAAAACAAGAATTATAAAAAAAAATAAAAAATTATTAATTTATTTAAAATTTTAAAAAGTAATTCATTTTGTTAAAGTTGTTGTTTTTTGCGACTTTTTGTTATTGCAAATATTATTGTTACGAATTATTATTTTAAACACCACATTTTTAATAAAAATAAAAAACAAGCCAGGTTTTTAAATTTACACAAAATTGTTTAAATTTAGGACCACATGGGACTAAGTAGCGGAGAAATAATTTTATTAGTGGAATTCGTCATATTTTTTTAAAATTAATGATGATAAGCAATTACGAAAAAATCTTTCGAAACGAATCTCAAATACTTTATCTTAAATCTTAAATATAATATAAAATATCAAATACTTCTGTAAATGAAATATTTTCTTGAAAATATTTAATGTTGGTGTAGATAGTAATCGATATGGATTACAAAACATATATTTTTGGAATTCTTTTCTGTCTGTCTGAGTTTGCATCACATAAAAAGTGTTAGATGGATTTGCATAAAATTTTGTTAGAAGGTCCCTTAGATCCTTAGTTCAAATTAAGAATACTTTTTTTCATAAAAATATTTCAGTTCATAGAGAAACTAGAGATACAAATGTGAGAGCACCCAATTTTACCGTTATAATGGTTTTTGTGAATGCAAAAATAAATATTTAAAAGCACATTTTTCTAAATTTGAATTTTAAGAATTGACACGCAAACGAAGTCGTGGGCAACAAAATAATAAATAGGTACCTATTCCAAATATAATCAAAGTGTGTTTTTGTACTAAAAAAAATCTGGGATATTATTAATAATATTCTTCTTCTACGAATATAATTCATTCATTGATTTAGGTCATTCCGATAATCTGGGATATTATTAATAATATTCTTCTTCTACGAATATAATTCATTCATTGATTTAGGTCATTCCGATAATCGCTTATTCTCTTTAGTTTCTAATATTTTTCAGCAATTCCATGAGTTCTTGGTTTTGTGTGATCGTCTACAAATCAACAATAGGAAAAAGTATAAAAATATAGTAAACGGCACCACGATCAACGAAATGAATGAGAACAGAGAGATAGCGACAAACAAATATAATAAAATAGGAAATGCCACAAATAAGTAGAAAATGCAAGAAATCTTACTTTAAAATGCGGCCATTAATGAAAGTAAAAAAAAAAAAATACAAATTTAGTTTAACAATACAAGTGGCAGCTGGAAAAGTAGAATTTAATTTGACGGCCAAACATACTTATTTAATTATAATTAATTTAATTTAAAAAAGAAGTATATATTTATAACGAATTATTAACTAAAACAATTATTTTTATATATGACTAGATCCAGTATTTTATTCATTTAGTAGATAAAATTTACGTAGAAGAAAAGCAAACTAAAAAAAGAAAAAAAAAACGTGTTTTCTTATTTAACATAATTGGACTTTCATAAAAACGAGAAAAACACATATTCGCACAGTTGATTGTGACTGACTGCAACGTTGGCAGAGAGTAACCAACAAAAAGACACTACTATCAGTCTTTGACAGCAGATTTTTTTCACAAGTATTTCTAAAAGCAATATTATGTGCATTTTAAATTATATAATTGTTAAGTGTTGTAAATATTATAGATATTAATTAATTTCTAATTAAATAAATAATAGTTATTGTTTTGCATTTTCTATTGTCTTATTTGTCGCCTTTTTCGCAGCTCATATTTAGCTACTCCGTCTGCTCTGCGACGTCATGTTACGACCTGATTTTTTCATTTAATCTTTTTCCCATTTCACTTATTAATTTCTTTAATATATTTGCAGAACAATTTTGTAGATTATTTACTTGTTCAATAAAGTAACAATCCGTTTTAAGAAGATTTAATTACAAAATTAACTTTTTTGTAAAAATATGCAATAACAAACACCGCACACAACCGATATTACCGACGTCCAAGTATTAAATGCTCTTAAATGTCAACGTCAACAAAGTTTGACGTTTCGTGGAGAACTGAAAACGTGGCCATTTTGCCCGACTTCAGGGATTGCCAAGTCTTTATGAATTTATACACTTTAAGAAAAGTTAGCCAAAGGTGGTTCATTTCAAATATTTGCTTAATTCACAAAATCTTGTGTGGTGTATTTTGTATTGAATACACTTTCTGTTTATATACTTGTGAACACGCAGTGTATAATTGTATCAATTTATTTTGTATATTAAACGTCAAAAAGCAAATAAGTATTCAGAAGAAGGTTTTCAGGAAGTATAATGGACAATAGGACTGAAATAAGCAAAATTTTAAATTTTTTATGAGATATGAAAACTAGGTAACCGCATCAGAACAAAAACAAAAAGCGCTTGTATTTTGTTTGCGTAAATTTTCGTGTACGTGTCAGTTAAGGCCAGGATTCACCATCATACTTAGTTGTACGACCTGTCATAAATGGCACGTGTGCTCAAAAAGCATGATAGTGTAGATTGAAAGGGTATGTGTGTGACAGACTTTTTGAAAGATCTGTGCGATTTTATAATCTTATTGAAATAATTTATAAAATGATTTATTCTATGCGATCAGAGTAGATTTTTTTTTATGATGATGAGAAAGCAACAACAAAATATTAAAAGCATCTGTTTTTTGCACTTTTTTGTACAATAGTGTGGCACCTACGAAGCCATTTGGAAACGATTTTCAAAGTAGGACAGAATTCTGTCAGATTTTTGTGCGATTAAATCGTACGATTGTGTATGATAGTGAATCCTGGCCTTTAGCAGTGATGAATAATATAAAACAACAGAGAATAAAATTAAATTTACTGAACAAATTCTACTTCATTTTATATTTCCTCTGGTGTCTTTCGGCATATTGAACAAAGTTCCACTCAAGGCACTTGTCTTGGGTCTACTCCCGCACTTCTTATTTTGCAAACCACTTGAATATTTCTTCAAACTTTTTTTGTAAATGTACATACATTTTATTTATTCTGATAAAAAAATATATAATTTAATTAAAATGGTTTTCAAAGAAACATTTTCTTTTCAATAAATGTTTTTTTGTTTCTTTTAATTTATATTTTAACTGCACACACACTTTTTTACTTATCACACACCGGTTTTTTTACACATTCACTATTTAATAAAAAAAAAATAATGGTTTAAAAATTTTTATTCGATTTTAAGACTGAAAATTTGTTTCGTGTTTTTAAATGGCGCGTCAGAAAAATGTAAACAATTTTTGACGTTGGTTAGGACAAATTTGTAACGCAAATTCGATCACCTGGGCTATCAATTTAACATAGTATTCAATTTGCCTTGTGCTAAACACAAGACTAATTTTTAATCCGCACAACTTTTGTTTTTTCGTATGCACATTAAGCTGGATTCACCCATTTTTGTTCTGAAACATTTTTTTTATATGTAGTTTGACGTTTTTATTTTTGAGAGAGAGAGAAAAACGTCAAACTTCATATCAAAAAAATGTTTCGGAACAAAAATTTTGTTCGGAAACAATGGGTAAATCCAGCTTTAGACTAATTTTGCTGGCATAAAATTGTGCACGCATAAACAGCTTTGTGTGTGTTAGTATTTTCTTTATTTATTTCACGTTTGTCTTTCGTTCGTTAAACACATACATAAATTGCGAAACATACTTGGCGGAAATAATTGATGATGAATTGACAATAATTTTAGGACGAATTTCTGGTGCCTGTAACTTGCAAGCTGCATCATTACGCCTAGAAGCTGAAGATTTCAATTAATATTTTATTCATAAGAAGAAAATAAAGAAGATTTCAATTAATATTTTATTCATATTTGACAAAAAGTTCGTTTTCAATTTTTTCCTTCTAAAATACATATAAAAATCAACTCAAATTAACTTTACACTTAATTTCCCTTGATAAAATATTTTAAGAAAATTTAATTCAATTATAACAAAAGTCATTTTTCATGTATTCATCTTAACTCGTCGATGGACGACTAAACACTAAAAATCGCTCTGCAAAAAAACGCAGAACCTGTGTTTTCATAAGTGTGTATGTGTTATTTTTGTTCTGCTTGTGCGGGGTTGAAGCTGGTTGAAAAATTGTGCCAACTAAAAACCACTCTCTTCACCGAAAAAGCCTACAAACTGCGATTTTATGCCAGCACAATTAGTCTTGTGTGAAAACCCCCAATGTGATACGGAATTCACATGTAGTTGATAACACGCTTACCAATACAACTTTTCAAAAACATGCAAAATAAAAGTGTATTGGTGTATTGAAGTTTTATATAAAAATTTCCAACAACAATAATGAACAATACACAGTATACACGGATACATGGCGAAATAATTTGCCAGGTGGCAGCGTAGGCGAATTCAGTATTTTTTGCTGGTATACACGACTGTCAAACTCCATATAAAAAAAATATACACAAATTTTTTATATATGGAGTTTGACAGTGGTGTACGTTGGGTGTACGCCAGCAAAAAATACTGAATTCGCCTACGCTGCCACCTGGTAATCGATTCGCCTTGACACGGATACAAGAGGTTTTGTGTATTAATTTACCACTTTTATTAGCTCTGCAAGGCGAATTGACTACCAGATGGAGTCCGAGGCAAATTGAATACTAGATAAAACTAGAAGTGCAAGCGATCAAATTCGCTTTAGCAATTTTTCCTAACCAAGGCCAAAATTTGTTTACATCTTGTTGATGCGCCATTAAGAAAAAGAAAGCATGTTCAATTTAAAAATCGAATTAAAATTTCTAAATAACGAATTTGTTGATAAGATAGTGAATGTGCGAATAAACAATTGTGTGATAAGTAAAAAGAGAATGTGTGCACAAGAAGTACAGTTAAAATATAAAATAAGCGAAATACAACAATTATTATAAAGGTAACATTTTATTTTTTTTTAACAAAATATATATGTATGTACATTTGTAAAGAATATTTGACTGGTTTGCAAAATAAGTACAGGTGCAGGAGTGGAACTTTGTTCAATATGCAGAAAGAAACTAAACTTAAAATGAAATGAAATAGCTGTGTTCAATAAATTTCTTTTCCTACTCTGTTTTTTTTACTATTCCTCACTGTTTACTAATACGTACACGTAAATTTACACAAACAAAATACACGCGTTTTTTGTTTTTATCCTGATGCGATTACCTAGTGTTTGCCTTGTGTGTGTATGCATTTGTGAAAAATAAAAACACTAAAGGCCAGGATCAAGGCGAATCAATACTAGGTGGTCGCAATGGCGAATTCAATAATTGATTTGCCTTGATAGTGAACATGGCGAAATAATAATAGGTGGTCTCGATAGCGAATTCATTGATTTTCACCGAATCGTTTAGTGTCAAACGACAAATACAAAAATAAGATTATTCACATTTTTTATATTGTAGTTTGACATTTCAGGTTTAGGCGAAAATTATTGAATTCCCTATTGGGACCACCTAGTATTGATTCGCCTTGGTAGTAAGTCTGTAGAGAATCTATGAAGAAGGTTGTTTTTAAGTTTTTATTCTGGATTTTTTGAAGTTTCTTTGTGTCAGTTTCAGCAGTTTTGTCATACCAGTCAAGATCGGTTGGATCAAGACGAATCAATTAACAGGTAGTAGCACAGGCGAATTCACTATTTCTTACTGCTAATCATAAGCTTCCGTCTAGATTAGAAATAAATTTGTTAGCAATAAGGCAATAACGTCGGCAGAGTAATTTGTCAAAATTGCTTATTGCTTTGGGTATGGGAACACGTATTTATGTTAACTCATAATTTCAAAATAATCAAGAGCAAAGGTTGTAAGCAAAGAGCATCATTGTAAAGAAAACAAATTTTCTTAGAATTCTTATCACTATATTACTATTATTTTAAAAACTTCTTCTATACTCTAATCCTTGTTTTACGATAGAAAATCTTAAAACACAACAAATTTGGTTTAATTAATCAACTAATTTTATGTTCGCGCTTTTACTTGTAAATCAAAACACGAATGACAACTAAATTTGTTCGCAATAATTGTCAACGAAAATTGGCTGACAATTATTGCCACATATATTGCTATCAATAAATATGTACAAAAAGTGATGTCTACATTAGAGATAACATAATTTTGACATTTGCTGCAATATATGTTAACATATTTATTGCTAATCTAGACGGGGGGTTACTGTCAAACTCCATATATAATTATTAGCAAAAAAAATTGTTAATTCGCCTGCGATACCGCCTGGTAATCGATTTGCCATGATACACATCTTGTATAACGAATTTTTGTTTTTTAGGTTAAGTTTTGATCTCATATTAAGTAAAGAACATAGTGCGTAATTACATTCTTTCTGTCAAGACAGACTATCATGCCAAATCAAATCAAATGCTTTTTCAACATCAAAAAAGGTAACTCCAGTACTTTTGCGCTGACTTTTTATTAATCTTAGCATAATTTTACAATAAAATTTTTTTATTTTAATTTAGATACGTTAAAAATCCGCTTAAAGTTGCTGCTTATTTATTTATGTGTTTAAACCTCATTGGATTTCATTTCGACATCGTTGCCAGATTTTTGATTTTGAGTTTCTAAATAAAAAATATATTTTAAACAAATTTTAAATACCAGTACTAACACAAATAAACTTACTTTTTTTAAAAACGGAATGCACAACCTCACTCATTGGATATTCTACGAACAAGGCAATCCAAAATGCTAAAAAGTTTGTTATTATAAATACCAAAATTACAAAACAAACCTGTAAATATAAAAATTTTATTTAATTAACATAAATATAGAGAAACAATTAGTATAAATCAAGGTATACAGTTTGCATTAGATGTACCTGTTAAATATCATGTCTATGTTTAATGTTTTAAAAGGGAAAAGGAATTGTGAAAAGGACCGACATATATATTAGTTCTGAAGATGCTTAAATGGATTTATTTTTTTCCCCTTAAATTTTAATTTTTTTAACTGATATAAAATATAAGAAGTGGAGCCTGTATACCGAATTTCTGATCTCGAACTTCAGCTAGATGTTAGTCAGTATTTTTATGCTTTTATATACAAAAATTAATTTTAGAAAACTTGCCGCATAAAATTTATTTAGATAGATAGGTTGTCGATTAAATCCACCCAATATTCTTAGGACAGTCACATGCCAGATATATGACTGAAACGATATTCTACCCATTACACGAAATACAGGTAAACAGGCAATTTCGTAGGCAATCCCTAAAATTAGAAGAGTTTGTTTTTGTTAATAACTAATAAATGATTAAGTCATGTTAAATTTGTATCGATAGTTAAGAGCACAAAAAAGTAACTTTAATACCTGTGATCCTTGATAAATTCTATTCGGAAATATTAAACCAAAATTTAGTTTGTTAAGATAGAAAGTTGATTACTTTGAGTTTAATTTAAAAAAGTAAGCAACAGCATAAAGCCATAAGCATTAAATTAGTGGAAAAATTTGCTGTCTAAATAAGATTTAATTTTATTATTTCGCCATGCTGTATACTATTTTTTTATATGTAGTTTGACATTCGGGCTAACAGCGAAAAATAACGAATTCGCCATCGATCTCACCGTATATTTATAGGCCTTGTAATTTTTTTTGGGTAATGTATACCAGCGAAGAATTTGACAGTAATGTATACCAGCGAAGAATACTGAATTCGCCTACGCTGCCACATATGTTGTTTGACACTTCCGTTTCGGTGAAAATCATTGAAATTGCTATCGCTACCATGGCGAATTAATACTAGATGATCCATGGCGAAATAATACTAGGTGGTCTCGATAGCGAATTCATTGATTCTCGGCGAAATGTTAAGTGTCCATCACCATATAAAAAAAATTGTATAAATTTTTTTATATATGGAGTTTGACATATCAGGTTTTGGCGAATATTATTGAATTCGCCATTGCAACTACCTAGTATTGATACGCCTTGATCGCTACCACCTGGTATTTGATTCGCCTTAGGAAAGACGAACACATAGCGAAATCATGTACCAGGTGGTGGCAGTGGAGAATTCTTAAATTTTCGCCCATGCAGAAAATGTCAAACTTTATATAAAAAATTTGATGCCGATTTTTTATATATGAAGTTTGACACTTCCTGCAACTGCGAAAATAAATAAAATAGTCACTCCCACCACCTTGTACATGATTTCGCAATGGATGAAAAATTAAAATAAAAATCGAAAAAAAAAATAAACAAAGCATAAATAAATCCACTATAGCCGCATTGTATCAAGCAAGGCGAATCAATACTGGTGTTTAATAATTCAATAATTCTCGCAAAAACCTGAAAAGTCAAACTCCATGTATAAGAAATGTGTATGGTTTTTTTTATATGGTGTTTGACAATTAACGTATCGGCGAAAATCAATGAATTCGCCATTGCGAACACCTAGTACTATTTCGCCATGGTATCAAGATTTCACTAGAGAAAACGTTTGGAAAGGCAGATATTGAATTAGTGGTAGTTTATGGTTAACAATCTAGCATGAGAGAGATAATCATTGGATTAAAAAAAATTCTGAAAATATACGGAAAGTTAGACGGAAGCCAAATAAGAATCTTAACAATTAAAATTTGACAAATTTTTACACGTAGAGAACAAAATACTAGAAGAATCGGGGTACCTACATATTATACATACATATATGTATCTACATTATCAAGGAGACACATCGAAACATTATATAATTCAACGTTGCATTTTTTGTGCTCTCCAACAGTTATATAGTAAAACTTACATCCCATTTTCATTAACATACACAATATAATAAATCCACCATATATGGTCCAAATATTGCGATATAAACTGGCATATAAACTCAACCAAAGAGAAGGTTTTTCGATATTTGTATGAACCACCAAATTACCAGAGAAAAAAAGTCCGAAAGGTGCTAAAATTATAAGAGCCAGTAATGTTATTTCAAATTTCATAACACCACGATATTTCGAAAACCTATTCTTTTCTGTACGTATATATTTTAAATAGAAATCCGCACACATAAAACCAACCAAATAGCCACCCATATTACAATAGAATTGAGTATAAGTCAAATATATTTCTTCAAAATCCTTAAAATACATATAACGAAAGCCTCTGCAATTAAAAGATATTTTATATGTAACAAAAATTAAATAATTTTATCAATACTTACTCCGGCTTTATTGAGTGTGTTGCTTCTAGTTTATAGAAATATGTTAAAAGTCCAGGCACTAGAAATGCAAATATCCCAAGTAAAGTATACAGAGGTTTTTTCCATGATTTAAATCTGTAGAAAATAAGCTAGTTGAGTAACTATTAGGTAAAAAATAGAAAAACCAAAACAAAATATGGGATGCGAAAACGTAAATTAAAAATAATTAAACACAGAAAATAGGGTAACCTCTTTAATATAACTTTTATAATGTAAAAAAACAGCATCTATAATATTGTGAGGAAACAAGTATGAATGATTAAAAATAAAAAATTGCATTTCGTGACTATACCGAAGGTGTAGCACAAAATTTCAACAAATGTACAAGACGTGTTTTAGAAAAAACAACAAAGAAATGCTTGGAGTTGTGTGTGAATTTCGTCCAACCAAATTAATATTGATTAGTTGGTTAAATGGATAATACTTACAATATGCACAACTTAAGGTAGATAGATGTGAAGAATGCTGATAATGGATTTGGCGGTCCTGAAAATGTGGCATTACATTCTGCCAGCGTCTAATTTTTCTTGTTTGCTTTGAAAAAGGTCCGCATGCATTTGATAATTAATTTTTCTTTATAAAAGTTAAATTAAAAATGTACCAAAGCCGAAAAAGTAAATTTTAATTGATTTACGAAAAAAGAACTTTTTAATTTGTATCAAGCTTACACGGAAATAAAAAAAAATTGATCGCTATTCAAACAGGAATAGTACCCCTCGTTATGTTTGGTACATGGCGAAATAATACAGGTAAACGCACAGGAGAAAATTCTCTTCAGCTGTATATGTTGTAGTTGTCAAGGCGAATTGAGCTTGCTTGCGAAAATTGTCAAAAACACATTTGTTGAAAAATTGAATACTAGTTAAAATTGATAGCCCGGGTGATCGAATTCGCTTTACAAATTTTTCTTAACGAAAGTCAAAAATTGTTTACATTTTGTTGACGTTGGTTAGGAAAAATTTGTAAAGCGAATTCGATCACCTGGGCTATCAATTTTATCTAGTATTCAATTTGCATTTATTTTACTAGGTAGTGTCGTCCGCCCAGCTAGTTTGTAGTTGGACATGTCAAAAGTAGTTTATGTTTTCCATTTTTTGTTTACGAATTTCAAAATAACCAACAACAAGCATATGCAGAACAAAGAGAGCATTTATTTTAAGAGCAATTATCTAGCATTTTCTCTTTCTATTTTTGACATTTCCACTCACAAAGCAACAATAAAATGCCATGTTGTTTTTACAAATGTTGTATTTTTTGTAGAGCCGCTATTACCTAGTAAAATAAATGTACCTTGAAAAAGAATATTTTAATTGCTAAGAAATTGTAGAATACGGAAACGTAGCCACATATTCCTTATGTGATAGAGATAGTGACAATATTGTTAAGAATTTCGTGAGTGCTGTGCAGTATTATGTGGCCTCTGCTTGTGATGTAGAATTTTGATGTTGGTGTAGATGTATACGATATGAAGTACAAAACACCTATTTTTTCCTGTCTGTCCGTCTGTATCACTGTGTTCGCATCACGGAAAAACTGCTAGATGGTTTTGAATAAAAATTTATAAGGAGGTTCCTCAGAACCTTGGATCTAATATAGAATAATTTTTTTCATAAAAATATGTAATTTCGTAGAAATAAATAGAAATAGAATTGAGAAAGGATCCAATTTTACTGGTATAATTGTACTATAACAGTTGTCGGTACATTATATTTTTGTAGATTGTGGATGGAAAGTTTCTAACACTGCTTACAGAACTCTTCAACAAACGTTTAAAACTCCATTTTTTTTAATATTAATTTTAAGAAAATTAGAAATGATACATGGACAAAGTCGTGGGCGTAACTAGTCATAAATAATTTTTTGCACAATTTGAGATTTTTTCTGTCTTCCTACATAAGGGGCATCAAAACAAATGGCCACATGACGCTAGATTAGTTTTCTTACGTGTTTCCAAGCACAATATACACTGGGGAACATTTTGTTCTTTTCCTATTTGCCTCGTAAATCTCTGCTTATGGAAAAATCATTAAGGAGACTTTTCAAGTTCAAACGTTTTCTCTTTTGTAGAAACGTTACAATACCCAAAACTTTTTAGATATATAAGAAGAATTCTGGCTTTAACCAATGTCGAATAAAAACATATTTAATGCCAGTAGCTACTTTAGTAATTTGATATTTATCCGCACCTAAATAGAATAAAGATCTATGTAAGGCTTTCAAGTAGGTGGGTGAGCATCGCATAAAGTTTAAAATCGTTTCTTTAAATTCCTTTTTTGCTTCGGGTACTACTTTATCGTGTTCTTCAATATATTCCTCCAGTTTTTTAAGACTTGTAGATATAATGCAAGCCATACACGTTGCGACATGTTGTACAACTTTGCTAGTAATAAAGGTGGTTGTTTTGTCTAGAAATTATGCAACTTGCATACAATCACCAGGCAAAACTTTATTTTATATAGAAGCCATTAGAGTAAAGATGTAATCCGATATTGTTTCGTATGTTGTAATCGATGAAGTGTTTGAGCAAGAAGAAAAAGAATGCAAACAAAAGTTAAGAAGGAAGCGAAAAAAAATGCCAAAAAATCAAAACTTCTTGACCTTTCTTACAACCAACACGCAACTTCATACAACTACAGCACAAATGTTGCAATCTGTTGTGCATCCTTCTCAAGTCGTACAACAGGTCGTAACGTGCATTTCTTGCATAATGCATCACCGCCGAATTCTGGTAAAAAAATAAAAAAATTCTTGTCTAATTTTTTCCAATTTCTTATGATTGTTTTTTTTAATTTTACTTTTGACAACATACATAAATTTTGTAGCAACAAAGTCCCTGTTGCATTGTTGTAGCCGTGCAATCACCTGTATTAATTCGCCTTGACCTGGTGCATAATTTTCTTGCCTTTCTTATCTTTTTTCTTCTAAAGTTTGCTTTATTAAAATGCGACTACTTGCAAGGAATAAAAACCAAATTTGTTGTGTTTTAAGATTTTCTATCGTAAAACAAGGATAAGAATATAGAGGAAGTTTTAAAAATGACAGAAATATAGTAATTAGAATTCTAAAAAAATTTGTTCCCTTTACAATGATGCTCTTTGCTTAGAACCTTTGCACTTGGTTGTTTTGAAATTATGAGTTAACATAAATACGTGTTCCCATACCCAAAGCAATAAGTAATTTTGACACATTACTCTGCCGACGTTATTGCCTTATTGCTAACAAATTTATTTCTAATATAGACGTGGGGTAAGATTGCAATAACACTAATTTTAAGTCAACACGTAACAAAATTCTCTCAGCGATGGAATTTGACGTTCTCATCTCAGATGTTATCTCTAATGTAGACTCCAAGTTAATGAGCTATTGTCTTAAACTCTGATATAGTTGCTATTTAAGGGCGGTTTAGATGGTACGATTTTACGTTCGTAAAATCCAAGAGAAAATAATATGAAAAGCCATCCGTATATTAAAAAATGAGAGTAAAAATCTTGCGACAGATCCTTTCGCGTTTACACAATTGGTATACACAGGTTTTTGGGCGGTTTGCAGAAAAATGCATCCCTGATCTAATGATTCGTAATTGTCTTTTGAATTTTTCAGAAAACAAAGAGATCTGTAATTTCTCTCAATTTGTGCAGATTCATTACATATTTGGTTAACAGTCCACCCTAAATACGGGCGTTAGGCACGACGTAATTAAGCGTCTAGTTTTTAAATTGTAATGAGTAACATAAATAAGAGCGCCAACGTTGTGAAACGAACAGTATTGTTTACTTATCTTATTTGCTAAAAACCACAAAATTAAAATAATTAAGAGAGTTAAAATCGCGAAATTGACCTTAAAGTAGCTGTAATGTCATTACTGTTGGAAATACTTTTGTATATACCACAAAAAAAAAAAAAACAATAACAACACTTCTTTTGCAGCCAACTTCACTTTTTACGCGCAATCAAAATTGGATTTTTCAATTGTCCAACGTTAGCGTCGCGCTATTTGGGTTAGTCTCATACATTTTGTATGGGCATGAGAATTTTTGACAGTTAAATAACGTCTTACGCTCGTATTTAGGGTGGACTGTTAGACGATCCCACTGGTACTATTCTGCACAAAAATTTGACATGTCGTAAGACTTCTATGACCATGTAAACCGCCCTTTACGCGCCGTCTTGACGAGACATTGATTTGTTCAACCATTGAACAATTTTATGTGCGCACATTAAAATGGCTTGTGTTGACTATCGTTGTCGATGTCATGTTCTTGTTCAAACAGCGTTGTCAGAACATTTGTTCGTTGTCTGCCATCAAACGTCACTTTCATTTTACAAATTTTAAAAACGATTAAATTGAGGCAATATTTAAACCAAATTTTTCTATTCATATGTAATTGTTTATGATTTAACAAAAAAAAAAAAAAAAAAAAAAACAATAATAAATAAAAATATATTAAAAACTTTAAACAACCAATACATGAACATCGCCACGTTTTCTCCACATAGAAAAACATGAACAAATTTTTGTTCCCTTTTCTGCCGACATTTTGTTTATGTGCGAACAAGTCAATGGCTCGTCAAGACGTAGTGTTATGGAGTAAGGATGTGGCCTACTAAAAACAGTCCAGAGTGTATGTACATACATATTAAAACAAATAATGTTGATGATACCACCTGGTTATCAATTCGCCTTGGTTATTAGGGGCGTTCCCGTACTCAATGTTACCGAAATCTGTTGCCGTTTGGTTATAAGAGAGGTTTTGTGAGAATAAAATTATTCTTCTTTCCGCACGAAACAGCCCAGACTTTTGCTCACTTAATGTTTTCTTCTTAGTTTTTAATTCTCTATCGCCACATATATTTGCGTTTTTTTTATTGAAGTTACTTCACTAAACTAGATTTGCTCCAAATGGTATGGAAAAATTAGAGGCAGGCATTGTGTTTTGCATGCTGCCTCGAAGGACATGATCCAACCTTTCTGATTTTTAATATCAAAATTAGTAAAGAGTATAAAATGTAATATTTTTGTTAAGCAGTATACGATTTATATTTTTAACTTTGTGCAAGTGTTTTAACAAGGGTTTAATTACGGTTTTTAAAAAATTATGGCAAATCCGAAAAATGTGAGTTTGTTAGTAAAAAAAAAAATTAGACGTGTTTGTGCTTTTCGGATTGGACTCAAAGTTTTACTAAAAACCAGTTGTTATGATGTCAGCGAAATTATAGCATAAAGTTTTCATTGAACTTACTTGGAGGTTAAAATAACCGTAAATAAAAACAATAAATATAACTGCATATCAGTAGCTAGAAACCAAGTATGTGGAGCACACTTGAAACGAAAATAAAATATATAAAAATAATTACTTTTGCAAGAATTCAATGGCGATGATTTTATAGCTAAATTAACTTCGCTTTGTCTTATTTTTTGAATAATTTTGTAAACGTTTATATTTTTTAAAATAAAAGCGAACTATTATATGTTGCCATTGCTATTACAAAAATTTTTACAAACTTATAATCATGCCGAAATAGTACTCGGTGGTCTCGACGGCAAATTCCTTGATTTTCGCCGAAACACTAAATGTCAAACTCAATATAAAAACATAATGAAGGCGAATCAATACTAGGTGGTCACAATGGCGAATCCAATAATTTTCACCAAAACTTGAAAGTCCAAAAAAAAATTGTTATGTGTTTTTTTTATATGGTGCTTAACACTTAACGTTCGGTGAAAACCAACGAATTCGCTATCGAGATCACCTAGTATTATTTCACAATGAACGTAATACATATTTTTTATACATGGAGTCTGACATTTAGCGTTGCGGCGAAAACTACTAAATTTGCCATTGCAACCATCCTGTATTATTTAGCCATGCTTTAAATACTTTAATTTACATAAAATAATAATTTATTTAATTATTTCATTTAAATACTGACCTCTTTTTATACTTACACTGTCTTTAAACATAAAATTATTGATCATGAATATATTTTTCCACCAATATTCTCGACAAAATGTATAGTCTGACTCAGCGGCATGCCGCCAAAATGGACCATCTCCTAAACGTGGAAGTAATGTGGCACTAAATAGTATAACCATCATTAAAGAGGGAAAAAACCTAAAATTGTTTTAAAAAATACAAAAATTTTAAATTTACCAAAACAGTTCTTAATTTTTGTTTGTAAGCACCTTAAATAACGATTTAAGAAACCTTGAAGATAAACAGTAAGCCCAGTTTTAAAACTGGTTTCTGATGTTATCAGGTTGCTTTCATCAAACTTTAACTTCAAAAGAAAACCAGCTATAACAAAAAATATTTGTATTACGGCCGTACCATTTTCAAATATCATTGCTGCAGCTTTATACAAAATGTCTTCTATAAATTCAGGGTTTTGTATCTGCATGGAGGTTAGTCCCATAAATGTGTGGCCAAGTGTTACAAAGAAGAGAGTAAGCACACGATAAGCATAAGTAAAATTTGTGTCTGATTCTTTTGAATTAAAGCCGACAATGCGATAATAATTTCTACAAATTGAAAATGATGACAGAAATTGATTATAATCTGAAAAATGAAAGTATTTTCCATTTATTTAAATGCAAATCCTTGTATATTTGAAATATTTACCCGGATGTTTGCTTTTATAAAAATCATTATTTTCATAATTTTTATATTTCCGCTTTAATCGATAATCATATAAAGATGATATGATGTTAAGTAGTATAATTGCAATTAAAATTGTGTAGAATATAATATCTAAAAGATCTAAATAAAAGAAAGTAAAATTTTTACAATAACATTTTTGTAAAATTTAAATTTTGGGCGAAATTTATTAAATATGTTATTTTTTACTGAATGAATTTTGTGGTATAAGTTTCTGTTCTCATTTTTTTAATTTTCCAACTATCGACTTTTTTTAAATGTTGTAAAATTCTGACTTAATTGTAAAGTTTTAAGGCGAACCAATACTAGGTGGCCGCTATGGCCATTCATTTTCGCTTTCGAAACATCGAACACAATTCCACTCCCGTACTCGTACTTTTTTTGCAAACTGCACAAATATTTCTTCATAAATATTCAAATATTTTTTATTCATGTACATACATACATACATACATACATATGTACATTTTGTAAAAAAAATTTCAAACATGTTTTTTCAAAGAAACGTTTTCTTTTTAATAAATGTTGTTTTTTGTTGTTTTTTTTATATTTTAACTTCACTTCTTGGGCACACGCACCCTTTTCACTTTTTACACAACGATTTATACGCACATTTACTTTTTTATCTATAAATTAATTATTTAAATAAATTTTTTCAATTTTAAAATTGAACATTTTTTCATTATTTATAATGGCGCGTCAACAAAATGTAAACAAATTTTGACGTTGGTTTGGAAAATATATGTAAAGCGAATTCGATCACCTGAGCTATTAATTTAACCTAGTATTCAATTTGCCTTAGCCAAAACCTAAAATATCAAACTCCATATATAAAACATATGTTTAGTTTTTTTTTGTTTTATGTCACCACTATTTAAAGCTTGTTTAATAAAAATAAAAACGTTTTATTTGTTTGGATTTCTATTTATTTTATTTATTTATTATTCTTTAAATTCTACACTATTTAATTTTTATAAAGTTAAAGAAAATGGTAAACGTGTTAACGACGCGGGAAACAAATTCAGTGTATCACTATTTTTTGGGTCTTCTTGTGTTTGACATTTAAGGCCGGGGCACATAGAATCCGTCATACGTTAAACTTTTAAAGATTCAACTAAAGTCAAAGTAACGACGGATGAGGTTGGCACAATGAATACTTTGCTGACGGATATTAAACCAAAGCTTGCTCTCTATTTTTATTCACTTTTAAATTTAATTTGTATTTTATTCACTTCTTAATTTAATTAAATTTGTATTTTATTGTTTGCCACCAGAATTGTTTTATTAAAATCACAAAACACAATTGAAACACAGCAAGAGTTAAAAGAAAACAGAGAAGAAGAAGCAGTTGATAGTTGTCAAAGTATTCAAAAGTTAAAAGTTGACCAACTTTCGTACTTTGTGTTGACGGACACGTATTGATTGTGACAACGCTCATGAGAAAACATGTATTTTAACTTACTTGTCAGTTGAATTTGTCAGTTTTGACGGATTCTATGTGCCCCGGCCTTTAGCATTTCGACAAAAATTAATAAATTCGGCATTGCGACCACCTAGTATTGATTTGCCTTGATTAACACAATAATAAGCAATTTATTTGATTCAAGCAGCTGGCTACAAACCAAGGCGAATCAATACTAGGTGGTCGCAATAGCGAATTGCATAATTTTCGCCAAAACCTGAAATGTCAAACTCCAAAAATCATTGAATTCACTATCGAGACCACCTAGTATATTTTCGCCATGCTACAAAACAAAGATGGTAAAGTAGGTATAATTGTATTTTCTTGTTAACATAAATTTTAAATCAAACTTTGATAATAATAATGAAAAAAACTAAAACAAATTACAAGAATCACGTAAGATTTCATGAAAAATGCTGCTATTTGAGACCTTTATATTCTTTTTGAAAATTTTTGTCCCTTCTCTGCTACAACAAAAGGAAAGTTTTAAACAATTATATACAAAAAAGAAAAACTAAAAAAAAAAAATAAAAAAAAAATTGTATATTAATAAAAATGTTATAGAAACAACGTGAAAATATCATAAACTTAAATGAATGACTGCCTTTAAAAAAATTCTTATTTAAATCACTTTTCAATGCAGTTTTTTCAACACACATCACACTAGATATTTTAATTTAAATGTCAGTTGAAAATGACGAAGTAACAGTCCACCCTAAATACGAGCGTAAGACGTTATTTAACTGTCAAAATTTCTCATGCCCATACAAAATGTATGAGACCAACCCAAATAGCGCGACGCTAACGTTGGACAATTGAAAAATCCAATTTTGACTGCGCGTAAAAAGTGAAGTTGGCTGCAAAAGAAGTGTTGTTATTGTTTTTTTTTTGGTGGTATATACAAAATATTTCCAACAGTAATGACATTACAGCTACTTTAAGGTCAATTTCGCGATTTTATCTCTCTTAATTATTTTAATTTTGTGGTTTTTAGCAAATAAGATAAGTAAACAATACTGTTTGTTTCACAACGTTGGCGCTCTTATTTAAGTTACTCATTACAGCGTTAAAACTAGACGCTAAATTACGTCGTGCCTAACGCCCGTATTTAGTGTGGACTGTAAAACGTTTGACGGATTCTATTACTACGTTCAAGGCGAATAAATTATGAATTAATTCGCCTTGATACGTACCATATTTGCAAATAAAAAGGATTTCTAATTATTTAACTCACTGTTTATACGGCAAGAATATTTTCGACATTTTAGTGCTACCGGGTAGCAACTTTATATTTTACTTGTAAAATGTCGACAGAAAATATTTAAGCATTTTATAGTTTTACCCGCCAAAATACTTTTCGAAAATTTTTTATATTAAAAAATCAAGTATGAACAATTTTTTTATTTTTAAACCATAATTTTGAATGCTTAAAATGTAACTTCTTAAAATTCGTGTTAGGCCTAATAGCCAACACCACTTAAACAGAAAAAATGTGGCAACATTAGATACCTTATTTGCAAATAGTGCCGTTAGTCAGGAATTGTGTTAGTGAGTAAGCTGTTCGCATATATAAAATTAATTCACCGTTTATGTGGCAAAATATTCTATTCACAAAATTTTTACTAGCGAGTAACTGCCATCCCTAAATTAGCTCGTAAGACGCGACGCAAAATAACGCATGGCTTTTACACTGAAATGACATACCTAAATAAAAGCGCAACGTTTTGTAGTAAACAGTAATGTTAACCTATCACTTTTAATAAAACCCTATAAAATGAAACGGAAAACAGTGATAAAAACGCTATATAAGCCCGAAAAAAGCAAAAATGTCATTACTGTTTTGTAACGTTCTCTAAATACTACAAAAAAATATGTAAACAACAGTAGCTTGCAGGCAACTGCATTACCTTACGCGCTGTCAAAATTGGATTTTCCAATTGCTAAGCGCTGACGCCGTGCTATTTAGGGATGCTTCATACATTTTGTATGTACATGAGAAATATCTTGCGCTTTACGCGCTAATTTAGGGATGGCAGTAAGACGTGCGTAAACGTAGTATCAAGGCGAATCAATACTACACCTACACATTAAAAATATGTACACATATTTTTTATGTATGGAGTTTAAATGTCGTGTATACCAGCAAAAAATACTGAATTCGCCTACGCTGCCACCTGGTAAATTGATACGCCTTGCGTAGTATAATACAGCACAGTGATGCACTTACTTACGGGATCCTATCCTTGTATTAAATTGGACGTTTATGGTATTTTTGTTTTGTTTTGAAAACATTTTGCAAAAATCAATTTGTTTATTTTTTAATTTTTATTATATTTTCACTAAATAAATGCCGTTTATTTTATTATTTTAACAACGAACAATAAAGTTGAGTCAACTATCAGCATTATGTTTAGTTAAATATAATAATAATTTAAGTTCAGAACTTTCTGGCCTTAAGCTTTCCTTTAAAAACTGAATAAATTTTAAGCGATCTTTTGAACGTAGTGGTTCTGTTCTGTTTAATTTTCTTTTTTGTATTATGTTTCTTAATCTGTGGCTTTGGTCTGATATGTACCCATACTCTCTTATTAGCTAAAGATGAGATTTAAAAAACAAAATATTCTGTGACTCTTGCGAGACTTGAACTATTCCATGTCTTGTTAGGCAAACATATACCTTCCGAAACTATACAGGACACACTGTCACCATACAATATATTTCGCTCCGCGCGGAAGCTCGGCCAGGACTTAAGCTCACCCTCTCCTGTCCTGGTTACCAACTCATCCAAGACTGCTATGTAATGTTGTGATTTTCTAAGACATAAACGAATTCACTAACTCCTTAACCTCAGCTACACAATAAATATTTTCCTTTTTTATAATAATTTGTGTCTACATTCTTGGCGCGAATAGAAGTTTAAGTCATGACTATGTGATCTTTTGCTTTACAACACTGCTACCTCTACTAATGCAAAATCTGTTGTTGCTTAACATTTGGATGTGTCAAGGCCTGAAAAGCCTAACCTCACTTTTCAATAACTTTTTAATTTTGTTATTTTACTGCCTTTTTACCTGTAAATTCTTAAAAAATCTTGTTTCTCCATTATTTAAATATTTTCCATTGAAAAAAAAAAATATATAAAAAAATTGGTAAAGATTTTGAATATTAATTAAATTTTTCAGAAGCTATTCCATTTAACTCCACTTTAATTAAATGCATTGGTTTCTTTTAGCGAAACTTCACATGTTTGCTTAAATTATTATTAAGCTAAACATTACACCTGTTTCGCTGGAATCTATACTATTAAAATAAATGGTAACAATAAAAATTATTTTCATTAGTTTTAGAAATCAATTTTTTAAGAATAACTGATTTACTCTACTTTTAGTTTTGTGGAGTTAGTATTTTATGTTAAGTTCGCCAAGACTTATTATCAGATTTTAACTGAAGAGAAAATATCAATAAAATAAATAAAAAATTACATCTATGATAATAGTATAACAATATAAATAAATCTTTTTATAAAAATATTAAAAAAATAAAATTACCAAATTTCCATGTTTGTTCTGATACATCACAATACTCAACACTTGTTGTTAAAGATAAATTAAATTGCTGTTGAAATCTATAATTTAGACAAACATCTAAAATATTTTGATAAAGCAAACGATTCTTTCGATCTCCGGGACGTTTATGTGTTGCTCGATGAAACTCAGTGATCTAAATAAAAACAAAGATTGATTAATTATTTAAATAATAATATTTAAGATAAAATACCTCATTTTCCAAGGTTTTATTTTGAGCAAAACGTTGTCTTTCTTGAACTGGCAAATCATTAAACAATTGCTTACACTGTTCCAAACAAACTCCAAAAAAAAGATTTTCATGACGGTAATGATGATATAAATCGTTTGATAAATTTTCAATATCAAACCATATATCACTATAATTATTCGGTTGGACTTCGGCAAAAACAATGCAGTATGCAGCATTTTTTTGGTATAAACAGTGATCGTAATTATCGAAATTATAAAGAGGTGGTAACTTTTGATACATTGTCACTAAAATAAATATCGTAGGTTTCAATTATTTTAAATACATTTTCTTTAGCACCAAGGACTCACTATTTATTTCAGCTGTTATTAACGAAATATTAGTTAAAACGATTAAATTTAAAAACGCAAAAGCTATGATAAGGATATTCATTATTTTTAGCTCGAATCACAAGTAAATGCTTTAGTGAATATATACGTGCAACTGAATATTAAATAAGCTGATTTATATCTATAAGTTAAGAAATTTAAATCTGATCTTTGCAAAGAAATTGACATGTTATATATTAACGCTTGAACAGACACAAATCAATTTTTTAAATGTATTCTGTGTAATTATAACATATTAATAATTTTAAAATAGTTTAACTACTTTGTATAGTTTAACTACTTTGTATATTAGTATCGACCTTAAAATATTGACAATATTGAGAACAAAGTTTAATAAAAGAACCAGGTTTTATAAACATACAGTGGATCGAAAAACTGGTTGTGGTTTTCCTTAACTTTTTTATATACATATGTATGTAGATATGTATGAACATAAAAGAAAGTATACACAAATAGTAAAAAATGCGAAAATAAAATATGCATACGAGTATTAATTTACTCAAATTAAAAATAGGGAATTTTGTTGCACATTTTCAAAATGAATAGTGTTATATCGCGTTAACACTTTTGTGTTTAAGCAACTTTTAAGTGTTTAAGTGCAAAATAAGTTGTTTTTTGAGATGTTTTCCCATACATTTAAGGCCGGGACACATAGAATCCGTCATACGCCAAACTTTGAAGTATTCAACAAAAGTCAAAGTATTGACGGATGAGGTTGGTGCAATGAGTACTTTGCTGACGGATATTAAATCAGCTGTTGTTGTTTACGTGTATTTGCAAAAAAAATTTATTAAAGTACACATTTAAAATGTAATTGGACGATATTTTAGACTTTCTTTTAATTGTAATCTTATTGTATAAGGCTCGGGAGTGTCTTGATGTAATAAGTAGAGGTCGAAGATTTTGGGTCAGACCGCTTTATCAATATCGAGACAATAATGGATTTTTTGCGATGAATTTTTGAAAGAATGTTCAACAGTGATTTTCAGCAATTTAAGAAAACTGTAAGAATGGAGAGAAATGTATTCGACATGCTTTTTAACATAGTGAAGGAAGATCTTACTAAGGACTCTTACAGACTCCAATACCTGCAAAGTGACATACCTGTCTCGTAGCAATCGCAATCGGCTTTGACAATGTTCAACTGAAAATTAGTTAAACTTAAAGAAAGCAATTCAATGTATACAAACATTTCTTACCCGTTAAAGTTAAAAGTTTACCAACTTTCATACTTCGCGTTGACGGACACGTATTGATTGTGACAACGCTCATAAGAAAACATGTATTTTAACTGACTTGTCAGTTGAATTTATCAAAGTTTAACGTATGACGGATTCTATGTGCCCCGGCTTAAATAATCCGTTATACGTTGTAATTTGACGTATACAACTGAAGTCAAAGTAACGACGGATGAGGTTGTCACAATGAATACTTTGCTGACGGATGTTAAAATAAAGTTCGCTCTCTGGATTAATTATACATGTTGTGTATTTTTATTAGTTGTTATGCAATGTAGGTATTTGTGTGGTTGTGTGATGCGTTTATTATTTTTTTTTTTTTTTGCTTTGTGTTAGTTGTTTTTGTTTTAGTGATCAAGAAGTTTTTGTAGAAACATGTAGCTTTGTAAACAGACACAATAGGTCATTTCGTTTTATTTTGTCGGTGACAATTATGATTATTTCTTTTTATGACCTAAATAAGCCATCTTTGCAACGATATGTTTCGGTTCTCTTTTATAATTAAGAGTTGTATAATGTTAATGTGAATGTGTAGTACGTATTAAGATCCACATACATATTAAGCGGCTATTAGACGGTCAAACTTTGCTTGTGAGCACGGCCTGATGACAAGCTATCAAACTCGTATAATAAATTTTGTGTTTGTCAGCGGCGCTGGATAAAAATAAAAAATTTTTGATATTTTGTGTTTGCCATCATGTCATCACTCGTTTAATTGCATGTTTGTTAAACACAGTGTAAATTTCATTTGTGTTTTTGTAAGCGAACTGTAAAGATGGCTTGGCTAGAGCGCATGAGTTACATATAAAGATAATAAATGCTATTGCAATAATATTGTTATAATTGCATTTTCGTTCTTACAAAAATTTAATGAACTTTTTAAAACAATGCAAATTTGAATATAAATAAGCATTATTTAATTTATAAGTTTAGTGTTAAGTTTTACCTTCTTCTTTTAACGTCTAAATAAAATGTTAAATAAAAAAAAAAAAAAATTAAATAAACTAAAAATAAAAAGATTTATTTGTTTAATAATTAGAAAAGGTGTTATCCTCCCATAAGAAATACACAGGGATAAAAATCAACATCTTTCAACATCTTTAAAAGATGTTCCTTACTCATATTGTTCCTTACATCTTTTGATAATTTTAGTGTCATCATTAGAAAATTACAATAATTTCGTTATTCTGGTGGCATCACTGATAAAATGGCGTTGAATATACAAATAAATATTTTTAAACAAAAATGAGCGGCACATATAAGTTTTTGTTTTTAAATTTTAATACAAATAAATTATGGTACATTTTAATGTATTGAAAAAAAAATATATAAAAATATAAAAAAATATTCTTTTTCATTGTCGCTCTCCATTGCATTTTTTCTTTATCGATTTATGTACATATACACCAAGCGATATCAGCTGTTTCTGTACGGAATGTGCGATTAGTTTCGTACATTAGTTCTGTTCATTTACTTTACTAGCAGGAACTTGCAACGAGAGAGTAAGAAAGAATTTTGCAAAATTGCTTTCAAAAAGTTAAAAAACTAAATGAACGCTTTACTAGCAAAAATTAGCAAAGAAAATTGTTGTGGCTGCGGGAATGATATGTAACATGTAAAAACTGGACGGTATGCACACAAAATAGTACTATTTTTAAAGCAAATGTACTAGAGTGCAAAAATGTATAAAACCGAGGCGAATTAATAACAGGCGGCCTTAACAGCCCAGGTGACTTTTTGATTTTACCATCTTCGAATGTCAAAAGTTATCTTCTCATATTGTACTTCTTTCTTTTTTGACAGCCGAAGACGGTTTTCACAAAAACAAATTATACATATTTCTTTCGCAGTGTTGTATTCATTTTCGCCGTGAGTATACCTGTTATTAATTCGCCTTGGTATAAAACAAAGCCCACTGAAAGCCAGCAAACTGGTAACCACACAAAAAAAAATTTAAAATAATACTCCAAGTACCAAATTGAAAAAAATATGTAAAATGTTTTAAATATCCTTTTAAATATTTGGTCATTTACAAGCTCGTTTATGATGTTTAAGCTCATCATGTATAGAATTTTTTTCTACAATTAGTTCTAATAAACATTCTTATTGTAATTAAGATGTAAAAATATTTATATTAAAAATAGTTTTATCATGTATATAACTTATTTTTAATTATACATAAGAATTGTACAACTCTTCTTTAAATTGTACCGAAAAAAGTACATTGCGTTGAATGTTTCATCACTGGCTTGTTTACTTTTAATTCTGAAAACAATACAAACACCTGCAAAGCTCGAAGATTCTAAACCTAATTTCTGTTGTTTTACACTACTTTGATTTGTACTTCCATGGCTAAATTAAAGAAAAATTACAAAATAATATTATCTTTACATTCTTTTAATTGTCAAATACTTGCATTTTCTTTAATGTTACAAAAATTTCTTTTGTCAGGCATTTTTAAAGTAAATTATTTTGCAAATAAAAGTAAGAAACAGCTGTTTGGCTAATTCTTGCAAGTAAAAATTTTACCAGTAAGAATTTGCAAGATAAATTTTGTATCTTAATTTTTTACTTTCTGTTTACACTCTCTCGTTGCAAATTTTGTGGGTTAATGAACACTTTCTAGTAACAATTGTTACAAATTCCTAACAATTTTTAGTAAATGAACAGACCTATTGCTTAAGCAAATAACATTTGACGAAAAGTTCTTTGAAGTATATTATAGTTTAAGGCCAACTATAATGTGCATAAACTAGCTTGAACTTATGTCAAAAACCCAACGAAAAGCCTGTCAAATGCTTAGGTAATTCTTTAAAGATTTTTATGTGGCTACAATGTACTTACATAAATTTAAAAAATAATTTGCCACAGTTGCACATTCATGTTTAAAGCGTGCTTTCCCAAAAATATATATATTTTTAAATAAATAAAACTTGTAAAGAAAAAGGCATCGAAAAAATATATTATATATATTTAATAACATTGATTTAAATAAATGTACTTTCGTTTACTAATTTTCAATTAAATTCGATAAAAAATGGCATGTTTTTTATGTATTTTTGGTCAAAAGTACCAAAAGATGCAACGGTGTCACTGATTTAATTTGAAAGCATAATAATAAAAACGCATCATTTTCTCTCATATAAACCCTTCTTTTTTCAACATTTTCTATTAAATAAAAAAAAATCTTTTTCAATGTCGCTCTCCACTGCAATTTTTTCTTTATTGATTTATGTATGTATACACCAAGCGCAATCAGCTGTTTCTGTACGGAATGTACGATCAGCTTCGTACATTGCTTAAGCAAATGACATTTAACGAAACTTGACGAAAAGTTCTCTCAAGTACATTATAGTTTACCACATTTGATTTATATGTATTTGCACAGTTGTATAAGTTGGCATAAGCTTGTATATGCACATTATAGTTGGGCCTTTACCACGTTTGATTTATATGTATGTGCACAGTTGTATAAGTTGGCAAAAGCTAGTATATGCACATAATATTTGGGCCTTTAGCGTGATAGTGTAATAACATATGCTTTATTTGGCCGTGCTCACAGCCAAAGTTTGACCGTCTAATAGCCGCTTTATATGAATGTCGTGTTATCAATGATAGTTGTTGTTTAGGCACTCATTAATTGATCGTCGATGAAGCAACACTATTAACATCAACTCTAAATTAAATAATGATTTTTAATTATAAAAAACTTCAAAACAAAATTTTGTTTATTTTCTTTTAAACTTTGTTTGGTGTTCAGACACACAAAGTTTTCTTTTACAAATTTTGTTTCTTTCTGTTTGATCGTTCTTAATTTTTGGACGTTTTGCATTTGGTGCTGATAACACGAAAATATATGTGTGTACATATATACAACTGTGTATAAGCAACGAACGAAAAACAAAGCAACCTTGCGAGTACATCAAAGTCTGTACTGTTTATCTTTCTTTCTCCCTCTCTCCCACATAAAATCAAAACTTTGCAAAGTAAAATTTGCCTGTCTGAATTGGGTACCAGCGTTGACGCCGCGCAATTATGGTTTGCTTCATACATTTTGTATGTATATAAGAATTTTTGACAGATTGGTTTCGTCTTACACCCTTATTTATGTATGGCTGTTATAGGCTTTTTACACTGACTTACATTTCGCCGAAACGCATGGAAGATGTAGAAATTGTGAAACATTCGTTTACATTGACAACATTTAACATCTACCATCAACTAATCTGTCAAAAACATATAAATAAACGATGCATAATTTTTATTAGTAAAAACAAGATTTAAAAACATGTACCTCGAATCACATTAATAATTGGACTAATTGTTTGAATATTGGAAGACCATCCTGGAAGAAGAATATGAAGAAAAATTTTTAGTGGACATAAGTGTGTTTGTAGGCCACAGTACACTAGATTATGAACATTTAATTCAATAAATGCTTATATTTTAAGAAGGCACTATTGAACATTTTGAATGAAAGATATCCAAAATAAATTAATTATTTAATAAAAAATAAAATAAAAAATATATTTTTTATTTAATTTTATTTGGTTTTTTAATTCCTGTTTTATTTTAATATAAATACCGATTTTTTTAAGCTCAAGGTCACCAAATAGTATTATTTTATTATAAAAAATATCCTTTTTCTGTTTTTTAGGGAATCTACCAATATAAAAAAACACCACGTGTGCCTTTCCTTTTCATTTAAAAATGTTTATTTTTAATTTCAATGTCATTTTATCAGTGATGCCACCAGAGTATCGAGATTACAGTCATTTTTCTAGTGGTGACACTAAAATAATCGACAGATGTAAAGTGAAACAAAATGAGATAGGAACATCTTTTCAAGATGTTGATTTTTAGCCCTGTGTATTTCTTATGCTATAACGTAACACAATCAAAGACTACCGACTACAAAAGTAGCAGGCTACAAAAATAGCCAAGTCGCCAGCTACTTATTTTTTTTTTAATGACTACCGACCACTAACTACAATAAATAAACGTCTGTTTTGACATATATATTATAGTTAACCAAAACAAAACAAACTTGATTTTTTAAAGTGAATTTTTGTGAAAACAAAATTTTCAAATGTGTCAAGAAATTTAATTAGCTTTATAAGTACTATTGCTTTAATAGTGGAAACAACGACTTCAGTGTATGAAGTGTATAAAAAACATCAGAACAAAAGTAACCGAAGATGGTGGTTCCGGCCAGTAAATATAACTCGAGATGAAGAAGGATTTTATCGAACTTGTGTTCTTCAGCTGAAATAAAAATATGAAGAACACTTTTTTAAAGCATACCGGATGAGCGTAGCGAACTTCAATTTACTGCTGACCCTTTTAAAAAACAAATAAAAAGTAAGCCAAATAAAAAGTAAATGAAAAATTTAAACAAATAAACCGATGATTATTATTTTCAATGGTGCCACTATAATAGTTTTTCGCGTTTTTAATAGCGATTTTTAATGTATTGCGTTTTTAAAACCACCATTTCATGCATTTATTGTGTTGGCAGCACTAATCTGTTTTTGTAGCAAAGAAAAATAGAAATTAGCCTAAGATGGCTACGGGCTACAAAAGTATCCGTGTAGTCGGTAGTCGTGTAGCGGCTAAAAGAATTATTCTCATAAGTTCGCATGTATTCTATTTTTGACATCTTGTAGTCGATGGTCGGTGGACATGATTGTGTTTATAGCATCATGGGAAGATGTTAAGGTAGATGTTAGATGTTGATCAGTGTAAAAAGGCTATTAGATATGGCGGTTATGTGAAGTGATGCACACAACAATGAACCAAATATCTAAACATTGTGTTTAAAATTAAAAAGAGCAGAATTTAACTAGCAATAATAATAATAATTTTATTTGACATACATAACTTAAATTATCACTATTTATTGTTTATTATCAGAAAATTTTTTTTATAAAATGATTCACTGAACGAGTACAAAAAGTATTCAAATACCGAACTTGGCATTACTGTTTATTTATTTATGTCAGAGATTTGTGAATTGCTAAGAGCACTAGAAGAAATAAAAAATGGAGAAGTTATTTAAATAAAAACGTGCTTTAATAGTTTATGTCAAGGCGAGAAACGAAATATTCTGCAGCTTAAGTTCCAATGGACACTAACAAAAATCTATGACATTTAGGCAAAAGTATCAGCAATAATTTTTCATTTCATAAAATATTTGCATTTCTTTTTAAGTAAATATATTTTAAAAACTTACTTATTGTAAAAATTAAATTTATTATATTCACTACATTTTTTATAATTATTTTTTTTCACATTTTTTCAGTAACAAATTTAACGGCAAAAATGCTATTCAAAACAGCAAATACTTATTATGAAATAAAAGATTCGACTCGATATAAAAGATAAATTATTAAATTTATTATATTTTAAATCGTCATTCTTCATGATACGTATCAAGAAAGGTTCAATAAACATTTGTCAAAATAGTGGTTACGCTTTTTTGAAATTTAGAAATTTGACTAGTCTAACCGCACCTTAAGAAAATAATTGTTTAATTAAAATAAAATGCCGATTTAAAGGTAAGATAAGTAATTATTCTTTATTTTTAAAAGTTCTTCCTTATAAACAAAACTAATATGGCGTTCACACTTATGTATTTAAGCAAGTTTTAAGTGTTTAATTGCAAAACAAGTTGTTTTTGAGATGTTTTCCCATACATTTACTTGTCTAGCAAAACACTTAAGATTGACGTGGTTTTGATTTAAACTCGTCGCAAAACACTTTAAATCCAGGGTTCAGGTATATTCCTGAAGTGTGTTTAGTTGTTTTTTATATTTTAGCGTTGCACTGAATAGGATTTTTAATGGCGGCAAATCAAAAATTAAGCGTCGTTTCAAAAAGCGTAAGCAACGTAAGTACATTCATACATATTTTTAAAGACATTAATTTGCAATTAGAAAAATTTATTTATTAAATTTTATTTTTGTTTGCAAAATTATAGCAAACGTTCACAAACTGGGTGTATTCTCCTCTGCGGAGGAGGATACCAACTTTTTTTCCAGTAATATTGTCGTTCTAAATTGCTTTTGTCATTTTTGCAAACATCTCAACTTGTCGCAAATTACGTGAAATCTTGGTCGATATACCCGAAAACAGTTTTTAATCCCTTCTTCATTTAGCATTTGGCAATTGAATTCCGAAAATGAGTTTGTGCGGTGCTAATAATAATAAAATTCATTTTTCTGACATTGCTCTATTCTCTAATCCATTACAGTTTTATTAAAGGCACAACGTCTACAATTATAAATCTTTTTTTCTTTTATTACTTCATTATTTATATAATCTCCAATATAAGGCTTTTATCACTAATCTGAAAATTAGAAGCCTTATTTTAATATGTACTATCGGTTAAATCAGCTGACCAAATGCCAAACTAAAACACTATAATTATAGTGTGAACGCTTGCGTTTAGTTACTTTAACATATCGCTTAAACACGTTGTAAACACATAAGTGTGAACAGCATATAACGATATCCTTAAAAATACTTTTTCATTATTTGTTATCACTTTCACTTGCACTGCTTGCACTATGTTTACTTATGTTCCACTAAATAATCACTCAATTATCGTTTAAACTTACAATAATGATAATCAATTGAGTGA
The DNA here is from genome assembly GCA_937654795.1 of Cistogaster globosa. Classification (NCBI taxonomy): domain Eukaryota; kingdom Metazoa; phylum Arthropoda; class Insecta; order Diptera; family Tachinidae; genus Cistogaster; species Cistogaster globosa. Next base: position 86,328,519 of record OW569407.1, on the reverse strand, counting down.
TTATCTGGTGGAACATAAGTAAATAAAAGAGATAACGATTCTGCAAAGTGTATGAAAAAGTAAAAATAAATATCTTAAGTAACGGGTGACTATAGAATACGCTACACACCCCAATATATATTTTTTGATTGGAGTTAATGCAATAAAGTAGATTTACATATATGGTGAAGGGTATTTAAGAGTCGGCATAGCCGAATAACCATAATATTGGGCTACAAAACTATGTAAATATATGTATGTACTAATATAATGAGATAACGCAAATACTTTTGCATTTTTTGTTTAAGAAGCCGGTAAACAAATCATTAATCGTTTTACTATTTTGGAACCAAATGTGCACTAAATTTTGTGATATTTTTCGAGTTCAATTGTAATAAAATTGAGAGATTTTATGTTGTGCTTTATTTTTTTGCCAAATAAATTCGGATATCTCTTGCTACTAGGACAACAACCCTTAGCAAAACTTGTAATTTTCGTCCTTTGTTTTGAAAAGAATATTTTGATAGAAGGAAAGAATCATCCAATCCAGAGTGTATTTTCAAGTAAAATTCAACTTTAAAATAACATTTTCTTTTCTAGAAAAAAATTATTTTATATTTTTTTAGCTAAGCGGAATAAGAGCGAAAAGAAAATAAAAGCGGTTGAAACATTTCTGAAACTGACTTGTTAACTTTTAATTTTGAAATGTGTAAATTATCGTTTTATCGACACTGGAAATATCGAAATACTTCGTATCGGTATCGGCTGCATCAAATTCAATAAATTGTTATTTTTCAAATCCTCTTTTTATTTATGTGCAACTTTAGTTTTATTATATTCTAATTTATTTATTTTAACATAATTTTATAATTAAAATCTTATTTTATTACAGTTTAGATACGCTAAAAATTCCCATAAAGTTGTCATTTTTTGTTTACATGTTTAAACCTCATTGGGTTTCATTTCGACATCATTGCCAGATTTTTCTTTATGTGTTGTTTCTAAATAAAAAAAAATTGTTTTTAAATAAATTTCGAAATCAGTATTAACATAAGTAAACTTACTTATTTTTAAAATACAATGCACAACCTCTTTCATTGGATATTCTACAAACAAGGCCATCCAAAATGCTACAAAATTTGTTATTATAAATACCAAAATTATATGGCAAGCCTATAAAAATAAAACTTTATTTAATTAAATTATATATAATTTAATAACATAAATATAGAGAAACAATTAGCATAAATCAAGGTATACAATTTTCATCGGATGTACCCGTTTTTTAGAGTTTAATTTAACGTAATTAAAATTTTGAATTAAAAGTTTTGGTTTAAAGGGTTTCATCAAGCGGAAAAATAATAACAGTGAATTAATTTAAGAAACTTTAGAAAACATGTATTTTAATTATTTATTTGAAGATGTATAAAATTATTTTTCCCGATATTCGAAGGCTTAAAAGGATTTAATTATAGTAAGGATTAGAATATATGGTATTTAAGAATTAATATTTTTAAGATTAGGTGTATAATTACTTCACTTTAGTTCCTTTGATATAATATTAAGTTTAATGTTAATCTTTTGTATTATCCTACAAGAACAGTGACTATCATTTGATCCATCCATTACTGCGTAGAACATAGTTTCTATCACATTATTAATGAGAAAATGAAAAAAATGATGTAAGCATTTCTATACGTGTAATGTCTGTAGCAAACAGCGTTGCCAGTGCCTTCTTTTTACAAAAATATATAATGAAAATTATGCCTGATCATTGGATTAAATTTAATTACAAAACTTTTATAAGTTGCATTTTGAACTTTGCTAACCAAGTTTGTAGGTATAAACAAAAGTAAAAACTTGGATTTAGTTAACAAAAAAACATTCATTTAAATTTAATACGAAAAGCCGTACCAAAGACTTTTATAAAGTTATAAAGATGTTGCACTCTGAACATTTAAAAAATCAGAAATTATGAGCTGCTTCTTGATAGCGGGGGTAAGAGACAAGACGGAAAATGTTCTGTGAGCGCAGCCAAAACTCAAGAGAGCACAATGCATACTTGTAAACATGAACAGTTTTTTACACACATGCGTATACAAATATGTGTATGTGTGGATGTTCATAAGAGTAGAAATACAACCTTACGGATTCCGCATGTCAGAGAAAAAACAAATAAAATGAGTTGCGGCGACGGATGCGGATTTTATTGTCATTTTTTATTTTTCGTTTACAAATTTTTTTATTCTTTTTTATTGAAATACATTTAAAATTTTTTTTAAATGTAAATAAGCAATAAATTGAAAAATTTCAAAATTGTTGTTGATTTTCAATGACTCTTTACATTTTCTTTCTCTGAATGCTGAAAGAGAAAAAATTTAGAGTTTGAGAGAAAACGCGCTCAAATTAAAATATATTCTAATTTCATGCGGATTCGTTAAACGTTTTTTATTGTCAAAACTCCATAAAAAAAACTACCGCATCCACAACCGTGAGGTTGTATTTCCACTCTAAGATATGCTTTGTTGATGGGTAGTATTACTGCATTCATACCAGGAAATTTTACTTTGACAAAGTTTTGGTAATTTTCTTTTAAACTTTGTTTGGTGGTTAGACACACAAAGTTTTCTTTTACAAATTTTGTTTCCTTCTGTGTTATCATTCTTAATTTTTGGACGTTTTGCATTTGGTGCTTAAACACAAAAATATATGTATGCACATACATATATACAACTGTGTACAAGCAACGAACAAAACGCAAAGCAACTTTGGGACTACATCAAAGTTTGCACTGTTTATCATTCTTTCTCTCTCTCCCACATAAAATCAAAACTTTGCAAAGTAAACTTTGCCTGTGTAAATTGGGTGTATTGAGAGAGAAGAAACAGACATTGTATGTATGTTGGTTTATTATGCCATCAATAAACTCCAAATTTCCAACCCCCACTGCTCCAATAGCTTCCCAAAACCATAACATTGCCACCTCCATGTCTTACTGCGGGAACCAAATTTTGCTTTTGAAGAGAAGTGTTTGGCTTGTACGAAAAGTTTTGCACGTCCATCGCTTTCATACAAATTAAATTTACACTCGTCTGTAAATAGAACTGTGTTCGCCAAAACTCAGCGTCTTTGTTTTTATACATATGTGCAAACTCCAGTCTTAGTTTTCAGTTTTTTTTCACTTATCAGTGACTTTTTTCTGGGAACTCGGCTTTTGTATTCATTTTTTCGCAATGCTCTTTAAACAATTCTTTGATAAACATGTTTGTTATTATTATTAGTGGGACTTTTATTCTTGGATTTTTCTTCATTTGTCTTACGATGTGGTTAATATCACGATTGGTTAGCTTTTCGGACGACCGCTTCCGGAGATATTTGCAACTGAACCATATTTTTCATATTATCTAATTGAAAATGGCAAACTTTTAAATAAAACTGTATACTTTAAGTATTTCTGAAACGTTTACTTCTCTCTAAACAAACAATTATTAGGGTGTATTTAAACTTTAGTTCATGACTGTATAATAAATGCTTTGAGCAAAGTTTATTTCATGATCTTTAAAACGAACATTTTCCCCCTATTTTGTTTTATGAGCATTTTACTGAATGTTTTTTCGTTTTGATTAATATTTAATTTGCCAACTTCGGCCACTATAGATTTTGTATTCATCACTTTCTTTTTTAATGTTTTGACTCCTCTTTTTAAAGTTTCGCTTTTCTTCTTTAAACTGTGTTTTTCTTCCGTCACAGCTTTAAGGTTTTTAAACATTTCAAAATAGTTTTTTCGATAAAAATCATCATTTTTACAGCTTTTATGAAATTTTTTGCATAATGATGGTGATTCCGATATATTAAAACAAATATTAACATTTAATTATGCTGTTTAATATGTAAATGTCGTAATTATATTAAGTTAATAACAGCATTTTATACTCGGTGTTAATCGATATAATTTCTTTTGAAGAACAATAAAACATATATTGTTACCCTGCAAATTCACAATCGGTTATTTGAAAATGTAAATACATACACACACATACGCCACATATACGAATGAATTTTTGTGAGGTGAGAATAATAAGTTTGCTGATATTAATATCTCTCTTTGTAAATATACTCTTAAAGTGGCAGTAGCCGTCGTCGTCCATCCACAAATTATGCACTGGCTGTACAATGTATGACAGTGCAACAGCTTCATATATTTATAGTCTTTGGCCGTACAACAGCAACGCCGTTTCAATATAAAATTATTACAAATGTTTTAGTAGATAATTCCCTGGGGTTACTTTTTGGAGATTTGTCATTAACATTCAGGGTTGGAAACTTAAGTATTTTGTTAACTAATGTGAACAACTTTGAATCACTCGCTTAAAAAAGCAAGAATAAAAAGGAAAATATTCAGAAAATTTAATTTTACACAAAACTGTAAACTTCAGAAAATCTCTTAGTAATTTTAGATAAAAACTATTTTAATGGAAAGTCTAAAAAAGATAAAGAATAAACATTTTCTTTTTTAAAGGCCTATGCATTTAATATAAAAACATCATTTTTTTCCATCATTTTCTGAAAAAGTTGGTAAGCAAATTAAGGCGAAAAAGCTTTTTTTATAACTAACATTTTTTAATTACAAAAAAATTGAAACAAGTATTCTTGGGAACACACACACTTCTAACTTAAGAGAAAAATATTTTTGTCGAATATTTATTTAAAACAGGTATGATATGATCTGAGTATATCTACTATTATTAAATTACGAAACATTTATTCACAAAAGTACAAAACTTAACTCGTTTTTTTCGTAATACTAAATTTGTGTTTCAATTGCTATACGAATTGGATTAATATTTTTGTATAAAATACCGTTTTGCCGTCAGCTTTTGCTCTTTATCAAATTATAGAATTTTTAGGAAACTTAAAATACTTTCTAAATATCATGTCTATGTTTAATGTTTTAGAAGGTAAAAGGGATATTGAAAAGGACCAACAATTATATCAGTTTTGAAGATATAAAGTTTGAACGGTTTTTATTATTTTTCACTTTTTTAAAATTTGAATTTTTGAAATTTCTTTTTAATTGATATAAAATGTAGGAAGGGGAACTCATATATCGAACTTGTAATTTCGAGCTTCAGCTAGATGTAAGTCAGTTTGTATTATATATCCAAATATATATCCAAAAACTTACCGCATAAAATTCATTTAGGTAGATAGGTTGTTGATTAAATCCACCCAAATTTCTTAAGACAGTCAGATGCCAGATATATGACTGAAACGATATTCTACCCATTACACGAAATACAGGTAAACAGGCAATTTCGTAGACAATCCCTTAAATTAAAAGGGTTTGTTTTTGTTAATAACTAATAAATCATTAAGTCATATTAAATTTATATTGATAGTTAAGAGCACAAAAAAGCATTTTTAACACCTGTGATCCTTGATAGATTCTATTCTGAAGTATGTAACTAACATTTTGTTTGTTAAGATACGAAGTTGATTACTTTGAGTTTAATTTAAACAAGTAAGAGTTATATACTTGACTATGACGAATCTTAGATACCCTTCACCATCTACATATGTATGTAAATCTAGTTTAGTGAAGTAACTCCAATCAAAAAGGCAAATATTGGGGTGACGGAGATATAAAAAATAAAAAGAAAAATTAAAATTAAGCTTTTTTAAAATTTTTTTAGTATTTCCTTAAAGATCTCTTCAAAAGCTGTAAAGTGATACCCATGTTGATATTTTAAAAATTTTGAAAGGTACACAGGCCCGTAACTCGGAAAATATGGACAAGTGCCAATTTTTTCGTTGATGTTTCTTCTTATTTTTTTTCATTACCTATCGCCCTTTTACTTGTTGTTTTTTTTTTTTTTTTTGATTAGAGTTACTTCATTGTTCAAAATGATATAGAAAAATTAGAGTTAGGCGTGATGTTTTGCCTGCTGCGTCGAAGGACATCGACCCCTCTTGCTGGTTTCGACACTCATAGATTGGCGTATTTAAAATTTTTCTAACTGAACTGAGTGCCCCGGCAGACTTGATTTCAACACTAAAACGGACGGACATACGGACATTGCTCAATCGACTTTGCTACGCATAAAAAGTTAAAATATATATACTTTATGGGGTCGGAACTGACCATTGTAGAAATTAAAAACGGAATGACAATATTGTTTATATCCTTTTTACACTTTTTGTGGTGAAGAGTATAAAAAGTGAAAAAATTAAGTGAGCAAACGCACAAAACCGCTAACGATTAATTAATGAAAAAAGTTACATAGCTAATATTGTTTAAATAAGATTTTCTTTAAGAACAAACTGTACAATACTTATTTTATAATGGAAAAAGTAAGGGGAATTCGTAATTCTCACTGGTAACAAAACTGTCAAACTCCACATATGTAAAATATATTATACATATTTTTAAACACCGAGTTAGACAGTAGGGTTAAGCTTTTGCTTAAAACTTAAATCAAAAATCTTTTTAGAAAAAACCAAACAAAGTGTAATTAAGTCCACTGTTTCCGTATTGTATTAAGAGTTCACTAGAATATATTGAAATATATACACAAATATTGCCAGACGTTTTTGACAGCTCAATAAGATTTCACAAAAACAAAATACACGTAAAAGGTAAAACATATGTTGACCGCATGATCTGATGCAGTCACCTGTGGTCGGTATACTTATACTTTCTTTTAAACATTAATTTTAAATAATAATTAAAGATATAACAAATTGATTAGTTTTTATTAAAAACAATGTAAATACAAGAATTGCGCAGGATTTCGTAAAAAAAGTGTTAAGTGCAATTTGAGACCTACATATTCCTTTAAAAAATTCGTTTACCGTCTCTGGTGCAACAAAAGGAAAATTAAAAACAGTAGTACACAAAAAAAAGAACTATTTGAATATTAAAAAAAATTTAATGGAAATAACGTAAAAATAGCACAAATTAAAACTTTATTACTGGCTTTAACAAATTTTCTTGTTTAAATCAATTTTCAATGCAGTTTTGTCAACACATCACATACATAAAATATATTCTTCTTATTAAAGAAAGTGGCGCTAAAGGGCGGTTTAGACGGTACGATTTTACGTTCGTAAAATCCAAGAGAAAATAATATGAAAATCCATCCGTATTTTAAAAAATGAGTGTAAAAATCTTACGACAGATTTTTTCGCGTTTACACAATTGGTATACACAGGTTTTTGGGCGGTTTGCAGAAAAATGCATCCCTGATCTAATAATTCGTAATTGTCTTTTGAAAATTTTCAGAAAACATAGAGAGCCATACGACTGTCAAATTTTCATCCGTAATTTCTCTCAATCTGTGCAGATTCATTACGTATTTGGTTTAGACGATCCCATTGGTACTATTCTGCACAAAAATTTGACATGTCGTAAGACTTCTTTGACCATGTAAATCGCCTTTAAAGAAAACGCATGGCGAAATAATACAGGTGAATGCACGGGCGAAAAAGCTCTTCAGCTGTATACGTTGTAGTTGTCAAAGCGAATTGTCTTGTTTATGAATATTGTCAAAAATAAATTATTTGTTTAATAAAATTTTGATGCGTTTTGATTTTTAATAAAAAAAATGAAATATTTAAATTCCTGAAAAAAATTGTACAAAACAGAATTATATTTTTCTTAATTTTAATTTTAAGAAAATTAGAAATTTAACTTAAATATTTTATGAATACGGCAGTTAATGTTTATTAAATCATAAACCAGAACTGCCTTTTTTAAAAACGCTAAAAAATATTAAAGTGACATCACTGAAATATAATAAAATTATATTTTTATTATGTAACTGCTTCGTTCAAAATAATCGTGTAGCTGGCTATATTGGCAGCATTTCCTGCCGTGTGTTCGTGTAGCCTGCTGTGGCGAATGTGTTTAAAAGATTAGCATAAGACATAATTATTGGATTTAAAAGAAATATTGAAAAAACGGAAAATAAACGAAAGCGAAATAAAAAACCTTAGCAATTAGTATTTGGCAAGTTTTTATATGTAGAGAACAAAATACGAAAAGAATCGGGTACCCAAATATTACAAACCTATGCATGTATGTTATCAAGGAGACAAACCTAAAGGTGAAAGTACATAACACGCATTGAATACATAAATGCGTTGCAAGCTGTGTATATTTTATGCGCTTCAAACTTTTTAAGTTACATAAAACTCAAGCTTCAGCACGCTTCTTTTTATTTTTGTAAATTAGATGAAGCTATTTATTTAATTTTATAACATAAATGACGAGATGTCATATTACATACAGTGCACGAGAAGTTGAAAGTTAACCATCTTCATGCGCCAGAGACGTTGCAAACTTAAGGCCAGGGAACATAGAATCCGTCATACCTTAAGCTTTGACAAGTTCAACTGACAAGTCAGTTAAAACACATGTTTTCTTATGAGCGTTGTCACAATCAATACGTGTCGGTCAACGCAAAGTACGAAAGTTGGTCAACTTTTAACTTTTGAATACTTTGACAACTATCAACTGCTTCCTCTTCTCTGTTTTCTTTTAACTCTTGTTGTGTTTCAATTGTGTTTTGTGATTTTAATAAAACAATTTTGGTGGCAAACAATAAAATACAAATTTAATTAATTTAAAAAGTGAATAATATACAAATTAAATTTAAAAGTGAATAAAAATAGAGAGCAAGCTTTGGTTTAACATCCGTCAGCAAAGTATTCATTGTGCCAACCTCATCCGTCGTTACTTTGAATTTAGCTGAATTTGTCAGAGTACAACGTATGACGGATTCTATGTGCCCCGGCCTTGACAGCTTGTCTACAGAACACGCCAAGTGCGAAACGAAACCGGATGATATATGGACGAATACGTAATAATTGGCATCTGTGTAACACGTCCCGGGTTTATCGTTTAACTTACGTTGTGTTCTGTATAAATAAACATTGTGTCAAATCGAAGTATTGCCAATATATTAATTAATGTTTTTTAACCCTAACTCGGCGCTTAAAAAGAAATAGCGGAGTTTAATAAATAAACAAAACAAAATTATCAAAGTAAAAATTTTTTTGTATTAAAAAATTTTTATGCTGCAAAAAAAGTTAAAACAATATTCATAAAACAAATAATAATTATTAAAGTGTGAGTGTTCTGATTATATGTATGTATAAAACAATGTTTTATATGTATATATAGTATAGTAAACAAAGTAAATTGTATGTAAATATTTCTAAAACAAATGTTTTTTGGTTCGCACAGTTTTGTCGCCTTTGACACTACAAAACGCGATAGATAAACCAGAAACAATTGTCAAGTTTTTTACAAAAAAAAAAAAAAAAAATTACATTCGCGATATAAAAACCCAAAGATGGAAAACTGTAACGTTTTTGTTCGTCCAGACGGTAAATTGTGTTCTGTAAATTGGCTGTTATTTATGTACCTTATACTATGAAAATACGCTATTTAAACTTTTTGTGACAGAAGTGTATAACGCGTTGAAGCGCTAAACGCGTGCTTTGTACTTTCACCTTAAACATGATATAATTCAACGTTGCATTTTTTGTGCTCTCCAGCAGTTATGTAGTAAAACTTACATCCCATTTTCATTAACATGCACAATAGAATAAATCCACCATATATGGTCCAAATATTGCGATATAAACTGGCATATAAACTCAACCAAGAAGAAGGTTTTTTAATATTTTTATGCATCACCAAATTACCAGAAAAAAGAAGTCCGAAAAATGCTAAAATTGTAACAGCCAGTAATGTTATTTCAAATTTCATAACACCACGATATTTCGAAAATCTATGCTTTTCTGTACGTATATTTTTTAAATAGATTTCCCCACATATAAAACCAACCAAATAGCCACCCATATTGCAATAGAATCGAGTATAAGTCGAATACATTTCTTTTAAATCCTTTACATACAAATAGCGAAAGCTTCTGCAATTAAAAAATATTTTATATGTAACAAAAATTAAATGATTTTATTTAAAAGATTTTAAATACTTACTCGGGCTTAATGGATTGTATGGCTTCTAGTTTATAAAAATATGTTAAAAGTCCAGGCACTAGAAATGCAAATATCCCAAGTAAAGTATACAGAGGTTTTTTCCATGATTTAAATCTGTAGAAAGTAAGCTAGTTGAGTAACCATTAGCCAAAAAATAGAAATACCAAAATAATAAAATAAGATGCGAAAACGTGAATTAAAAATAATTAGTTAAACACAAAAAATAAGGTAAACTTCTTAATTTAACTTTTATAATGTAAAAATGAGATTTTTTAATTTGAATACAACTTACAGTCCACCCTAAATACGAGCGTAAGACGTTATTTAACTGTCAAAAATTCTCATGCCCATACAAAATGTATGAGACCAACCCAAATAGCGCGACGCTAACGTTGGACAATTGAAAGATCCAATTTTGACTGCGCGTAAAAAGTGAAGTTGGCTGCAAAAGAAGTGTTGTTATTGTTTTTTTTGTGGTATATACAAAAGTATTTCCAACAGTAATGACATTACAGCTACTTTAAGGTCAATTTCGCGATTTTATCTCTCTTAATTATTTTAATTTTGTGGTTTTTAGCAAATAAGATAAGTAAACAATACTGTTCGTTTCACAACGTTGGCGCTCTTATTTAAGTTACTCATTACAGCGTAAAAACTAGACGCTAAATTACGTCGTGCCTAACACCCGTATTTAGCGTGGACTGTTACTGACGACACGGAAATAAAAAAATATTGATTGCTATTCAAGCAGAAAATGTACCCCACGTTAAGTTTGCTTTTTCACGAGATCAGCAACAGTGAAACTACATATATATAAATTTAATATAGGCTTCTCTAAGTTCCTTAAGACTATATTGAGTTTTCGAGTAACGACCAATTTCCATAAAAAATTATTTTATTGAGTTGTTAAATTTGTATTTTGAAAGCTATGTGCATTGGTTATATCACTGGAGTTTGGCACTTTTAGCCACTGCAACCAAGGCAAATTGAATACTAGGTGAAATTGATAGCCCAGGTGATTGAATTTGCTTTACAAATTTTTCCTAATCAAAGTCAAAAATTGTTTACATTTTGTTGACGCGCCATTTAAAAACACGAAAAATGGTAATTTTTAAAATCGGGGAAAATTTTTTAAATAATTTAATTTTTTTTAAATAGTGAATGTGCAAATAAACCATTTTGTGATAAGTAGCATAAATAAATATAAATAAGAACAAACAAAACAACATTTATTGAAAAGAAAATGTTCCTTTGAGAAACATTTTATAAAATTGTTTATTTTTTATTTTTTACTAAAATATATGTATGTATGTATGTAAGTATGTATGAACATATATAAAAAATATTTGAAAAAATATTTGAGTGGTTTGCAAAATAAGAAGTGCGGGAGTGGGACTTTGTTCAATATGCCGAAAGACACCACAGGAAAAATAAAATGAAGTAGCATGTGTTCAGTAAATTTCATTTTCTTCTCTGTTTTTTTATATAATTCATCACTGTTTACTGATACGTACACGTAAATTTACACAAACAAAATACACGCGTTTTTTGTTTTTGTCCTGATGCGGTTACCTAGTTTTCAATTTGCCTTGACTGCAACTATCTAGTACATGATTTCGCCGTGATTCAACTTTTTAGCAAGGCGAATCAATATTAGGTGGTCGCAATGGCGAATTCATTAATTTTCGACAAAACCTTAAATGTCAAACTCCATATATAAAAAATATGTATAATTTTTGTATATGGTGTTTGACATATAGCATTTCGGCGAAAATTAATGAATTCGCCATTGCGACCACCTAGTATTGATTCGCCTTGTTTCTAAGCTTTTTTATATCGCCTTGACACAATCGACTAAAAATTTAATTTGTGAAAATATATCATTTATTCTTTAGCTGGTGCAAATTTATTTATCTTTTGTTTTATTTTTATTTACTTTTGGGAAAACTTTTTTCTTTATCACTTTTATGTCATTGAGGTAAATTAATTACTTTAAAAAATATATTACAATTTTTAAGTGTAAAGATAATAATTTAAAACAATAATTGCTATTTTCTCTCATTCAGGATAATTTGAAGTAACATTTTTTCATTAGCTACATTGTTTTCAGATAGAAAAATGAAACGTCAGCAAAAGAGAAAGTTCCACGATATTAGTGGATTCCAGCCATAGTTTTTCAACTGTATTTGGATTAATTGGCGAAAATTATGTGTTTAACAGAATTTCCATATGAAAAACATATCTAAATCGCTGCCTTACTACAAAGAAGCGATTAAAATTCTTCAGAAGAGAAAATTCTGCTTTTACACCCACTAGATAAGGACATCGATTGACAACTGAAATAACAGAGGATGAATTTGTTAAAAGTCACAATATAAAGCCGGTAAGTGATAAGGAAATTACAATCGAACGACCTAATGTGGATGACAATATGATTCAAAACGTGAAATAATGAAAATTATATATTTTTGTAATGTATCTTTTTTTTTAAATACTATTTCTTTGAAATATAGGCCCTACCCAATGTGCCAAATGTTCAATGTATAGTCACGGTGCTAAGAATTATAACCGAGTCAAGGTATGCTCGCGTGTGCAGGCAATCACAGTTGCTCTGTTAGCACATTAAATAAAAACACTTAAGATGGATCGAGTGGAAGATAACATTTATAGCTTACATATGGCATTTAACCAATTATTTTCTATTTACAACCAGGTATTTTATTTGACTCCAGTTGACCAGAGAAATCATTGGCAGAAAGAAATATCCAATAAAACTAAAATGTTTATACAGCAAACTATCCATCCAAACTATAGAACCTAGTTAATTTGTATACTGAAGAGAATGTAAGAGACTGTAACAAACTCTAAACCCAAGCCAAAACTACTTCAATAAATGTGACAAGTCAATTAAATGTGATTGCGCACTATATCCTTTACTGAATAGGAGATCAAACTTAACCTAAAAAAAAATGGTTATACAAGATGTGTATCAAGGCGAATCGATTACCAGGTAGCAGAGCAGGCGAATTCACAATTTTTTTGCTATTAATCAAGGCAAATTGAATACTAGGACAAAACAAAAAATATAGGCTTATAACCCGGAAAATATGGGAGAGCGTAAATTTTTCACAAATTGTTTTTTTCTTGTTTTTTTTAACTAGATTTGCTCCAAATAATATGCAAAAAACAGGCAAGCGTGGTGTTTTGCCCGCTCCCTCTAAGGACATGATCCGACCTTTGTGATTTTCAATATCAAAATCGGCGAAGAGTATAAAAACTACTTTTTTAAACTGTGTCAAAAAATCGCGGTTTAAAAAAAATTCTGGCAAATCTGCTTTTCGGGTTACACTGAAAGTTTTACTAAAAACTAATTGTTGTGATGTCAGTGAGATTAAAGCATAGTTTTCATTGAACTTACTTGGAGGTTAAAATATCCGTAAACAAAAACAATGAATATAACTGCATATCAGCAGCTATGAACCAGGTATGTACAGCACACTTGAAACGAAAATAAAAAATATAAAAATAATTACTTTTGCATCTTAATTCTTGCAATACCGTTGATTCTTTAACTGATTATACAACGGTTTTTTATTAATAATGTGACAAATATTCTAAAAAAATTTTAAAAACTTAAAATACTTATTTCATTTTTATACTGACCTCTTTTCATACTTACACTGCCTGTTAATATAAAATTATTGACCATGAATACTTTTTTCCACCAATATTCTCGGCAAAATGTATAGTCTGGCTCCGAGATATGCCGCCAAAATGGACCATCTCCTAAGCGTGGAAGTAATGTGGCACTAAAAAGTATAACCATCATAAAAGAGGTTAAAAACCTAAAATTGTTTTAAACATTTTAAATTTACCAAAACACTTCTTAATTTTTGTTTGCAAGCACCTTAAATAACGTTTTAAGAAACCTTGAAGATAAACAATAAACCCAGTTTTAAAACTAGTTTCTGAAGTTATTTGGTTGCTTTCATCAAACTTCAACTTCAAAAGAAAACCAGCTAAAACAAAAAATATTTGTATTATCGCCGTACCATTTTCAAAAATCATTGCTTCAGCTTTATACAAAATGTTTTCTATAAACTCAGGATTTTGTATCGGCATGGAGGTTAGTCCCATAAATGTGTGGCTAAGTATTACAAAGAAGAGAGTAAACACACGAAAGGCATAAGTAAAATTTATATCCGATTCTTTCAAATTAACACCGACAATGCGATAATAATTTCGACAAATTGAAAATGATGACAGCAATTGATTATAATCTGAAAAATGAAAGTAATTTCCATTGATTTAAATACAAATTCTTATATATTTGAAATATTTACCAGGATGTTTGCTTTTATAAAAATCATTATTTTTATAGTTTTTGTACTTCCGCTTTAATCGATAATCATACAATGATGATATGATGTTAAGTAACATAATTACAATTAAAATAACGCAGAATATGTTATCTAAAAGATCTAAATAAAATAAAGTAAAACATTTACAATAAGATTTTAGTAAAATTAAAATTTTGGGCGAAATTCTGATACTTAGGTTAAATTTCATATTCATATTAATCATATATTTTACTGAATGAATGTTGTGGTACAAATTTTGGTTCTTATTTCTCCAACTATCGATCCAAGGCAAATTAAATACTAGGTAAAATTGATAGCCCAGGTCAAGGCGAATCAATTTACCAGGTGGCAGCGTAGGCGAATTCAAAGAAATGTATACATATTTTTTATACATGAAGTTTGACAGTCGTGTATAGCAGCAAAAAAAAACTGAATTCGCCTACGCTGCCACCTGGTAAATTGATTTGCCTTGGTTCAGGTGATCGAATTCGCTTTACAAATTTTTCCTAACCAAAGTCAAAAATTGTTTATATTTTGTTGACGCGCCATTTAAAACCACGAAAAAATGTTCAGTTTTAAAATCGGGTAAAATTTTTTAAATAATTCATTTTTTTTAAATAGCGAATGTGCAAATAAACCATTGTGCGATAAGTAACAAGAGTGCGTGTGCCCAAGTGCACATATATATATATATATATATATATATATGTATGTGTGTATGTATGCACGTTTATAAAAAAAAATTTTTAATATGCCGAAAGACACCACAGGAAAAATAAAATGAAGTAGAATTTGTTTAGTAAATTTCTTTTTTCTTCTCTGTTTTTTATATCATTCATCACTGTTTACTGATACGTACACGTAAATTTACACAAACAAAATACACGCGTGTTTTGTTGTTGTCCTGATGCGGTTACCTAGTATTCAATTTGCCTTGTATCGATCCATCTTTTTTTTTTTTTAATTTTGACTTTACTGTAAAGTTTCTTTTGATTTTCTTTACATTTCAATATTTTTCGTAAATGCATCACTGCGTTGCATCAGTAGTTTTAAATTGTATTTAAAGAATCATTATTTTAATTTTAGGTGTCTCTAGACGAAATGTTTTTTCTTTTCATGTAACTTGTTAGTTTAAAGCATAGACTAGTAATCTGTGGTTTAAAGATCCGCAAGTAATTCCTTATGTATAGCAAAGTTGTAATTTTTACATATGGATTAAAGTTTTGCGTTTAAAAGTACATGCAAAATACGGCTGACATAACCTACAAATTAAATCATTGTTCACAAAAGTTGTTTTGGCAACTCTATTCTGCTTTTATCGATTTTATTGCTTTTTGCAGTTTTTGTCATTTAAAAACGGTATAAGTGTTTCTTTCTTCACTTATACCGTTGCACTACTGAAAGTCATATGCTTTGTCATATTGGGATTTTATTTTCCGGGAAGCGGAAAAAATTACGGAATTTCCGAGATTTCACGGTAATTCGGCAATTCTTAAAGAAAACGAGTTTAATGAAATAACATTAAAAATTCATAGATTTATTAAAATATAAAAAAAACAACAAAAATAATTGCTAAATAAAAGTTTTAACAATTTATGAAACATAGGAACAAAACAGGTAGCAAAACATACATATCGTTACGTTAATATAGAAGGGCCAAAACTAACGTTTACCCTTCTTTACAGAAAAAGGAAAAAACTTGATAAAAAGTAAGAGAATATGGGTATAAAGACAAATTTTAGATT
The DNA here is from genome assembly GCA_937654795.1 of Cistogaster globosa. Classification (NCBI taxonomy): domain Eukaryota; kingdom Metazoa; phylum Arthropoda; class Insecta; order Diptera; family Tachinidae; genus Cistogaster; species Cistogaster globosa. The sequence continues at coordinate 86,312,426 of OW569407.1, read as the reverse complement.
TTACCAGGATAACGACCCTAAGCACAAATCAGGTATTGTCCAAACTTAGCTAACACTAATACCAAATGTTAGAAGCGAGCTTCATAAGTTTGTCTCTTTCTAACAGCATTATTGAATATATAAGGAAAATAATAGGCTTACTTTAGCAAATTAGCTACGGCGAAAATAGTAAATTTTAGCTAGGAGATTAGAGTTACAGTATACAAATTTAGCGACATCGCTTAAATGTTCGCGGAAATTTATTTTTAGCATTTTAGCGATCGAAATAGATAATTAGCTACGAGAATTACAGAATACAACTGCAGGTATTGTCCAAACTTGGTTAATTTATAACTGTCCACATTTGATGACGCAGCCACCACAGTTAACCGACCTTAACGTCATAGAAAATTTATGGTCAACATTGAAAACCAACATAAGGAAACACAATATTTCAAACAAAAATGATTTGAAGGAAGCGCTAAAGACCGAGTGCGAGAATATTTCGCCCAGTGTTACACAAAAACTGGTAGCATCTATGCCAAACCGCCTAAAATCTGTCATAGACAATAAAGGCTACCACATTAAATATTAATTCATTTAGTTACCGTTTCTAAGCTCGAGCTATATAAAATCATAAGTACCCGCATAAAATAAGCTGTGGGGTGAAAAAATTTTGTGTCTTTTGATTTTTTTAGTTTTAAAACTACTAAACGTAGATTTTTCCAATAAATTATATATTTTTTTGGTTAAAGAAGAACGTTTTTTATTGAATGATGTCAAATTCGTTTTTATGTTACTGTTAGTTTTGATCTTATAGAGCGTTGAAAAGCAAATAAGCTACTGCATAAAATAAGCTGTGAGCCACTGTATACAAATATGAATAAAAATAAAATTACCAAATTTTCGCTTTTGTTCTGATACTTCACAATATTCAACACTTGTCGTTAAAGATAAATTGAATTGCTGTTGAAATCTAAAATTTAGACAAACATCTAGAATATTTTGATAAAGCAAACGATTCTCTCGATCTCCGGGACGTTTATGTGTTGCTCGATGAAACTCAGTGATCTAAATTAAAAAAATGATTGATTGATTAATTAAATAATGATACTTAAGTTAAAATACCTCATTTTCCAAGGTTTTATTTTGAGCAAAACGTTGTCTTTCTTGAACTGGCAAATCATTAAACAATTGCTTACACTGTTCCAAACAAACTCCAAAAAAAAGATTTTCATGGCGGTAATGATGATATAAATCGTTTGATAAATTTTCAATATCAAACCATATATCACTATAATTATTCGGTTGGACTTCGGCAAAAACAATGCAGTATGCAGCATTTTTTTGGTATAAACAGTGATCGTAATTATCGAAATTATAAAGAGGTGGTAACTTTTGATACATTGTCACTAAAATAAACATTGTAGGCTTCAATTATTTTAAATACATTTTCTTTAGCACCAAGGACTCACTATTTATTTCAGCTGTTATTAACGAAATATTAGTTAAAACGATTAAATTTAAATAGGCAAAAGCTATGATAAGGATATTCATTATTTTTCGCTCGAATCACAAGTAAACGCTTTAGTGAATATATACGTGCAACTGAAATTTAAATAAGCTAATTTATATCTATAAGTTAAGAAATTTAAATCTGATCTTTGCAATGAAATTGACATGTAATATATTAACGCATAAACAGACACAAATCAATTTTTTTAATGTATTCTGTGTAATTATAACATATTAATTATTTTAAAATAGTTAAACTACTTTGTTTAAGTACAGTATATTAGAATCGACCTTAAAATATTGACAATATCGAGAACAAAGTTTAATAAAAGAACAAAGTTTTATAAACATACAGTGGACCGAAAAACTGGTTATGGTTGTATGCAAGGCGAATCAATTACAAGGTGGCAGCGTAGGCGAAGTCAGTATTTTTTGCTGGTATATACGACTGTCAAACTCCATATATAAAAAATGTACACATATGTTTTATATATGGAGTTTGACAGTCGTGTATACCAGCAAAAAATACTGAATTCGCCTACGCTGCCACCTGTTAAATTGGTTCGGCTTGGTTGTATGTATGAACATAAAAGAAAGCATACAAAACAATCAAAAATGCGAAAATAAAATTGAAAGTCACCCTTATTCTGCTTTTCGATTCGAATTGAAATTTTCTCCGTTTAACAACTTTGGTATTCTGCGTTTCGATTCCGCTCAGTTTCTTTCGATTCTATGTATTCTGCATTACTATCGGAGTTTTTCTCAGTGGTTTTTTTGTTAACAGAGGAGTTTTCCTTATTTGTGTTTTTTAGTTAAAAAGTTAAAAATGTAAGTAGAAAATGAGATAAAATGTTCAGAAACGGTTTTAAAAACCCTTAACATTATTTCTAAGTTATTTATTTAAATAAATTAATTTTCTTTTGTTTTGAATTGTTAATTTTTGTACTTGAATCTGATGTGTTTTTTATGTATTACCGGTCAAAAGCAACAACACAAGAGCAGTATGAAAAACTGGCAAATTTAATGGCATCTAAAGCAGATATTACGTGTGGATACCACCAGCGATCAAAGGAAGAAGTAACAGCGTTTTGAGAGGAAGTTGCAGGAATCCTTAATGCACTAGGTCCTCCAACAAAAATGCCAGCACAAAAATTAGTTGCCATGAATAACTAATTTTAATTTTTATTTTTTTCATTTTATTTAACTTTTTTTTATTGAACTTTATCAAGAATTTATTTTTGATTATTTAGACATACAACTTTTTGTATTAAATTTGACATTTGTTTATGAAAATGATAACAAACTTTCTTATTTTGCTATTTCATTTCCACATTCCACAGTGATGCTATTAATCTTGTGAACATTGTTGTCTTCCTCTTTTTCTTTCGATTCCGTTTTTTTTCAGAATACCAATTTTCGACCGCAACGTAACTGAATGCGGAGACTTAATCAAAACGCGGAATAGGGGTGAATAATAAACTTTGGTGCATATTTAAAAAATGAATGGTATTTTAAATCTTAAACGCGCATTGCAAAGTTAAACAAACAATTAACTAAAAATAGTTATGAGTAAAACTTTACTGCCATCCCTAAATTAGGGCGTAAGACGCGACGCAAAATAACGCATGGCTTTTACGCTGAAATGACATACCTAAATAAAAGCGCAACGTTTTGTTGTGAACAGTAATGTTAACCTATCACTTTTAATAAAACCCTGTAAAATAAAACGCAAAACAGTGATAAAAACGCTATATAAGCCCGAAAAAAGCTAAAATGTCATTACTGTTTTGTAACGTTCTCTAAATACTACAAAAAAATATGTAAACAACAGTAGCTTGCAGGCAACTGCATTACCTTACGCGCTGTCAAAACTGGATTTTCCAATTGCTAAGCGTTGACGTCGTGCTATTTAGGGATGCTTCATACATTTTGTATGTACATGAGAAATTTTGACAGATATCTTGCGCTTTACGCGCTAATTTAGGGATGGCAGTTACCCCTTTGTATGCGTGTTGTTGATTAGCATTTACTGTAAATTGTTACAAGGGTCTCCCAATACCAGGATTATTTTTTCCCCGGCAAAAGAGTATCAAAATACTGGAAAATTTCTATAATTAAATTTAATACAAAATTAAAGGTTAATATAAAATTAAAAAGTATTTATATTTTTTAAAAAGTTACAGTATTTAATCCACAAAAAATAATTTTAAAAATCCTATTTTATCAAAGTTTCATAAGTCGGTGAACAAAGTGTTGAACTAGAAATGATGGATATTTGTGCGCTTTATGATTTGCCGATTAAATTCGGACAAACAAAACTTTCAATTTTCACCGCTTGTTTTGAACAGAAAATCTTGAAAGAAATCATCTAATCAAGAGTGTATTTTCAATTAAAAACAACTTGAAAATAACTTTTATTTCTCAGAAAAAAAAACAAAAAGAAATATATTAATACTTTTTGTTTTCTGGATAAAAAAAGGGAAAATGAATGTATCTACATATTTTATATTTTTTTATCTAAGCGGAGAAAGAGTGAAAAGAAAGAAAGAGATTGAAATCGAGATATTTCGTGCATGTTGATATTTATATCGGTATTGGGTGCATCAAATTTAATATAATGTTATTTTCAAAATCCTCTTTTCATTTATGTGCAACTTTAGTTTTGAAATGTATAAAGTATCGTAGTATCGACATTACAAATATCGAGATACTTCGTGTTTGCTGATATATCAATCAAGTGTAATTTTAAAAATCCTCTTTACATTTATTGCAGCTTTAGTTTTATTATATTCTAGTTTATTTATTTTAACATAATTTTATAATTAAAATCTTATTTTATTACTTATTAGATACGTTAAAAATTCCCATAAAGTTTTTATTTCCCTATTTAAGGATTTGAACCTCATTGGATTTCATTTGAACATCATTGCCAGTTTTTTTATTTTGTGTTGTTTCTAAATAAAAAAAAATATTTTGGAAAAAATTTTGAAATCAGTATTAACATAAGTAAACTTACTTCTTTTTAAAATAGAATGCATAACCTCACTTATTGGATATTCTACGAACAAGGCGATCCAAAATGCTACAAAGTTTGTCAATACAAATACCAAAATTATATAACAATCCTATAAATAAAAAAATTTTACTTAATTAAATTAAATATTATTTAATAACATAAATTTGTAGAAAAAATTAGTATAAATCAAGGTATACAGTTTTCATCGAATGTACCCGTTTTTTGGAATTTATTTTAACGTTATTAAAATTTTGAATTCAAAGTTTTGAGACCTAACTATAATGAGCTTAAACTAGCTTAAGCCTGCCAAATGTTAAGGTAACAATTTAAAAAAATTTAGATGACCCCAATGTACTTACAACAGCTTAGTCACTAATTTGCCACAGTTGCATATTTTTGTTGACTTCGTACTTTTGCAATAAATAATTTTTTTTATAAATAATTAAAATTTAAAAACAAAAATGCATTAAAAGAACATATTTTATGTATTTAATAACATTCACAAACATATTTACATTTTTTGTTCATATTGTAAGATAAACTCAATAAAAATTTACAAGTTTTGTGTCTGTTTTTGTATTTGTGGCCAAAAATAGTAAAAAATGCAACGGTGTATATTACTTACAGCCAGTTTACAGAACACAATCTAGCGTTTAGACGCGCAAAAACGTTACCGTTTTTCATCTTTGGGTCTTTAAAACACGAATATCATTTTTTTTAAACGTAACAAATGACAATTGTTTTTGGTTTATGTATCGCGCATTGTAGTGTCAGAAACGTCAAAACTGAGCGAAGGAAAAATACCATTCGCTTTAAAAATTTTACATATATATGTAACACTTTCACTAATAAAACATCTACGTATGCATCTACTTTAAAGTATTATATATTCATATAATCAGTACACTCACACTTTACCAATTATTATTTATTATTAAACTTTTTTATTTATTTATTCTTTAAACTTTTTATTTGCACAAATTTTTTTAATAAATTGATTGTTTGATAATTTTGTTTTGTTTATTTAACTCAGCTGTTTTTTTTTAAGCGCCGAAGTAGGGTTACCATCATTTAGGGCAAAAATAAAAAATGTATATGAAAAAAGTAAATGAAAAATATTAATTAATACATTGGCAATACTACGATTTGACACAACATTTATTTACACGAAACACAACGTAAGTTAAACGAAAAAACCGAAACGTGTTACATGGACGCTATTCGTCCATATGCCATCCGGTTTCGTTTCGTTCGTGACGTGTTCTATAAACAGGCTGTTAAACAAATAAAAATTAAATTTTATCGCGCATTGTGTTTGTTAAAAATTTATTAACATCGATCTTCATTGCAACTTTTCTTTTCTTGGAGTCTACATTAGAGATAACATCTAAGATGAGAACGTCAAATTCTATCGCTGAGAGAATTTCGTTACGTGCCGACGTTTTCTCTCACTTCATATCATACTATAAACATAATCAACTCCACCGACTATCGACTACAAGATGTCAAAAATAGAATACATGCGTGCTTATGAGAATAATTCTTTTAGCCGCTACACTACTACCGTGGCCAGTAGCCAACTAAAGGCCCAACTATAATGTGCATAAGCTAGCTTGAGCTTATGTCAAAAACCCAACGAAAAGCCTGTCAAATGCTTAGGTAATTCTTTAAAGATTTTTATGTGGCTACAATGTACCTACATAAATTTAAAAAATAATTTGCCACAGTTGCACATTCATGTTTAAATCGTACTTTCCCAAAAATATATATATTTTTAAATAAATAAAAGTTGTAAAGAAAAAGGCATCGAAAAAATATATTATCATATATTTATTAACATTGATTTAAATAAATGTACTTTCTTTTACTAGTTTTCAATTAAATTCGAAAAAAATGGCATGTTTTTTTATGTATTTTTGGTCAAAAGTACCAAAAGATGATTTAATTTGAAAGCAATTAAAAAAAATTATAGCGAATTGTTATAATAAAAACGCATCATTTTCTCTTATATAAACCCTTCTCTTTTTACATTTTCTATTAAATTAAAAAAAAATATTTTTCAATGTCGCTCTCCACTGCATTTTTTTCTTTATTGATTTATGTATGTATATACTAAGCGCAATCAGCTGTTTCTGTACGGAATGTACGATCAGCTTCGTACATTGCCTAAGTAAATGACATTTGACGAAACTTGACGAAAAGTTCTCTCAAGTACATTATAGTTTACCACATTTCATTTATATGTATTTGCACAGTTGTATAAGTTGGCATAAGCTTGTATATGCACATTATAGTTGGGCCTTTGGGCTAATTTCTATTTTTTTGACTACAAAAAACAGATTAGTGCTGCCAATACAATAAATGCATGAGATGGTGGTTTTAAAAACGCAATACATTGAATATCGCCATAAAAACGCGAAAAACTATTGTAGTAGCACCATTGAAAAATAATAATCGTCTGTTAGTTTGTTTACATTTTTCATTTACTTTTTATTTGGCGGATTTTTTGGTTGTTCTGCTTAACTTTTATACATACGTCAAAACAGATGTTTATTTTTTGTAGTTAGTGGTCGGTAGTCGTTAAAAGAATTAAGTAGCTGGCGACTTGACTATTTTTGTAGCCAGCTACTTTTGCAGTCGGTAGTCGATAGCCTTTGATTGTGTTTATAGCATCAGAGTTAATCGCAGTTGTAGACTCTGTGTTATGAATGTACAACACAAAGCACAATCAGCTGTTTTCGTACCGAAAGTGAGATCAGTTTCTTACTTTGCTTAAGCAAATGACATTTGACGAAACTTGGCGAAAAATGTTTGCAAGTACATTATAGTTTGCCACTTATGATTAGTATGTATTTTCACAGTTGTTTAGGTTTACTCAAGTTATCTTATGCACATTATAGTTGGGCCTTTGGTTTGATAGGTTCTATCAAACGGAAATATAATAACAGTGAATTATTTTAAAAAACTTTATAAAACATGTATGTACATACGTTTTCATCGAAAGATTTTAATAACTTAGTTGAAGATGGGTAAACTTTTCTTCACGATATTCGAAGGCTCTAAAGCAACGGTTCTCAAATGGGGGTCCGTCGCAAACATTCGATGGGTCCGCATGAATAATAGTGCGTTTCCATTTATGTGATTTCGTCTAAAACACTTGATTTGCTCAAATCAAGCGTTTTGCTACTTGATTTCCCATATATTTTTCATGCTACCAAAACCACATAAATCACTTGATTTATTTCAAATCATGTCGAAAATTTATTTTTTCGAACTGATTTTGTCTTTGCAACACTGTGTTGTGTCTGGGATATTCAAGTTTAGCTCCGTGTTATCTATTCAGATTGGATGTTTTTATCGAAAAAGTGACATTTAATTTTAAGTTTTTAAAAAAAATAAACTTTATGGTACAAAAACTGTGTTTAAAAGAACATATAATTAAGTATGTGTAAAATCAAAAACAAACAAAAGCACGCACTCGATTTTTTACAAAAATAAAATAGGGGTTGTTTTTCTTTAACGGAGAAAAGTGTCAGTGTTATGTCACAAATTCGAATATACAAAACAGTTTTGCTCAATGGAAACACTTCGAAGTGTTTTCCTCAAAACTAGTTGATTTTAAGTCAATGGAAACATAGTATAACCGAAAAAACAGTGTTTTCAAAAACAATAAAAGATTTATTTTGAACTTGGGCTTCAGAGGGGTCCGCGAAAAAAAAAATTAGCTTACTAGGGGTCCGTGAGCAGAAATTTGATGAGAACCCCTGCTTCAAAGGATTCAATTTACGTATACTCAGGTTTAGGAAATAGTATTAAATAATTAATATTTTTAAGATTAAGCATAAAATTACTTCACTTTAGTTCTTTTTAAATGTTTATCTTTTGCGTTAGTTTTCGAGATTATTTAATTGTTGGAGAGTTGTCATTAACGTTCAGGGTTAGAAACTTAAGTATTTTGTTCCCTAATATGAACAACTTTGATTCACTCGCTTGAAAAAGCAAAAATAAAAAATCCAAAAAATTAAAATTTCAACAAAACTGTTAACCTCAGAACAGCGCTTTGAAATTTCAGAAAAAAAAAAACGAATTTTACAGGAGGTATAAAAATTATATATTTTAAAAACATTTTCCTTAATTAGGCTCAAGGCATATTATTTTATGAGGTAAAAGGAGATCTAAAACAACTACAACAATAAAAAAAGGCATGTATTTTGTTTTTGTAATTTATTTATACATGGAGTTTGAGTTTTTATAAATGGAGTTGAACATATCAGGTTTTGGCGAAAGTTATTGAATTCGCCATTGCGACCACCTAGTATTGATTCGCTTTGCTACCTAGTATATAAGGCGAATTAATAACAGCTATATATACTCACGGCGAAAATGAATGCAACACTGCAAACGAAATATGTACATTTTGTTTAAACCGTCTTCAGCTGTCAAAGACAAAAGATTATAAATTTTGACATTTAAAACAGGAAAAATCTCAAAATCACTTGAGCCGTTAAGGCCACCTGGTAATTAAATCGCTTTGCTTAATTTATTAATATGCATGTCGAAATCATGTACCAGGTGGTGGCAGTGGCTAATTTATATATTCTCGCCGTAGCAGAAAGATGTCAAACTTCAAATAAAAAAAATTTTCGCTGATTTTTCATACATGGAGTTTGACATTATCTGCAACGGCGAAAAAAATAATAATTAGCCACTACCACCACCTGGTACATGATTTCGCTATGTTAATAAGCCTTGATTAGGCTTTTATATTAGATCATTTGTTTTTATCATTTTCTGAAAAAGTTATAACTTATGCTGGGAACACAATTGGAACGAACGACGAATTTCGTCTTGCACGACGAATTTATCTGTAAAAGTTCGCTGCGTACATTCGCAATGTGGCGCACAATTAGGACGAAAAAGTTACAGCTGTTATAATAAGCAACATTGTTTACTGTCTATAACAAAAAAGTGTTACCATAGAACAAAAAATAGTTATACAAAAAATTAAGCATTAAGAAAAAGCCATTAGAAAGCAATTTCATGGAAAATAATTGTGGATGTTTAAGTTAATGATGTATATTAAGAAATAAACAATAATTAAGGTAAAAATAACTTTATTTACTAATATATTTAAAAGCTGAAAGGAGAAACGGCAACCCTGTTCCAATTTAGTCGTCGTTCGTCGGCGTAAGAAATAGAAATAAATCTATCGGAGAGTTCGTCACGCACGACGAATTTCGTCGACGGCGGTGTTGTGTTAATTTTCATATACACCAATGTATTTTATTTTTGACGGCGAATATGCGCAACGAAAAATTCGTCGTTCGTCCCAATTGTGTTCCCAACATTACGTTATTTACATACTCACAAAAATATTGGGAACACTCACCCTTCTAAACTAAGAGAAAAAGTATCAATTTCCATTCAAAATATTTTTGTGAAATATTTATTTAAAGCAGGTATGATTTGATCTGAGTATATCTACTAATATTAATTTACGAAGCATTTACGCACAAAAGTATTTGTATACTTGAATTTTTTCTTTCGTAATGCTAAATACTTTTTGCAGTCAGCCTCTGTTAATGTACATCAAAAGCACATTCGATTAAGAAAACCGTACCAAATTGAATAGTTTTTCAGGAAACTTAAAATGAGCATTTTTAAAAATTTCTTTTATATAAAAAAATGGATTTTAGAAAACTTACCACATAAAATTTATTTAGATAGACAGGTTGTCGATAACATCCAACCAATACTTTTACGACAGTCAGATGCCAGATATATGACTGAAACGATATTCTACCCATTACACGAAATACAGGTAAACAGGCAATTTCGTAGGCAATTCCTTAAATTAAAAGAGTTTATTTTGTTTATAACTAATAAATCATTAAGTCATGTTTAATTCATATTAATAGTTAAGACCACAAAAAAGCAACGTTACTACCTGTGATCCTTGACAAATTCTATTTGGAAGTATGTAACCAACATTTTGTTTGTTAAGATAAGAAATTAAGTGAGCTAAAGCGTAAAACCATAAGCAATATACTAGTGGAAAAAGTTAGCTAATATTGTTTAAATAAGATTTTCTTTAAAAACAAACTGTAAAATAATTATTTTATAATGGAAGCAGCAAGGCGAATTCGTAATTCTCGCTAGTAACTCTCGCACTCCACATAAAAATATTCAAGGCGAATTAATAATTAATTAATTAAAATATTATACACATTTTTATAAGACATATCAATAATAAGGTATTGACACATAAAACAATACAACAACAAAGCAATGATTACTGTCAACAACATGAAAAATAGAAAGAAAATTAAAAGAGAAAACGTGGATGCAGGCAGTTAATATTTTATTCTGTACATTTTATTTGTATATTTCAACCTAAAATTTTATTTATATTTGTTTTATATCACTTATCACTTAAATTTTTTCTTATTCCTAAACAAAACAAATTATTTAGACATTAATTAAGTGTAAACAAGGGAAAAACAAATAATTTAAGCAAAAAATTGTCATCTGCCGTAGCCAAGGCAAATTGTACACTAGGTAACCGCATCATGACAAAAAAAAAAGCGTGTATTTTGTTTGTGTATATTTTCGTGTATATGTCAGTAAACAGTGATAAATAATATAAAAAACAGAGAAGAAAATCAAATTTACTGAACAAATTCTACTTCATTTCATTCTTTCTTTGGTGTCTTTCGACATATTGAAAAAAGTTCCATTCCCGCACTTCTTATTTTGCAAAGCACTCAAATATTTCTTCAAATATTTTTTATAAATGTACATTCATACATATATTTTTATAAAAAAAATAAACAATTTTTTAAAATCTTTCGAAAAGAAATATTTTTTTTTTGATAAATGTTGTTTTTTTGTTTGTTTTAATTTATATTTTAACTGCAATTAGGCGCACACTCTTGTTTCTTATCACACAATAGTTTATTTGCACATTCACTATTTAAAAAAAATGAATTATTTAAAAAAATTTATCGGATTTCAAAATTGATCAATTTTTCGTGTTTTTAAATGGCGCGTCAACAAAATGTAAACGATTTTTGACTTTAGGAAAAAATTGTAAAGTGAATTCGATCACCTGGGCTATCAATTTTACCTAATATTAAATTTGCCCTGGCCCTAGCGATGCCACCTGGTTAAATATGCCTTGTATTTTTGTATACGGTGCTTGACATTTTGGTTAATAGTATATTTCCGAGGCAAAATGAAGCACTTGCTTCGCTCTTCGAATCATGATTGTGAAGCATACCGTTTACACGACATATGCTACATGCACCGATTGGACGTCTGCACAAAAACTAAAACAATATTCGTTTCAATTTTGTTTGTAATTTATCACAATTGAAATTTTAATGAAATTAATTGTTTTTTATATTACACATATCCACACACAACTTTTAATTTTGTTTTTCTCTTTTTGTTTACATCAAGGCGAATAAATTACCAGGTGGCAGCGTAGGCGAATTTAGTATTTTTTGCTGGTATACACGACTGTCAAACTCCATATATAAAAAATGTACACAAATTTTTTATATATGGAGTTTGACAGTGGTGTACGCCAGCAAAAAATACTGAATTCGCCTATGCTGCCACCTGGTAAATTATTTCGCCATGGTTTACATTATATGCAGCTAGTTCAGATAAACTTGCGATAAAAATTAGATACGACAGAAATTTTTCATGCTTCGCAAGTAGATTCAATATGAATCTACCAGTTTCGCTGTTAAAATTTTGTATGGCGCAGCAAGTTTATTCGCTCATAATTGGAGAGTGAAGCAAGAATAGAGAGAAAAGCAGGTGCCGTGGAAACAAGATATAACGACGAAAATAAATGAATTCGCTATCGCTACCACCTGGTATTTGATTCGCCTTGGGAAGCAGATGAAAACTTAAAAATCTTAAAAAAAAAACTAAACAAAAGGTAATTAAATCCACTATTGTCGTATTGTATCAAGATTTCACTAGAGTAAAAGCTTGGAAAGGCAGTTATTAAATTAGTTGTAGTCTAATATAACCAAAAATAACAAAATACAAAGAATTGTTAACATGTAACTATACATACATAATTATTTTGTATATAACATTTATATATACAAAATAATCTATCTTTTATATAACATATGAGCTGAAGACATGCGTCTTTATCTTTTATCTTGTAATTTTAGTTATAAGATAAACAAATAAATAAATAAATAAATAGTTGTAGTCCATGGTTAACAGCCTAGCATGAGAGATCATTGGATTTAAAAGAAATGCTGAAAAAAAACGGAAAATTAGACGGAAGCCAAATAAAAAAATTTTAACAATTATAATTTGACAAATACGAGAATAATCGGGTACCTAAATATTATATATGTATCTACGTTATCAAGGAGACACATCCACAACGTTGCATTCTTTGTGCTCTCCAGCAGTTATATAGTAAAACCTACATCCCATTTTCATTAACATGCACAATAGAATAAATCCACCATATATGGTCCAAATATTGCGATATAAACTGGCATATAAACTCAACCAAAAAGAAGGTTTTTCTATATTTTTATGAACCACCCAAGTACCAGAGAAAAGAAGTCCAAAAAATGCTAAAATTATAAGAGCCAGTAATGTTATTTCAAATTTCATAACACCACGATATTTCGAAAATCTATGCTTTTCTGTACGTATATTTTTTAAATAGATTTCCCCACATATAAAACCAACCAAATAGCCACCCATATTGCAATAGAATTGAGTATAAGTCAAATAAATTTCTTTTAAATCCTTTACATACAAATAGCGAAAGCTTCTGCAATTAAAAAATATTTTATATGTAACAAAAATTAAATGATTTTATTTAAAAAATTTTAATTACTTACTCGAGCTTCATGGCGTGTGTGGCTTCTAGTTTATAGAAATATGTTAAAAGTCCAGGCACTAGAAATGCAAATATCCCAAGTAAAGTATACAGAGGTTTTTTCCATGATTTAAATCTGTAAAAATAGGCGAATTAAGTAACACATAACTAATAGCCAAAAATTAGAAAAACCGAAACAATAAAATAGGATGCGAAAACGTTAATTAAAATTAATTAGTTAAGCGCAAAAAATAAGGTAAATTTCTTTATATAACTTTTATAATTTAAAAATGAACATTTTTTAATTTGTATCCAGCTTACTAAAGACATGAAAATAAAAAAAATGAATTAATTGCTTTTCAAACAGAAAAATTACCCCTCGTTACAAGACAAATTGAATACTAGGTAAAATTAGTAGACCAAGGCGAATTCACATAAGGTGGCAGCGCGGCTACAACAATACAACAATAAAAAGAAAAACAGGCACTTAAGTGTATGACAAAGTTTAGAACACAAATAAATAGTACACTTTTTTCTTACCCTTTTCAATAACGTTTTTACTAAGATTCGTTTTTTTTAATTGATTTAAAACTCTTCTTACAATTCTTTTTTAAAGAATAAGAAAAAAAAGAAATTTTGTGATATAAAATGATTCACTTTTGACAGCAATTCTACACATTACAAAATCAAACAAAAAATTGTCAGCTGCCGCTACGATGCCACCTGGTAAAATTAATTCGCCTTGTAGTAGACCAGGTGATCGAATTCGCTTTACAAACTGTTCAGAACTAAAGTCAAAATTTTTTTACATTTTGTTGACGCGGCATTAAAAAAACCCGAAAATTTTAAAGTCAAAAAAAATTAAAAAAAAAATTTATTTCATAAAATAGTGAATCTGTGAAAAAACTGTTGTGTGAACAGAGTATGTATGCCCAAAAAGTACAGTTAAAATATAAAATAAAACAAACAAAAAACAACATTTAATAAAAAGGAAAATGTTTTTTTGAGAAACCTTTTTTAAAATTGTTTACTTTTGTTAAAAAAAATATTAATTTATAAAAAAAAAATTGAATATTTAAAAAGAAATATTTGTGGGGTATGCAAAGAAATACGAGTGCGCACATGGAACTTTGTTTCATATGCCGAAAGACACGAATGGAAAAATTAAATGAGTAGCATTGGTTCAATAAATTTATTTTGCTTCTCTGTTTTTTTTAATATTATTCATCACCGTTTACTGACACGTACACGTAAGTTTACACAAAGAAATAACACGCTTTTTTATTTTTGTCCTGATGCGACTAGGTAGTATTCAATTTGCGTTGCCTCGTTATGTTTGCTTTTTTTCGAAGACACCAACAGTGAAACTATATATAAATTTAATATAGGCTTCTCTAAGTTCCTTAAGACTATATTGAGTTTTCCAGTAACGACCATTTTCCATAAAAAATTATTTTATTGAGTTGTTAAATTTGTATTTTGAAAACTATGTGCATTGGTTTGTTAAGTGTCTCTTTGCATGCAGCAGTTCAAAGTGCCAGCTAGCCCATTAGCAACATCAGGACAGGTTCCAACCCTGAACTACTCGTCGAGACAAGAACAATAGAAAAAAAAATAACAATTTATAATAATAAAAAAATAATCATACACAAAACGAACAAAAGATAAAAAACACACCTCGCTGAAAACATTTTTTTCAATTGGAGAACTGGTTGTTGTCGTCCTCCGAGTTATCGCTCTCCCTGCCTGGGACATTTTTCTATATTCCGATTTCAAAACAAGCAGACAAATTACATCTTTATTAAACTGAAGAAAAAAAAACTAAATAAAACTTATTTTTATCTAAAATCACTTAAATTATTTTTAATACTATTAAATTTTAGTTCTATTGTTTTCTTTTACATGTTACAGAAGGATATCGAATCGATTTAAAACAAGATAGAAGCTTTCTATATTTAGGCACTTTTACACTTTAAAAGAAAAACTTTGATTACTAATCATTAAGCAAAATAATATAATTTATTCACTAAAAACAAAAAAAAAAAAAAAAACATAATAAATTCTAAAATTACTTTTGGTTTAATAAAAAAATAAATTCTTTTTTTTTATTTTCAGGAACTTCGGTAACTTAAACCGAACTCGATCAGGACACGAAATCTTTTTATGTATATATACATATTTGAATATTAAAAAGAAGCTCGGCCGCCTTTTCGTTTCCTTAGGCTGACACCGTGTTACCTGGTAAGTCTTCTCTACCACTAAAATTGTGCCTAATCTTTTACTTCCAGGATTGGCTCTGTTAAATTCCTCCTTGGCCCTGAGACTGATGATTTTCTTGTCACCATTTATGAATGCACTCTCTTTATGTTTCACCTTTTTTTTTGTCATTAATTTTTGAATTTATTAAAATCGTTTTTGAGACACTTTTTCCTTCTTTATTGCTCACCAGAAAATTGTATCCTCCTTATCGAAGTCTTTAATTCACTCAAATATTTTAAATGTTTTTTCTTTTATGGTTTCGTCCTTTTATTTTTATTTAATTTTTATTTTCTCCGTTGTTCTTTTATTTTAACAAATGTTTTTTTATAGTTTCTTTTTATTTATTTCACTTAAAAAAAAAGTTTAGAAATCCTTTTATGTTTCATTTTTCTGTCCTTTTGTTATATATTGTTTTGTTTTTTCTTTTTTTTAAATCCTTTTAGGAAGTCCTTTATTTTTCATCACTGTTTAATACTTCACATAGTTTTATTATCTTATATTTTACAATATTATTCTATATATTAAAATTTATTATTCTTTAAGGATGTCCTTTTTTTTTATTACTTTCGCATATTTTTTAACTTTTTTTTTGTTCAAATCCACGAACTATTCGCTTGGCTGACTTTTTCACTAATCATTTTTTCTTTCCTACTTTTTGATTTATATACGACAGATTACCAGTTTTTCATTACTACCATCCATCTACAAAGCTACATAATCCATTTGTCAAGCGGACATATTAAAAAAAAAAATTATATTAAAAAAATAACTCTGTAATATAATAATTTTTCAATGTCATAACATAAATGAATCAAGTATGCATTTTCAAACATAATGACAAAGAAGTAAGTCGCGAAGTACGTGTAAATAATTTATTGTAAAAATTTCTATTTTCAGGCCTATGGATGTATAAAACAAAACAGCGCGGCAACAGGTTATGTCACTGGAGTTTGACACTTTTAGCGACTGCACCATCTAGTACATGATTTCGCCGTGATTCAACTTTTCTAAACTTTTTTAAATTTGCCTTGACACCATCGACTAATCGACAAATAAAGTAAAACAATAAATGAGAAAATAGATCATTTATTCTTTAGCTGGTGCAAATTTATTTATTTACTGATATTTTTTCGTTTGTTTTATTTATTTTTGGAAAAACTTTTTTTATCACTTTTATTTCAATGAGGTCAAGGCTTAAAATATTGTCTTTTATGTGAATTAATTAAAAAAAAACAATATTACAATTTTTAAGTGTAAAGATAATAATTTAAAACCAAAGTATATCTATAACAAGTACATGCAGGAGCTCAATGAAAGTTTTTCGCCTCGTTTTTCATATTCCATTACGTCAAAATTTGTTTACGTTTTTTTAGCGCCACTTTCTTCAACAAAAAATATATTTTATATGTGTGTAATATGTTTTAAAAAAAACTGCATTGAAAAGTTATTTAAACAAGAAAATTTGTTAAGGGCACTAATAAAGTTTTAATTTGTTTTATTTTTACGTTATTTCCATTAAATTTTTAATAATATTCAAAAACTTATTTTAGTTTTTCTTTTTTGTGTATAATTGTTTTTAATTTTCCTTTTGTTGCATCAGAGGCGGTAAACGAAATTTTAAAAGCGAATATTCATGTCTCAAATTGCAGTTAACATATTTTTTACAAACTTTTGCTCGGTTCTTGTAATTTACATTGTTTTTATTAAAAACAAATCAATTTGTTTTAATATATTTTACTATTATTTAACAAAATTTGATTTTAAATTTACGTTAAAAAGAAAGTATAACGACTTTACCATCCTTGGGTTGTAGTCAGCTGCTTTTTGACACAATACTAGATTTTTACACAAACAAATTGCCTGTTGTTGTTTTAATGTTGTATTTGTTGTAGACTTGCATGTACTTGATATAGATATACTTTGTTTAAAACTATAGTTGCTATTTTCTCTCATTCAGGCTTAATTAAAGTACATTTTTTTTATTAGCAACATTGTTTTCAGTTAGATAACAAGGCGTGAATTGCTATTAGAAGATGAAGAAGAAACCTCAATAAAGGAAAAAGTTCCACGATTATAGTTGATTCAAACTATAATTTTTCAACTGTATTTGAATTAATTGCTGAAAATTATACGTTTAAAAAATGTCCATTGTAACAAAAATAATTTCTTAAGGACACAAAAAAGTAAAAAGTATTTAGAAATACGCCATCATGTAAAGTCAAAAACAAACTTCTCTTAATTATCAAGTCATGAACATCAAGGTTATATTCGCGATTCCAACAAACACCCCTTATTAACAACAATGATGTTAATTCCAACGAAAGGCTGCTGGAAATATTCTTCGTTGCTTTTGATTTAAATAAACTTCATTATAATTTCAAAGTTGGTATAAAGTTTTTTGAAATAAACTTTTGCTTAACACTGTCTTTATAAAAATTTTCTCATATTTAATTTAGTAATTGTTGTAGTACTTTTGAGGAAATTCTTATACTTTTTTACATTATATACATATTTTAAAATAATATTCAATAAATTTTCATAACAATAATAATAACAAGTAAAAGTGTTACATTCGGCCATGCCGAAACTTTTGTACAGGTTACCATAGACATAAATCCAGTTTAGTGAAGTAACTCCAATAAAAAAAATAAGAAAAAAATTAATTACATAAAAAATGTCATCGGCTCTTAATGGGTTAAACATTTTTAAGAAATTAAGTATTTCCTGAAAGATATTTTCAAAAGCTTCTAAATGATATTAATATTGATATCTTAAAAAGTATGGTATACAATTGTGCTTTTCTATCAAAAATTAAGAGGCCCATAACTCGGAAAATATAACCGAAAGTCAATTTTTTACTTGATGTTTTTTTTACTTTTTTTTAATCCTCTATCGCCCCATAGATTTGTTTTTTTATTGGAGTTACTTTACTAAAATGGATTTGTTCCAAATGATATGGAAAAATTAGAGGCAGGCTTGGTGTTTTGCCAGCTGCCTCGAAGACCATGGACCGATCTTTTTGATTTTCAATAGCAAAATATCCGAAGCTATGTCTGATCGATTGGCGTATTTAAGTGTTCCTTAGCCTATCTAGTGCCTTGGAAAAGTTGATTTCAACCCGTACACGGACGGACAGACAATGTTCAATCGACTTCGATATGCATAAAAATTTAGAATATATTGTTACGTTTTTCCCTTTTTGGATAAACGTATGGATTCTTTTAATTGCAAATACCACTGTCCAGCCATCCACGCTACACTACTGTGTTACTCTGGCGGAACATGAACTACTTCTCGATGCCTTTTTAGTAATCTAAACCATCCACAGACCACTCCTTGCTAATTTTCGTATTATTCTATAACACACCCAATGGTGGTAGAAGTAACTAATTCACCTTCTATTTTACCACGCACATACATACGGACAACAACAACAGGGGATGCCAGATCTTATGTTTGTAGCAAAATATATATACCCTTTTTTAACCTGTGGTGTAGGGAATAAAAAATAATCTTTTTGTTATGCAATACACGATTTATTGTTATGATGTCAGTAAAATTATAGCATAAAGATTTCATTGAACTTACTTGGAGGTTAAAATAACCGTAAATGAAAATAATAAATATAACTGAATATCAGCAGCTAGGAACCAGGCAGGTGGATCACACTTGAAACGAAAATAAAAAAATATAAGAATAATTACTTTTACAATTGTATTCTTGCAATACCGATGATTTTATAGCCGATTATACTTCACTTCGCTTCACTTCACTTCCCTTTGTTTTTTTTTTTTTGTATTTTTTCTAATTTATAGTCAAACGTTTAATGGTATTATTTTATAAATTTTCCATTGCTATTCCAAAAAATTTTGCAAACTTTAATTTACATAAAATAAATATTTTGCAATAAAAATTACTCTATTTATATACTGACCTCTCTTCATACTTACACTGTCTTTAAACATAAAATTATTGATCATGAATATATTTTTCCACCAATATTTTCGACAAATTGTAAAGTCTGGCTCAGAGATATGCCGCCAAAATGGACCATCTCCTAATCGTGGAAGTAATGTGCCACTAAATAATATAACCATCATTAAAGAGGGAAAAAACCTAAAATTGTTTTAAAAAATATAAAAACTTTGAAAATACTAAAACTGTTCGTAATTTTTATTCGTACGCACCTTAAATAGCGATTTGAAAAACCTTGAAGATAAACAGTAAACCCAG
This sequence comes from Cistogaster globosa, assembly GCA_937654795.1. Taxonomy (NCBI): domain Eukaryota; kingdom Metazoa; phylum Arthropoda; class Insecta; order Diptera; family Tachinidae; genus Cistogaster; species Cistogaster globosa. The sequence goes on along the minus strand of OW569407.1, from coordinate 86,292,558 downwards.
TTTTAAAACTAGTTTCAGATGTTATTAGGTTGCTTTCATCAAACTTTAACTTCAAAAGAAAACCAGCTAAAACAAAAAATATCTGTATTATCGCCGTACCATTTTGAAATATCACTGAATCAGCTTTATAAGACAGGTTTTCTATAAATTGAGGGTTTTGTATTTGCATGGTTGTTAGCCACATAGAAGTGTGGCCAATTATTACACAAAAAAGAGTAAACACACGAAAGGCATACGTAAAATTTATATCCGATTCTTTTGAATTAACACCGACAATGCGATAATAATTTCTACAAATTGAAAATGACGACAGCAGTTGATTATAATCTGAAAAATGAAAGTAATTTCCATTGATTTAAATAAAAATTCTTACATATTTGAAATATTTACCCGGATGTTTGCTTTTATAAAAATCATTATTTTCATAATTTTTATACTTCCGCTTTAATCGATAATCATATAAAGATGATATGATGTTAGGTAACATAATTGCAGCTAAAATAACGCAGAATATGTTATCTAAGAGATCTAAATAAAAGAAAGCAAAATTTTGAAAAAATTTTAATTTGAAATATCGATACCTAAGTTTAATTTTATGTTCATATTAATACCGTTACGATTTTCTTTTTTAGAACAAACTTATGAATTCTTTTGATTTAAAGTACATATGGCTATGTGTTATCGGCTTCACACAATAATAGCCTTTTCCTTTTTCCGGGAGGTTTGTACACTGCGGTTTCTCAATTTGCCTTAATTGCCTTCCATCTTATACAATTATTGTTTTTCTTTTCTACGCATGTCCGAAGTTGGGCTCGAGAACTCATGATCTTCTGTTTTACAGCACGCACCTCTGCCAACGCAGCCATTGAAGTTGCTCAATTTGTGTTACCTAATTGTTGTATTATTCTATAAACACACCCAATGGTGGTGGAAGTAACTTATTCACCACGCTCTTATGGACAACAACAGAGGGGCCAGATCGTATGTTCGTAACAATATATTATTTTTTTACTGAATGAATGTTGTGGTAGAAATTTTTGATCTCATTATTCCAATTATAGATCTATTTTTTTGTAAAATTTTGACTTTGCTGTAAAGTTTCTTATTCTTTATTTATTTTATTAAATTTTCGTTAACTGTTTATTTTTATTATTTTAATAACGGATAATAAAGTTGAGTCAGCTATCACTATTATGTTTCGTTAAATATAATAATTATTTAAGTTCTAAACTTTCTGCCCTAAGCCTTCCTTTAAAAACTAAATAAATTTTAAGCGAACTTTTGAACGTAGTGGTTCTGTTCTGTTTAATTTTCTTTTTTGTATTATGTTTCTTAATCTGTGGCTTTGGTCTGATATGTACCCATACTCTCTTATTAGCTAAAGATGAGATTTAAAAAACAAAATATTCTGTGACTCTTGCGAGACTTGAACTATTCGATGTCTTGATAGGCAAACATTGACCCTGCGAAACTATACAGACCCCACTGTCACCATACAATATATTTGGCTCCGCCATTCGAAGCTCGGCCAAGATTTAAGCTCGCCATCCCCTGTCCTGATTACCAACTCATCCAAGACTGCTATGTTGTGATTTTTGTTTTAGTGACACATATGGCTTGAAGATCTCACCTGATGTTCTAAAACATAAACGAATTCACTAACTCCTTAACCTCAGCTACACAATAAATATTTTACTTTTTTATAATAATTTGTGTCTTCATTCTTGGCACGAATAGAAGTTAAAGTCATGACTATGTGATCTTTTGCTTTACAACACACGTAAATCCGTTGCTGTTCAACATTTGGATGTGTCAAAAGTTGAAGGGCCTAACCTCACTTTTCAAAAAATTCTTTAAAAAAATTCTTGATTCTCCATTATCTAAATATTTTCTATAAAAAATTGGTACAAGTTTTGAATATTATTTAAAATTTTTCAAAAGCTATTCCATTTAACTTCACCTTAATTAAACACATTAGTTTCCTTTAGCGAAACTTCACACGTTTGTTTTCTTAAGCTGAACAAAACACCTGTTTCGCTGGAATTTATACTATTAAAGTAAATGGGATAAAACAAAAATCATTTTCTCTTCTTTCTTATTCTTCTTACGCACCACAATAGTTAGTGGTGGAGTTTTTTCCTAAGTTAAGACCCAAAGCAGAATTTTATGTAGAGGTTGGCAAGATTTATTTTCGTAATGCTCTGTTCACACACGTCTAGTTTTTTTTTTTGCAACAATTCAGATTTTAGTTGAAGAGAAATTATTAATAAAATGGGTCGTTCTCAAGAAAATCTGACTAGATAAAAAAAAACTTGAAATGTATGATCCTGGTATAACACAAACAAATCCCTTTATAAAAATAAAATTATTTTTTAATTTTTTCCCAATCAGGGATTGAACTGTGAATGAAATTTACAATGCGCACAGGTAGATAGATGCGAAGAATGCTGATGAGGGATTTGGCGGTCCTGAAAGTGCGGCATTACATTCTGCCAGCGTCTAATTTTTCTTTTTTTCTTTGGAAAATGTCCGCATATATTTGAAAAATAACTATTCTTTATAAAAGTTAATTTAAAAAAATGAAACAAAGCCGAAAAAGTAAATTTCAATTGAATTATAAAAATAAAATTACCAAATTTTCGCTTTTGTTCTGATACTTCACAATATTCAACACTTGTCGTTAAAGATAAATTGAATTGCTGTTGAAATCTATAATTTAGACAAACATCTAAAATATTTTGATAAAGCAAACGATTCTCTCGATCTCCGGGACGTTTATGTGTTGCTCGATGAAACTCAGTGATCTAAATTAAAAAAATGATTGATTGATTAATTAAATAATGAAACTTAAGTTAAAATACCTCATTTTCCAAGGTTTTATTTTGAGCAAAACGTTGTCTTTCTTGAACTGGCAAATCATTAAACAATTGTTTACACTGTTCCAAACAAACTCCAAAAAAAAGATTTTCATGACGGTAATGATGATATAAATCGTTTGATAAATTTTCAATATCAAACCATATATCACTATAATTATTCGATTGGACTTCGGCAAAAACCATGCAGTATGCAGCATCTTTTTGCGATAAACAGTGATCGTAATTATCGAAATTATAAAGAGGTGGTAACTTTTGATACATTGTCACTAAAATAAACATTGTAGGCTTCAATTATTTTAAATACATTTTCTTTAGCACCAAGGACTCACTATTTATTTCAGCTGTTATTAACGAAATATTAGTTAAAACGATTAAATTTAAATAGGCAAAAGCTATGATAAGGATATTCATTATTTTTAGCTCGAATCACAAGTAAACGCTTTAGTGAATATATACGTGCAACTGAATATTAAATAAACTGATTTATTTCTATAAGTTAAGAAATTTAAATCTGATCATTGCAAAGAAATTGACATGTAATATATTAACGCTTGAAACAAAGCAATATTTTTTAATGTATTCTGTGTAATTATAACATATTAATAATTTTAAAATAGTTAAACTACTTTGTTAAAGTACAGTATATTATAATCGACCTTAAAATATTGGCGATATCGAGAACAAAGTTTAATAAAAGAACAAAGTTTTATAAACATACAGTGGACCGAAAAACTGGTTGTGGTTTTTCTTAACTATTTTATACACAAATGTATGTACATATGTATGAACATAAAAGAAAGCATACAAAACAATCAAAAATGCGAAAATAAAATTTAAAATAACGAACTTTGTTGCATATTTGAAAATGAATAGTATTTTAAATCTTAAACGCGCATTGCAAAGTCAAACAAACATTTAACAAAAAATAATTATAAGTAAAAATTTAGAACCACAGCATTATGAAACACAATACACTAGTTTTCCTGTTTAACGAACCTTCGATTCTGCGAACATCGCATTTAACGAACACACAATTTTGCTCCTTATATAGCGAACAAAAAATATTTTTTGTCCTCAATATAGCGAACAAATAAGATTCATAATTTTAGTTTAATTGTGAAATAATTTCTAACTAAAAACAAAGTGAGTGGCAAAAAGTACCGCTATTTTAGGTTTTGTTTATGTAGCAATTTTGTTTGATTATGCTGCAATGGTCAGTTATGATCATATTCTTTCGTGGTATAAAGATAAAAATGAGTTCAAAAAAGAGACTTCTTTTAAAAGAAAAACTAAAAATTGTGGATGATTACCAAAACGGATTGCGAGTTGTAGATTCATCAAAAAGTATAGCTTAAGAAAATCGACAGTGTGTACAATTTTAAAATCAAGAAAACGTCTTATAGAAAATGCGGAAATTACAAACTTTGGACTTAAAAATAGGAAAGCCATGAAACAAGGTGAATTTTCAAGAATGGAAAAACAACTTTTTTCTTGGTTTCAACGACAACGACATTCATAGATGCCTGTTTCTGGTGCAGTCCTTTAATTTAAAGCCAAAGAAATTCACAGAAAACTTTACAGTGGAGATTTCAATGCAAGTCACGGTTGGTTGTCCAGATTCAAAAAACGTTTTGGCATACGTCTTTTAAATCAAAGTGGAGAAAAGCTTTCATCTAATATGGAAGATATTGAACATTTTAAGAGGAAACTGCAGCAAGTTATCTTAGAACATAACTTACCATTAGATGCTATTTTTAGTGCCGATGAAACTGGTATTTTTTTGGAAAGCATTGCCTGAAAAAACTTACGTTCATGCGGGAGAGACATCTGCACCAGGCAGAAAAGTTTCCAAAGAAAGAATAACGGCCCTTGTGTGCTGTAATGCCAGTGGTTCGAAAAAAATTAAGCCATTAGTGATCGGAAAGTCACAAAACCCACGTTGCCTTCGAAATAAAATTCTGCCGGTTGACTACACAAATTCAAAAAATGCATGGATGACTTGTGTGCTATTCAATAGTTGGTTTTTTGAGAAATTCGTTCCGCATGCATGTCGTCTAAAATTTTTGATTAAACAAATTTTAATTAAAACTTTTATTTCAGGTTAAAGAATTTCTTGCCGAAAATAATTTGCCATTAAATGCTGTTTTACTTCTGGATAATGCGCCGTCTCATCCTCCGGCAGAAAAAATGGTAGAAAAAATACACAGTGGCAAAATTTGGGTGCTTTATATGCCCCCAAATGTTATTCCCCTGATTCAACCAATGGATCAGAATGCTATCCGTTTGCTTAAGCTTCATTATAAAAACAGGCTCTTATCAAGACTTTTTTCAACACCTGATCAAAGTGTAGCCATCTTTCTAAAGCAATTTAATTTGTATGAAGCTGTTACATCATTAGCATTAGCGTGGAAATCTATTTCCAAATCGTCTTTGGCAAAGTGTTGGAACAAGCTTTTAAAGAAAAATTATCACTTTGATGCGGAAGATATATATTCCCTTAGCAATGTTATTACGTCAAGACGAAGATATCATGGCAATTCAAAATGGAGTTCGTATGCTGAATTTAATTTTTCCAAATGTAAGCTACATTCTTAATGTTTAAACCGTTATTAAATTTCACACTTTACAACAATTTTCAGATAGAATTATCAACCAATGATTTAAACGAATGGATAGAAAGCAATCCGCCAAGACAAGATGAAGATGATAACCATGATATAGAAGAAATCGACCATGAAGAACATTTGGAGCAACAAATAAAACACATAGACGCTATCAAAAGCTTCGAAATTTGTATTCAATGGGGTCAACAAAATAATGTTAATTTGTCAACTTTATTGCTCTTAAGAGAACTTCAGGAAGAAGCCACAAAACAAAGTTGTTTGGTTCCAAAAAAACAAATATTATCGACAAAATTTTTATGAAAAATTTTCAAGGAAATTGAAAATGAATTTGAACCTACATATTTTTCATTAAAATTATATCAGGTCTTATGTTACCAGTGTAATGAATTGTACCTTTTTTTGATTTTTTTTAAATAAATTATACAGATCTCAAAACATATTATTTATTTTTTCATAACATTTGTACTAGACATAACTATGGCATATAACGAACTTTTCAGTTTAACGAACAGGCCTGACAAAGTATTGGTTCGTTAAACCGGAAAACTACTGTACATTGTTTAAATACAAAGCAACTGACGTTTTGGAAGTCAGCCTTTTGTGATACTAAAGCAGCCATTTTTTCATAAATGTTGAAAATAATAGTTGTTAGTTAAACTTATTTTTTATACACGTTTCTGTAACATTATACGAATATTCTATAACATTAAAATCTATTATAATTCAATTTGTGTAATGAAACAAATTTCATATAGAACCTTCTTAATTCTCTTACAAATGTTTTTGCTTAATCAATGCTAAGCAGTCGCATTCGTCCACAAGTGCCATTTTTCGACTCTGAGTAAAAATAAATTGTCAAACGATGTCCGTCTGTCCGTCCTTGTTGAGTTGAAATCAACTTTGCGAAGGTACCAAATAAGCTAGATAAAATTTAAATATGCCAATCGATCAGACATTATTTCAAAAATTTTACTATTGAAAATCAGCAAGATCGGTCCATGTCCACGCCTGCCTTTAATTATTCAATATCATTTGGAACAAGTCTAGTTTAGTGAAGTAACTTCGTTAAAAAAAAGCAAATGTGAAGTAAAGGGTATATAAGATTCATTACTGCCGAATATAGCACTCTTTCTTGTTAACTATTTAATTTTTATTATTTATTTTTTTTTGTGATGTCTTGTGTACGGCTGCATTAATGTAGTTAGATAACGTAAATACTTTTGCATTTTTCGGTTTTCGGTGAACAAAGTATTGAACTAGAAATGTTGGATATGTTTTGAGTTCAATTGTAATGAATTTAAGAGAATTATGGTGCGCTTTATGCTTTGCCGATTAAATTCGGACAAACAAAACTTACAATTTTCGCTGCTTGTTTTGAACAGAAAATCTTGAAAGAAATCATCTAATCAAGAGTGTATTGTCAATTAAAATCAACTTAAAAATAACTTTTTATTAATTTTTATTAATTTGGTCGTCTCTTATAAATCGGTATTGCCATTCACAACTTAAACTCAACTTTGGTTGTGTGGTCGATTTTTTGGTTGTGTTTAATGGTATTGCGGTTCACCTCTTTGTATGAGTTTAGTTGACAAAAACGATAAATATACACAACTGCTTATTAGCAGTTGAGTCTTTGTCGGTTATAGATTTCTATTAAATTTTTATTACATTTCCTTAAAAAAAACAATGAAAAAGAGACAAAAAATGGAAAAATCGTAAGTATATGTGTTTTTTGATCTTAATGTAATGAATTAAATGTTTCATACACATACGCAGGACTTTAAAAATAACAACCAAAGCCCAATTTAAGTGACTTGTGCAGCTGATGGAAAAGAATCCAGAAATTGCTAAAGGAAAGCAAAAACTTGGGATGACTAAAACTCAGTGCTAGGAAGCGTGGGAAGGATTTACAATTGAATTAAATAGCTTGGGCCCACCCACGGTACATTTATTTTGCTAGGTATTAGCGACTCTACAACAAATACAACATTTGTAAAAACAACATCGTATTTTATTGTTGCGTTGTGAGTGGAAATGTCAAAAATAGAAAGAGAAAATAAAAGATAATTACTCTAAAAACAAACGCTCTTTTTGTTCTGCAGATGCTTGTTGTTGGTGTTTTTTGAAATTCGTAAACAAAAGTTGTAAAATATAAAAAACTTTTGACATGTCCGGCTGGGCGGACGACACAACCTAGTAAAATAAATGTACCTTGAGCACACCAAAGAACGTCATTCGAATGTCAATGTATCAGTATATGACATTTTTATTATTATAAACAGAAATTTTATTAGAATTTTTAGATCATATAGGTTGGATTCATTACAAAGCAAGTATTAAAAAAGTTGCTAATAATAAAAAAATACCTAACAAGCAACAGGAATGAGGAAGAAGTAGCACCATCTGAACACACTTTCGGCGTTGGAAACGTTGCTCTATCAACAGGTGAGGCTTCTGAAACTCCTCAAAATCTCGACTTGTTTGCACAGGTTTCTTCAAATGAACCCTAAATTCGTCTATTACACAACAAAATGCTTCTTTGTTCAGCCGAAATAAATAATAAATCTATGAAAAATGACTTTTTTTACTTCGCACTGGGTAGTTCAAGAGGATTGGAATCATCACGTATTTTTCTACGTCTTCAAAAAATAAATCTGCGCTTAAATCCATTCTTTTTATTTCATAAAAACTTGATTTAAACTTCTTTTTGTGTTTTCTTTTCTTTACAAATAAAATGCATTGTACTGCCAACATGAAATCGACCTTTCATTGGAACAACTAAAAATCGTTGTGTTCTGCAATACCAAAAAATAATTTGGTTGAGCCGAAGTCGGGTTGACTGACAGACGACCAAATTTAGTTTAGTTGAGAACGGCAATAGGGGCTTTTTATTTCTCAGACACAAACTCAAAAGGAAAATTATCAATACTTTTTCTTTTCATTGAAAATACTCGATTTTTGGAATTTATTTTAACGTAATTAATATATTGAATTCAAAGTATTGGTTTGACGGATTTAATCAAATGGAAAAGCAATAACAGTGAATTATATTAAGAAGCATACATACATACATTTTTATTGAAAGGTTTTAATAATTTTGTTGAAGATGGGTAAAATTTTTCTCCACGATATTTTTAAGATTAAGCATAAAATTACTTCACTTTAGTTCTTTTTAAATGTTTATCTTTTGCGTTAATTTTCGAGAAAATTTAATTGTTGAAGAGTTGGCATTAACGTTCAGGGTTGGAAACCTAAGTATTTTGCAAAAATAAAAAATCCAAAAAATTAATTTTTCAACAATAGCGCTTAGCAATTTCAGAAAACACAACTAACTTTACAGAAAGTGTAAAAAGTATAAAAAACAAACATTTTCCTCTCTATTATGTATTTAGTTTAAAAATGCCATTTGTTTTTATCATTTTTTGAAAAAAATTGTATGTAAATTAAGGCGAAAATGATTTTTTTATAACTAGCATTTTTTACTTACAAAATTGTTTAAGAAAATATTGTTAGCACCAAGCAGGTATGATAAGATCTGAGTATATCTATTATTTTTAAATTACGAAATATTTATTCACACAAGAAAAAAACTTAACTCGATTCTTTACCGTACTGCTAAATCTTTGTCTCAATTTTTATACGAATTGGACTAATATTTTCATCAATTGTAAAGTTTCTCAGGAAACATTAATTACTTTCTTAATATCATGTTTGATATTTTAATAGGGAAAAGGGATAGCAAAATGGGAACAACATTTATATTAGTTGTGGAGATATATGGCTTGAACGGATTTTATTAAGCATCGTGACCATACATTGAATATTCCGCACATTGGGTAGCGCTTTTACTTCACCAAAATGGCCTTTTCCAAAAAAAAAAGATGCATTACAAAAATACGTTATGATTATTTAGCGTTTTGAAACATGCTGTCTGTTTAACTCGATTAAATATAACGCTTCATCCTCATTAGATCGTTTGGTTGTAATTTCCTTTACTCTTATCGGCTTTTTATTGTGCCTCTTAACATACTCATCCACTGTTATCTTAAAAATTTTGCCGTCTTTATCTCGTAGGTGTATAAGCAGAACTTTCCGTCCTTAAGTATTTTAATCTCTTCTTCGTAGCGAGAAGATGAATTATGTTTGTTCCAACGGACATTTTTGTTAAACATATATTGCTTACCATTTAGTCCAAATACAGTTGAAAAGCTATTGGTGGAAAGCAATAACAAATGAATTCTGTTGCTGTTGAAAGGCCCGTCGGACAAATTAGATAACTTAAATTTGGGGTTATTTCCCTAACACTTTTTTCTTTTCTGATTTATCATAGTCAAAAGAGAATTTGGAAAATAAAAACAGTAAGTTTTTATGTAAATAATTTAGATTGAATTTTTTGCACTTATAAAAAATTACAATTTATTTTTTACGAAAACAATGTTGCCAATGTCATTAACCTTTATGTCAACAGCAAAAATGCCTTACGCACGTCCACAGCAGCATACCTGGGTATGTACATACGTTTTGTATGGGGAATGGTACGTCGTTAGCATAAAAATGCTAATTACGTATCTACCTGGTTTGTTGGAATTTCCGAATTATTTTTTTATTTTGTTAGAAATGGACAAAAGGCTAAAAAATTTTATGATAACCAATTTCATCCTCACAGTCATTGTTTGTTGAAAAAAGTGGTTGTATAGGTAGACGACATACGTATATAATAAATATATAATATATAATATAGGCAGGTAGAAACATTTATAGTTGGGGAAATTTCATTCTTTGTAGTATCATCAGAAAATTTAGTTTACATTTGTGATTCGAAGTGAAAAGACGTTTCTGTTTATTTTGTGGAAATAAAAAATATTAAAAGTGAAATAGCTGATGGTAAATGGCTTACTCCGCGACAACTAAGCGCACGTTCGTACGAAAAACAACAAGCATATATTCGGCAAGCGATTGAAGAGAGCCAAGAAGAAACAAGTGACCACGATTCAATAGTTGGTGACGAGGCTTTAGGTGATATTGGTGGAGATGACTCAGACGTTGAAGAACCCATGTTACCAGAATATGACCCAGAGGGCGACAGTGATTCTGATGAAGATCTTGAAGATGCACCAATTGAAACTGGCGAAGTTTTTACTGCCAGAGATGGTAATGTTTGGTCCTCGATGCAACCACAACCTCCTGTAAGATTCCGTACGCACAACATTCTAAGTGCAGAATCTTGACCAGTACGGGCAACGCAGGGTTTGACCATTGCCGAAACTTTTCAATTGATACTGTCAAACGAAATATGCGACATAATTATTCGTGAATCAAATCGAAAGGCAAGGCAATTTTATGATATTGACAACGCAAAACATCCAACAAGAGAACTGAGATCATGGATTCCCATAACAAAAAGTGAATTTGATGCATATTTGGGCCTACTTTTGCTGAGTGGCGTTACACATTCTGGTTACGTGCATACGAAAGATTTGTGGAAAACTACTTCACATCCACTATATCGTGCCGCAATGAGTGTACGACGATTTTGGGAAATAAGCCGCTTCATACGTTTTGATAACGAAAACAAACTGATAAAGCAGCAGCAATATCGGACGTTTTTTTGATGCTTAATAGCTGTCTTCGTAGATATTACGTGGTTGGAGCCAACGTCACCGTAGATGAACAATTGTATGCTTATCGTTGTGGAACTGGCTTCACGCAATACATACCATAAAAACCTGCCAAATATGGAATAAAAGTGTGGAGGGTGTGCGACTCCATTTCATCCTATCCATTGCAGGTATAATGAATATTGTTGAAAATCTAAATAACTAAATTGAATATAATTTTTCAATGCAGGGACAAATCTATACAGGAATAGCACCGTCTGGTGAACGTGAAAGAAACGTTGGCGAAAGAGTAGTAAAGGATTTATGTGTAAACCTTTTTGCTGGAAGTGGAAGAAATATTGTATGTGACAACTTTTTCACTAGCTACAACTTGGCAAAAACTTTGATGTTAGACAACAATTTATCTATATTGGGTACTTGCAACAAAAGGCGTACATTCGTGCCAGCAGCATTTGCCAACCCGAAACGTTGTGAGGTTGAATCATCAATGTTTGGGTTCTGTAATCACGTTACGATGTGCTCGTACGTTCCCAAGAAAAACAAGGCAGTTGTAATGTTGTCCACTACTCATTATACAACAGAAACGACCGGTCCTAAGAAGAAGCCATTGCTTATATTAGACTACAACAAAACCAAAGTTGGCGTTGGTAACATGGACAAGTGCTTGTCCGAATTTAGTACGAAGCGGCGCACAAATAGATGGCCTCTGGCTTTCTTTTATAATATTGTGGACGTTGCTGCGTTTGCTCCATACGTAATATACATTGACAACAACACTCACCTGAAGGCATCTACAAGCCGCCGTTATATGTTTCTCCATCAGCTTAGCGAGCATTTGTGCAAGCCAGAAATGGAAAGAAGGCCGAATAACAGCAGAATACCCAGAGTTTTTTCAACGCGCAACGCCATCGAAAGGTGGGCCCATCGGAGTTGTGTATGCTGAGGCACATGCATCGGAGGAACGTGATAGTACGGGCCGGCTAAAAGTAAAGGGGAATTGCTACATCTGTTCGAAACGACGCCCTACTCGTAAAGCATGCACATTATGCAACAAAACAGTGTGCGCAGAGCATTCCAAAGACTTACCTCAATGCGATAGATGTATTTGAATTTCAATAATTTTAACCAAAAATAATTAAAACTGACATTATATAATAATATTAAAAAAATAATTACAAAACTTAGCTCAAAATAAACTATACTTTTATATTATATTATCATATTTGCATGCGTTTTACTATACATACCCAGGTATGTATTCTGTTGACTTAAGGGTGCAACTTTGTAAATGGGCTTTATCTTCCGAACGGATGATCTAATCCTCACCAAACTTAAAACTATTGCGTAAAACAGTTTTGACTAGGATATAAAGAAATTTCAAGTCGATCCGGTTATCCAGTTTAGAGCTACAGCTTTTTCAAAACTAAATACATACCAAGGTATGTTGCCGTTGACATAAAGGTTAATGAATGTTTTCCTTATCTTTGTATACTAAATACACATCTTAACGTACAGTAGAGTATTATTTAAAACGGGAATTTGGTAAAAAAAAAACATTTCGTCAAATACATATATTTAAATTTTCTCAGGAAAAATTATAGAGATATTATGAAAACATATTTTTGTTTTCGTGTAATTAATATGAACTCTTTGCTAGGGGTGTTAGGTGTTTTTACATCCTAGACATCCATCCGTGTTTGCTGATATATGGGTATCGGGTGCATCAAATACAATAAAATGTTATTTTTAAAATGCTCTTATTTATTTATGTGCAATTTGAGTTTTTTTATGCTAATTTATATATTTTAGCATAATTTTATAATAAATTTTTTTATTTTATTATTATTTAGATACGTTAAAAATTCGCTTAAAGTTGCTACTTCTTTATTTATGTGTTTGAAGCTCATCGGATTTCATTTCGACATCATTGCCAGATTTTTGATGATGTGTTGTTTCTAAATAAAAAAAAATGTATTTTCGAATAAATTTTAAAATCAGTATTTACATAACTTAACTTACTTTTTTTTAAAATAGAATGCATAACCTCACTTATTGGATATTCTACGAACAAGGCTATCCAAAATGCTACAAAATTCGTTATTATAAATGCCAAAATTACATGACAAACCTATTAAAATAGAAATTTTATTTAATTAAATTATACATTACTTAATAACATTAATTTATAAGAACAATATAAATCAAGGTATACAGAGATCATCGGTTGTACCTGTGTTTTTTTTTAAACTCATTTTAACGAAATTAAAATTTTTAATTCAAGGTTTTGGTTTAACGAGTTTCATTAAACGAAAATAATAACAGTGAATTGTTTAAAGAAACGTTATACAACATGTATTTTAATTCTTTAATTGAAGTTGGATAACATTTTTCTCGTCGATATTCGAAGGCTTAAAAGGATTCAATTACAAACAGATTTAGAATATGGTATTTAAGAAATAATATTTTTAAGATTAAGCAAATAATTACTTCGCTTTAGTTCCTTTGATATATTATTTAGTTAAATGGTAGTCTTTTGTATTTATTTTCGAATGACGTAATTTGTTATTATATATATCCATGCGAGAATATTTGTTGGAGAGTTGTCATTAACGTTCAGGGTTGGAGACCTTAGTATTTTGTTCACTTATATGAACAACTTTGATCACTCGCTTGAAAAAGCAGAAATAAAAAAATTAAATACTAAAAAAATTTAATTTTCAACAAAACTTTTAACTTCAGAAAACAAACCACTTAGCAATTTAAGAAAAGAAATAATTTTACAAATACTGTAAAAACCGTGGCGAAATAATATACGGTGGGAGAGATGGCGAATTCATTGATTTTCGCCGGTAGCCTAACTGTCAAACTCCATATTAAAAAGTCTTTATCATGGCAAAATCATGTACCAGGTGGTGGCAGTGGCGAATTTTATTTATTTTCACCGTCGTAGAAAATGTCAAACTTCTTATAAAAAAATTTTCGCTGATTTTTTATATGTGGAGTTTGACATTTTCTGCAACGGGCAAAATGAATGAATTTGCCACTGCCACCAGCTGGTACATGATTTCGCCATGGTCTGTATACTGCATGGCTAAATAATTAATAGGTGGGAGCGGTGCCGAATTCGTTCATTTTCGCCGAAAGGTTAAGTGTCAAACACCATATAAAAAAATTATCCACAATTTTTACATATGGAGCTTGACATTTCAGGTTTTGACGAAAATTATTGAATTCGCTGTTGCGACCACCTAGTATTGATTAGCTCTTTTATATGTAGTTTGACTTTTAGGCTAACGGCAAAAATAACGATTTCGGCATCGCCTTGGTAAAACTATAAAAAAAAACATTTTCCTCTATTAGGCTTATGTATTTGGTTAAAAAAGATCATTTTTAGGTATCATTTTCTAAGCAAATTTTGGCGAAAACGCTTTTTTATAAGTAAGATTTTAAAGAAAATATTGTTAGAAACATTGTTGTAGGCATGGCTAGATCTGAGTATATCTATTATTATTAAATTACGAAACATTTATTCACAAAAGTACAAAACTCAACTCGATTTTTTTCCGTAATGCTTAATCTTTTTCTCAATTTTTATACGAATTGGACTAGTATTTTTGAATAAAATACCCTTTTTCTGTCAGCTTCTGTTCTTGATTTGTTCGATTAAAGCGGCTATTAGATCGTCAAACTTGGTATGTAAACATGGTGTGATGGCATACCATGACGCTCGTATAATAGTCCAAATGCGTGTTTGTTAACTTGGTTGGATAATTTTCAAAAAATTTTGATATTGAAATCCTCTCTCATCAAACCGTCCTGATATGCAATGTTTTACCGTCTAATAGCCGCTTAAGAAAACCGTATCAATTGTAGAATTTTTCAGGAAACATCAAATACTTTATAAATATCATGTTTGATATTTTAGTAGGGATAGTAAAAAGGACTAACATTTATATTAGTTCTAGAGATATAAATTCTGAACGGATTTTATTCTTTTTCTTAATTTTAATTTAAAAAAAATTTAACTGATATAAAATATCACAAGAGGAACCTGAATACCGAATTTCTAATAACGAGCTTTAGCTAGATTTTGGTGTGCAAGTATTTTTTCGCTTTTATATACAAAAATTGATTGAAGAAAACTTACCACATAAAATTCATTTAGAAAGACAGGTTGTCGATAAAGTCCAGTTAATAATCTTAAGATAACCCAATGCCAGATATATGACTGAAACGATATTCTACCCATTATTCGAAATACAGGTAAACAGGCAATTTCGTAAGCAATCCCTAAAATTAGAAGATTTTGTTTTTGTTAATAACCAATAAATCATTATGTCATGTTTAATTCATATTAATAGTTAAGAATACAAAAAAAGCAACGTTAATACCTGTCATTCTTGATAAATTCTATTCGGAAACATGTAACCAACATTCGTTTGTTAAGATACAAAGTTGATTTCTTTGAGTTTAATTTAACAAGTAAAGAAATTAAGTGAGCAAAAGCGTATGACCATAAGCAATAATTAGCGGAAAAAGTTAGCTAATATTGTTTAAATTAGATTTTTTTTAAAAACAAACTGTAAAATAATTATTTTATATTGGAAGCAGCTGTCAAACTCTACATAAAAAATGTTATACATATTTTTTATTTTATTTTTTATACAATAACGATAGCGAATTCATTTATTTTTGCCGAAACGTTAAGTGTCAAACACCATTAAAAAAAATTATACGCATTTTTTATATGGAGTTTGACATTTCAGGTTTTGGGGAAAACTATTGAATTCGCCATTGCGACCACCTAGCATGGATTCGCTTTGATCGCTACCACTCAGTATTTGACTCGGCTTATGAAAACTTAAAATAAAAATCTTATTTGAAAAAACTAAACGAAGTGTAATTAAATCCACTACTGCCATATTGTTTCAAGATTTCACCAAATAAAAAGTTTGGCATGGCAGCTACTGCATTAGTGGTAGCATAAGAGATCACTGGATTTAAAAGAAAAATTAAAAATAAGAAACGGAAAATTAGACAAGAGCCAAATAAAAAATCTACACAATTAAAATTTGACAAAATTTAGATGTAGAGAACAAAATACGAAAATAATCGGGTACCCAAATATTAAAAACTTATGTATGTATGTATGTTATCAAGGAGACACATCTAAACATGATACAATTCAACGTTGCATTTTTTGTGCTCTCCAGCAGTTATATAGTAAAACTTACATCCCATTTTCATTAACATACACAATAGAATAAATCCACCATATATGGTCCAAATATTGCGATATAAACTGGCATATAAACTCAACCAAAAAGAAGGTTTTTCTATATTTTTATGATACACCAAATTACCAGACAAAAGAAGTCCGAAAAATGCTAAAATTATAAAAGCCAGTAATGTTATTTCAAATTTCAATACACCACGATATTTCGAAAACCCATGCTTTTTTGTGCGTATATTTTTTAAATAGATTTCCGCACACATAAAACCAACCAAATAGCCACCCATATTGCAATAGAATTGAGTATAAGTCAAATACAATTCTTTAGCATCCTTTAAAAACATATAACGAAAGCCTCTGCAATTAAAATATATGTATTTTACATGTAACAAACATTAAATGATTTTATTAATACTTACTCCGGCTTTATTGAGTGTGTGGCCTCTAGTTTATAGAAATATGTTAAAAGTCCAGGCACTAGAAATGCAAATATCCCAAGTAAAGTATACAGAGGTTTTTTCCATGATTTAAATCTGTAAGAAATAGGCGAATTAAATAACACATAATTATTAACCAAAAAAACAGAAAAACCAAAACAACAATAAGATGCACAAACGTTAATTAAAAATAATAAGTTAAACGCAAAAAATAAGTTAAACTTCTTAATATGACTTTTATAATTTAAAAATGAGAATTTTTTTAATGTGTATCCAGCTTACTGACGACAAGAAAATAAGAAAATATTATTTACTATTCAAACAGAAATAGTACCCATCGTTATGTTTTCTACTTTACGAGAACAGCAATAGTGAAACCATCTCGAAATCATGTCAAACTCCATATCATGGCCAAATCATGTACCAGGTGGTGGCAGTAGCCAAGGCAAATTGAATACTAAGTAACCGCATCAGGACAAAAACAAAAAACGCTTGTATTTTGTTTGTGTAAATTTTCGAGTACATGTCAGTTAGCAGTGATGAATATAAAAAAAAAAACAGAGAATAAAATTATATTTACTGAACAAATTCTACTTCATTTCATTTTTCCTTTAGTGTCTTTCGGCATACTGAACAAAGTTCCACTTCCGCACTTCTTATTTTGCAAACCCCTCAAATATTTCTTTAGACATTTTTTATAAATGTACATACATACACACACATATTTTGATAAAAAAACAATTTTATTAAAATGTTTCTCAAAGAAACGTTTTCTTTTCAATAAATGTTGTTTTTTGTTTCTTTTAATTTATATTTTAACTGCACACATACTCTTTTTACTTATCACGCAACGGTTTTTTTTACAAATTTACTATTTTATCAAAAAAATAATGGTTAAAAATTTTTTATTCGATCACCTGGGCTATCAATTGTACCTAGTATTCAATTTGTCTTAGCAGTAGCGAATTTATTAATTTTCGCCGTTGCAGAAAATATTTTCGCTAATTTTTTATATTTATATGGAGATTGACATTTTCTGCAACGGCGAAATGAATGAATGAAAAACACAGTCTATAACTGCGATTTACTCTGACATAAGATGAGAGAAAAAGGGGCAGAGTATTTCTCCATCTTAATATTAATATCGTACAAGGGGAACACGTATTTCTCTTAATCTTATAAAAATTCAAAAGCCACTGATAGCCGCGTAGAAAACACCTGCTTGCAACTAGTTGAAAATATTCTTATATATACATGTGCATTAATATTTCCAACCAATTTTGTTAAATAACTAATTATTTTCTTTTGAGGCAGATATTTTTAATAATTTGTTTTGATATTTGACAGTTAATCTCGTAAGATTGTTCCTATGAGATATCTCATAACAACCCTATCATAAAAACTATTACAAGATTGCAATAACAATAATTTTAAGTCTACGCGTAACAAAATTCTCTCAGCGATGGAATTTGACGTTCTCATCTTAGATGTTATCTCTAAGGCCGTGGCCATGGCGAAATAATTTACCAGGTGGTGGCAGTGGCGAATTTCATTCATTTTCGCCGTTGCAGAAAACTTCAAACTTCATATAAAAAAAATTTTCGCTGATTTTTTATATATGGAGTTTGACATTTTCTGCAACGGCGAAAATGAATAAATTCGCCACTGCCACCACCTGGTAAATTATTTCGCCATGGCCGTGGCAAAGTATATCTATATTAAGTACTTGCAAGTTTACAACAAATACAACATTAAAACAACAACGGGCATTTTTTTGTGTAAAAATCTACTATTGTTTCAAAAAGCAGCTGACTATAATCCAAGTCGGTATATATATTTATACTTTCTTTTTAACATAAACAAGGCGCATTGAACAGGTGACTGCATCAGATCATATGTTCATCATTTGTTTTGTTTTTGTAAAATCTTATTGAGCAGTCAAAAACGTCTGGCAATATGTGTGTATATAGTTGTGAAAAATAAGAACGTCACTAAAAATATATTGAAATACATACACACATTTTGCCAGACTTTTTTGACAGCTCAAAAGTTTTTACAAAAACAAAATACACGTAAAAGCTAATGCAATTACCTGGTATTATTGCCCATGAACAAAAATTTAAAATCAAATTTTGTTAATTAATAATAAAAGAAATAATAACAAATTGTACTGTTTTAATTAAGAACAACATAAGTTACAAGAATTGCGCAAGAGTTTATAAAAAATATGTTAAGTGCAATATGAGACCTAAATATTCCTTTAAAATTAATAAAAATAAGAAATATGCAATTGCTTGTGCAAGCTGTTGGCATCACTTTTATTGTTTTTTCTTACTCTTAACAGTCCACCCTAAATACGGGCGTTAGGCACGACGTAATTTAGCGTCTAGTTTTTACGCTGTAATGAGTAACTTAAATACGAGCGCCAACGTTGTGAAACGAACAGTATTGTTTACTTATCTTATTTGCTAAAAAACAGAAAATTAAAATAATTAAGAGAGATAAAATCGCGAAATTGACCTTAAAGTAGCTGTAATGTCATTACTGTTGGAAATACTTTTGTATATACCACAAAAAAAAACAATAACAACACTTATTTTGCAGCCAACTTCACTTTTTACGCGCAGTCAAAATTGGATTTTTCAATTGTCCAACGTTAGCGTCGCGCTATTTGGGTTGGTCTCATACATTTTGTATGGGCATGAGAATTTTTGACAGTTAAATGACGTCTTACGCTCGTATTTAGGGTGGACTGTAAGAAATATAAAATAACTGTGTAAGAAAAAGTAAAACGTGGTTTGCTTGTTGATAACTTTGGTTAAAGCCTTTACATTTTTGCATGGGCTTCTAAAATAACTCCCATGTTGTTTTTGAAGTTCCTATACATAAAGAAAAATGTTTTTGGCTTTTCTAAAAGCTTTCGATGGAAGTTTCCTGAATACGAAATACGTATAGATACCTGCTTTTCCAACCAACAATTGAATTACTTTTTTATTTAAAAACTTTGTGGGATATTTGAATATTAATAAAAGTTTCATGGAAATAGCGTGAAAATAGCACAAATTAAAACTTTAATGCTGGCTTTAACAAATTTTCTTGTTTAAATTACCAAAAAAAAGTGGTGCTAAAGAAAACGTAAATTATAAGCTCCTGCATGTACTTGATATAGCTATACTTTGGGCTGAGGCACATAGAATCTAATAGAATATGGAAATAGCGTGAAAATAGCACAAATTAAAACTTTAATGCTGGCTTTAACAAATTTTCTTGTTTAAATTACCAAAAAAAAGTGGTGCTAAAGAAAACGTAAATTATAAGCTCCTGCATGTACTTGATATAGCTATACTTTGGGCTGAGGCACATAGAATCTATCATACGTTAAACTTCGAGATAATTAACTGACAAAATATTACTAAAAACTAACTGTTATGATGTCAGTGAAATTAGAGCATAAAGTTTTAGTGGAACTTACTTGGAGGTTAAAATATTCGTTAGCAAATACAATAAATATAACTGCATATCAGCAGCTAGGAACCAGGTATGTTGAGCACACTTGAAACGAAAATAAAAAATATAAAAATAATTACTTTTGCACCTTAATTCTTGGATTACTGATGGTTTTATAGCTGATTATACCTACTTCGCTTTATTTTATTTTTAGATTTATTTTGTCAAACGTTTATTATTTTTTAAAGTAAAGCGAACTATAATGTGACGAAATATAATATAGTCGCCATTATTATTCCAAAAACAAAAAAAATTACACACTTATAATTCCTTAATTTACATTAAATAAATATTTTTTTATTAAAATTATTCAAATTTTATACTGATCTCTTTTCATACTTACACTGTCTTTATACATAAAATTTATGACCATGAATACATTTTTCCACCAATATTCTCGACAAAATGTATACTCTGACTCAGCGACATGCCGCCAAAATGGACCATCTCCTAACCGTGGAAATAATGTGGCACTAAATAGTATAACCATCATTAAAGAGGGAAAAAAACTAAAATTGTTTTAAAAAATAGTATATTAAAATTTTAATATACTAAAACAGTACGTAATTTTTGTTTGTGAGCACCTTAAATAACGATTTGTAAAACCTTGAAGATAAACAATAAACCCAGTTTTAAAACTAGTTTCTGATGTTATTAGGTTGCTTTCATCAAACTTTAACTTCAAAAGAAAACCAGCTAAAACAAAAAATATCTGTATTATCGCCGTACCATTTTTCAACATCATTGTTTCAGCTTTTTTCAAATTGTTTTCTTTAAATTCAGTGTTTTGTATTTGCATGGAGCTTAGATACATAAAAGTGTGGCCAATTATTACACAAAAAAGTGTAAACACACGAAAGGCATAAGTAAAATTTATGTCCGATTCTTTCAAATTAACACCGACAATGCGATAATAATTTCTACAAACTGAAAACGATGACAGCAGTTGATTATAATCTGAAAAATGAAAGTAATTTCCATTGATTTAAATAAAAATTCTTATATATTTGAAATATTTACCAGGATGTTTGCTTCTATAAAAATCATTATTTTTATAGTTTTTATACTTCCGCTTTAATCGATAATCATATAATGATGATATGATGTTAAGTAACATAATTGCAATTAAAATAACGCAGAATATGTTATCTAAGAGATCTAAATAAAAGAAAGTAAAATTTTAATTTTGGGCGATATTTGGATACATAAGTTTAATTTTATATTCATATTAATACCGTTACGATTTTCTTTTTTAGAACAAACTTATGAATTCTTTTGATTTAAAGTACATATGGCTATGTGTTATCGGCTTCACACAATAATAGCCTTTTCCTTTTTCCGGGAGGTTTGTACACTGCGGTTTCTCAATTTGCCTTAATTGCCTTCCACCTTATACAATTATTGTTTTTCTTTTCTACGCATGTCCGAAGTTGAGCTCGGAAACTCATGATCTTCTGTTTTACAGCACGCACCTCCGCCAAGGCAGCCATTGAAGTTGCTCAATTTGTGTTACCTAATTGTCGTATTATTCTATACACACACCCAATGGTGGTGGAAGTAACTTATTCGCCACGCTCATATGGACAACAACAGAGGGGCCAGATCGTATGTTCGTAACAATATGTTATTTTTTTTACTGAATGAATGTTGTTGTAGAGTTTTTCGATCTCATTATTCCAATTATAGATCTATTTTTTTGTAAAATTTTGACTTTGCTGTAAAGTTAAATTTTCGTTAACTGTTTATTTTCATTATTTTAATAACGGATAATAAAGTTAAGTCAACTATCACCATTATGTTTCGTTAAATATAATAATTATTAAAGTTCTAAACTTTCTGCCCTAAGCCTTCCTTTAAAAACTAAATAAATTTTAAGCGAACTTTTGAACGTAGTGGTTCTGTTCTGTTTAATTTTCTTTTTTGTATTATGTTTCTTAATCTGTGGCTTTGGTCTTATATGTACCCATACTCTCTTATTAGCTAAAGATGAGATTTAAAAAACAAAATATTCTGTGACTCTTGCGAGACTTGAACTATTCGATGTCTTGATAGGCAAACATTGACCCTGCGAAACTATACAGACCCCACTGTCACCATACAATATATTTGGCTCCGCCATTCGAAGCTCGGCCAAGATTTAAGCTCGCCATCCCCTGTCCTGATTACCAACTCATCCAAGACTGCTATGTAATGTTGTGATTTTTGTTTTAGTAACACATATGGCTTGAAGATCTCACCTGATGTTCTAAAACATAAACGAATTCACTAACTCCTTAACCTCAGCTACACAATAAATATTTTACTTTTTTATAATAATTTGTGTCTTCATTCTTGGCACGAATAGAAGTTAAAGTCATGACTATGTGATCTTTTGCTTTACAACACACGTAAATCCGTTGCTGCTCAACATTTGGATGTGTCAAAAGTTGAAGGGCCTAAACTCACTTTTCAAAAAATTCTTTAAAAAAAATCTTGATTCTCCATTATCTAAATATTTTCTATAAAAAATTGGTACAAGTTTTGAATATTATTTAAAAATTTTCAAAAGCTATTCCATTTAACTTCACCTTAATTAAACACATTAGTTTCCTTTAGCGAAACTTCACATGTTTGTTTTCTTAAGCTGAACCATACACCTGTTTCGCTGGAATTTATACTATTAAAGTAAATGGGATAAAACAAAAATCATTTTCTCTTCTTTCTTATTCTTCTTACGCACCACAATAGTTAGTGGTGGAGTTTTTTCCTAAGGTAAGACCCAAAGCAGAATTTTATGTAGAGGTTGGCAAGATTTATTTTCGTAATGCTCTGTTCACACACGTCTAGTTTTTTTTTTGCAACAATTCAGATTTTAGTTGAAGAGAAATTATTAATAAAATGGGTCGTTCTCAAGAAAATCTGACTAGATAAAAAAAAACTTGAAATGTATGATCCTGGTATAACACAAACAAATCCCTTTATAAAAATAAAATTATTTTTTAATTTTTTCCCAATCAGGGATTGAACTGTGAATGAAATTTACAATGTGCACAGGTAGATAGATGCGAAGAATGCTGATGAGGGATTTGGCGGTCCTGAAAGTGCGGCATTACATTCTGCCAGAGTCTAATTTTTCTTGTTTTCTTTGGAAAGTGTCCGCATATATTTGAAAAATAACTATTCTTTATAAAAGTTAATTTAAAAAAATGAAACAAAGCCGAAAAAGTAAATTTCAATTGAATTATAAAAATAAAATTACCAAATTTTCGCTTTTGTTCTGATACTTCACAATATTCCACACTTGTCGTTAAAGATAAATTGAATTGCTGTTGAAACCTATAATTTAGACAAACATCTAAAATATTTTGATAAAGCAAACGATTCTCTCGATCTCCGGGACGTTTATGTGTTGCTCGATGAAACTCAGTGATCTAAATTAAAAAAATGATTGATTGATTAATTAAATAATGAAACTTAAGTTAAAATACCTCATTTTCCAAGGTTTTATTTTGAGCAAAACGTTGTCTTTCTTGAACTGGCAAATCATTAAACAATTGTTTACACTGTTCCAAACAAACTCCAAAAAAAAGATTTTCATGACGGTAATGATGATATAAATCGTTTGATAAATTTTCAATATCAAACCATATATCACTATAATTATTCGATTGGACTTCGGCAAAAACCATGCAGTATGCAGCATCTTTTTGCGATAAACAGTGATCGTAATTATCGAAATTATAAAGAGGTGGTAACTTTTGATACATTGTCACTAAAATAAACATTGTAGGCTTCAATTATTTTAAATACATTTTCTTTAGCACCAAGGACTCACTATTTATTTCAGCTGTTATTAACGAAATATTAGTTAAAACGATTAAATTTAAATAGGCAAAAGCTATGATAAGGATATTCATTATTTTTAGCTCGAATCACAAGTAAACGCTTTAGTGAATATATACGTGCAACTGAATATTAAATAAACTGATTTATTTCTATAAGTTAAGAAATTTAAATCTGATCATTGCAAAGAAATTGACATGTAATATATTAACGCTTGAAACAAAGCAATATTTTTTAATGTATTCTGTGTAATTATAACATATTAATAATTTTAAAATAGTTAAACTACTTTGTTAAAGTACAGTATATTATAATCGACCTTAAAATATTGGCAATATCGAGAACAAAGTTTAATAAAAGAACAAAGTTTTATAAACATACAGTGGACCGAAAAACTGGTTATGGTTTTTCTTAACTATTTTATACACAAATGTATGTACATATGTATGTATGTATGAACATAAAAGAAAGCATACAAAACAATCAAAAATGCGAAAATAAAATTTAAAATAACGAACTTTGTTGCATATTTGAAAATGAATAGTATTTTAAATCTTAAACGCGCATTGCAAAGTCAAACAAACATTTAACAAAAAATAATTATAAGTAAAAATTTAGAACCACAGCATTATGAAACACAATACAGTAGTTTTCCTGTTTAACGAACCTTCGATTCTGCGAACATCGCATTTAACGAACACACAATTTTGCTCCTTATATAGCGAACAAAAAATATTTTTTGTCCTCAATATAGCGAACAAATAAGATTCATAATTTTAGTTTAATTGTGAAATAATTTCTAACTAAAAACAAAGTGAGTGGCAAAAAGTACCGCTATTTTAGGTTTTGTTTATGTAGCAATTTTGTTTGATTATGCTGCAATGGTCAGTTATGATCATATTCTTTCGTGGTATAAAGATAAAAATGAGTTCAAAAAAGAGACTTCTTTTAAAAGAAAAACTAAAAATTGTGGATGATTACCAAAACGGATTGCGAGTTGTAGATTCATCAAAAAGTATAGCTTAAGAAAATCGACAGTGTGTACAATTTTAAAATCAAGAAAACGTCTTATAGAAAATGCGGAAATTACAAACTTTGGACTTAAAAATAGGAAAGCCATGAAACAAGGTGAATTTTCAAGAATGGAAAAACAACTTTTTTCTTGGTTTCAACGACAACGACATTCATAGATGCCTGTTTCTGGTGCAGTCCTTTAATTTAAAGCCAAAGAAATTCACAGAAAACTTTACAGTGGAGATTTCAATGCAAGTCACGGTTGGTTGTCCAGATTCAAAAAACGTTTTGGCATACGTCTTTTAAATCAAAGTGGAGAAAAGCTTTCATCTAATATGGAAGATATTGAACATTTTAAGAGGAAACTGCAGCAAGTTATCTTAGAACATAACTTACCATTAGATGCTATTTTTAGTGCCGATGAAACTGGTATTTTTTTGGAAAGCATTGCCTGAAAAAACTTACGTTCATGCGGGAGAGACATCTGCACCAGGCAGAAAAGTTTCCAAAGACAGAATAACGGCCCTTGTGTGCTGTAAAGCCAGTGGTTCGAGAAAAATTAAGCCATTGGTGATCGGAAAGTCACAAAACCCACGTTGCTTTCGAAATAAAATTCTGCCTGTTGACTACACAAATTCAAAAAATGCATGGATGACTTGTGTGCTATTCAATAGTTGGTTTTTTGAGAAATTCGTT
Organism: Cistogaster globosa; assembly: GCA_937654795.1. NCBI lineage: Eukaryota > Metazoa > Arthropoda > Insecta > Diptera > Tachinidae > Cistogaster > Cistogaster globosa. Next base: position 86,266,728 of record OW569407.1, on the reverse strand, counting down.
CCGCATGCATGTCGTCTAAAATTTTTGATTAAACAAATTTTAATTAAAACTTTTATTTCAGGTTAAAGAATTTCTTGCCGAAAATAATTTGCCATTAAATGCTGTTTTACTTCTGGATAATGCGCCGTCTCATCCTCCGGCAGAAAAAATGGTAGAAAAAATACACAGTGGCAAAATTTGGGTGCTTTATATGCCCCCAAATGTTATTCCCCTGATTCAACCAATGGATCAGAATGCTATCCGTTTGCTTAAGCTTCATTATAAAAACAGGCTCTTATCAAGACTTTTTTCAACACCTGATCAAAATGTAGCCATCTTTCTAAAGCAATTTAATTTGTATGAAGCTGTTACATCATTAGCATTAGCGTGGAAATCTATTTCCAAATCGTCTTTGGCAAAGTGTTGGAACAAGCTTTTAAAGAAAAATTATCACTTTGATGCGGAAGATCATATTCCCTTAGCAATGTTATTACGTCAAGACAAAGATATCATGGCAATTCAAAATGGAGTTCGTATGCTGAATTTAATTTTTCCAAATGTAAGCTACATTCTTAATGTTTAAACCGTTATTAAATTTCACACTTTACAACAATTTTCAGATAGAATTATCAACCAATGATTTAAACGAATGGGTAGAAAGCAATCCGCCAAGACAAGATGAAGATGATAACCATGATATAGAAGAAATCGACCATGAAGAACATTTGGAGCAACAAATAAAACACATAGACGCTATCAAAAGCTTCGAAATTTGTATTCAATGGGGTCAACAAAATAATGTTAATTTGTCAACTTTATTGCTCTTAAGAGAACTTCAGGAAGAAGCCACAAAACAAAGTTTTTTGGTTCCAAAAAAACAAATATTATCGACAAAATTTTTATGAAAAATTTTCAAGGAAATTGAAAATGAATTTGAACCTACATATTTTTCATTAAAATTATATCAGGTTTTATGTTACCAGTGTAATGAATTGTACCTTTTTTTAATTTTTTTTTAATATATTATACAGATCTCAAAACATATTATTTATTTTTTCATAACATTTGTACTAGACATAACTATGGCATATAACGAACTTTTCAGTTTAACGAACAGGCCTGACAAAGTATTGGTTCGTTAAACCGGAAAACTACTGTACATTGTTTAAATACAAAGCAACTGACGTTTTGGAAGTCAGCCTTTTGTGATACTAATGCTGGGAACACAATTGGAACGAACGACGAATTTCGTCTTGCACGACGAATTCATCTGTAAAAGTTCGCTGCGTAAATTCGCAATGTGGCGCACAATTAGGACGAAAAAGTTACAGCTGTTATAATCAACAACATTGTTTACTGTCTATAACAAAAAAGTGTTACCATAGAACAAAAAATAGTTATACAAAAAATTAAGCATTAAGAAAAAGCCATTAGAAAGCAATTTTATGGAAAATAATTGTGGATGTTTAACTTAATGATGTATATTAAGAAATAAACAATAATTAAGGTAAAAATAACTTTATTTACTGATATATTTAAAAGCTGAAGGGAGAAACGGCAACCCTGTTCCAATTTAGTCGTCGTTCGTCGGCGTAAGAAATAGAAATAAATCTATCGGAGAGTTCGTCACGCACGACGAATTTCGTCGACGGCGGTGTTGTGTTAATTTTCATATACACCAATGTGTTTTATTTTTGACGGCGAATATGCGCAACGAAAAATTCGTCGTTCGTCCCAATTCTGTTCCCAGCATAAAGCAGCCATTTTTTCATAAATGTTGAAAATAATAGTTGTTAGTTAAACTTATTTTTTATACACGTTTCTGTAACATTATACGAATATTCTATAACATTAAAATCTATTATAATTCAATTTGTGTAATGAAACAAATTTCATATAGAACCTTCTTAATTCTCTTACAAATGTTTTTGCTTAATCAATGCTAAGCAGTCGCATTCGTCCACAAGTGCCATTTTTCGACTCTGAGTAAAAATAAATTGCCAAACGATGTCCGTCTGTCCGTCCTTGTTGAGTTGAAATCAACTTTGCGAAGGTACCAAATAAGCTAGATAAAATTTAAATATGCCAATCGATCAGACATTATTTCAAAAATTTTACTATTGAAAATCAGCAAGATCGGTCCATGTCCACGCCTGCCTTTAATTATTAAATATCATTTGGAACAGGTCTAGTTTAGTGAAGTAACTTCGTTAAAAAAAAAAACAAATGTGAAGTAAAGGGTATATAAGATTCATTATTGCCGAATATAGCACTCTTACTTGTTAACTATTTCATTATTATTATTTATTTGTTTATTTTTTTTTTTTTTTTTTTGTGATATCTTGTGTACGGCTGCATTAATGTATTTAGATAACGTAATTACTTTTGCATTTTTCGGTTTTGTTTTAAGAAAAAAAGCTTATAAATTTATAAAAATCATATTTTATAAAAGTCTCATAAGTCGGTGAACAAAGTATTGAACTAGAAATGTTGGATATGTTTTGAGTTCAATTGTAATGAATTTCAGAGATATTATGGTGCGCTTTATACTTTGCCGATTAAATTCGGACAAACAAAACTTACAATTTTCGCTGCTTGTTTTGAACGGAAAATCTTAAAAGAAATCCACCCCTATTCTGCGTTTCGATTAAGTCTCCGCATTCAGTTACGTTGCGATCGAAAATTGGTATTCTGAAGAAAAACGGAATCGAAAGAAAAAGAGGAAGACAACAATGTTTACAAAATTAACAGCATCACTGTGGAATGTGGAAATGAAATAGCAAAATAAGCAAGTTTGTTAACATTTTCATAAACAAATGTCAAATTTAATACAAAAAGTTGTATGTATAAATAATTAAAAATAAACTCTTAATGAAGTTCAATAAAAAATTGTTAAATAAAATGATAAAAATATAAAAATAAAAATTAATTATTCATGGCAACTAATTTTTGTGCTGGCATTTTTGTTGGAGGACTTAGAGCATTGAGGATTCCTGCAACTTCCTCTCAAAACGCTGCTACTTTTTTCTTTGATCGCTGGTGGTATCCACATGTAATGTCTCCTTTAGATGCCATTAAATTTGCCAGTTTTTCATACTGCTCTGGTGTTGTTTTCTACCGGTAATACATAAAAAACACATCAGATTCAAGTACAAAAATTAACAATTTAAAACAAAAGAAATTTAATTAAATAAATTAGTTAGAAATCATTTTTAGGGTTTTTTAAACCGTTTCTGAACATTTTATCTCATTTTCTACTTACATTTTTAACTTTTTAACTAAAAAACACAAATAAGGAAAACTCCTCCGTTAACAAAAAAACAACTGAGAAAAACGGAGCTCCGATCGTAATGCAGAATACATAGAATCGAAAGAAACTGAGCGGAATCGAAACGCAGAATACCAAAGTTGTCAGACGGAGAAAATTTCGATTCGAATCGAAACGCAGAATAGGGGTGATCATCTAATCAAGAGTGTATTTTCAATTAAAATCAACTTAAAAATAACTTTTTATTAATTTTTATTAATTTGGTCGTCTCTTATAAATCGGTATTGCCATTCACAACTTAAACTCAACTTTGGTTGTGTTTAATGGTATTGCGGTTCACCACTTTGTATGAGTTTAGTTGACAAAAACGATAAATATACACAACTGCTTATTAGCAGTTGAGTCTTTGTCGGTTATAGATTTCTATTAAATTTTTATTACATTTCCTTAAAAAAACAATGAAAAAGAGACAAAAATGGAAAAATCGTAAGTATATGTGTTTTTTGATCTTAATGTAATGAATTAAATGTTTCATACACATACGCAGGACTTTAAAGATAACAACCAAAGCCCAATTTAAGTGACTTGTGCAGCTGATGGAAAAGAATCCAGAAATTGCTAAAGGAAAGCAAAAACTTGGGATGACTAAAACTCAGTGCAAGGAAGCGTGGGAAGGATTTACAATTGAATTAAATAGCTTGGGCCCACCCCAGGTACTTTTATTTTACTAGGTATTAGCGACTCTACAACAAATACAACATTTGTAAAAACAACATCGTATTTTATTGTTGCGTTGTGAGTGGAAATGTCAAAAATAGAAAGAGACAATAAAAGATAATTACTCTAAAAACAAACGCTCTTTTTGTTCTGCAGATGCTTGTTGTTGGTGTTTTTTGAAATTCGTAAACAAAAGTTGAAAAAAATATAAACAACTTTTGACATGTCCGGCTGGGCGGACGACACAACCTAGTAAAATAAATGTACCTTGAGCACACCAAAGAACGTCATTCGAATGTCAATGTATCACTATATGACATTTTTATTATTGTAAACAGAAATTTTATTAGAATTTTTAGATCATATAGGTTGGATTCATTACAAAGCAAGTATTAAAAAAGTTGCTAATAATAAAAAAATACCTAACAAGCAACAGGAATGAGGAAGAAGTAGCACCATCTGAACACACTTTCGGCGTTGGAAACGTTGCTCCATCAACAGGTGAGGCTTCTGAAACTCCTCAAAATCTCGACTTGTTTGCACAGGTTTCTTCAAATGAACCCTAAATTCGTCTATTACACAACAAAATGCTTCTTTGTTCAGCCGAAAATAGCTAATAAATCTATGAAAAATGATTTTTTACTTCGCACTGGGTAGTTCAAGAGGATTGGAATCATCACGTATTTTTCTATGTCTTCAAAAAATAAATCTGCGATTAAATCCATTCTTTTTATTTCATAAAAACTTGATTTAAACTTCTTTTTGTGTTTTCTTTTCTTTACAAATAAAATGCATTGTACTGCCAACATGATATCGACCTTTCATATCCGCAACACCATAACAAACACAACTAAAAATCGTTGTGTTCTGCAATACCAAAGTATTGGTTTGACGGATTTTATCAAATGGAGGAGTAATAACAGTGAATTATTTTAAGAAACATACATACATACATTTTTATTGAAAGGTTTTAATAATTTAGTTGAAGATGGGTAAAATTTTTCTCCACGATATTTTTAAGATTAAGCATAAAATTACTTCACTTTAGTTCTTTTTAAATGTTTATCTTTTGCGTTAATTTTCGAGAAAATTTAATTGTTGGAGAGTTGGCATTAACGTTCAGGGTTGGAAACCTAAGTATTTTGCAAAAATAAAAATTCAAACATCCAAAAAATTAATTTTTCAACAATAGCGCTTAGCAATTTCAGAAAACACAACTAATTTTACAGAAAGTGTAAAAAGTATAAAAATAAACATTTTCCTCTATTAGGCTTATGTATTTAGTTAAAAAATATTATTTGTTTTTATAATTTTCTGAAAAAAATTGTATGTAAATTAAGGCGAAAATATTTTTGTATAACTAGCATTTTTTACTTACAAAATTGTTTAAGAAAATATTGTTAGCACCAAGCAGGTATGATAAGATCTGAGTATATCTATTATTTTTAAATTACGAAATATTTATTCACACAAGAACAAAACTTAACTCGATTTTTTACCGTACTGCTAAATCTTTGTCTCAATTTTTATACGAATTGGACTAATATTTTATCAATTGTAGAGTTTCTCAGGAAACATTAATTACTTTCTTAATATCATGTTTGATATTTTAATAGGGAAAAGGGATAGCAAAATGGGACCAACATTTATATTAGTTGTGGAGATATATGGCTTGAACGGATTTTATTAAGCATCGTGACCATACATTGAATATTCCGCACATTGGGTAGCGCCTTTACTTCACCAAAATGGCCTTTTCCAAAAAAAAGATGCATTACAAAAATACGTATGATTATTTAGCGTTTTGAAACATGCTGTCTGTCTAACTCGATTAAATATAACGCTTCATCCTCATTAGATCGTTTGGTTGTAATTTCCTTTACACTTATCGGCTTTTTATTGTGCCTCTTAACATACTCATCCACTGTTATCTTAAAAATTTTGCCGTCTTTTTCTCGTAGGTGTATAAGCAGAACTTTCTGTCCTTAAGAATTTTAATCTCTTCTTCGTAGCGAGACAGCGAGTTGAAGATTAATTATTTTTGTTCCAACGGTCATTTTTGTTAAACATATATTGCTTACCAATTAGTCCAAATACAGTTGAAAAGCTATTGGTGGAAAGCAATAACAAATGAAATCTGTTGCTGCTGGAAGGCCCGTCGGACAAATTAGATAACTTAAATTTGGGGTTATTTCCCTAACACTTTTTTCTTTTCTGATTTATCATAGTCAAAAGAGAATTTGGAAAATAAAAACAGTAATTTTTTATGTAAATAATTTAGATTGAATTTTTTGCACTTATAAAAAATTACAATTTATTTTTTTACGAAAACAATGTTGCCAATGTCATTAACCTTTATGTCAACAGCAAAAATGCCTTACGCACGTCCACAGCAGCATACCTGGGTATGTACATACGTTTTGTATGGGGAATGGTACGTCGTTAGCATAAAAATGCTAATTACGTATCTACCTGGTTTGTTGGAATTTCCGAATTATTTTTTTATTTTGTTAGAAATGGACAAAAGGCTAAAAAATTTTATGATAACCAATTTCATCCTCACAGTCATTGTTTGTTGAAAAAAGTGGTTGTATAGGTAGACGACATACGTATATAATAAATATATAATATAGGCAGGTAGAAACATTTATAGTTGGGGAAATTTCATTCTTTGTAGTATCATCAGAAAATTTAGTTTACATTTGTGATTCGAAGTGAAAAGACGTTTCTGTTTATTTTGTGGAAATAAAAAATATTAAAAGTGAAATAGCTGATGGTAAATGGCTTACTCCGCGACAACTAAGCGCACGTTCGTACGAAAAACAACAAGCATATATTCGGCAAGCGATTGAAGAGAGCCAAGAAGAAACAAGTGACCACGATTCAATAGTTGGTGACGAGGCTTTAGGTGATATTGGTGGAGATGACTCAGACGTTGAAGAACCCATGTTACCAGAATATGACCCAGAGGGCGACAGTGATTCTGATGAAGATCTTGAAGATGCACCAATTGAAACTGGCGAAGTTTTTACTGCCAGAGATGGTAATGTTTGGTCCTCGATGCAACCACAACCTCCTGTAAGATTCCGTACGCACAACATTCTAAGAAGTGCAGAATCTTGACCAGACGGGCAACGCAGGGTTTGACCATTGCCGAAACTTTTCAATTGATACTGTCAAACGACATAATTATTCGTGAATCAAATCGAAAGGCAAGGCAATTTTATGATATTGACAACGCAAAACATACAACAAGAGAACTGAGATCATGGATTCCCATAACAAAAAGTAAATTTGATGCCTACTTTTGCTGAGTGGCGTTACACATTCTGGTTACGTGCATACGAAAGATTTGTGGAAAACTACTTCACATCCACTATATCGTGCCGCAATGAGTGTACGACGATTTTGGGAAATAAGCCGCTTCATACGTTTTGATAACGAAAACAAACTGATAAAGCAGCAGCAATATCGGACGTTTTTTTGATGCTTAACAGCTGTCTTCGTAGATATTACGTGGCTGGAGCCAACGTCACCGTAGATGAACAATTGTATGCTTATCGTTGTGGAACTGGCTTCACGCAATACATACCATAAAAACCTGCCAAATATGGAATAAAACTGTGGAGGGTGTGCGACTCCATTTCTTCCTATCCATTGCAGGTATAATGAATATTGTTGAAAATCTAAATAACTAGATTGAATATAATTTTTCAATGCAGGGACAAATCTATACAGGAATGGCACCGTCTGGTGAACGTGAAAGAAACGTTGGCGAAAGAGTAGTAAAGGATTTATGTGTAAACCTTTTTGCTGGAAGTGGAAGAAATATTGTATGTGACAACTTTTTCACTAGCTACAACTTGGCAAAAACTTTGATGTTAGACAACAATTTATCTATATTGGGTACTTGCAACAAAAGGCGTACATTCGTGCCAGCAGCATTTGCCAACCCGAAACGTTGTGAGGTTGAATCATCAATGTTTGGGTTCTGTAATCACGTTACGATGTGCTCGTACGTTCCCAAGAAAAACAAGGCAGTTGTAATGTTGTCCACTACTCATTATACAACAGAAACGACCGGTCCTAAGAAGAAGCCATTGCTTATATTAGACTACAACAAAACCAAAGGTGGCGTTGGTAACATGGACAAGTGCTTGTCCGAATTTAGTACGAAGCGGCGCACAAATAGATGGCCTCTGGCTTTCTTTTATAATATTGTGGACGTTGCTGCGTTTGCTCCATACGTAATATACATTGACAACAACACTCACCTGAAGGCATCTACAAGCCGCCGTTATATGTTTCTCCATCAGCTTAGCGAGCATTTGTGCAAGCCAGAAATGGAAAGAAGGCCGAATAACAGCAGAATACCCAGAGTTTTTTCAACGCGCAACGCCATCGAAAGGTGGGCCCATCGGAGTTGTGTATGCTGAGGCACATGCATCGGAGGAACGTGATAGTACGGGCCGGCTAAAAGTAAAGGGGAATTGCTACATCTGTTCGAAACGACGCCCTACTCGTAAAGCATGCACATTATGCAACAAAACAGTGTGCGCAGAGCATTCCAAAGACTTACCTCAATGCGATAGATGTATTTGAATTTCAATAATTTTAACCAAAAATAATTAAAACTGACATTATATAATAATATTAAAAAAATAATTACAAAACTTAGCTCAAAATAAACTATACTTTTATATTATATTATCATATTTGCATGCGTTTTACTATACATACCCAGGTATGTATTCTGTTGACTTAAGGGTGCAACTTTGTAAATGGGCTTTATCTTCCGAACGGATGATCTAATCCTCACCAAACTTAAAACTATTGCGTAAAACAGTTTTGACTAGGATATAAAGAAATTTCAAGTCGATCCGGTTATCCAGTTTAGAGCTACAGCTTTTTCAAAACTAAATACATACCAAGGTATGTTGCCGTTGACATAAAGGTTAATGAATGTTTTCCTTATCTTTGTATACTAAATACACATCTTAACGTACAGTAGAGTATTATTTAAAACGGGAATTTGGTAAAAAAAAACATTTCGTCAAATACATATATTTAAATTTTCTCAGGAAAAATTATAGAGATATTATGAAAACATATTTTTGTTTTCGTGTAATTAATATGAACTCTTTGCTAGGGGTGTTAGGTGTTTTTACATCCTAGACATCCATCCGTGTTTGCTGATATATGGGTATCGGGTGCATCAAATACAATAAAATGTTATTTTTAAAATGCTCTTATTTATTTATGTGCAATTTGAGTTTTTTTATGCTAATTTATATATTTTAGCATAATTTTATAATAAATTTTTTTATTTTATTATTATTTAGATACGTTAAAAATTCGCTTAAAGTTGCTACTTATTTATTTATGTGTTTGAAGCTCATCGGATTTCATTTCGACATCATTGCCAGATTTTTGATGTTGTGTTGATTCTAAATAAAAAATATATTTTTGAATAAATTTTAAAATCAGTATTAACATAACTTAACTTACTTTTTTTTAAAATAATATACACAATCTCACTCATTGGATATTCTACGAACAAGGCCATCCAAAATGCTACAAAATTTGTTATTATAAATGCCAAAATTACATGACAAACCTATTAAAATAAAAATTTTATATAATTAAATTATATATTATTTAATAACATTAATTTATAAGAACAATATAAATCAAGGTATACAGAGATCATCGGTTGTACCTGTGTTTTTTTAAACTCATTTTAACGAAATTAAAATTTTGAATTCAAGGTTTTCGTTTAACGAGTTTCATTAAACGAAAATAATAACAGTGAATTGTTTAAAGAAACGTTATACAACATGTATTTTAATTCTTTAATTGAAGTTGGATAACATTTTTCTCGTCGATATTCGAAGGCTTAAAAGGATTCAATTACAAACAGATTTAGGATATGGTATTTAAGAAATAATATTTTTAAGATTAAGCATATACGAGTAATTACTTCACTTTAGTTCCTTTGATATATTAGGAGTATTTAGTTAAATGGTAATCTTTTGTATTAATTTTCGAATGACGTAATTTGTTATTATATACATCCATACGAGAATATTTAATTGTTGGAGAGTTGTCATTAACGTTCAGGGTTGGAAACCTTAGTATTTTGTTCACTTATATGAACAACTTTGATCACTCGCTTGAAAAAGCAGAAATAAAAAAATAAAATACTAAAAAAATTTAATTTTCAACAAATCTTTTAACTTCAAAAACAAACCACTTAGCAATTTTAGAAAAGAAATAAATTTACAAATAGTGTAAAAACCGTGGCGAAATAATATACGGTGGGAGCGATGGCGAATTCATTGATTTTCGCCGGTAGCCTAACTGTCAAACTCCATATTAAAAAGTCTTTATCATGACGAAATCATGTACCAGGTGGTGGCAGTGGTGAATTTTATTTATTTTCACCGTTGTAGAAAATGTCAAACTTCTTATAAAAAAATTTTCGCTGAGTTTTTATATGTGAAGTTTGACATTTTCGGCAACGGGCAAAATGAATGAATTTGCCACTGCCACCAGCTGGTACATGATTTCGCCATGGTCTGTATACTGCATGGCTAAATAATTACTAGGTGGGAGCGGTGCCGAATTCGTTAATTTTCGCCGAAAGGTTAAGTGTCAAACACCATATAAAAAAATTATCCACAATTTTTACATATGGAGCTTGACATTTCAGGTTTTGACGAAAATTATTGAATTCGCTGTTGCGACCACCTAGTATTGATTAGCCTTGGTATACTGCTCTTTTATATGTAGTTTGACTTTTAGGCTAACGGCAAAAATTAACGATTTCGCCATCGCCTTGGTAAAACTATAAAAAAAAAACATTTTCCTCTATTAGGCTTATGTATTTAGTTAAAAAAGATCATTTTTAGGTATCATTTTCTAAGCAAATTTTGGCGAAAACGCTTTTTTATAAGTAAGATTTTAAAGAAAATATTGTTAGAAACATTGTTGTAGGCATGGCTAGATCTGAGTATATCTATTATTATTATTATTAAAATGCGAAACATTTATTCACAAAAGTACGAAATTTAACTCTATTTTTTTCCGTAATGCTTAATCTTTTTCTCAATTTTTATACGAATTGGACTAGTATTTTTGAATAAAATACCCTTTTTCTGTCAGCTTCTGCTCTTGATTTGTTCGATTAAAGCGGCTATTAGATTGTCAAACTTGTTATGTGAACATGGTGTGATGGCATACCATCACGCTCGTGTAATAATGTAAAATGCGTGTTCGTAAATTTGTTTGGATGGTTTTCAAAAAATTTTGATATTGAAATCCTTTCTCATCAAACCGTCCTGACATGCAATGTTTTACCGTCTAATAGCCGCTTAAGAAAACCGTATCAATTGTAGAGCTTTTCAGGAAATATCAAATACTTTCTAAATATCATGTTTGATATTTTAGTAGGGATAGTAAAAAGGACTAACATTTATATTAGTTCTAGAGATATAATTTCTGAACGGATTTTATTCTTGTTTTTTAATTTTAATTTAAGAAAAATTTAACTGATATAAAATATCACAAGAGGAACCTGAATACCGAATTTCTAAAAACGAGCTTTAGCTAGATTTTGGTGTGCAAGTATTTTTTCGCTTTTATATACAAAAATTGATTTTAGAAAACTTACCACATAAAATTCATTTAGAAAGACAGGTTGTCGATAAAGTCCAGTTAATAATTTTAAGATAACCAAATGCCAGATATATGACTGAAACGATATTCTACCCATTACACGAAGTACAGGTAAACAGGCAATTTCGTAGGCAATCCCTTAAATTAAAAGAGTTTATTTTGTTTATAACTAATAACTCATAAAGTCATGTTTAATTCATATTAATAGTTAAGAACACAAAAAAGCAACGTTAATACCTGTGATCCTTGACAAATTCTATTTGAAAGTATGTTACCAACATTTTGTTTGTTAAGATACAAAGTAGATTTCTTTGAGTTTAATTTAAAAAAGTGAAAAAATTAGGTGAGCAAAGCATCAAACCATAAGCAATAATTAACGGAAAAAGTTAGCTAATATTGTTTTAATGAGATTCTGTTAACAAACTGGAAGATAATTAACAGTAAAGCGAATTCGAAATTTTGGTTGGTAACCAAACTGTCAAACTCCACATAAAAATATTATACATATATTTTATTTTATTATTTTATACAATAACGATAGCAAATTCATTTAATTTCCCCGAAACGTTAGGTGTCAAACACCATATATTTAAAATTATACACATATTTTATATATGGAGTTTAAAATTTCAGGTTTTGCCGAAAACTGTTGAATTCGCCATTGCGACCACCTAGCACGAATTCGCCTTGATCGCTACCACTCAGTATTTGACTCGGCTTATGAAAACTTAAAATAAAAATCTTATTTGAAAAAACTATACGAAGTGTAATTAAATCCAATATTGCCGTGTTGTTTCAAGATTTCACCAAATAAAAAGTTTGGCAAGGCAGTTACTGAATTAGTGGTAGCATAAGAGATCACTGGATTTAAAAGAAAAATTAAAAATAAGAGAGGGAAAATTAGACAAGAGCCAAATAAAAAATCTTAACAATTAAAATTTGACAAAATTTAGATGTAGAGAACAAAATACGAAAATAATCGGGTACCCAAATATTAAAAACTTATGTATGTATGTTATCAAGGAGACACATCTAAACATGATACAATTCAACGTTGCATTTTTTGTGCTCTCCAGCAGTAATATAGTAAAACTTACATCCCATTTTCATTAACATACACAATAGAATAAATCCACCATATATGGTCCAAATATTTCGATATAAACTGGCATATAAACTCAACCAAAAAGAAGGTTTTTCTATATTTTTATTATACACCAAATTACCAGACAAAAGAAGTCCGAAAAATGCTAGAATTATAAGAGCCAGTAATGTTATTTCAAATTTCATTACACCACGATATTTCGAAAACCCATGCTTTTCTGTACGTATATTTTTTAAATAGATTTCCGCACACATAAAACCAACCAAATAGCCACCCATATTGCAATAGAATTGAGTATAAGTCAAATACAATTCTTTAGCATCCTTTAAAAACATATAACGAAAGCCTCTGCAATTAAAATATATGTATTTTACATGTAAAAAACATTAAATGATTTTATTAATACTTACTCCAGCTTCATTAAGTGTGTGGCCTCTAGTTTATAGAAATATGTTAAAAGTCCAGGCACTAAAAATGCCAATATCCCAAGTAAAGTATACAGAGGTTTTTTCCATGATTTAAATCTGTAAAAATAGGCGAATTAAGTAACACATAAGTATTAGCCAAAAACAGAAAAACCGAAAAAACGAGAATAAGATGTAAAAACGTTAATTAAAAATAATGAGTTAAACGCAAAAAATAAGTTAAACTTCTTAATATGACTTTTATAATTTAAAAATGAGAATTTTTTTAATGTGTATCCAGCTTACTGACGACAAGAAAATATTGTTTACTATTCAAACAGAAATAGTACCCATCGTTATGTTTTCTACTTTACGAGAACAGCAATAGTGAAACCATCTCGAAATCATGTCAAACTCCATATCATGGCCAAATCATGTTTATGCTGATGATACCACCGGTTATCAATTCGCCTTGGTTATTAGATGCGTTCCCGTACTCAATGTTATCGAAATCTGTTCCCGTATTGCAAGTTTGGTTGGAAGAGAGAGGTTTTGAGAGGACAAAATTCGTCTTTTTCTTATTTTTGAATTCTCTATCGCCCCATATATTTTCTTTTTTTTATTGGATTTACTTTACTAAACTACATTTGCTCCAAATGATATGGAAAAATTAGACGCTGAATTGGTGTCTTGCCCCCTGCCTCGAAGGACATGATCCAACCTTTTTGGTTTTTAATATCAAAATTGATGAAGAGTGTAAAAAGGAAAATTTTTGTTAAGCAGCACACGATTTATATTTTTAACTTTGTGCAAGTGTTTTAACAAGTGTTTAATCGCGCTTTTAAAACAATTCTGGCAAATTCGAAAATGTGAGTCCATTAGTAAAAATAAAAAAATGTACACGTGTTTGTGCTTTTCGAATTGCTCTCAGAGTTTTACTTAAAAACTAATTGTTATGATGTCAGTAAAATTATAGCATAAAGCATAAAGTTTTTATTGAACTTACTTGGAGGTTAAAATATCCGTTAACAAAAACAATAAATATAACTGCATATCAGCAGCTAGGAACCAGGTATGTATAGCACACTTGAAACGAAAATAAAAAATATAAAAATAATTACTTTCACAATTCAATTCTTGCAATACTCTTGCGAAGATGATTTATTTAGGTCATAAAAAGAAATAAAACTAGTTGTCACCGGCAAAGTAAAACGAAATGACCTATTATGTCTGTTTACACAGCCAGAAGTTTCTACAAAAACTTCTTGATTACAAATAGGGGAGCCAGACGTACTGTTTTTTTCTTCTCAATTGTATTGTTTTATGCAGAATACCCAAAACAGTACACAAATGTACTGTTTTTTAGACTTTTGACTTTTTTTGTTTTACTAATTATGTATTTTAATTATATAATGCAAAACATATACATATTTACTTTAATATTTGATAACAAAAATTTGGTTGAGTGTACAGAAATCAGAAAATATTAGGAAGCACCCTGTCGTAGGTTACAACGTTGTTATTTCTTTAATGTATTTATACATACATATTTGCAAACCTAGTTTTTTAAAGGAACAAATATTACATACATACGTATATACGAATATTAAAGTTACATCTGCAGATCACGGTAAGATAAATGAGAGTTGAATTATTAGATATATATGTATATATATATATATATATATGTATATAAACATGGTCGCGTAAGTTCATGCAATAAGTTATTTTCTAGGAATGGATGATGAAGAAATAATTCCCGACGAATCTTTAACAGATAAACCGACTACAGATGCAGAAGAAGTAGACTTTACAAAACACTTAAATCAAAAGAAGAAAATTGTTAATCGACGTAAAAACAAATTTAATGAAAGTAGGAAAAACGAATTTAATTGGCTAGCAAGGACTAATGAGGAAGCAATGGCCAAATGCTTTGTCTGTGGTGTTTGTTTTTCAATCGCAAATGGTGGTATTTCGGATACCAAACGCCATATGAGGACAGCAAGACATTTGCGTAACCTGGGCAGCTATAATCAAAAATCTGTAAGTCAATTCTTCAACCAGAGTTCCAATAACAAAACGGAAGTTGGAAGACAATCAAGTTCAATGGCAAAATCAGCTTTCGTCTATCATACTGTCATACATAGCCACAGCTACCAGTCCGCAGACTGCAGTAGCAAGCTTTTTAAACTAATGTTTCCAGACTCAAATGTGGCGTCTAATTTTACATGTGGCAGGACAAAGTTATCGAAGATCACCACTAATATTCTTGCGAATTATTCTATAGAAACTATATTAAAGGACTTGGCTGATGATCATCCTTTTTCCATTTCAAATGATGCGTCAAAGGCAATATAAAAACTTTTCCAATTGTTTTGCGATACTTTTCTAAACACACAGGAGTAAATACAAAGTTGTTGAGCTTTTATGAATCAAATTCCGAAATGTCAAATGATATTGCTGAATGTATAAAGTCGAAATTGGAAGCTCGCAAATTAAACTTAGCCAACGTAACTAGCTTTTGTGCAGATAATGCAAACGTTAATTTTGGTTGTAAAAAAAGCGTTTTTGTTGAGCTCAAGAAAAGTAAGCCGGACATTATCGGTATGGGATGTTTGTGTCACATCATTAATAACGCATTCAAAAACGCATTAAAACTTTTGAAACTCAATGTGGAGAATATTCTAATTAAGGTTTTCAATGAGTTTAGCTCATCAACAAAGAAGACTTCAAGTCTAAAACAAATATTCGAGTTTTGTGAACTAGAATGGAGCGAATCGCTTCGTCACGTGCTAGCCCGATGGCTCAGTTTAACTCCAGCTATTGAAAGATTTTTGAAGAATTATTCAGCCTTAAAAACGTATTTTATTTCTCTAGATAGTTGTCCAGCTGCTATAGAAAAATTTTTTGAGCTTGACACTTCGGAGGCTTATTTGGGATTTGTTCACAACACAGGTATTGCACTATTGTCATCAATAAAGAAACTGGAAGAAAAAAAACAATCTAGTTATAATCGACATTTATAAAATAATTAAAATGCTCCATGACAAATTGGAACAACAATAAAATGAAAAGTTTTATGGTTATATAGCCGGAACCGTTTGCAGTAATTCTGATAACCCGCAGGAGGTTTCTTTATTAAAAAAACGAGCTGACGCAGTTCTATCATGTGTAATTAAATGCATTGAAGATCACCTTGACTTAAAAAACAACAAACTTGAAAAATTTCATATTTTCAGAGATTTTATTTCAAGATTTTACTGATGTTGTCAATTTGTTCTCTATTAAAAATATTGATATTGATCTCTTATTTGATGAATTTATTTTTTTGAAAACTTGTTCCAAAAACGTGCAAAAAGAAAAAACTGTTTACCAAAAATGGAATGAGTGTTTAAACAGCAGTGCTTTTCCTAATTTTGAAAAAATTTGCAATTTTATTTTTTCTATACCCCATTCTAATGCAGCCACTGAAAGAAATTTCAGCCTAATGTTTTTATTTTGCAGAAAAGAGAGGAATAGGCTATTAATTGAAAACTTAGAAAGTGAGTTAATTATAAAAACAAATTACGAATTTTGCAATTTTTTGAAAACTGAAGACGGGAGATTTTCTCTCCTCTTTTCCTTTCCTAAAGAATGCAGCACGGTTTCACACTAATTAAATAGGCATTATTGCCTGAAGTGCTACTTCTCTTTAAAAAAAAAAGTAGCCATTATTATTCCAAAAAAATATATACAAACTTATAATAATTTAATTTACATTAAATAAATATATATTTTTTTATTAAAATTATTCCATTTTATACTGATCTCTTTTCATACTTACACTGTCTTTAAAGATAAAATTATTGACCATGAATACATTTTTCCACCAATATTCTCGACAAAATGTATACTCTGACTCAGAGACATGCCGCCAAAATGGACCATCTCCTAACTGTGGAAATAATGTGGCACTAAATAGTATAAGCATCATTAAAGAAGTAAAAAACCTAAATTTGTTTTAAAAAATATAAAAATTTTAATATACTAAAACAGTTCGTAATTTTTGTTTGTGAGCACCTTAAATAACGATTTAAAATACTTCGAAGAAAAACCATAAACCCAGTGTTGAAATTAGTTTCTGAAGTTATTTGGTTGCTTTCATCAGACTTTAACTTCAAAAGAAAACCAGCTAAAACAAAAAATATCTGTATTATTGCCGTACCATTTTCCAACATCACTGTTTCAGCTTTTTTCAAATTGTTTTCTATAAATTCAGGGTTTTGTATCTGCATGGAGCTTAGCCCCACAGAAGTGTGGGAAAATATTACAATGAAGAGAGCAAACACACGAAAGGCATAAGTAAAATTTATGTCCGATTTTTTCAAATTAACTCCCACAATGCGATAATAATTTCTACAAATTGAAAATGATGACAGCAGTTGATTACAATCTGAAAAATTAAAGTAATTTCCATTGATTTAAATACAAATTCTGATATATTTGAAATATTTACCCGGATGTTTGCTTTTATAAAAATCACTATTTTCATAATTTTTATACTTCCGCTTTAATCGATAATCATATAATGATGATATGATGTTAACTAATATAATCGCAATTAAAATAATGCAGAATATAATATCTAAGAGATCTAAAAAAAAGAAGTAAATAATTACAATAAGATTTTGGTAAAATTTAAATTTTGGGCGAAATTTTGATACTTGAGTTAAATTTTTTATTTGTATTAAAATGTGTGTTATTTGTTACTAAATGAATGTTGTGGTATAAATTATCGCTCTTATTTTTCCACCTATCGATCCATCTTTTTTAGCAAGCAAAATTGTTCGACATCATTAAGATATCTGATAGAAACGTCTACAAAAACAAACAAAAAAAATCAGAATCTATACGAATTCTATTAGAGTTCTAATCCAAAAATATATGAAGAGATTGACACAAAATCTGATATGGGAATTTGTAAGTCTCTTTCCGACGTTGCTGATATAAATCTTACAGAATTCTAAAAAAATGACATAGGAAATTCCGCGACATTAGCCGCCATTAGTATTGATTTCTAATATACAGTGCCGAACTAAATTATTGGCACAGCAGTCAATTCCAACTTCATTATTAGTTTAATGGTATTTTTGAAGCGATTTTTAAGAACTAAACACTATTACCAGTTGCATTGGTAATCTTACGTCAAAATGCTTTTGGTTTCATTAAAAATGTTAGTTATTATGTCCATAATTTACAAATATAGGAAACAGGTACCCAATGTAGCTGAACAAAATTATTGGCGCACTTAGTGAATTTCATAAAATCTAATCGATGTAGCAACTTTTTAGCGACAATTCAACATTTCTAATTTTATACGTTTAAGTGTAAAAGTCATTGTGCCTTAAAATTTTGTTTTTGTTTAAAATGTTTAAAATGTTTGTTATGTTTAAAATGGGCAGGTACATTTATTTTACTAGGTAGTGTCGCCCGCTCAGCTGGTTTGTAGTTGGACATGTCAAAAGTTGTTTATATTTTCCTAATTTTGTTTACGAATTTCAAAAAACACTAACAACAAGCATATGCAGAACAAAGAGAGCGTTTGTTTTTAGAATAATTATCTTTTATTTTCTTTTTCTATTTTTGACATTTCCACTCACAAAGCAACAACAAAATGCCATGTTGTTTTTGCTGTGGAGCCGCTATTACCTAGTAAAATAAATGTACCTTGGGTAAGAGACAAAAGGAAACCACAGAATCTCGGCAAAAAATGATTCTGTGTTTGCACAATCAAGGCAAATTGTATGCTGAGATTAGGAAAATTATGAATAGAAGACGTTACACTATCCGAAGCATCATTCAACGTTTTAAGGGAGCCTCCACATTTGAAAGTGCTAAGCATTCAGGCCGACCAATATCTTGAAGTGATCGTGAACGCAACCAGATAATTAGAAAAGTCAAAATAAACCCCAAAATAACTTCAACACAAATAGCTGCTGAGATTAAAGAAGAGTTTGGAAAAGATGTTGATGCCATCACCGTCCGGAGAGCCCTACATAAAAGTAACTACAAATCTAGTGTAGTCAGACGAAAACCTCATATTCTCTTAGTGAACCAAAAGAAGCGTTTGGCGTATGCCAAAGAATATATACTCAAGCCAAATTATTTTTGGGAACATGTGCTGTTCTCGGATGAAAGCAAATTAAATATTTTTCGTTCCGATGTTCCGATGGCCGCCAAACAGTGTGGAAAAAACCCAATACAGAGTTAGAAAAAAACCTTGCTGCGAGTGTGAAACATGGTGGTGTGAGAGTGTTGTGTGAGTTTGTATTCATTGATGACATTATGGGCAAAGTAAAATATTTGAATATCCTCAAAGAAAATGTGAAAAAAAAGTGCCGAAACGTTGAATTTACCAGCCTCGTTTACTTTTCA
Organism: Cistogaster globosa; assembly: GCA_937654795.1. Classification (NCBI taxonomy): domain Eukaryota; kingdom Metazoa; phylum Arthropoda; class Insecta; order Diptera; family Tachinidae; genus Cistogaster; species Cistogaster globosa. The sequence goes on along the minus strand of OW569407.1, from coordinate 86,247,164 downwards.
ACACGATAATGATCCAAAACATTTGGTTCATATCGTGCGTATGTGACTTGCATACAATGTTCCGCATATTTTACCACACCCACCACAATCCTCAGATCTCAACCCGATAGAACACTTATGGGAGGAGCTGGATAGAAGAGTGAAAAAGCGGGCAATAACAAATAAGAATAAACTGTACCAGGCACTGCAGCTTTGTGGAATACAATTTTGTGCACACTTATCGGCACCTGTGCGTTAAATAGTTTTCAAATTGGGGAATTCCCTATGTTATTTCTTATGTTTTTTCTTAATGTATTGTTTTGTTATTTCTTTATAATAATTATAAACATTTTTTTTAAAGTAAATAAATGAATAAAAATGTATTCATACTTTTAAGCACGGGAAAATTAAATAGCGAAATGGCCATCGAGATGTGCTTTCACCTCCAATGATCAATATCGGGGAAATAGCACAATAAATTTAGAGTTTAAGCAATTCGTACTTGGTTTTTATCAAAAATAAATATTTTTTGTTGCTTTTTTTGAATATTTTCCCCAATAAATTAAATTTCACTCCATTTATATAGAAAAAGGTGATTCGATTTGCGTCGCGTTTTTTTTTTCGATCCCAGTTAACGACGCAAATCGGGGCTCTAGTGTATATTACTTTTAATACAGTAAAATTCGTATAATTTTCGCAGAAATCTTATCAAAATTAAGACTTTTATAGGATAACTAATTTTCTTTATTAATTTTATTCATTAAATACATACTATGAATGTATGTATGTATGAAAGATTAAGCTTTTTACTATTGTTTAATATTCTTTTTTACAAATTGCAAAATCTCTTAATTATATCATTTAGGTGAGCAGCTTGTAGTTCTAAGAATAATTTCATCGTCTGCTTTAATAAAATAAGTTTTATTATTAACAATTTTGTTGAAAGATTTCATGAAGTGAAAAAGTTTTGCGAAGCAAAATCAATTTCATCACCATTTTAATAGCCGTAAAAAAACAAAATCTTTAGTAGGCTTTCTTTTGCGTTTTTCTAGAAACATCGCATTGCCACGTCGTCATTATTAAAAATCATGTTCTAATTGCTCCAAATAAATTTGTTTGTATTTTCCTGTGGCTGTTTGTTTAATCTTGCCATCTAAATCATAGGATTGTATTTAGTAAAAACAAATTCAACCCCCCGTTGCCCCATACAAGTCATTGATTGGAAGTAGTGTAAACATATTATTAAAGAAAATAATAAAATTGTAGAAAAGAACATACAAATTTTTTTAGTGGCTACAGTGCATAGTGCAAGTTCATTTTAAATATGTCGTTGACAAAAAAGCTTGTTTTAAAAATATCTATTTTTAAAGAATTGAGATCTTTCCGCCTAATAGAGCTTGCTCTGCATATCCCACAGATGCTCCTGGGAACGATATACATAAATTAAAATAATAATTTCGGTTTTATTTAATTTTTTATCCATTTTGCTCATATGTAGAAAAAGTTAAAAAAATGACGTTACTTCTGTTATTATTAAAAGAGTGTCACCAATAATTCAGCATATACATTGATATAATATTATTTACGAAAATAATAAAATTACCTCTAAAAGATGCTTTTATACTCTTCATATTTTTCACTTATATACATTGCACACAATCTGCCATAATTTAAAATTTCACTGAATTCGCCATCGCGACCACCTTGTATTAATTCGCCTTGGTAAGTTCTATATGAATATTGAAAAACGAAGCGAAAAATCAGACACACATTTTATTGTTTGCACTAACCACTATGTGATTCACTAACTTATTTATAATCATGGTAAAAAGTTCTATATTTCTCTCTATTCAAATTGATAATACACGGCAACTCTGCCAAGGGAAATGTCAAAATAGGAAAAAAGAACAATACAAAAAAATAAAACAAAAACCTTGTGATTAAAAAATTTTAAATAGTTTTGTGCAAAGAAAGTAAAAAAATATAAATTATTACTATTTTATTCATTTAGCAAATGCTTTTAAATTTTTAAGTAGAATGGCTAGTACTTCTGCTAAAAGAAGACGTGCGTCTGCCGAGCAGCTTAGTCATATGGCTGACTTTATGATAAGCAACCCTGGAGTTGCTGGCGGTAAATTTAATGGAAAATTGAAGTGCGGAAAGAAGTGGAGCGAATTGTCCGAAACTCTTAATAGTCTTGGTGGGGCGGTTAAAGCGGTCAGTAGATATCGCCAAAAGTATAAGTGAATAGCAAAATGTTTAATTTTGTGGTTAACATTTTTAAACGAAACAGTTGTGGTTTAAAAAGCATAGTGAATCGCATTACAGACCAAAATATTCTGTGACTCCTGCGAGACTTGAACTATTCGATGTCTTGTTTCGCAAACATAGACCTTGCGAAACTATACAGACCACAGTGTAACCATACTATATTTGGCCCCGCCATTCAAAGCTCGGCCAAGACTTAAAAACGCCATTATCTGTCCTGGTTACCAACTCATCCAAGACTGCTATGCTCTATTGTGATTTTTGTTTTAGTTACACATATGCCTTGAAGATCTCATCTGATGTTCTAATATATAAACTAAATTACTAACTCACTAACAGCAGCTACACGATAAATATTTTTTTTTCATAATAATTTTTGACGCAAATAGAAGTTAAAAACATGACTAGTGATCTTCTGTTTACGACACACAGCTACCTCTACTAATGCAAATCCGTTGCTGGTTAACATTTTTGAATGTATCAAAAGTTAAAAGGCCTAACCTCACTTTTCAAAAACTTTTTAATTTTCTTATTTTGCTGGCTTTTTAGCTGTGAGAATTTTAGAATTTTTTTGTTTCTCTATTTTTAAATATTTTCCATTAAAGAAAATATAAAAATTTTAATTTCTTTAGAAACTATTCCATTTAACTCCACTTTAATTAAACGCATTGGTTTCTTTTAGCGAAACTTAACATATTTATTCAATTTTTTTTTAAACTAAACAATACACCTGTTTCGCTGGAATCTATACTATTAAAACAAATAGTAACAATGAAAATCATTTTCATAAATTTTAGAAATCAATTTTTAAAGAATTACTTATTTGCTCTACTTTCGGTTTTGTGGAGTTAAACCTTTTATCTTCTGTTATTCTGTTCAAACCTACCACAATAGTTAGTGGTGGAGTTTTTTTTTCTTCCTAAGTTAAGACCCAAACAATTTTTTTAACGGACACTGCCAGTGTTTATGTAAAGATCGCTGAGACTTATTATCATAATGCCCTGTTCACACACGTCAAGATTTTTTCAATCATTTAGATTTTAATTGAAGAGAAAATATTAATAAAATGAGTCGCTTTAAAAAAAATCTTACTATCTGCAAAAAAAAAAAAAACTTGACATGTATGAATCTGGTATAACAACATAAATAAATCCTTTTATAAAAATATTTATAAATATAAAATTACCAAATTCTCGCTTTTGTTCTGATACTTCACAATATTCAACACTTGTCGCTAAAGATAAATTAAATTGCTGTTGAAATCTATAATTTAGACAAACATCTAAAATATTTTGATAAAGCAAACGATTTTCTTGATCTCCGGAACGTTTATGTGTTGCTCGATGAAATTCAGTGATCTAAATTAAAACAATGATTGATTGATTAATTAAATAATGATACTTAAGTTAAAATACCTCATTTTCCAAGGTTTTATTTTGAGCAAAACGTTGTCTTTCTTGAACTGGCAAATCATTAAACAATTGCTTACACTGTTCCAAACAAACTCCAAAAAAAAGATTTTCATGACGGAAATGATAATATAAATCGTTGGATAAATTTTCAATATCAAACCATATATCACTATAATTATTCGGTTGGACTTCGGCAAAAACCATGCAGTATGCAGCATCTTTTTGCGATAAACAGTGATCGTAATTATCGAAATTATAAAGAGGTGGTAACTTTTGATACATTGTCACTAAAATAAACATCGTAGGTTTCAATTATTTTAAATACATTTTCTTTAGCACCAAGGACTCACTATTTATTTCAGCTGTTATTAACGAAATATTAGTTAAAACGATTAAATTTAAATAGGCAAAAGCTATGATAAGGATATTCATTATTTTTAGCTCGAATCACAAGTAAACGCTTTAGTGAATATATACGTGCAACTGAATATTAAATAAGCTGATTTATTTCTATAAGTTAAGAAATTTAAATCTTTGCAAAGAAATTGACTTGTAATATATTAACGCATAAACAGACACAAATCAATTTTTTTAATATATTATGTGTAATTATAACATATTAATAATTTTAAAATAATTAAACTACTTTGTTTGAGTACAGTATATTAGAATCGACCTTAAAATATTGACAATATCGAGAACAAAGTTTAATAAAAGAACAAAGTTTTATAAACATACAGTGGACCGAAAAACTGGTGTGGTTTTCCTTAACTTTTTTATATACATATGTATGTAGATATGTATGAACATAAAAGAAAGTATACACAAATAGTAAAAAATGCGAAAATAAAATATGCATACGAGTATTAATTTACTCAAATTAAAAATAATGAATTTTGTTGCACATTTTCAAAATGAATAGTGTTATATCGCGTTAACACTTTTGTGTCTAAGAAAGTTTTAAGTGTTAAGTGAAAAATAAGTTGTTTTTGAGATGTTTTCCCATACATTTAAGGCCGGGACACATAGAATCCGTCATACGCCAAACTTTGAAGTATTCAACAAAATTCAAAGTATTGACGGATGAGGTTGGTGCAATGAGTACTTTGCTGACGGATATTTAATCAGCTGTTTACGTGTATTTGCAAAAAAAAATTTATTAAAGTACACATTTAAAATGGAATTGGATGATGTTTTAGACTTTCTTTTAATTGTAATCTTATTGTATAACGCTCGGGAGTGTCTTGATGTAATAAGCAGAGGTCGAAGATTTTCGGTCAGGCCGCTTTATCAATATCGAGACAATAATAGATTTTTTGCGATAATTTTTGAAAGAATATTCAACAGTGATCCTGAGCAATTTAAGAAAACTGTAAGAATACATTCGACATGCTTTTTAACATAGTGAAGGAAGATCTTACTAAGAATTCCAACAGACTCCAATACCTGCAAAGTGACATACTTATCTCGTAGTAATCGGCTTTGACAATGTTCAACTGAAAATTAGTTAAACTTAAAGAAAACAATTCAATGTATAAAAACATTTCTTACCCGTTTTGCCTGTTGCAGCAGCTACAGCTGCCCAAGACTTTTCGTTTTTCATTTTGTTTCTATAATCTTGCTTGCTTGCACCGCTTCAATCAACTTGTCCTCTGTTTTTTGGCCCGGCCTTGAGTACTTTGCTGATGGATATTAAATCAAAGTTTGCTCTCTATTTTTATTCACTTATTAATTTAATTAAGTTTTTTAATTGTTTGCCACCAAAACTGTTTTCTTAAAATCACAAAACACAATTGAAACACAGCAGGAGTTAAAAGAAAACAAAGAAGAAGAAGAAGCAGTTGATAGTTTTCAAAGTATTCAACACACGTAAAAAGTTAAAAGCTGACCAACTTTCGTACTTTGCGTTAACGGCTACGTATTGATTGTGACAACGCTCATAAGAAAACATGTATTTTAACTGACTTGTCAGTTGAATTTATCAAAGTTTAACGTATGACGGATTCTATATGCCCCGGCCTAAATAATCCGTTATACGTTGTAATTTGACGTATACAACTGAAGTCAAAGTAACGACGTATGAGGTTGTCACCATGAATACTTTGCTGACGGATGTTAAAATAAAGTTCGCTCTCTGGATTAATTATACATGTTGTGTATTTTTATTAGTTGTTATGCAATGTAGGTATTTGTGTGGTTGTGTGATGCGTTTATTTTTTTTTTTTGCTTTGTGTTGTTTTTGTTTTAGTGATCAAGAAGTTTTTGTAGAAACATGTAGCTTTGTAAACAGACACAATTGGTCATTTCGTTTTATTTTGTCGGTGACAATTATGATTATTTCTTTTTATGACCTAAATAAGCCATCTTTGCAACGATATGTATCGGTTCTCTTCTATAATTAAAAGTTGTAAAATGTGAATGTGTAGTACGTATTAAGATCCACATACATATTATCATGCACCTATTTTCATACTTAAGCGGCTATTAGACGGTCAAACTTTGCTTGTGAGCACGGCCTGATGACAAGCCATCAAACTCGTGTAATAGGGTAAATTTTGTGTTTGTCAGCGGCGCTGGATAAAAATCAAAAATTTTTGATATTTTGTGTTTGCCATGATACCATCCATCATACTGTTTAATTTCATGTTTGTCAAACACAGTGTAAATTTCATTTGTGTTTTTGTAAGCGAACTGTAAAGATGGCTTGGCTAGAGCGCACGAGTTACATATAAAGATAATAAATGCTATTGCAATCATTTTTTTATAATTGCATTTTCGTTCTTACAATAAGTTAATGAACTTTTTAAAATAATGCAAATTTGAATATAAATAAGCATTATTTAATTTATAAGTTTAGTTTTAAGTTTTACCTTCTTCTTTTAAACGTCTAAATAAAATATTTTAAAGTGACACATAGTTTAAGCGGCGGAGTAAAAGCCTTCCGCATAACTGTGTCATTCTTTTTTTAGCGATCTATGTACCTAGATAAAGAGAGAGGATACGTTGAATTTTATTATTGCTAGGCATATGCATATTATGTATGTTTATTGAATATACTATCATTTTTAAAAGCTCCTCAAACTTGAACACATCGATACGTGCAAAATTTCGGAAATCGCAATTATCGTCTTCCTATACCAGATCTTTTAACAAATGCGCCTCCAAATAATGCTCCACCCTTAAGTAAATACAGTGGGTTTTACTTTTTTATGCCGAATCCATTTTAAATACAAACCTTCTTACTAATAATGGTTTTACTCAATATTTCTTCTCTGCCTTCTGTTTTTCTTCACTTTCTATTGTTTTTTTTTTTATATCTTCCAATAATTTCAAGAAAGCAATAAATTTAATTTGTTTTTTTGACATCTTGCTTAAAAACTTGCTCTGAGTTTGCGTGCAGCCTACGTCTCAGCTTTTAATTTTTGCGAATTTTCACAAGCTGTATGTGTAAATTTCTTGAAAGGGAATTGAACAGAAACTTGACCGTGTTACAAAAACATAACTATTATATTTTGATTTGTGTAATAAAACAAATTTCTTATCTCCCTCTCTCCCACATAAAATCAAAACTTTGTAAAGTAAAATTTACCTGTCTAAATGAAGTACCAGCGTTGATGCCGCGCAATTATGGTTTGCTTCATACATTTTGTATGTACATAAGCATTTTTGACAGATTGGTTTCTTCTTACACCCTTATTTATGTATGGCTGTCATAGGCTTTTCACACTGACTTACATTTCGGCGAAACGCATGGAAGATGTAGAAAATGTAAAACATTTGTTTGTATTGACAACATTTAACATCTACCATCAACTAATCTGTCAAAAACATATAAATAAACGATGCATAATTTTTATTAGTAAAAACAAGATTTAAAAATATGTACCTCGAATCACATTAATAATTGGACTAATTGTTACTTTGAATATTGGAAGACCATCCTGGAAGAAGAATATGAAGAAAAATTTTTAGTGGACATAAGTGTGTTTGTACGCCACAGTACACTAGATTATGAACATTTAATTCAATAAATGCTTATATTTTAAGAAGGCACTATTGAAAATTTTGAATGAAAGATATCCAAAATAAATTAATTAATTAATAAAAAATAAAATAAAAAAATATATTTTTTATTTAATTTTATTTGGTTTTTTAATTCCTGTTTTATTTTAATATAAATACCGATTTTTTCAAGCTCAAGGTCACCAAATAGTATTATTTTATTATAAAAAATATCCTTTTTCTGTTTTTTAGGGAATCTACCAAAAGATGAACCAAAATATAAAAAAACACCACGTGTGCCTTTCCTTTTCATTTAAAAATGTTTATTTTTAATTTCAATGTCATTTTATCAGTGATGCCACCAGAGTATCGAGATTACAGTCATTTTTCTAGTGGTGACACTAAAATAATCGACAGATGTAAAGTGAAACAAAATGAGATAGGAACATCCAAGGCATATTAATTTAACAGGTAAAAGCAGTTCTAAAACAACTACAACAATGTATTTTATTTTTGTAAAATATGTTTTCAGATGTCAAAATCAACTAACGCTGCACATAGGGACAAATAACCGAATTACAACGACAAAAATGGAATTTCTTATTTCGTTAAATGTATCCACTATTGCTCTGTGTATTTCTTATGCTATTGCATAACACAATCAAAGACTACCGACTACAAAAGTAACTGGCTACAAAAATAGCCAAGTCGCCAGCTACTAAATTTTTATAACGACTACCGACCACTAACTACAAAAAATAAACATCTGTTTTGACATATGTATTATAGTTAACCAAAACAAAACAAACTTGATTTTTTAAAGTGAATTTTTGTGAAAACAAAATTTTCAAATGTCTCAAGAAATTTAATTAGCTTTATAAGTACTATTGCTTAAATAGTGGAAACAACGACTTCAGTGTATGAAGTGTATAAAAAACATCAGAACAAAAGTAACCGAAGATGGTGGAAGAAGAAGGATTTTATCGAACTTGTGTTCTTCAGCTGAAATAATAATATGAAGAACACTTTTTTAAAGCATACCGGATGAGCGTAGCGAACTTCAATTTACTGCTGACTCTTTTAAAAAACAAATAAAAAGTAAGGCAAATAAAAAGTAAATGAAAAATGTAAACAAATAAACCGATGATTATTATTTTCAATGGTGCCACTATAATAGTTTTTCGCGTTTTTAATAGCGATATTTAATGTATTGCGTTTTTAAAACCACCATTTCATTCATTTATTGTGTTGGAAGCACTAATCTGTTTTTGTAGCCAAGAAAAATAGAAATTAGCCTAAGATGGCTACGGGATACAAAAGTAGCCGTGTAGTCGGTAGTCGTGTAGCGGCTAAAAGAATTATTCTCATAAGCTCGCATGTATTCTATTTTTGACATCTTGTAGTCGATGGTCGGTGGACATGATTGTGTTTATAGCATCATGGGAAGATGTTAAGGTAGATGTTAGATGTTGATTAGATGTGGCGAATATGTTCAGTGATGCACACAACAATGAACCAAATATTTAAACATTGTGATTAAAACTAAAAAGAGATGAATTTAACTAGCAATAATTTTTTTTGACATACATATCTTAAATTATCACTATTTATTGTTTATTATCAGAAAACTTTTTTTATAAAATGATTCACTGAACGAGTACAAAAAGTATTCAAATACCGAACTTGGCATTACTGTTTATTTATTTATGTCAGAGATTTGTGAATTGCTAAAAGCACTAGAAGAAATAAAAAATGGAGAAGTTATTTAAATAAAAACGTGCTTTAATAGTTTATGTCAAGGCGAGAAACGAAATGTTCTGCAGCTTAAGTTCCAATGGACACTAACAAAAATCTATGACATTTAGGCAAAAGTATCTGCAATAATTTTCCATTTCATAAAATATTTGCATTTTTTTTAAGTAAATACATTTCAAAAACTTACTTATTGTAAAAATTAAATTTATTATATTCACTGCATTTTTTCTAAATATTTTTTTTTCACATTTTTTCAGTAACAAATTTAACGGCAAAAATGCTATTCAAAACAGGAATACCAACTTATTAAAGGTTTAAAGAAGGGTAACTGCTACATTAAATATTTGAAATTAATGCAATGAAATTAATTAATTAATGAAATTAATGATTAATAACAGCGTAATAGTGCTATTAAGCATTTGTGAATACTACCTTAGCGATTTTTTTATTATTAACCTCGTATTAAGCAGTTTAAAATTTTTAAGAATAAAACTGTAAATCTCTGTCACCTGTGCTGGTTAGTAAAGTACTTCTACTTTTCTTATATGAAGCAAAAGCGCTGCCCGTATTTGACGACCTTTAAGGTTTACGCCACTGGCTAAAAAATTTATTTAAGGCATCTATTATGCCTAAATGAAGATCAGATTAGTCATATATTTGACCAAAAAGACGGAACCACTAATTTATGAAAAAAAACTTTTCGATCTTTTCAAATACTTATTATGAAATAAAAGATTCGACTCGATATAAAAGATAAATTATTAAATTTATTATATTTTAAATCGTCTTTCTTCATGATACGTATCAAGAAAGGTTCAATAAAAATTTGTCAAAATAGTGGTTACGCTTTTTTGAAATTTAGAAATTTAACTAGTCTAACCGCACCTTAAGAAAATGATTGTCAAATTAAAATAAAATGCCGATTTAATGGTAAGATAAGTAATTATTCTTTAGTTTCAAAAGTTCTTCCTTATAAACAAAACTAATATGGCGTTCACACTTATGTATTTAAGCAAGTTTTAAGTGTTTAATTGCAAAACAAGTTGTTTTTGAGATGTTTTCCCATACATTTACTTGTCTAGCAAAACACTTAAAAATGACGTGGTTTTGATTTAAACTCGTCGCAAAACACTTTAAATCCAGGGTTCAGATATATTCGTGAAGTGTGTTTAGTTGTTTTTTTATATTTTAGCGTTGCACCGAATAGGATTTTTAATGGCGGCAAATCAAAAACTAAGGCCCAACTATAATGTGCATATACTAGCTTATGCCAACTTATACAACTGTGCAAATACATGTTAATCAAATGTGGTAAACTATAATGTACTTGAGCAAACTTTTCGTCAAGTTTCGTCAAATGTCATTTGCTTAAGCAATGTACGAAACTGATCGCACATTCCGTATAGAAACAGCTGATTGCGCTTGCTGTATACAAACATAAATTGATAAAGAAAAAATTGCAATGGAGAGCGACAGTGAAAAAGATTTTTTTTTTAATTTAATAGAAAATGTAGAAAAAAGTGTTTATATGAGAAAAAGGTTTCGTTTTATTATAACAATTCGCTATAAAATTAATTTTTTAATTGCTTTCGAATTAAATAATACACAGTTGCATCTTTTGGTACTTTTTGCTAAAAATACATAGAGAAAAAAAACACATGCCATTTTTTATCAAATTTTATTGAAAACTAGTAAACAAATGTACACTTGTTTAGATCAATGTTATTAAATATAAATTATGTATTCTTTCGATGCCTTTTTCCTTGCAAATTTTATTTGTTTAAAAAATTATTTTTTTTGGAAAAATGCGATTTAAACATAAATGTGCAACTGTGGGAAATTAGTTTTTAAATTTATGTAAGTACATTGTAGCCACATAAAACTCTTTAAAGAATTACCTAAGCATTTGACAGGCTTTTCGTTGGGTTTTTGACATAAGCTCAAGCTAGCTTATGCACATTATAGTTGGGCCTTTAAGCGTCGTTTCAAAAAGCGTAAGCAACCTAAGTACATTCATACATATTTTTAAAGACATTAATTTGCAATTAGAAAAAATTATTTATTAAATTTTATTTTTGTTTGCAAAATTAAAGCAAACGTTCACAAACTGGGTGTATTCTCCTCTGCGGAGGAGGATACCAACTTTTTATCCAGTAATATTGTCGTTCTAAATTGCTTTTGTCATTTTTGCAAACATCTCAACTTGTCGCAAATTACATGAAATCTTGGTCGATATACCCGAAAACAGTTTTTAATCCCTTCTTCATTTAGCATTTGGCAATTGAATTCCGAAAATGAGTTTGTGCGGTGCTAATAATAATAAAATTCATTTTTCTGACATTGCTCTATTCTCTAATCCATTACAGTTTTATTAAAGGCACAACGTCTACAATTATGAATCTTTTTTTTCTTTTATTACTTCATTATTTATATAATCTCCAATATAAGGCTTTTATCACTTATCTGAAAAGTAGAAGCCTTATTTTAATATGTACTATCGGTTTAATCAGCTGACCAAATGCTAAACTAAAACACTATAATTATAGTGTGAACGCTTGTGTTTAGTTACTTAAACATATCGCTTAAACATGTTGTAAACACATAAGTGTGAACGGCATATAACGATATCCTTAAAAATACTTTTTCATTATTTGTTATCACTTTCACTTGCACTGCTTGCACTATGTTTACTTATGTTCCACTAAATAATCACTCAATTATCGTTTAAACTTACAATAATGATAATCAATTGAGTGATTATCTGGTGGAACATAAGTAAATAAAAGAGATAACGATTCTGCAAAGTGTATAAAAAAGTAAAAATAAATATCTTAAGTAACGGGTGACTATAAAATACACTACACACCCCAATATATATTTTTTGATTGGAGTTAATGCAATAAACTAGATTTACATATATGGTGAAGGGTATTTAAGAGTCGGCATAGCCAAATAACCATAATATTGTGCTACAAAACTATATGTAAATATATGTATGTATGTACTAATATAATGAGATAACGCAAATACTTTTGCATTTTTTTGTTTAAGAAGCCGGTAAACAAATCATTAATCGTTTTACTATTTTGGAACCAAATGTGCACTAAATTTTGTGATATTTTTCGAGTTCAATTGTAATAAAATTTTATGTTTTATGTTGTGCTTTATTTTTTTTTTGCCAAATAAATTTGGATATCTCTTGCTACTAGAACAACAACCCTTAGCAAAACTTCTAATTTTCGTCCTTTGTTTTGAACAGAAATTTTTGATAGGAGAAAGAATAATCTAATCCAGGGTGTATTTTCAAGTAAAAATCAACTTTAAAATAACATTTTCTTTTCTAGAAAAAAAATTATTTTATATTTTTTTAGCTAAGCGGAATAAGAGCGAAAAGAAAATAAAAGCGGTTGAAACATTTCTGAAACTGACTTGTTAACTTTTAATTTTGAAATGTGTAAATTATCGTTTTATCGACACTGGAAATATCGAAATACTTCGTGCTTGCTGATGTATCGGTATCGGCTGCATCAAATTCAATAAATTGTTATTTTTCAAATCCTCTTTTTAATAATGTGCAACTTTAGTTTTATTATATTCTAATTTATTTATTTTAACATAATTTTATAATTAAAATCTTATTTTATTACATTTTAGATACGCTAAAAATTCCCATAAAGTTGTCATTTTTTGTTTACATGTTTAAACCTCATTGGGTTTCATTTCGACATCATTGCCAGATTTTTCTTTATGTGTTGTTTCTAAATAAAAAAAAAAATTGTTTTTAAATAAATTTCGAAATCAGTATTGACATAAGTAAACTTACTTATTTTTAAAATACAATGAACAACCTCTTTCATTGGATATTCTACAAACAAGGCCATCCAAAATGCTACAAAATTTGTTATTATAAATACCAAAATTATATGGCAAGCCTATAAAAATAAAACTTTATTTAATTAAATTATATATAATTTAATAACATAAATATAGAGAAATAATTAGCATAAATCAAGGTATACAATTTTCATCGGATGTACCCGTTTTTTGGAGTTTATTTTAACGTAATTAAAATTTTGAATAAAAAGTTTTGGTTTAAAGGGTTTCATCAAGCGGAAAAATAATAACAGTGAATTAATTTAAGAAACTTTAGAAAACATGTATTTTAATTATTTATTTGAAGATGTATAAAATTATTCTTCGCGATATTCGTAGGCTTAAAGGGATTTAATTATAGTAAGGATTAAAATATATGGCATTTAAGAATTAATATTTTTAAGATTAGGTGTATAATTACTTCACTTTAGTTCCTTTGATATAATATTAAGTTTAATATTAGTCTTTTGTATTATCCTACAAGAGCAGTGACTATCATTTGATCCATCCATTACTGCGTAGAACAAAGTTTCTATCACATTATTAATGAGAAAATGAAAAAAATGATGTAAGCATTTCTATACGTGTAATGTCTGTAGCAAACAGCGTTGCCAGTGCCTTCTTTTTACAAAAATATATAATGAAAATTATGCCTGATCATTGGATTAAATTTAATTACAAAACTTTTATAAGTTGCATTTTGAACTTTGCTAACCAAGTTTGTAGGTATAAACAAAAGTAAAAACTTGGATTTAATTAACAAAAAAACATTCATTTAAATTTAATACGAAAAGCCGTACCAAAGACTTTTATAAAGCTATAAAGATGTTGCACTCTGAACATATAAAAAATCAGAAATTATGAGCTGCTTCTTGATAGCGGGGGTAAGAGACAAGACGGAAAATGTTCTGTGAGCGCGGCGAGAACTCAAGAGAGCACAATGCATATTTGTAAACATGAACAGTTTTTTACACACATGCGTATACAAATATGTGTTTGTGTGGATGTTCATAAGAGTAGAAATACAACCTTACGGATTCCGCATGTCAGAGAAAAAACAAATAAAATGAGTTGCAGCGACGGATGCGGATTTTATTGTCATTTTTTATTTTTCGTTTACTAATTTTTTTATTCTTTTTTATTGAAATACATTTTAAAAATTTTTTAAATGTAAATAAGCAATAAATTGAAAAATTTTCAAAATTATTGTTGATTTTCAATGACTTTTTACATTTTCTTTCTCTGAATGCTGAAAGAGAAAAAATTTAGAGTTTGAGAGAAAACGCACTCAAATTAAAATAGATTCTAATTTCATGCGGATTCGTTAAACGTTTTTTATTGTCAAAACTCCATAAAAAAAACTACCGCATCCGCAACCGTGAGGTTGTATTTCCACTCTAAGATATGCTTTGTTGATGGGTAGTATTACTGCATTCATACAGAGAAATTTTACTTTGACAAAGTTTTGTTAATTTTCTGTTAAACTTTGTTTGGTGGTTAGACACACAAAGTTTTCTTTTACAAATTTTGTTTCCTTCTGTGTGATCATTCTCAACTGTGTACAAGCAACGAACAAAACACAAAGCAACTTTGGGACTACATCAAAGTTTGCACTGTTTATCATTCTTTTTCCCTCTCTCCCACATAAAATCAACACTTTGCAAAGTAAACTTTGCCTGTGTTAATTGGGTGTATTGAGAGAGAAGAAACAGACATTGTATGTATGTTGGTTTATTATGCCATCAATAAACTCCAAATTTCCAACCCCCACTGCTCCAATAGCTCCCCAAAACCATAACATTGCCACCTCCATGTCTTACTGCGGAAACCAAACCATCGCTTTCATACAAATTAAATTTTCACTCGTCTGTAAATAGAACTGTGTTCTCCAAAACTCCGAGTCTTTGTTTTTATACTTATGTGCAAACTCCAGTCTTAGTTTTCAGTTTTTTTTCACTTATCAGTGACTTTTTTCTGGGAACTCGGCTTTTGTATACATTTTTTCGCAATGCTCTTTGAACAATTCTTTGATAAACATGTTTGTTATTATTATTAGTGATATCATCTGTAAGTTTTGGGGCTTTTATTCTTGGATTTTTCTTCACTTGTCTTACGATGTGGTTAATAGCACGATTGGTTAGTTTTTTCGGACGACCGCTTCCGGACATATTTGCAACTGAACCATATTTTTCATATTATCTAATTGAAAATGGCAAACTTTTAAATAAAACTGCATACTTTAAGTATTTCTGAAACGTTTACTTCTCTCTAAACAAACAATTATTAGGGTGTATTTAAACTTTAGTTCATGACTGTATAATAAATACTTTTAGCAAAGTTTATTTCATGATCTTTACAACGAACATT
This sequence comes from Cistogaster globosa, assembly GCA_937654795.1. NCBI lineage: Eukaryota > Metazoa > Arthropoda > Insecta > Diptera > Tachinidae > Cistogaster > Cistogaster globosa. The sequence continues at coordinate 86,231,508 of OW569407.1, read as the reverse complement.
TTTCCCCTATTTTGTTTTATGAGCATTTTACTGAATGTTTTTTCGTTTTGATTAATATTTAATTTGTCAACTTCGGCCACTATAGATTTTGTATTCATCACTTCCTTTTTAATGTTTTGACTCCTCTTTTGAAAGTTTCGCTTTTCTTCTTTAAACTGTGTTTTTCTTCCGTCACAGCTTTAAGGTTTTTAAACATTTCAAAATACCTTTTTCGATAAAAATCTTCATTTTTACAGCTTTTATGAAATTTTTTGCATAATGATGGTGATTCCGATATATTTAAACAAATATTAACATTTAATTATGCTATTTAATATGTAAATGTCTTAATTATTTTAAGTTAATAACAGCATTTTATACTCGGTGTTAATCGATATACAGTGGTGGAAAATATAATAGAAACAAACAAATTTTTTCATTGTTTTCTAAAAATTTTATTTTTTAATAACTTTTATTTAAAAAAATTTATGAAATTAGGTAACTTATTAACATTCTTCAAAAACACATTAAATAAAATTAAAAAAAAACATAAAATTAAGCCAAAATTTAAGTAATTTTTAAAATTGTGGTTGGAAAAAAAAATAGAAACAAAAATTAAAATAAATATTTCTTCACTTTATTGGTAAATTAATAACTTAAGTATATTCCAGTTTAATACTTATTACTTCCATACTTATTACTTCCATACATCTTCTATTCATAGAATTAACGAGATTTTCGCACGTTTCCGGAGATATTAAGCCCCACTCTTCCTTGATTTTTTCCCAAAGTTGTTGTTTATTTCGTGGCCGGAAGTCACCAATCCTCTTCTTTAAGACGCCCCACAGATGTTCTATGGGGTTAAGGTCGGGTGACTGCGATGGCCATTGCATTACCTTCACTTTATTTTCCCTGAACCACATCTTCACGAGATTGGACGAATGTTTCGGATCGTTGTCCTGCATAAACTCCCATATAAGGGGCATTTCCTCTTGCGCAAATGGAAGCATTGTTGTTCTTAATATATTTACGTAGTCAGGTGCACACATTTTTCCATCTATCCAGTAAATTGGGCCAACACCATTTGAGGAAAAACACCCCCATAACATGATAGAGCCACCGCCATGTTTGACAGTCTTTTTAGTATACTTTGGGTCATAGGCCGAGTTAACGGGACGTCGAACGTACGTTTTCCCATCGGAACCAAATAAATTTATTTTCGTTTCGTCCGACCACAACACATTTTTCCAGTGTTGGCGGTGAAGGTTTTGGGTGGCGAATGCTAGTCTCTTCTTTATGTTTAGGTTGGACAATAATGGTACCTTTTGCGGACTTCTTGCAATTAATTTAGCTTCCTTCAGCCTGTTCCGTATGGTTCTGCTAGTAACTGCGATATTTAACTCACTTTTTATCTGCTCAGAAGTTTTAAATGGATAAGTTTTACAATAACGCACCAACAATTTATCTTGACGAGCCGTGGTTTTTCGTTTTCTTCCTCTGAACTCAGCTGTTTTTCCAGCATGAATTGCACTAAAAACCTTTTTTTTAGAGCATTGCATTATTTTCGAAATTTCGTCCATCGTTTTTCCGTTTTCTCGTAAAGTTTTTATAACTTTCTGCTCCGCTTCAGTAGAATGTTTTTCTCGCCCCATTGCAGCCTTTATTTTAATAGAATTCGAGTCAAACAGCTGTTGAAAAGTAGTATTTTATATTTTTAAAGTTATTCGTAACTAAACTCTTTTAAAAAATATTGTTAATAATGTTTTACTTACCTCCTGAACTCACAAATTGAATTTGTTTCTATTATTTTTTCCAACCAGAAAACGTGTTTATTTCACTTCAACGAAATTAATATATGATTAAGTTGAAAGAAAATAAAATCAAAGCAACCGTAATAAGTACCGTTAGATATGGTTCATTTAAAGTAATGTTCAGCAAATTAGCACACTTCATTTTAAGTAAAATGAAATCGCAAAAAAAATTTAAGTTTGTTTCTATTATTTTTTCCATCACTGTAATTTCTTTTGAAGAACAATAATATTGTTACCCTGCAAATACACAATCGGTTATTTGAAAATGTAAATACATACACACACATACGCCACATATACGAATGAATTTTTGTGAGGTGAGAATAATAAGTTTGCTGATATTAATATCTCTCTTTGTAAATTTACTCTTAAAGTGGCAGTAGCCGTCTACGTCCATTCGTAAATTATGCACTGGCTGTACAATGTATGACAGTGCAACATCTTTATATATTTATAGTCTTTGGCCGTACAACAGCAACGCCGTTTCAATATAAAATTATTACAAATGCGTTAGTAGATAAAGGCCGTGTCAGATAAAACTTTTGCTTTGCGTTGCGTTGCAAATTCGCTTTGACATTTAAGATAAAATGTATGAACTTATATGAAACATGTCACATAAAGCACTTTTAACGCAAAGCAAAGCGCAAAGTTGGTCAACACTCATCTTTTGGCGCGCTTTGACAATTAGCTGCTATACATTTGTATATTATTTTTTGCAAAATCTAAAGTAAAAGAGGTAAGTATTTTAAAATGTATTTTTTTATTAAATATTATTCCTTTATTATTTTTGAAAAAGGCTTCTAGTATTAATTTGTAACAAATTATTTTAACTATAGGAAATAGTTTATTTTAATATTCTTATGTATACATGTAGTTATATAAAAATGCTTCATTCATTAAGATTAGGATTAGAACCAATTCCAATATGTCCTCCAATAACATTTTTTAATATTATTTTAATGAAAATATAAAAACTACTATGCACTTTTAACGTAAACAAACAATAATTAAGCGCTGTCAAAGTTTTTATTGTGACATACCTCTTGCGTTTTACACTTTTTTTTTCAAAGTTTGAAATGTCACGCAAAGCGAAAAAGTTCTATCTGACACGGCCTTAATTCCCTGGGGTTACTTTTTGGAGATTTGTCATTAACATTCAGGGTTGGAAACTTTAGTATTTTGTTCACTAATGTGAACAACTTTGATTCACTCGCTTGAAAAAAGCAAGAATAAAAAGGAAAATATTCAGAAAATTTAATTTTACACAAAACTGTAAACTTCAGAAAATCTCTTAGTAATTTTATATAAAAATTATTTTAATGAAAAGTCTAAAAATTATAAAGAATAAACATTTTCTTTTTTAAAGGCTTATGCATTTAATATAAAAACATCATTTTTTCTATCATTTTTTGAAAAAGTTGGTAAGCAAATTAAGGCGAAAATGCTTTTTTTATAACTAACATTTTTTAATTACAAAAAAATTGAAACAAGTATTGTTGGGAACACACACACTTCTAACCTAAGAGAAAAATATTTTTGTCGAATATTTATTTAAAACAGGTATGATATGATCTGAGTATATCTACTATTATTAAATTACGAAACATTTATTCACAAAAGTACAAAACTTAACTCGTTTTTTTCGTAATACTAAATTTGTGTTTCAATTGCTATACGAATTGGATTAATATTTTTGTATAAAATACCCTTTTGCCGTCAGCTTTTGCTCTTTATCAAATTATAGAATTTGTAGGAAACTTAAAATACTTTCTAAATATTATGTCTATGTTTAATGTTTTAGAAGGTAAAAGGGATATTGAAAAGGACCAACAATTATATCAGTTTTGAAGATATAAAGTTTGAGCGGTTTTTATTATTTTTTACTTTTTTAAGATTTGAATTTTTGAAATTTCTTTTTAATTGATATAAAATGTAGGAAGGGGAACTCATATATCGAACTTGTAATTTTGTGCTTCAGCTAGATGTAAGTCAGTTTGTATTATATATCCAAATATATATCCAAAAACTTACCGCATAAAATTCATTTAGGTAGATAGGTTGTTGATTAAATCCACCCAAATTTCTTAAGACAGTCAGATGCCAGATATATGACTGAAACGATATTCTACCCATTACACGAAATACAGGTAAACAGGCAATTTCGTAGACAATCCCTTAAATTAAAAGGGTTTGTTTTTGTTAATAACTAATAAATCATTAAGTCATATTAAATTTATATTGATAGTTAAGAGCACAAAAAAGCATTTTTTACACCTGTGATCCTTGATAGATTCTATTCTGAAGTATGTAACTAACATTTTGTTTGTTAAGATACGAAGTTAATTACTTTGAGTTTAATTTAAACAAGTAAGAGTTCTATACGTGACTATGACGAATCTTAGATACCCTTCACCATCTACATATGTATGTAAATCTAGTTTAGTGAAGTAACTCCAATCAAAAAAGAAACTATTGGGGTGACGGAGATATAAAAAATAAAAAGAAAAATTAAAATTAAGCATTTTTAAAAATTTTTAGTATTTCCTTAAAGATCTCTTCAAAAGCTGTAAAGTGATACCCATGTTGATATTTAAAAAATTTTGAAAGGTACACAGGCCCGTCACTCGGAAAATATGGACAAGTGCCAATTTTTTCGTTGATGTTTCTTCTTATTTTTTTATTTTTTTCATTGCCTATCGCCCTTTACATTTGTTTTTTTTATTAGAGTTACTTCATTGTTCAAAATGATATAGAAAAATTAGAGTTAGGCGTGATGTTTTGCCTGCTGCGTCAAAGGACATCGACCCCTCTTGCTGGTTTCGACACTCATAGATTGGCGTATTTAAATTTTTTCTAACTGATCTAGTGCCCCGGCAGACTTGATTTCAACACTAACACGGACGGACATACGGACATTGCTCAATCGACTTTGCTACGCATAAAAAGTTAAAATATATATACTTTATGGGGTCGGAACTGACCATTGTAGAAATTAAAAACGGAATGACAATATTGTTTATATCCTTTTTACACTTTTTGTGGTGAAGAGTATAAAAAGTGAAAAAATTAAGTGAGCAAACGCACAAAACCGTTAACGATAAATTAGTGAAAAAAGTTACATAGCTAATATTGTTTAAATAAGATTTTCTTTAAGAACAAACTGTACAATACTTATTTTATAATGGAAACAGTAAGGGGAATTCGTAATTCTCACTGGTAACAAAACTGTCAAACTCCACATATATAAAATGTATTATACATATTTTTAAACACCGAGTTAGACAGTAGGGTAAACCTTTTGCTTAAAACTTAAATAAAAAATCTTTTTAGAAAAAACAAAACAAAGTGTTATTAAATCCACTGTTTCCGTATTGTATTAAGAGTTCACAAATATTGCCAGACGTTTTTGACAGCTCAATAAGATTTCACAAAAACAAAATACACGTAAAAGCTAAAACATATGTTGACCGCATGATCTGATGCAGTCACCTGTGGTCGGTATACTTATACTTTCTTTTAAACATAAATTTTAAATAATAATTAAAGATATAACAAATTGATTAGTTTTTATTAAAAACAAAATAAATACAAGAATTGCACAAGAATTAATAAAAAATATGTTAAGTGCAATTTAAGACCTACATATTCCTTTAAAAATTTCGTTTACCGTCTCTGGTGCAGCAAAAGGAAAATTAAAAACAGTAGTACACAAAAAAAAGAACTATTTGAATATTAATAAAAATTTAATGGAAATAACGTAAAAATAGCACAAATTAAAACTTTATTACTGGCTTTAACAAATTTTCTTGTTTAAATCAATTTTCAATGCAGTTTTTTCAACACATCACATGCATAAAATATATTCTTCTTAATTAAGAAAGTGGCGCTAAAGGGCGGTTTAGACGGTACGATTTTACGTTCGTAAAATCCAAGAGAAAATAATATGAAAATCCATCCGTATTTTAAAAAATGAGTGTAAAAATCTTACGACAGATTTTTTCGCGTTTACACAATTGGTATACACAGGTTTTTGGGCGGTTTGCAGAAAAATGCATCCCTGATCTAATAATTCGTAATTGTCTTTTGAAAATTTTCAGAAAACATAGAGAGCCATACGACTGTCAAATTTTCATCCGTAATTTCTCTCAATCTGTGCAGATTCATTACATATTTGGTTTAGACGATCCCATTGGTACTATTCTGCACAAAAATTGTACATGTCGTAAGACTTCTTTGACCATGTAAACCGCCTTTAAAGAAAACGCATGGCGAATAAATACAGGTGAATGCACGGGCGAAAAAGCTCTTCAACTGTATACGTTGTAGTTGTCAAAGCGAATTGTCTTGTTTATGAATATTGTCAAAAATAAATTATTTGTTTAACAAACTTTTGATGCGTTTTGATTTTTAATAAAAAAAATGAAATATTTAAATTCCTGAAAAAAATTGTACAAAACAGAATTATATTTTTCTTAATTTTAATTTTAAGAAAATTAGAAATTTAACTTAAATATTTTATGAATACGGCAGTTAATGTTTGTTAAATCATAAACCAGAACTGCCTTTTTAAAAACGCTAAAAAATATTAAAGTGACATCACTGAAATACAATAAAATTATATTTTTATTATGTAACTGCTTCGTTCAAAATAATCGTGTAGCTGGCTATATTGGCAGCATTTCCTGCCGTGTGTTCGTGTAGCCTGCTGTGGCGAATGTGTTTAAAAGATTATTATAAGACACAATTATTGGATTTAAAAGAAATATTGAAAAAACGGAAAATAAACGAAAGCGAAATAAAAAACCTTAGCAATTAGTATTTGGCAAGTTTTTATATGTAGAGAACAAAATACGAAAAGAATCGGGTACCCAAATATTACAAACCTATGCATGTATGTTATCAAGGAGACAAACCTAAAGGTGAAAGTACATAACACGCATTGAATACATAAATGCGTTGCAAGCTGTGTATATTTTATGCGTTTCAAACTTTTTAAGTTACATAAAACTCAAGCTTCAGCACGCTTTTTTTTTTATTTTTGTAAATTAGATGAAGCTATTTATTTAATTTTATAACATAAATGACGAGATGTCATATTACATACAATGCACGAGAAGTTGAAAGTTAACCATCTTCATGCGCCAGGGACGTTGCAAACTTAAGGCCGGGGCACATAGAATCCGTCATACGTTAAACTTTGACAAATTCAACTGACAAGTCAGTTAAAATACATGTTTTCTTATGAGCGTTGTCACAATCAATACGTGTCCGTCAACGCAAAGTACGAAAGTTGGTTAATTTTTGACGTATGTTGAATATTTTGACAACAATCAACTGCTTCTTCTTTTCTGTTTTCTTTTAACTCTTGCTGTGTTTCAATTGTGTTTTGTGATTTTAATAAAACAATTTTGGTGGCAAACAATAAAATCTAAATTAAATTAACCAGTGAATAAAATACAAATTAAATTTAAAAGTGAATAAAAATAGAGAGCAGACTTTCATTGTGCCAACCTCATCCGTCGTTACTTTAACTTTAGCTGAATTTGTCAAAGTACAACGTATGACGGATTCTATGTGCCCCGGTCTTGACAGCCTGTCTACAGAACACGCCAAGTGCGAAACGAAGCCGGATGATATATGGACGAATACGTAATAATTGGCATCTGTGTAACACGTCCCGGGTTTATCGTTTAACTTCGTTGTGTTTTGTATAAATAAACATTGTGTCAAATCGAAGTATTGCCAATATATTAATTAATGTTTTTTAACCCTAACTCGGCGCTTAAAAAGAAATAGCTGAGTTTAATAAATAAACAAAACAAAATTATCAAAGCAAAAACTTTTATGTATAAAATAAAAATTGCTGCAAAAAAAAAGTAAAACAATATTCATAAAAACAAATAATAATTATTAAAGTGTGAGTGTTCTGATTATATGTATGTATAAAACAATGTTGTATATGTATATATAGTATAGTAAACAAAGTAAATTGTATGTAAATATTTCTAAAGCAAATGTTTTTTTGGTTCGCACAGTTTTGTCGTTTTTGACACTACAATACGCGATACATAAACCAGAAACAATTGTCATTTGTTAAGTTTTTTACAAAAAAAAAAAAAAAATGACATTCGCGATATAAAAACCCAAAGATGGAAAACTGTAACGTTTTTGTTCGTCCAGACGGTAAATTGTGTTCTGTAAACTGGCTGTTATTTATGTACCTTATACTATGAAAATACGCTATTTAAACTTTTTGTGACAGAAGTCTATAACGCGTTGAAGCGCTAAACGCGTGCTTTGTACTTTCACCTTAAACATGATATAATTCAACGTTGCATTTTTTGTGCTCTCCAGCAGTTATGTAGTAAAACTTACATCCCATTTTCATTAACATGCACAATAGAATAAATCCACCATATATGGTCCAAATATTGCGATATAAACTGGCATATAAACTCAACCAAGAAGAAGGTTTTTTAATATTTTTATGCATCACCAAATTACCAGAAAAAAGAAGTCCGCAAAATGCTAAAATTGTAACAGCCAGTAATGTTATTTCAAATTTCATAACACCACGATATTTCGAAAATCTATTCTTTTCTGTACGTATATTTTTTAAATAGATTTCCCCACATATAAAACCAACCAAATAGCCACCCATATTGCAATAGAATCGAGTATAAGTCGAATACATTTCTTTTAATTCCTTTACATACAAATAGCGAAAGCTTCTGCAATTAAAAAATATTTTATATGTAACAAAAATTAAATGATTTTATTTAAAAGATTTTAAATACTTACTCGGGCTTAATGGATTGTATGGCTTCTAGTTTATAAAAATATGTTAAAAGTCCAGGCACTAGAAATGCAAATATCCCAAGTAAAGTATACAGAGGTTTTTTCCATGATTTAAATCTGTAGAAAGTAAGCTAGTTGAGTAACCATTAGCCAAAAAATAGAAATACCAAAATAATAAAATAAGATGCGAAAACGTGAATTAAAAATAATTAGTTAAACACAAAAAATAAGGTAAACTTCTTAATTTAACTTTTATAATGTAAAAATGAGATTTTTTAATTTGAATACAACTTACAGTCCACCCTAAATACGAGCGTAAGACGTTATTTAACTGTCAAAAATTCTCATGCCCATACAAAATGTATGAGACCAACCCAAATAGCGCGACGCTAACGTTGGACAATTGAAAAATCCAATTTTGACTGCGCGTAAAAAGTGAAGTTGGCTGCAAAATAAGTGTTGTTATTGTTTTTTTTTGTGGTATATACAAAAGTATTTCCAACAGTAATGACATTACAGCTACTTTAAGGTCAATTTCGCGATTTTATCTCTCTTAATTATTTTAATTTTGTGGTTTTTAGCAAATAAGATAAGTAAACAATACTGTTCGTTTCACAACGTTGGCGCTCTTATTTAAGTTACTCATTACAGCGTAAAAACTAGACGCTAAATTACGTCGTGCCTAACACCCGTATTTAGCGTGGACTGTTACTGACGACACGGAAATAAAAAAATATTGATTGCTATTCAAGCAGAAAATGTACCCCACGTTAAGTTTGCTTTTTCACGAGATCAGCAACAGTGAAACTACATATATATAAATTTAATATAGGCTTCTCTAAGTTCCTTAAGACTATATTGAGTTTTCGAGTAACGACCATTTTTCATAAAAAATTATTTTATTTAGTTGTTACATTTGTATTTTGAAAACTATGTGCATTGGTTATATCACTGGAGTTTGGCACTTTTAGCCACTGCAACCAAGGCAAATTGAATACTAGGTGAAATTGATAGCCCAGGTGATTGAATTTGCTTTACAAATTTTTCCTAATCAAAGTCAAAAATTGTTTACATTTTGTTGACGCGCCATTTAAAAACACGAAAAATGGTAATTTTTAAAATCGGGGAAAATTTTTTAAATAATTTAATTTTTTTTAAATAGTGAATGTGCAAACAAACCATTTTGTGATAAGTAGCATAAATAAATATAAATAAGAACAAACAAAACAACATTTATTGAAAAGAAAATGTTCCTTTGAGAAACATTTTATAAAATTGTTTACTTTTTATTTTTTGCTAAAATATATGTATGTATGTAAGTATGTATGAACATATATAAAAAATATTTGAGTGGTTTGCAAAATAAGAATTGCGGGAGTGGGACTTTGTTCAATATGCCGAAAGACACCACAGGAAAAATAAAATGAAGTAGCATGTGTTCAGTAAATTTCATTTTCTTCTCTGTTTTTTTTAATATAATTCATCACTGTTTACTGATACGTACACGTAAATTTACACAAACAAAATACACGCGTTTTTTGTTTTTGTCCTGATGCGGTTACCTAGTTTTCAATTTGCCCTGACAGCAACTATCTAGTACATGATTTCGCCGTGATTCAACTTTTTAGCAAGGCGAATCAATATTAGGTGGTCGCAATGGTGAATTCATTAATTTTCGACAAAACCTGAAATGTCAAACTCCATATATAAAAAATATGTATAATTTTTGTATATGGTGTTTGACATATAGCATTTCGGCGAAAATTAATAAATTCGCCATTGCGACCTCCTAGTATTGATTCCCCTTGTTTCTAAGCTTTTTTTATATCGCCTTGACACCATCGACTAAAAATTTAATTTGTGAAAATAGATCATTTATTCTTTAGCTGGTGCAAATTTATTTATTTAGTGATACTTTTTCTTTTGTTTTATTTTCTTTTGGGAAAACTTTTTTCTTTATCACTTTTATGTCAATGAGGTCAAGGCGTTAAATATTGTGTTTGTGTTACAATTTTTAAGTGTAAAGATAATAATTTAAAACAATAATTGCTATTTTCTCTCATTCTGGATAATTTGAAGTAACATTTTTTCATTAGCTACATTGTTTTCAGATAGAAAAATGAAACGTCAGCAAAAGAGAAAGTTCCACGATATTAGTGGATTCCAGCCATAGTTTTTCAACTGTATTTGGATTAATTGGCGAAAATTATGTGTTTAACAGAATTTCCATAGGAAAAACTTGTCTAAGTCGCTGTCTTACTACAAAGAAGCGATTAAAATTCTTCAGAAGAGAAAATTCTGCTTTTACACCCACTAGATAAGGACATCGATTGACAACAATATAAAGCCGGTAAGTGATAAGGAAATTACAATCGAACAACCTAATGTGGATGACAATATGATTCAAAACGTGAAATAATGAAGATTATATATTTTTGTAATGTATATTTTTTAAAAAAAATACTATTTCTTCGAAATATAGGCCCTACCCAAAGTGCCAAATGTTCAATGTATAGTCACGGTGCTTAGAATTATAACCGGGTCAACGTATGCTATGCGTGTGCAGGAAATCACAATTTCTCTGTTAGCACATTAAATAAAAACACTCAAGATGGATCGAGTGGAAGATAACATTTATAACTTATATATGGCATTTAACCAATTATTTTCTATTTACATCTAGGTATGTTATTTGACTCTAGTTGACCAGAGAAATCATTGGCAGAGAGAAATATCCAATAAAACTAAAATGTTTATACAGCAAACTATCCATCCAAACTATAGAACTTAGTTAATTTGTATACTGAAGAGAATGTAAGAGACTGTAACAAACTCTAAACCCAAGCCAAAAATACTTCAATAAATGGAAGATTAAAGTTAACGATAACAAAACACAAGCTATCATATTTCCATGCAATTAGTCGCCAAAACGTATCCTTCACAAGACTTGTACTCTCCAGGAAATATAATTTCTATTAGCGAAAATATTAAATATTGAGGTATAATAATAGATAAAAAACTTTGATTTAAACAGCAAGTTAAATACATATGTGACAAGTCAATTAAATGTGATTGCGCACTATATCCTTTACTGAATAGGAGATCAAACTTAACCTAAAAAAATGGTTATACAAGATGTGTATCAAGGCGAATCGATTACCAGGTAGCAGAGCAGGCGAATTCACAATTTTTTTGTTATTAATCAAGGCAAATTGAATACTAGGACAAAACAAAAAATATAGGCTTATAACCCGGAAAATATGGGAGAGCGTAAATTTTTCACAAATTGTTTTTTTCTTGTTTTTTTAACTAGATTTGCTCCAAATAATATGCAAAAAACAGGCAAGCGTGGTGTTTTGCCCGCTCCCTCTAAGGACATAATCCGACCTTTGTGATTTTCAATATCAAAATCGGTGAAGAGTATAAAAACTATTTTTTTAAACTGTGTTAAAAAATCGCGGTTTAAAAAAAATTATGGCAAATCTGAAAACTGCGAGTTTTTAGTAAGAAAAAGTACAAGGGCTTATGCTTTTCGGATTACACTGAAAGTTTTACTAAAAACTAATTGTTGTGATGTCAGTGAAATTAAAGCATAGTTTTCATTGAACTTACTTGGAGGTTAAAATATCCGTAAACAAAAACAATGAATATAACTGCATATCAGCAGCTATGAACCAGGTATGTACAGCGCACTTGAAACGAAAATAAGAAATATAAAAATAATTACTTTTGCAACTCAATTCTTGCAGTACCGTTGATTCTTTAACTGATTATACAACGGTTTTTTATTAATAATGTGACAAATATTCTAAAAAAATTTAAAAACTTAAAATAATTATTTCATTTTTATACTGACCTCTTTTCATACTTACACTGCCTGTTAATATAAAATTATTGACCATGAATACTTTTTTCCACCAATATTCTCGGCAAAATGTATAGTCTGGCTCCGAGATATGCCGCCAAAATGGACCATCTCCTAAGCGTGGAAGTAATGTGGCACTAAAAAGTATAACCATCATAAAAGAGGTTAAAAACCTAAAATTGTTTTAAACATTTTAAATTTACCAAAACACTTCTTAATTTTTGTTTGCAAGCACCTTAAATAACGTTTTAAGAAACCTTGAAGATAAACAATAAACCCAGTTTTAAAACTACTTTCTGATGTTATCTGGTTGCTTTCATCAAACTTCAACTTCAAAAGAAAACCAGCTAAAACAAAAAATATTTGTATTATCGCCGTACCATTTTCAAAAATCATTGCTTCAGCTTTATACAAAATGTTTTCTATAAACTCAGGATTTTGTATCTGCATGGAGGTTAGTCCCATAAATGTGTGGCTAAGTATTACAAAGAAGAGAGTAAACACACGAAAGGCATAAGTAAAATTTATGTCCGATTCTTTCAAATTAACACCGACAATGCGATAATAATTTCTACAAATTGAAAATGATGACAGCAATTGATTATAATCTGAAAAATGAAAGTAATTTCCATTGATTTAAATACAAATTCTTATATATTTGAAATATTTACCAGGATGTTTGCTTTTATAAAAATCATTATTTTTATAGTTTTTATACTTCCGCTTTAATCGATAATCATATAATGATGATATGATGTTAAGTAACATAATTGCAATTAAAATAACGCAGAATATGTTATCTAAAAGATCTAAATAAAATAAAGTAAAATATTTACAATAAAATTTTAGTAAAATTTAAATTTTGGGGGAAATTCTGATACTTAGGTTAAATTTCATATTCATATTAATCATATATTTTACTGAATGAATGTTGTGGTACAAATTGGTACAAATTTGGTTCTTATTTTTCCAACTATCGATCCAAGGCAAATTAAATACTAGGTAAAATTGATAGCCCAGGTCAAGGCGAATCAATTTACCAGGTGGCAGCGTAGGCGAATTCAAAGAAATGTATACATATTTTTTATACATGAAGTTTGACAGTCGTGTATAGCAGCAAAAAAAACTGAATTCGCCTACGCTGCCACCTGGTAAATTGATTTGCCTTGGTTCAGGTGATCGAATTCGCTTTACAAATTTTTCCTAACCAAAGTCAAAAATTGTTTATATTTTGTTGACGCGCCATTTAAAACCACGAAAAAATGTTCAGTTTTAAAATCGGGTAAAATTTTTTAAATAATTCATTTTTTTTAAATAGCGAATGTGCAAATAAACCATTGTGCAATAAGTAACAAGAGTGCGTGTGCCCAAGTGCACATATATATATATATATATATATATATATATATATATATATATATATATATATGTATGTGTGTATGTATGTACGTTTATAAAAAAAATTTTTCAATATGCCGAAAGACACCACAGGAAAAATAAAATGAAGTAGAATTTGTTTAGTAAATTTCTTTTTTCTTCTCTGTTTTTTATATCATTCATCACTGTTTACTGATACGTACACGTAAATTTACACAAACAAAATACACGCATGTTTTGTTTTTGTCCTGATGCGGTTACCTAGTATTTAATTTGCCTTGTATCGATCCATCTTTTTTTTTGTAAAATTTTGACTTTACTGTAAAGTTTCTTTCGATTTTCTTTACATTTCAATATTTTTCGTAAATGCATCACTGCGTTGCATCAGTAGTTTTAAATTGTATATAAAGAATCATTATTTTAATTTTAGGTGTCTCTAGACGACATGTTTTTTCTTTTCATGTAACTTGTTAGTTTAAAGCATAGACTAGTAATCTGTGGTTTAAAGATCCGCAAGTAATTCCTTATGTATAGCAAAGTTGTAATTTTTACATATGGATTAAAGTTTTGCGTTTAAAAGTACATGCAAAATACGGCTGACATAACCTACAAATTAAATCATTGTTCACAAAAGTTGTTTTGGCAACTCTATTCTGCTTTTATCGATTTTATTGCTTTTTGCAGTTTTTGTCATTTAAAAACGGTATAAGTGAAGTGTTTCTTTCTTCACTTATACTGTTGCACTACTGAAAGTCATATGCTTTGTCATATTGGGATTTTATTTTCCGGGAAGCGGAAAAAATTACGGAATTTCCGAGATTTCACGGTAATTCGGCAATTCTTAAAGAAAATAAGTTTAATGAAATAACATTAAAAAAATTCATAGATTTATTAAAATATAAAAAAAAACAACAAAAATAATTGCTAAATAAAAGTTTTAACAATTTATGAAACATAGGAACAATTCAGGTAGCAAAACATACATATCGTTACGTTAATATTGAAGGGCCCTACCTAACGTTTGCCCTTCTTTACAGAAAAAGAAAAAAACTTGATAAAAAGTAAGAGAATATGGGTATAAAGACAAATTTTAGATTTTACCAGGATAACGACCCTAAGCACAAATCAGGTATTGTCCAAACTTAGCTAACACTAATACCAAATGTTAGAAGCGAGCTTCATAAGTTTGTCTCTTTCTAACAGCATTATTGAATATATAAGGAAAAGAATAGGCTTACTTTAGCAAATTAGCTACGGCGAAAATAGTAAATTTTAGCTAAGAGATTAGAGTTACAGTATACAAATTTAGCGACATCGCTTAAATGTTCGCGAAAATTTATTTTTAGCATTTTAGCGATCGAAATAGATAATTAGCTACGAGAATTACAGAATACGGCTGCAGGTATTGTCCAAACTTGGTTAGTTTATAACTGTCCACATTTGGTGACGCAGCCACCATAGGCACCCGACCTTAACATCATAGAAAATTTATGGTCAACATTGAAAACCAACATAAGGAAACACAATATTTCAAACAAAAATGATTTGAAGGAAGCGCTAAAGACCGAGTGCGAGAATATTTCGCCCAGTGTTACACAAAAACTGGTAGCATCTATGCCAAACCGCCTAAAATCTGTCATAGACAATAAAGGCTACCACATTAAATATTAATTCATTTAGTTACCGTTCCTAAGCTTGAGCTATATAAAATCATAAGTACCCGCATAAAATAAGCTGTGGGGTGAAAAAATTTTGTGTCTTTTGATTTTTTTAGTTTCAAACTACTAAACGTAGATTTTTCCAATAAATTATATATTTTTTTGTTAAAGAAGAACGTTTTTTATTGAATGATGTCAAGTTCTTTTTTATGTTACTATTAGTTTTGATCTTATAGAGCGTTGAAAAGCAAATAAGCTACTGCATAAAATAAGCTGTGAGCCACTGTATACAAATATGAATAAAAATAAAATTACCAAATTTTCGCTTTTGTTCTGATACTTCACAATATTCAACACTTGTCGTTAAAGATAAATTAAATTGCTGTTGAAACCTATAATTTAGACAAACATCTAAAATATTTTGATAAAGCAAACGATTTTCTTGATCTCCGGAACGTTTATGTGTTGCTCGATGAAATTCAGTGATCTAAATTAAAACAATGATTGATTGATTAATTAAATAATGATACTTAAGTTAAAATACCTCATTTTCCAAGGTTTTATTTTGAGCAAAACGTTGTCTTTCTTGAACTGGCAAATCATTAAACAATTGCTTACACTGTTCCAAACAAACTCCAAAAAAAAGATTTTCATGACGGAAATGATAATATAAATCGTTGGATAAATTTTCAATGTCAAACCATATATCACTATAATTATTCGGTTGGACTTCGGCAAAAACCATGCAGTATGCAGCATCTTTTTGGGATAAACAGTGATCGTAATTATCGAAATTATAAAGAGGTGGTAACTTTTGATACATTGTCACTAAAATAAACATCGTAGGTTTCAATTATTTTAAATACATTTTCTTTAGCACCAAGGACTCACTATTTATTTCAGCTGTTATTAACGAAATATTAGTTAAAACGATTAAATTTAAATAGGCAAAAGCTATGATAAGGATATTCATTATTTTTAGCTCGAATCACAAGTAAACGCTTTAGTGAATATATACGTGCAACTGAATATTAAATAAGCTGATTTATTTCTATAAGTTAAGAAATTTAAATCTGATCTTTGCAATGAAATTGACTTGTAATATATTAACGCATAAACAGACACAAATCAATTTTTTTAATGTATTCTGTGTAATTATAACATATTAATAATTTTAAAATAGTTAAACTACTTTGTTTAAGTACAGTATATTAGAAACGACCTTAAAATATTGACAATATCGAGAACAAAGTTTAATAAAAGAACAAAGTTTTATAAACATACAGTGGAGCGAAAGACTGGTTTTGGTTGTATTTATTAACATAAAAGAAAGCATACAAAACAATAAAAAATGCGAAAATAAAATTGAAAACAATAAACTTTGGTGCATATTTAAAAAATGAATGGTATTTTAAATCTTAAACGCGCATGCAAAGTTAAACAAACATTTAACTAAAAATAATTATAAGTAAAACTTTACCCCTTTGTATTCGTGTTGTTGATTAGCATTTACTGTAAACTGTTACAAGGGTTCCCCAATACCAGGATTATTTTTTCCCCGGCAAAAGAGTATCAAAATACTGGAAAATTTCTATAATTAAATTTAATACAAAATTAAAGGTTAATATAAAATTAAAAAGTATTTATATTGTCGTGTGCGCCCTGTAAAATATTTTGATAACGCAGTACGGTCAGCTGTGAATCTTCAGCATGCATGATAGAAAAAAGGTATGGTCATGGCGACCCAGAGGTTTCTTGGGTAGCTAAAAAAATGTCTTTCTTTTTGGTTTGGAGTGAAGGTGTGACAAGTGGCCGTCGAATAACTTATAAGTGAAAACATACCTGTAAACAAAAAAAAAAAAAACAGCCTAACAATTATATAAAAATAATAAGGGTGGATTAATAAATGTACGCTTTATTGTTTGAAGCGAAATTTAAAACTGTGAGTTTCATAAAAGATAAAAGTTAAAAAAAAAAAATAAAAAAAAAAAACTATAAAAGTATAAATACTACACTAAATAAAGTTATTGGAATATAAAAAAAGATAATTCTCCACTAAAGAGAAGAAAACGTAAACTCGAAACAAGCAAGAAAATAATTTAAAAATAATTGCCACGCCACACTGCGACCGTCACATCCACCGAGGCACCATCTTCTCCAACACCATCATCACGCATTGCCACACGGCAGTGCCAGGTATTTTGCCACAGACCTTTGACAGATCCTACAGACGACCGCTAGACCTATAACAAACGTTGAATTAGTATATATATTAATTTTGGTCCTTAGGGAAAACATTTGTTTACCGTCGCCCATCAAGAAAATTCAGTCCTCTGAGTAATTCGGCTTCGAGTGCGCGGATATAGGATTGAGCTCAGGCCTGTTGTTGCGAAATCGCGGTAGGGAAAAGTTGACCATAATTAAACATGTCTTCCTTAATCTAGAAAAAGAAAGAAAACCAAAGTGAAATATATATATAAAGTTAAGACCCACACATTTAAGTGTACTTACCTATAACCAATTGACCAAGAACGACCAACAACGAACGTACAGGCATTCCCGTAGAGCCGCTGTTCCAGCCAGAATTAAATCCCGGGTACCTGCAAATAAATCTAAGGGGAAGAGACCGTCATCTTGAAAAAGATTACTTTTTAATATCACCTATTATTAATTTTACTTTGTAATCGCCATCTTAAAAGAAAACCATGTAGTTTTTAGTCTGATTGCCTTAAAGGAAGAACAAATTTTGCCTTTATTTTAAATTTTATATTTATTTCAATTTTGATCTTTATTTTTAATTTTGCTTTCATTTTGAATTCTTTCAAAGTTTTTTTTTTTTTTTGGAAATTTTGCAATAATTTTAACGCATTAAATTTATACATTTTTTTTTCTTTTGTGGTAATTATTTAAACTTATTGAAATTTATTCCACATTTGTTCCATGGTATATGGTTAACCACGCCTATTTATAATTTCATATTTAATAAATCTTTAAAATTTACCCATTTTTAGTATGAAAATAAAATCTTTTATTAGGATGAAGTGCTAAGTTGATTGTCATGCGGTAAGTAGGGTAACGAGTTGCAAGAGGACGTTACAGGGACATCAGAATGTGCTCAGAGAACTCATGGTGAAGTTTTGTTATCTCTAGTGCGGAGGGTTATTGCCTATATTGCTACAACACCAGCCAGAAGGTGATACAGGTGTGTGAACAGGGAGGATTCAGACTTGCTTTGGGCTCCATAATATGATTCATGATTTTTTTTGTGTGGTAAACCAGGCAGACCAGTTGGCAAGGACCAGCCCAAGACGGCGAGCTGTAGCCGGAGCAAACGCCAGCACCACCAACTATCGGGTTACTTTAATTTTGGTTTCATTTTTTTTTACAAATGCCACCACAATATTTTTAAAAAAGTTACAGGATTTAATACACAAAAAATATTTTTAAAAATCCTATTTTATCAAAGTTTCATAAGCCGGTGAACAAAGTGTTGAACAAGAAATGATGGATATTTGTGCGCTTTATGATTTGCCGATTAAATTCGGACAAACAAAACTTACAATTTTCACCGCTTCTTTTGGACAGAAAATCTTAAAAGAAATCATCTAATCAAGAGTGTATTTTCAATTAAAAACAACTTGAAAATAACTCTTATTTCTCAGACAAAAAACAAAAAGAAAATTATTAATACTTTTTGTTTTCTGGTAAAAAAAAAGGGAAAATGAATATTATATATTTTCTTATCAAAGCGGAGAAAGAGTGAATAGAAAGAAAGCGAGTGAAATCGAGATATTTCGTGCATGTTGATATTTATATCGATATTGGGTGCATCAAAATTAATATAATGTTATTTTCAAAATCCTCTTTTCATTTATGTGAAACTATAGTTTTGAAATGTGTAAAGCATCGTTGAATCGACATTAGAAATATCGAGATACTTCGTGTTTGCTGATATATCAATCAAGTGTAATTTTCAAAATCCTCTTTACATTTATTGCAGCTTTAGTTTTATTATATTCTAGTTTATTTATTTTAACAAAATTTTATAATTAAAATCTTATTTTATTACTTATTAGATACGTTAAAAATTCCCATAAAGTTTTTATTTCCTTATTTAAGGATTTGAACCTCATTGGATTTAATTTGAACATCATTGCAAGTTTTTTTATTTTGTGTTGTTTCTAAATAAAAAAAAATATTTTGGAATAAATTTTGAAATCAGTATTAACATAAGTAAACTTACTTCTTTTTAAAATAGAATGCATAACCTCACTTATTGGATATTCTACGAACAAGGCAATCCAAAATGCTACAAAGTTTGTCAATACAAATACCAAAATTATATAACAATCCTATAAATAAAAAAATTTTATTTAATTAAATTAAATATTATTTAATAACATAAATTTGTAGAAAAAATTAGTATAAATCAAGGTATACAGTTTTCATCAATGTACCCGTTTTTTGGAGTTTATTTTAACGTAATTAAAATTATGAATTCAAAGTGTTGAGACCTAACTATAATGAGCTTAAACTAGCTTAAGCCTGCCAAATGTTAAGGTAACAATTTAAAAAAATTTAGATGACCCCAATGTACTTACAACAGCTTAGTCACTAATTTGCCACAGTTGCATATTTTTGTTGACTTCGTACTTTTGCAATAAATAATTTTTTTATAAATAATTAAAATTTAAAAATGCATTAAAAGAACATATTTTATGTATTTAATAACATTCACAAACATATCTACATTTTTTGTTCATATTGTAAGATAAACTCAATAAAAATTTACAAGTTTTGTGTTTGTTTTTGTATTTGTGGCCAACGATACTAAAAAATGCAACGGTGTATATTACTTACAGCCAGTTTACAGAACACAATCTGGCGTTTAGACGCGCAAAAACGTTACCGTTTTTCATCTTTGGGTCTTTAAAACACGAATGTCATTTTTTTTAAACGTAACAAATGACAATTGTTTTTGGTTTATGTATCGCGCATTGTAGTGTCAGAAACGTCAAAACTGAGCGAAGGAAAAATACCATTCGCTTTAAAAATTTTACATATATATGTAACACTTTCACTAATAAAACATCTACGTATGCATCTACTTTAAAGTATTATATATTCATATAATCAGTACACTTACACTTTACCAATTATTATTTATTATTAAACTTTTTTATTTATTTATTCTTTAAACTTTTTATTTGCACAAATTTTTTTAATAAATTGATTGTTTGATAATTTTGTTTTGTTTATTTAACTCAGCTGTTTTTTTTAAGCGCCGAAGTAGGGTTACCATCATTTAAGGCAAAAATAAAAAATGTATATGAAAAAAGTAAATGAAAAATATTAATTAATACATTGGCAATACTACGATTTGACACAACATTTATTTACACGAAACACAACGTAAGTTAAACGAAAAAACCGAAACGTGTTACATGGACGCTATTCGTCCATATGCCATCCGGTTTCGTTTCGTTCGTGACGTGTTCTATAAACAGGCTGTTAAACAAATAAAAATTAAATTTTATCTCGCATTGTGTTTGTTAAAAATTTATTAACATCGATCTTCATTGCAACTTTTCTTTTCTTGGAGTCTACATTAGAGATAACATCTAAGATGAGAACGTCAAATTCTATCGCTGAGAGAATTTCGTTACGTGCCGACGTTTTCTCTCACTTCATATCATACTATAAACACAATCAACTCCACCGACTATCGACTACAAGATGTCAAAAATAGAATACATGCGTGCTTATGAGAATAATTCTTTTAGCCGCTACACGACTACCGTAGCCAGTAGCCAACTAAAGGCCCAACTATAATGTGCATAAGCTAGCTTGAGCTTATGTCAAAAACCCAACGAAAAGCCTGTCAAATGCTTAGGTAATTCTTTAAAGATTTTTATGTGGCTACAATGTACCTACGTAAATTTAAAAAATAATTTGCCACAGTTGCACATTCATGTTTAAATCGTACTTTCCCAAAAATATATATATTTTTAAATAAATAAAACTTGTAAAGAAAAAGGCATCGAAAAAATATATTATCATATATTTATTAACATTGATTTAAATAAATGTACTTTCTTTTACTAGTTTTCAATTAAATTCGAAAAAAATGGCATGTTTTTTTATGTATTTTTGGTCAAAAGTACCAAAAGATGATTTAATTTGAAAGCAATTAAAAAAAATTATAGCGAATTGTTATAATAAAAACGCATCATTTTCTCTTATATAAACCCTTCTCTTTTTACATTTTCTATTAAATTAAAAAAAAAATATTTTTCAATGTCGCTCTCCACTGCATTTTTTTCTTTATTGATTTATGTATGTATACACTAAGCGCAATCAGCTGTTTCTGTACGGAATGTACGATCAGCTTCGTACATTGCTTAAGTAAATGACATTTGACGAAACTTGACGAAAAGTTCTCTCAAGTACATTATAGTTTACCACATTTGATTTATATGTATTTGCACAGTTGTATAAGTTGGCATAAGCTTGTATATGCACATTATAGTTGGGCCTTTGGGCTAATTTCTATTTTTCTTGACTACAAAAAACAGATTAGTGCTGCCAATACAATAAATGCATGAGATGGTGGTTTTAAAAACGCAATACATTAAATATCGCCATAAAAACGCGAAAAACTATTGTAGTAGCACCATTGAAAAATAATAATCGTCTGTTAGTTTGTTTACATTTTTCATTTACTTTTTATTTGGCGGATTTTTTGGTTGTTCTGCTTAACTTTTATACATACGTCAAAACAGATGTTTATTTTTTGTAGTTAGTGGTCGGTAGTCGTTAAAAGAATTAAGTAGCTGGCGACTTGACTATTTTTGTAGCCAGCTACTTTTGCAGTCGGTAGTCGATAGACTTTGATTGTGTTTATAGCATCAGAGTTAATCGCAGTTGTAGACTCTGTGTTATGAATGTACAACACAAAGCACAATCAGCTGTTTTCGTACCGAAAGTGAGATCAGTTTCTTACTTTGCTTAAGCAAATGAAATTTGACGAAACTTGACGAAAAATGTTTGCAAGTACATTATAGTTTGCCACTTATGATTAGTATGTATTTTCACAGTTGTTTAGGTTTACTCAAGTTATCTTATGCACATTATAGTTGGGCCTTTGGTTTGGTAGGTTCTATCAAACGGAAATATAATAACAGTGAATTATTTTAAAAAACTTTATAAAACATGTATGTACATACGTTTTCATCGAAAGATTTTAATAACTTAGTTGAAGATGGGTAAACTTTTCTTCACGATATTCGAAGGCTCTAAAGCAACGGTTCTCAAATGGGGGTCCGTCGCAAACATTCGATGGGTCCGCATGAATAACCGAAAAAACAGTGTTTTCAAAAACAATAAAAGATTTATTTTGAACTTGGGCTTCAGAGGGGTCCGCGAAAAAAAAAATTAGTTTACTAGGGATCCGTGAGCAGAAATTTGATGAGAACCCCTGCTTCAAAGGATTCAATTTACGTATACTCAGGTTTAGGAAATAGTATTAAATAATTAATATTTTTAAGATTAAGCATAAAATTACTTCACTTTAGTTCTTTTTAAATGTTTATCTTTTGCGTTAGTTTTCGAGATTATTTAATTGTTGGAGAGTTGTCATTAACGTTCAGGGTTAGAAACTTAAGTATTTTGTTCCCTAATATGAACAACTTTGATTCACTCCCTTGAACAAGCAAAAATAAAAAATCCAAAAAATTAAAATTTCCACGGCGAGAAAAAAAAATAATTCGCCACTAACACCACCTGGTACATGATTTCGCTATGTTAATATGCCTTGATTAAGCTTTTATATTTAGATCATTTGTTTTTATCATTTTCTGAAAAAGTTACATATAACTTACGTTATTTACATACTCACAAAAATATTGAATAAAGTATTATTGGAAACAGTCACACTTCTAAACTAAGAGAAAAAGTATCAATTTCCATTCAAAATATTTTTGTGAAATATTTATTTAAAGCAGGTATGATTTGATCTGAGTATATCTACTAATATTAATTTACGAAGCATTTACGCACAAAAGTATTTGTATACTTGAATTTTTTCTTTCATAATCCTAAATACTTTTTGCAGTCAGCCTCTGTTAATGTACATCAAAAGCACATTCGATTAAGAAAACCGGACCAAATTGAATAGTTTTTCAGGAAACTTAAAAATTTCTTTTATATAAAAAAATGGATTTTAGAAAACTTACCACATAAAATTTATTTAGATAGACAGGTTGTCGATAACATCCAACCAATACTTTTAAGACAGTCAGATGCCAGATATATGACTGAAACGATA
This sequence comes from Cistogaster globosa, assembly GCA_937654795.1. Classification (NCBI taxonomy): domain Eukaryota; kingdom Metazoa; phylum Arthropoda; class Insecta; order Diptera; family Tachinidae; genus Cistogaster; species Cistogaster globosa. The sequence goes on along the minus strand of OW569407.1, from coordinate 86,207,694 downwards.
TTCTACCCATTACACGAAATACAGGTAAACAGGCAATTTCGTAGGCAATCCCTTAAATTAAAAGAGTTTATTTTGTTTATAACTAATAAATCATTAAGTCATGTTTAATTCATATTAATAGTTAAGACCACAAAAAAGCAACGTTAATACCTGTGATCCTTGACAAATTCTATTCGGAAGTATGTAACCAACATTTTGTTTGTTAAGATACAAAGTAGATTTCTTTGAGTTTAATTAAAAAAGTGAAGAAATTAAGTGAGCAAAAGCGTAAAAGCGTTTAAATAAGATTTTCTTTAAAAACAAACTGTAAAATAATTATTTTATAATGGAAGCAGCAAGGCGAATTCGTAATTCTCGCTAGTAACCAAACTGTCACACTCCACATAAAAAATATTAAAGGCGAATTAATAATTAATTAATTAAAATATTATACATATTTTTATAAGGCATATCAATAATAAGGTAGCAGCGCGACGACAACATATAAAACAATACAACAATAAAGCAATGATTACTGTCAACAACATGAAAAATAGAAAGAAAATTAAAAGAGAAAACGTGGATGCAGGCAGTTAATATTTTATTCTGTACATTTTATTTGTATATTTCAACCTAAAATTTTATTTATATTTGTTTTATATCACTTATCACTTAAATTTTTTCTTATTCCTAAACAAAACAAATTATTTAGACATTAATTAAGTGTAAACAAGGGAAAAACAAATAATTTAAGCAAAAAATTGTCATCTGCCGTAGCCAAGGCAAATTGTACACTAGGTAACCGCATCATGACAAAAAAAAAATGAGTGTATTTTGTTTGTGTATATTTTCGTGTATATGTCAGTAAACAGTGATAAATAATATAAAAAACAGAGAAGAAAATCAAATTTACTGAACAAATTCTACTTCATTTCGTTCTTTCTTTGGTGTCTTTCGACATATTGAAAAAAGTTCCATTCCCGCATTTCTTATGATGAATGAATGTTTAAAAAAATTTTATCCAATTTCAAAATTGAACATTTTTTCGTGTTTTTAAATGGCGCGTCAACAAAATGTAAACGATTTTTTACTTTAGGAAAAAATTGTAAAGTGAATTCGATCACCTGGGCTATCAATTTTACCTAATATTAAATTTGCCCTGGCCCTAGCGATGCCACCTGGTTAAATATGCCTTGTATTTTTGTATACGGTGCTTGACATTTTGGTTAATAGTATGTTTCCGAGGCAAAATGAAGCACTTGCTTCGCTCTTCAAATCATGATTGCGAAGCATACCGTTTACACGACATATGCTACATGCACCGATTAGACGTCTGCACAAAAACTAAAATAATATTCGTTTCAATTTTGTTTGTAATTTATCACATTTGAAATTTTAATGAAATTAATTGTTTTTTTATATTACACATATCCACACACAACTTTTAACTTTGTTTTTCTCTTTTTGTTTACATTTTATGCAGCTAGTTCAGATAAACTTGCGATAAAAATTAGATATGAGAGAAATTTTTCATGCTTCGCAAGTAGATTCAATATGAATCTACCAGCTTCGCTGTTAAAATTTTGTATGGCGCAGCAAGTTTATTCGCTCATAATTGGAGAGTGAAGCAAGAATAGAGAGCAAAGCAGGTGCCGTGGAAACAAGATATAAAGACGAAAATAAATGAATTCGCTATCGCTACCACCTGGTATTTGATTCGCCTTGGTAAGCAGATGAAAATTTAAAAATCGTAAAAAAAAACTAAACAAAAGGTAATTAAATCCACTATTGTCGTATTGTATCAAGATTTCACTAGAGTAAAAGCTTGGAAAGGCAGTTATTAAATTAGTTCTAGTCTAATATAACCAAAAATAACAAAATACAAAGAATTGTTAACAAGTAACTATACATACATAATTATTTTGTATATAACATTTATATATACAAAATAATCTATCTTTTATATAACATTTGAGCTGAAGACATGCGTTGCTATTGCTCTTTACTTCTATCTTGTAATTTTAGTTATAAGATAAACAAATAAATAAATAAATAGTTGTATTCCATGGTTAGCAACTTAGCATGAGAGATAATCATTGGATTTAAAAGAAATGCTGAAAAAAAACAGAAAATTAGACGGAAGCCAAATAAAAAAATTTTAACAATTAAAATTTGACAAATACGAGAATAATCGGGTACCTACATATTATTTATGTATGTATCTACGTTATCAAGGAGACACATCTACAACGTTGCATTTTTTGTGCTCTCCAGCAGTAATATAGTAAAACCTACATCCCATTTTCATTAACATGCACAATAGAATAAATCCACCATATATGGTCCAAATATTGCGATATAAACTGGCATATAAACTCAACCAAAAAGAAGGTTTTTCTATATTTTTATGAACCACCCAAGTACCAGAGAAAAGAAGTCCAAAAAATGCTAAAATTATAAGAGCCAGTAATGTTATTTCAAACTTCATAACACCACGATATTTCGAAAATCTATTCTTTTCTGTACGTATATTTTTTAAATAGATTTCCGCACATATAAAACCAACCAAATAGCCACCCATATTGCAATAGAATTGAGTATAAGTCAAATAAATTTCTTTTAAATCCTTTACATACAAATAACGAAAGCTTCTGCAATTAAAAAATATTTTATATGTAACAAAAATTAAATGATTTTAATTAAAAAATTTTAAATACTTACTCGAGCTTCATGGCGTGTGTGGCTTCTAGTTTATAGAAATATGTTAAAAGTCCAGGCACTAGAAATGCAAATATCCCAAGTAAAGTATACAGAGGTTTTTTCCATGATTTAAATCTGTAAAAATAGGCGAATTAAGTAACACATAACTAATAGCCAAAAATTAGAAAAACCGAAACAATAAAATAGGATGCGAAAACGTTAATTAAAAATAATTAGTTAAACGCAAAAAATAAGGTAAATTTCTTTATATAACTTTTATAATTTAAAAATGAACATTTTTTAATTTGTATCCAGCTTACTAAAGACATGAAAATAAAAAAAAAGTATTAATTGCTTTTCAAACAGAAAAATTACCCCTCGTTACAAGACAAATTGAATACTAGGTAAAATTAGTAGACCAAGGCGAATTCACATAAGGTGGCAGCGCGGCTACAACAATAAAAAAACAGGCACTTAAGTGTATGACAAACTTTAGAACACAAATAAATAGTACACTTTTTTCTTACCCTTTTCAATAACGTTTTTACTAAGATTCGTTTTTTTAATTGATTTAAAACTCTTCTTACAATTCTTTTTTAAAGAATAAGAAAAAAAAAGAAATTTTGTGATATAAAATGATTCACTTTTGACAGCAATTCTACACATTACAAAATCAAACAAAAAATTGTCAGCTGCCGCTACGATGCCACCTGGTAAAATTAATTCGCCTTGTAGTAGACCAGGTGATCGAATTCGCTTTACAAACTGTTCAGAACTAAAGTCAAAATTTTTTTACATTTTGTTGACGCGAAAATTTTAAAGTCAAAAAAATTAAAAAAAAAATTTTTTTCATAAAATAGTGAATCTGTGAAAAAACTGTGTGTGAACAGAGTATGTATGCCCAAGAAGTACAGTTAAAATATAAAATAAAACAAACAAAAAACAACATTTAATAAAAAGGAAAATGTTTTTTTGAGAAACCTTTTTTAAAATTGTTTACTTTTGTTTAAAAAAATATTAATTTATAAAAAAAAAATTGAATATTTAAAAAGAAATATTTGTGGGGTATGCAAAGAAATACGAGTGCGCACGTGGAACTTTGTTTTATATGCCGAAAGACACGAATGGGAAAATTAAATGAGTAGCATTGGTTCAATAAATTTATTTTGCTTCTCTGTTTTTTTTAATATTATTCATCACCGTTTACTGACACGTACACGTAAATTTACACAAAGAAATTACACGCTTTTTTTATTTTTGTCCTGATGCGACGACGTAGTATTCAATTTGCGTTGCCTCGTTATGTTTCCTTTTTTTCGAAGACACCAACAGTGAAACTATATATAAATTTAATATAGGCTTCTCTAAGTTCCTAAAGACTATATTGAGTTTTCCAGTAACGACCATTTTCCATAAAAAATTATTTTATTGAGTTGTTAAATTTGTATTTTGAAAACTATGTGCATTGGTTTGTTAAGTGTCTCTTTGCATGCAGCAGTTCAAAGTGCCAGCTAGCCCATTAGCAACATCAGGACAGGTTCCAACCCTGAACTACTCGTCGAGTCAAGAACAATAGAAAAAAATAACAATTTATAATAATAAAAAAATAATCATACACAAAACGAACAAAAGATAAAAAACACACTTCGCTGAAAACATTTTTTTTTTTTAATTGGAGAACTGGTTGTTGTCGTCCTCCAAATTATCGCCCTCCCTGCCTGGGACATTTTTCTTTATTCCGATTTCAAAACAAGCAAACAAATTACATCTTTATTAAACTGAAGAAAAAAAAAACTAAATAAAACTTATTTTCGAATTAAAATTCCATAACAATATAACTTAAGGGATTCTTAGATTTTACGTTATTAAAAAAAATTAAATTAACAACCTAAGATTTATTATTTATATATTATATTCCTACCTAAAAGAGCTCTCTTAGGAGGGGGGGGGGGGTATATTTTCATCTAAAATCACTTAAATTATTTTTAATACTTTTAAATTTTAGCTCTCTTGTTTTCGTTTACATGTTACAGAAGGATATCGAATCGATTTAAAACAAGATAGAAGCTTTCTATATTTAGGCACTTACACACTATAAAAAAGTTTGATTACTAATCATTAAGCAAAATAATATAATTTATTCACTAAAAACAAAAAAAAACTATAATAAATTCTAAAATTACTTTTGGTTTAATAAAAAAATAAATTCTTTTTTTTATTTTCAGGAACTTCGGTAACTTAAACCGAAATCGATGAGGACACGAAATCCTTTTATGTATATATACATATTTGAATATTAAAAAGAAGCTCGGCCGCCTTTTCGTTTCCTTAGGCTGACACCGTGTTACCTGGTAAGTCTTCTCTACCACTAAAATTGTGCCTAATCTTTTACTTCCAGGATTGGCTCTGTTAAATTCCTCCTTGGCTCTGAGACTGATGATTTTCTTGTCACTATTTATGAATGCACTCTCTTTATGTTTCACCTTTTTTTTTGTCATTAATTTTTGAATTTATTAAAATCGTTTTTGAGACACTTTTTCCTTCTTTATTGCTCACCAGAAAGTTGTATCCTCCTTATCGAAGTCTTTAATTCACTCAAATATTTTAAATATTTTTTCTTTTATTGTTTCGTCCTTTTATTTTTATTTAATTTTTATTTTCTCCGTTGTTCTTTTATTTTAATAAACGTTTTTTTACAGTTTCTTTTCATTTATTTCACTTCAAAAAAAAAAAGTTCAGAAATCCTTTTATGTCTCATTTTTCTGTCCTTTTTTATATATTGTGTTGTTTTTCCTTTTTTTTAGAATCCTTTTAGGAAGTTCTTTATTTTTCATCACTGTTTAATACTTCACATAGTTTTATTATTTTATATTTTGCAATATTATTCTATATATTAAAATTTATTTTATTATCCTTTAAGGATGTCATTTTTTTATTTTATTACTTTCGCATATTTCTTAACTTTTTTTTTGTTCAAATCCACGAACTATTCGCTTGGCTGACTTTTTCACTAATCATTTTTTCTTTCCTACTTTTTGATTTATATACGACAGATTTCCAGTTTTTCATTACTACCATCCATCTACAAAACTACATAATCCATTTGTCAAGCGGACATATTTAAAAAAAAATTATATTAAAAAAATAACTCTGTAATATACTAATTTTCCAATGTCATAACATAAATGAATCAAGTATGCATTTTTAAACATAATGACAAAGAAGTAAAGGCCGGGGCACATAGAATCCGTCATACGTTAAACTTTGACAAATTCAACTGACAAGTAAGTTAAAATACATGTTTTCTTATGAGCGTTGTCACAATCAATACGTGTCCGTCAACGCAAAGTACGAAAGTTGGTCAACTTTTAACTTTTAAATACTTTGACAACTATCAACTGCTTCTTCTTCTCTGTTTTCTTTCAACTCTGCTGTGTTTCAATTGTGTTTTGTAATTTTTAATAAAACAATTTTGGTGGCAAACAATAAAATACAAATTTAATTAATGTAAAAAGTGAATAAAATACAAATTAAATTTAAAAGTGAATAAAAATAGAGAGCAAGCTTTGGTTTAACATCCGTCAGCAAAGTATTCATTGTGCCAACCTCATCCTTCGTTACTTTGACTTTAGTTGAATTTGTCAAAGTTTAACGTATGACGGATTCTATGTGCCCCGGCCTTAAGTCGACAAGTACGTGTAAATAATTTATTGTAAAAATTTCTATTTTCAGGTTTATGTATGTATAAACAAAACAGCGGCGCAACAGGTTATGTCACTGGAGTTTGACACCTTTAGCGACTGCACCATCTAGTACATGATTTCGCCGTGATTCAACTTTTCTAAACTTTTTTAAATTTGCCTTGACACCATCGACTAATCGACAAATAAAGTAAAACAATAAATGAGAAAATAGATCATTTATTCTTTAGCTGGTGCAAATTTATTTATTTACTGATATTTTTTCGTTTGTTTTATTTATTTTTGGAAAAACTTTTTTTATCACTTTTATTTCAATGAGGTCAAGGCTTAAAATATTGTCTTTTATGTGAATTAATTAAAAAAAACAATATTACAATTTTTAAGTGTAAAGATAATAATTTAAAACCAAAGTATGTCTATAACAAGTACATGCAGGAGCTCAGCTGAAAGTTTTTCGCCTCGTTTTTCATATTCCATTACGTCAAAATTTGTTTACGTTTTTTTAGCGCCACTTTCTTCAACAAAAAATATATTTTATATGTGTGTGATATGTTTAAAAAAAAAACTGCATTGAAAAGTTATTTAAACAAGAAAATTAGTTAAATGCACTAATAAAGTTTTAATTTGTTTTATTTTTACGTTATTTCCATTAAATTTTTAATAATATTCAAAAACTTATTTTAGTTTTTCTTTTTTGTGTATAATTGTTTTTAATTTTCCTTTTGTTGCATCAGAGGCGGTAAACGAAATTTTAAAAGCGAATATTCATGTCTCAAATTGCAGTTAACATATTTTTTACAAACTTTTGCTGGGTTCTTGTAATTTACATTGTTTTTATTAAAAACAAATCAATTTGTTTTAATATATTTTACTATTATTTAACAAAATTTGATTTTAAATTTACGTTAAAAAGAAAGTATAACGACTTTACCATCCTTGGGTTGTAGTCAGCTGCTTTTTGACACAATACTAGATTTTTACACAAACAAATTGCCTGTTGTTGTTTTAATGTTGTATTTGTTGTAGACTTGCATGTACTTGATATAGATATACTTTGTTTAAAACTATAGTTGCTATTTTCTCTCATTCAGGCTTAATTAAAGTACATTTTTTTTATTAGCAACATTGTTTTCAGTTAGATAACAAGGCGTGAATTTCTATTAGAAGATGAAGAAGAAACCTCAATAAAGGAAAAAGTTCCACGATTATAGTTGATTCAAACTATAATTTTTCAACTGTATTTGAATTAATTGCTGAAAATTATACGTTTAAAAAATGTCCATTGTAACAAAAATAATTTCTTGAGGACACAAAAAAGTAAAAAGTGTTTAGAAATACGCCATCATGTAACGTCAAAAACAAATTCTCTTAATTATCAAGTCATGAACATCAAGGTTATATTCGCGATTCCAACAAACCCCTTATTTACAACAATGATGTTAATTCCAACGAAAGGCTGCTGGAAATATTCTTCGTTGCTTTTGATTTAAACAAATTCATTATAATTTCAAAGTTGGTATAAAGTTTTTTGAAATAAACTTTTGCTTAACACTGTCTTTATAAAAATTTTCTCATATATAATTTAGTACTTTGTAATTGTTGTAGTACTTTTGAAAAAATTCTTATACTTTTTTACATTACATACATATTTTAAAATAATATTCAATAAATTTTTATAACAATAATAATAACAAGTAGAAGTGTTACATTCGGCCATGCCGAAACTTTTGTACAGGTTACCATAGACATAAATCCAGTTTAGTGAAGTAACTCCAATAAAAAAAAATAAGAAAAAAATTAATTACATAAAAAATGTCATCGGCTCTTAATGGGTTAAACATTTTTAAGAAATTAAGTATTTCCTGAAAGATGTTTTCAAAAGCTTCTAAATGATATTAATATTGATATCTTAAAAAGTATGGTACACAATTGTGCTTTTCTATGAAAAATTAAGAGGCCCATAACTCAGAAAATATAACCGAAAGTCAATTTTTTACTTGATGTTTTTTTACTTTTTTTTTTTTAATCCTCTATCGCCCCATAGATTTGTTTTTTTATTGGAGTTACTTTACTAAAATGGATTTGTTCCAAATGATATGGAAAAATTAGAGGCAGGCTTGGTGTTTTGCCAGCTGCCTCGAAGAACATGGACCGATCTTTTTGATTTTCAATAGCAAAATATCCGAAGCTATGTCTGATCGATTGGCGTATTTAAATTTTCCTTAGCCTATCTAGTGCCTTGGAAAAGTTGATTTCAACCCGAACACGGACGGACAGACAGACAATGCTCAATCGACTTCGCTATGCATAAAAATTTAGAATATATTGTTACGTTTTTCCCTTTTTGGATAAACGTATGGATTCTTTTAATTGCAAATACCACTGTCCAGCCATCCACGCTACACTACTGTGTTACTCTGGCGGGACATGAACTACTTCTCGATGCCTTTTTAGTAATCTAAACCATCTAAAGACCACTCCTTGCTAATTTTCGTATTATTCTATACACACACCCAATGGTGGTAGAAGTAACTAATTCACCTTCTATTTTATCACGCACATACATACGGACAACAACAACAGGGGATGCCAGATCTAATGTTTGTAGCAAAATATACATATAAACCTTTTTTAACCTGTGGTGTAGGGAATAAAAAATAAACTTTTTGTTATGCAATACACGATTTATTGTTATGATGTCAGTAAAATTATAGCATAAAGATTTCATTGAACTTACTTGGAGGTTAAAATAACCGTAAATGAAAATAATAAATATAACTGAATATCAGCAGCTAGGAACCAGGTAGGTGGATCACACTTGAAACGAAAATAAAAAAATATAAGAATAATTACTTTTACAATTTTATTCTTGCAATACCGATGATTTTATAGCCGATTATACTTCACTTCACTTCGCTTTGTTTTTTTTTTTTTTTGGTTTTTTTCTAATTTATAGTCAAACGTTTAATGGTATTATTTTATGAATTTGCCATTGCTATTCCAAAAAATTTTGCAAACTTTAATTTACATAAAATAAATATTTTGCAATAAAAATTACTCCATTTATATACTGACCTCTCTTCATACTTACACTGTCTTTAAACATAAAATTATTGATCATGAATATATTTTTCCACCAATATTTTCGACAAATTGTAAAGTCTGGCTCAGAGATATGCCGCCAAAATGGACCATCTCCTAATCGTGGAAGTAATGTGCCACTAAATAATATAACCATCATTAAAGAGGGAAAAAACCTAAAATTGTTTTAAAAAATATAAAAACTTTGAAAATACTAAAACTGTTCGTAATTTTTATTCGTAAGCACCTTAAATAGCGATTTGAAAAACCTTGAAGATAAACAATAAACCCAGTTTTAAAACTAGTTTCAGATGTTATTAGGTTGCTTTCATCAAACTTTAACTTCAAAAGAAAACCAGCTAAAACAAAAAATATCTGTATTATCGCCGTACCATTTTGAAATATCACTGAATCAGCTTTATAAGACAGGTTTTCTATAAATTGAGGGTTTTGTATTTGCATGGTTGTTAGCCACATAGAAGTGTGGCCAATTATTACACAAAAAAGAGTAAACACACGAAAGGCATAAGTAAAATTTATGTCCGATTCTTTCGAATTAACACCGACAATGCGATAATAATTTCTACAAATTGAAAATGATGACAGCAGTTGATTATAATCTGAAAAATGAAAGTAATTTCCATTGATTTAAATAAAAATTCTTATATATTTGAAATATTTACCCGGATGTTTGTTTTTATAAAAATCATTATTTTCATAATTTTTATATTTCCGCTTTAATCGATAATCATATAAAGATGATATGATGTTAAGTAACATAATTGCAAATAAAATAACGCAGAATATGTTATCTAAGAGATCTAAATAAAAGAAAGTAAAATTTTGCAAAAATTTTAATTTTGGGCGATATTTCGATACTGGAGTTAAATTTCATGTTCATATTAATACCGGTACGATTTTCTTTTTTAGAACAAACTAATGAATTCTTTTGATTTTAAGTACCTATGGCTATGTGTTATCGGCTTCACACAATAACAGCCTTTTCCTTTTTCCGGGAGGTTTGTACACTGCGGTTTCTCAATTTGCCTTAATTGCCTTCCACCTTATACAATTATTGTTTTTCTTTTCTACGCATGTCCGAAGTTGAGCTCGAGAACTCATGATCTTCTGCTTTACAGCACGCACCTCTGCCAACGCAGCCATTGAAGTTGCTCAATTTGTGTTACCTAATTGTCGTATTATTCTATACACACATCCAATAATGGTGGAAGTAACTTATACACCACGCTCATATGGACAACAACAGAGGGGCCAGATTGTATGTTCGTAACAATATATTATTTTTTTACTGAATGAATGTTGTGGTAGAATTTTTCCATCTCATTATTCCAATTATAGATCTATTTTTTTGTAAAATTTTGACTTTGCTGTAAAGTTTATTATTCTTTGAAAAATTTTACTTTTCCTTAAATTTCATTATTTTGTAAAATTTATGCCCTGATCGTAAATGCATCATTGCGTTGTATCAGTAGTTTTAAATTAAGAATAGAGAATATAATACTTTGTTAACGGATAACAAAAAAAAAAAAACACGGAGGAGCGAAAACGAAGCAAGAAGCAAATAATAGCAGTCAAAGTTACCCAACGTTCGTACTTTACGTTGACGGAGACGTACTGATTGTGACATCACTCATAAGAAAACATGTATTTTAATTTACTTGTCAATTGAAAATGACAAAATGTAACAAATGACGGATTCTATGTGTCCCGGCCTTACGTCACGTTTTCTTATCTGATGCAGCGTAGTGATGCATTTACTAATAGGATCCTATTCATGTATTAAATTGGACTTTTCAGGTATTTTTTTTCTTTTTATTTTAAGAATTTTCAATATTTTACAAAAATCAATTTTTTATTCTTTAATTTTTATTAAATTTTCGTTAACTGTTTATTTTTATTATTTTAATAACGGATAATAAAGTTAAGTCAACTATCACCATTATGTTTCGTTAAATATAATAATTATTTAAGTTCTAAACTTTCTGCCCTAAGCCTTCCTTTAAAAACTTAATAAATTTTAAGCGAACTTTTGAACGTAGTGGTTCTGTTCTGTTTAATTTTCTTTTTTGTATTATGTTTCTTAATCTGTGGCTTTGGTCTTATATGTACCCATAATCTCTTGTTAGCCAAAGATGAGATTTAAAAAAACTTATGCAGCCATCCAGGCCAAAATATTTTGTGACTCTTGCGAGACTTGAACTATTCCATGTCTTGTTAGGCAAACATAGTCCTTCTGAAACTATACAGACCACACTTGCACCATACAATAATGTTATGAACATAAGCTCTGGCAACCCCTGTTGTTGTTGTCCGTATGTGCGTGGGAAAGTGTTTGAATAATACGAAAATTAGCTAACAAAAGTTGAGCTACCTCAATGGCTGCGTTGGTAGAGGTGCGTACTGTAAAACAGAAGATCGTGAGTTTCGAGCCCATCTTCGGACATGCGGACAGAGGAAGGCAATTTAAAATTAAGAAACTGCAGTCAAACCACCCGGAAAGAGAAAGACAACTATGTGAAGCCATGGCTAGAAAAATTAGTGAAGACCTCTACTTAATAAAACTAGTAGTAGATAGTTGTCAAGACGAGCTAAATAATAAAGAGAAGAGTTCTATCGGAAGGATGTTGTAACTAAATGATTACAGTGTACGGCAGATGTTAAGTTGTGGCTATTGGATTATTAGAGATGACTGGCTTGGATGTTAAAGCAAGGTGGAGAGATCTGTGTATGGTTGAGGTTACTAAACAAGGCAACGAGAAGTTCATGTCAAACAGGAGTAACATAGTAGTGTAGCGTAGATGGCTGCGTTTGTAATAACGCATGTTTAGTAAATACGACACTATAGGATCCTAAGAACGTTTAGGATATGATCAAGAATGTAACCAGACAGAGCCATAAGAAGTTAAGAAAATAGCGAATTTATAATGTGCCCAGTGATATTTGCAATCAAAAATATGCGTACGTTTATCCAAAAAGGGATAATATATTTGGCTCCGCCATTCGAAGTTCGGATAAGACTTCAGCTCACCATCTCCTGTCCTGGTTACCAACTCATCCAAGACTGCTATGTAATGTTGTGATTTTTGTTTTAGTGACACATATGGCTTGAAGATCTCATCTGATGTTCTAAGACATAAACGAATTCACTAACTCCTTAACCTCAGCTACACAATAGATATTTTCCTTTTTTATAATAATCTGTGTCTACATTCTCGGCGCGAATAGAAGTTAAAGTCATGACTACGTGATCTTCTGCTTTGCAACACACAGCTACCTCTACTAACGCGAATCCGTTGCTGCTTAACATTTGGATGTATCAAACGTTAAAAGGCCTAACCTCACTTTTCAAAAACTTTTAAATTTGGTTATTTTAAATTTGTTTGGTTTCTCTATTATTTAAATATTTTCCATTAAAAAAATATAAAAAATTAAATTTTTTTAGAAGATTCCATTTATCTCCACTTTAATTAAACGCATTGGTTTCCTCTAGCGAAACTTCACATACTTGTTCAATTTTCTATACTATTAAAGTAAATGGAATAAAATATAAATAATTTTCATCAATTTTAAAAATCAACTTTTCAAAAATTAAATGTTTGATTCACTGATACATCCATTTTTTAGATAAGGTTTCTTTCTTATTCTTCTTACGCACCACAATTTGGTATTGGAGTTTTTTCCTAAGTTAAGACCCAAACCATTTTTTTAACGAGCAACACCAGCATCTTACTTCAATGTTGGCAAAACTTATTTTTGCAATGCCCTGTTCACACACGTCAAGTTTCTTGTTTGTAACAGTTTAGATTTTAATTGAAGAGAAAATATTAATAAAATGAGTCGCTCTCAAAAAAATCTGACGATCTGCAAAAAAAGAAAAAAACTTCACATGTATGATCCTGGTATAACACAAGCATATCCCTTTATAAAAATAAAATTATTAATTAATTTTTTCCCAATCAGGGATTGAACTGTGAATGAAGATTACAATGTACACAGGTAGATAGATGCGAAGAATGCTGATGAGGGATTTGGCGGTCCTAAAAGTGCGGCATTACATTCTGCCAGCGTCTAATTTTTCTTGTTTTCTTTCGAAAATGTCCGCATATATTTAAAAAATAATTATTCTTTATAAAAGTTAATTTAAAAAAATGAAACAAAGCCGAAAAAGTAAATTTCAATTGAATTATAAAAATAAAATTACCAAATTTTCGCTTTTGTTCTAATACTTCACAATACTCAACAGCTGTTGTTAAAGATAAATTAAATTGCTGTTGAAATCTATAATTTAGACAAACATCTAAAATATTTTGATAAAGCAAACGATTCTCTCGATCTCCGGGACGTTTATGTGTTGCTCGATGAAACTCAGTGATCTAAATTAAAAAAATGATTGATTGATTAATTAAATAATAATATTTAAGATAAAATACCTCATTTTCCAAGGTTTTATTTTGAGCAAAACGTTGTCTTTCTTGAACTGGCAAATCATTAAACAATTGCTTACACTGTTCCAAACAAACTCCAAAAAAAAGATTTTCATGGCGGTAATGATGATATAAATCGTTTGATAAATTTTCAATATCAAACCATATATCACTATAATTATTCGGTTGGACTTCGGCAAAAACCATGCAGTATGCAGCATCTTTTTGCGATAAACAGTGATCGTAATTATCGAAATTATAAAGAGGTGGTAACTTTTGATACATTGTCACTAAAATAAACATTGTAGGCTTCAATTATTTCAAATACATTTTCTTTAGCAGCAAGGACTCACTATTTATTTCAGCTGTTATTAACGAAATATTAGTTAAAACGATTAAATTTAAAAACGCAAAAGCTATGATAAGGATATTCATTATTTTTAGCTCGAATCACAAGTAAATGCTTTAGTGAATATATACGTGCAACTGAATATTAAATAAACTGATTTATTTCTATAAGTTAAGAAATTTAAATCTGATCTTTGCAATGAAATTGACTTGTAATATATTAACGCATAAACAGACACAAATCAATTTTTTTAATGTATTCTGTGTAATTATAACATATTAATAATATTAAAATAGTTAAACTACTTTGTTAAAGTACAGTATATTAGAATCGACCTTAAAATATTGACAATATCGAGAACAAAGTTTAATAAAAGAACAAAGTCTTATAAACATACAGTAGACCGAAAAACTGGTTATGGTTATGGTATGAACATAAAAGAAAGCATACAAAACAATCAAAAATGCGAAAATAAAATTTAAGATAACGAGCTTTGTTGCATATTTGAAAATGAATAGTATTTTAAATCTTAAACGCGCATTGCAAAGTCAAACAAACATTTAACAAAAAATAATTATAAGTAAAAATTTAGAACCACAGCGTAATGAAACACAAAACATTGTTTAAATACAAAGCAACTGACGTTTTGGAAGTCAGCCTTTTGTGATACTAAAGAAGCATTTTTTTCATAAATGTTGAAAATAATAGTTGTTAGTTAAACTTATTTTTTATACACGTTTCTGTAACATTATACGAATATTCCATAACATTAAAATCTATTATAATTCAATTTGTGTAATGAAACAAATTTTTTATAGAACCTTCTTAATTCGCGTACAAATGTCTTTGCTTAATCAATGCTAAACAGTCGCATTTGTCCATAAGTGCCTTTTTCGACTCTGAGTAAAAGTAGAATGTCAAACAGTACCACAAAAAGTGGTAAAAGGGTATATCTAAGTTTGTCATTCTGTTTGTAATTTCTACGCATAGCGAAGTCTATTGAGCGATGTCCATCTGTCCGTCCTTGTTGAGTTGAAACCAAGGTACCAAATAAGCTAGATAAAATTTAAATATGCCAATCGATCAGACATTATTTCAAAAATTTTACTATTGAAAATCAGCAAGATCGTCCATGTCCACGCCTGCCTTTAATTATTAAATATCATTTGGAACAAGTCTAGTTTAGTGAAGTAACTCCGATCAAAAAACAAATGTGAAGTAAAGGGTATATAAGATTCAATATTGCCGAATATAGCACTCTTTCTTGTTAACTATTTCATTATTATTATTTATTTGTTTATTTTTTTTTTTGTGATATCTTGTGTACGGCTGCATTAATGTATTTAGATAACGTAAATACTTTTGCATTGTTCGGTTTTGTTTTAAGAAAAAAGCTTTATGCTTTGCCGATTAAATTCGGACAAACAAAACTTACAATTTTCGTCGCTTGTTTTAAACAGAAAATCTTGAAAGAAATCATGTAATCAAGAGTGTATTTTCAATTAAAATTAACTTGAAAATAACTTTTTATTAATTTGGTCGTCTTTTATAAATCGGTATTGCCATTCACAACTTAAACTCAACTTTGGTTGTGTTTAATGGTATTGCGGTTCACCTCTTTGTATGAGTTTAGTTGACAAAAACGATAAATATACACAACTGCTTATTAGCAGTTGAGTCTTTGTCGGTTATAGATTTCTATTAAATTTTTATTACATTTCCTTAAAAAAACAATGAAAACGAGACAAAAAATGGAAAAATCGTAAGTATATGTGTTTTTTGATCTTAATATAATGAATTAAATGTTTAATACACATGCGCAGGACTTTAAAGATAACAACCAAAGCCCAATTTAAGTGACTTGTGCAGCTGATGGAAAAAAATCCAGAAATTGCTAAAGGAAAGCAAAAACTTGGGACTACTAAAACTCCGTGCAAGGAAGCGTGGGAAGGATTTACAATTGAACTAAATAGCTTGGGCCCACCCAAGGTACATTGTCTTTTGCGCATACGCTGATGATTTTAATCTAATTATTAAATCTCCCCGTATTAAGAGACTACCACTTAACCTCGACAGTATATTTAACGACATTAATAATTGGTGCGACTACTCCGGAGCATCTATCTCCAACACAAAATGTAAATATATACACATCTGTAGACTAAAGGATTGTAAATGCGTAATTAATTCATCACTTGTAAACATTTCTGAAGTAGAAACTCTGCGTCTACTGGGTATATATATAAACAAACGCTACAACTGGGACAGTCACATAGAACATCTTTAAAGTTCCCTTTCAAACCGCTTAAACATTCTTAAATGTCTAGTCAACAAAAAGTGGAGCTGTAACCAATGCAGTGTGATTTCAATAGCGAAATCCCTAATATTTTCTAAAATAAATTATGGTGTACAATTCTTTGGATTCGCCCCTAAAACAAAATTAAACAAAATTAATACTATTATAAACTCCTGCATAAGAACTTCACTTGGAGCTCTTTGCTCTACACCAACTGCAAACTTACTTTTCGAAGCCAACATCAGGTCCTTACAAACTCAAAGATATATTCTTGTTACTAAGTTATTTCGTACAGTAATATATAATAATGAAAATCCACTCAACCAATTAATTAAAATATTGAAACGTTCAAGAAAAGTTCCGAAAATTCCCTCTATATTATACAAAATAATAGAAAACTGTAAAAATCTTGAAATACCCACTAAACCGAACTTAAATAAAGTTAAATCTTTCCCACCGTGGATATTTGACACTGTCCTCATTGATACCTCACTACACAATGCATCGAAAAAAAAAACACAGACCCTGCACAATACAGAAAAATATTTGCAAATCTAAAGGAGAAGTTATCTGACCACATTTTTTGTTTACTGACGGTTCTAAGAGGGAGACCTCTGTCTCATACAGTGTCACCTCTGAGAACACGGTTTTAAAAGTCTCTAATCTTAAGATACGTAGTTCAATTTTTTCAGCAGAAATCATTGCGATTTATGAAGCCGTAATCTATACTAAAAGTCAGGCAACAGGTAAATACGCAATCTGTACGGACTTTCTTGCCTCTATAAAATCTATTTGTAACATATTAAACACCCAATATTATGCTTCTGCTATTAGAAAAATAATGGTTGAAAGAGCTCCAAATATAAAATTAGTAATTGAAACAATCGCAGAGATATTGAGAAACAAATTGTTAATTACTTCACTTTAAAAGATATTGAAAATATTTATAATTCCTGCTCCAGATGGTATCAACTTGCTAATCCTAATAAATTAACTATTTTCGACTATTTAACTGAATATGGCAAAAAGGTTAAAAGAATAGATTCCAACAAATTTCTGCGGCTTAGATTGGGCCACACGATACTGACACACGGAATATTTTTTGATTCTAATTTTAATCCAATTTGTAATTGCAATATAAACTTTCCAACAACGCCACCACATTACCTGTGTGACTGCCAACTGTTAAACAATGAAAGAAATTCAACATTTTTAAACTCTAATCCTATTTTCACCCTATCCCACCCTTCAATAGACAATATCATTTTACTAACAAATTTTCTGAAAAAAACCAACTTGTATAGTATAATATAACTAGAATTAATAATAACACAAAGAACTGTAACTATACATTCATAAATATTTTGTATATAACATATATGTATGTATATATATAGTCAATCTTTTATATAACATTTGAGCTGAAGGCCTGCGTTGCTATTGCTCTTATTCTCTTATCCTGTAATTTTAATTATAACATAAACAAATAAATAAATAAATAAAATATCCAAAAAATTAAATTTTCAACAATAGCGCTTAGCAATTTCAGAAAACACAACTAATTTGTAGAAAGTGTAAAAAGTATAAAAATAAACATTTTCCTCTATTAGGCTTATGTATTTAGTTAAAAAAAATTATTTGTTTTTATAATTTTCTGAAAAAAATTGTATGAAAATTAAGGCGAAAATGATTTTTTTATAACTAGCATTTTTTACTTACAAAATTGTTTAAGAAAATATTGTTAGCACCAAGCAGGTATGATAAGATCTGAGAATATCTATTATTTTTAAATTACGAAATATTTATTCACACAAGTACAAAACTTAACTCGATTTTTTACCGTAATGCTAAATCTTTGTCTCAAGTTTTATACGAATTTTAGTAGTATTTTTGAATAAAATACCCTTTTTCTGTCAGCTTCTGCTCTTTATTTGTTCGATGAAGAAAACCGTATCAATTGTAGAGTTTCTCAGGAAACATTAGTTACTTTCTTAATATCATGTTTGATATTTTAATAGGGAAAAGGGGTAGCAAAATGGAACCAACATTTATATTAGTTATGGAGATATATGGCTTGAACGGATTTTATTAAGCATCGTGACCATACATTGAATAATCCGCACATTGGGTAGCGCCTCTACTTCACCAAAATGGCCTTTTCCAAAGAAAGATGCATTACAAAAATACGTTATGATTATTTAGCGTTTTAAAACATGCTGTCTGTCTAACTCGATTAAATATAACGCTTCATCCTCATTAGATCGTTTGGTTGTAATTTCCTTTACACTTATCGGCTTTTTATTGTGCCTCTTAACATACTCATCCACTGTTATCTTAAAAATTTTGCCGTCTTTATCTCGTAGGTGTATAAGCAGAACTTTCCGTCCTTAAGAATTTTAATCTCTTCTTCGTAGCGAGACAGCGAGTTGAAGATTAATTATTTTTGTTCCAACGGACATTTTTGTTAAACATATATTGCTTACCAATTAGTCCAAATACAGTTGAAAAGCTATTGGTAGAAAGCAATAACAAATGAATTCTGTTGCTGTTGAAAGGCCCGTCGGACAAATTAGATAACTTAAATTTGGGGTTATTTCCCTAACACTTTTTTCTTTTCTGATTTATCATAGTCAAAAGAGAATTTGGAAATTAAAAACAGCAATTTTTTATGTAAATAATTTAGATTGAATTTTTTGCACTTATAAAAAATTACAATTTGTTTTTTTACGAAAACAATGTTGCCAATGTCATTAATGAATGTTTTCCTTATCTTTGTATACTAAATACACATCTTAACGTACAGTAGAGTATTATTTAAAACGGGAATATGGTAAAAAAAAAACAATTTGGTCAAATCCATATATTTAAATTTTCTCAGGAAAAATGATATAGATATAATGGAAACATATTTTTGTTTTCGTGTAAGTAATATGATCTATTTGCTAGGGTGTTAGGTGTTTTTACATCCTAGACATCCATCCGTGTTTGCTGATATATGGGTATCGGGTGCATCAAATTCAATAAAATGTTATTTATTTATGTGCAACTTTAGTTTTTTATATGCTAATTTATACATTTTAGCAAAATTTTATAATAAAAAATTTTATTTTATTATAATTTAGATACGTTAAAAATTCGCTTAAAGTTTCTACTTATTTATATATGTGTTTAAACCTCATCGGATTTCATTTCGACATCATTGCCAGATTTTTGATGTTGCGTTGTTTCTAAATAAAAAAATATATTTTTTAATAAATTTTAAAATCAGTATTTACATAACTTAACTTACTTTTTTTTAAAATAATATACACAATCTCACTCATTGGATATTCTACGAACAAGGCCATCCAAAATGCTATAAAATTTGTTATTATAAATGCCAAAATTACATGACAAACCTATTAAAATAAAAATTTTATATAATTAAATTATACATTACTTAATAACATAAATTTATAAGAACAATATTAATCAAGGTATACAGAGATCATCCGTTGTACCTGTGTTTTTTTAACTCATTTTAACGAAATTAAAATTTTGAATTCAAGGTTTTAGTTTAAACGAAAATAATAATAGTGAATTGTTTAAAGAAACGTTATACAACATGTATTTTAATTCTTTAATTGAAGTTGGATAACATTTTTCCCGTTGATATTCGAAGGCTTAAAAGTATTCAATTACAAACAAATTTAGGATATGGTATTTAAGAAATAATATTTTTAAGATTAAGCAAATAATTACTTCACTTTAGTTCCTTTGATATATTATTATATTAAATAGTAGTCTTTTGTATTAGTTTTCGAATGACGTAATTTGTTATTATATATATCCATACGAGAATATTTAATTGTTGGAGAGTTGTCATTAACGTTCAGGGTTGGAAACCTTAGTATTTTGTTCACTTATATGAACAACTTTGATCACTCGCTTGAAAAAGCAGAAATAAAAAAATAAAATACTAAAAAAATTTAATTTTCAACAAAACTTTTAACTTCAGAAAACAAACCACTTAGCAATTTAAGAAAAGAAATAATTTTACAAATACTGTAAAAACCGTGGCGAAATAATATACGGTGGGAGAGATTGCGAATTCATTGATTTTCGCCGGTAGCCTAACTGTCAAACTCCATATTAAAAAGTCTTTATCATGTCGAAATCATGTACCACGTGGTGGCAGTGATATCAAAATGTCAAACTTCTTATAAAATAATTTTCGCTGATTTTTTATATATGGAGTTTGATATTTTCTGCAACGGCCAAAATGAATGAATTCGCCACTGCCACCAGCTGGTAAATGATTTCGCCATGGCCTGTATACTGCATGGCGAAATAATTACTAGGTGGGAGCGATGCCGAATTCGTTCATTTTCGCCGAAAGGTTAAATGTCAAACACCATATAAAAAAATTATCATCATTTTTTACATATGGAGCCTGACATTTCAGGTTTTGGCGAAAATGATTGAATTCGCTATTGCGACCACCTAGTATTGATTAGCCTTGGTATACTGCTCTTTTATATGTAGTTTGACTTTTAGGCTAACGGCAAAAATTAACGATTTTGCCATCGCCTTGGTAAAACTATAAAAAAACATTTTCCTCTATTAGGCTTATGTATTTAGTTAAAAAAGATAATTTTTAGGTATCATTTTCTAAGCAAATTTTGGCGAAAACGCTTTTTTATAAGTAAGATTTTAAAGAAAATATTGATAGAAACATTGTTGTAGGCATGGCTTGATCTGAGTATATCTATTATTATTGAATGACGAAACATTTATTCACAAAAGTATAAAACTCAACTCGATTTTTTCCGTAATGCTTAATCTTTTTCTCAATTTTTATACGAATTGGACTAGTATTGTTGAATAAAATACCCTTTTTCTGTCAGCTTCTGCTCTTGATTTTTTCGATTAAAGCGGCTATTAGATGGTCAAACGTGGTATGTGAACATGGTGTGATGGCATACCTTCACGCTCGTGTACTAGTTCAAATGCGTGTTTGTTTACTTGGTTGGATAGTTTTCAAAAAATTGAAATCCTCTCTCATCACACCGTTCTGATAGCCGCTTAAGAAAACCGTATAAATTGTAGAATTTTTCAGGAAACATCAAATGCTTTCTAAATATCACATTTGATATCTTAGTAGGAATAGAAAAGGGACATTTATATTAGTTCTGGAGATATGTATATGGCCTGAACGGAATTTATTCTTTCTTTTTAAAAAATTGTTTTTTGTAATATAAAATATCACAAGAGGAACCTGAATACCGAATTTCCAATAACTGATTTTAGAAAACTTACCACATAAAAGTCATTTAGAAAGACAGGTTGTCGATAAAGTCCACTTAATAATCTTAAGATAACCCAATGCCAGATATACGTTTGAAACGATATTCTACCCATTACACGAAATACAGGTAAACAGGCAATTTCGTAAGCAATCCCTAAAATTAGAAGATTTTGTTTTTGTTAATAACTAATAAATCATTATGTCATGTTTAATTCATATTAATAGTTAAGAATACAAAAAAAGCAACGTTAATACCTGTCATTTTTGATAAATTCTATTCGGAAACATGTAACCAACATTCGTTTGTTAAGATACAAAGTTGATTTCTTTGAGTTTAATTTAACAAGTAAAGAAATTAAGTGAGCAAAAGCGTATGACCATAAGCAATAATTAGCGGAAAAAGTTAGCTAATATTGTTTAAATTAGATTTTCTTTAAGAACAAACTGTAAAATAATTATTTTATATTGGAAGCAGCTGTCAAACTCTACATAAAAAATGTTATACATATTTTTTATTTTATTTTTTATACAATAACGATAGCGAATTCATTTATTTTTGCCGAAACGTTAAGTGTCAAACACCATTAAAAAAAATTATACACATTTTTTTATATGGAGTTTGACATTTCAGGTTTTGGGGAAAACTATTGAATTCGCCATTGCGACCACCTAGCACGAATTCGCCTTGATCGCTACCACTCAGTATTTGACTCGGCTTATGAAAACTTAAAATAAAAATCTTATTTGAAAAAACTAAACGAAGTGTAATTAAATCCACTATTGCCGTATTGTTTCAAGATTTCACCAAATAAAAAGTTTGGCAAGGCAGTTACTGCATTAGTGGTAGCATAAGAGATCACTGGATTTAAAAGGAAAATTAAAAATAAGAAACGGAAAATTAGATAAAAGCCAAATAAAAAATCTAAGCAATTAAAATTTGACAAATTTTTAGATGTAGAGAACAAAATACGAAAATAATCGGGTACCCAAATATTAAAAACTTATGTATGTATGTATGTTATCAAGGAGACACATCTAAACATGATATAATTCAACGTTGCATTTTTTGTGCTCTCCAGCAGTAATATAGTAAAACTTACATCCCATTTTCATTAACATACACAATAGAATAAATCCACCATATATGGTCCAAATATTGCGATATAAACTGGCATATAAACTCAACCAAAAAGAAGGTTTTTCTATATTTTTATGATACACCAAATTACCAGACAAAAGAAGTCCGAAAAATGCTAAAATTATAAGAGCCAGTAATGTTATTTCAAATTTCATTACACCACGATATTTCGAAAACCCATGCTTTTCTGTACGTATATTTTTTAAATAGATTTCCGCACACATAAAACCAACCAAATAGCCACCCATATTGCAATAGAATTGAGTATAAGACGAATAAATTTCTTCAAAATCCTTAAAATACATATAACGAAAGCCTCTGCAATTAAAAGATATTTTACATGTAACAAACATTAAATGATTTTATTAATACTTACTCTGGCTTTAAAATATGTGTGGCCTCTAGTTTATAGAAATATGTTAAAAGTCCAGGCACTAGAAACGCCAATATCCCAAGTGAAGTATACAGAGGTTTTTTCCATGATTTAAATCTGTAAAAAATAGGCGAATTAAGTAACACATAAGTATTAGCCAAAAACAGAAAAACCAAAACAACGAGAATAAGATGCAAAAACGTTAATTAAAAATAATTAGTTAAACGCAAAATCTAACGTAAACTTCTTAATATGACTTTTATAATTTAAAAATGAGAATTTTTTTAATTTGTATCCAGCTTACTGACGATAAGAATATGTTTTCTACTTTACGAGAACAGCAATAGTGAAACCATCTCGAAATCATGTCAAACTCCATATCATGGCCAAATCATGTACCAGGTGGTGGCAGTAGCCAAGGCAAATTGAATACATGTGTCAAATACATGTGTCAAATACAAAAAACAAAAAACGCTTGTATTTTGTTTGTGTAAATTTTCGAGTACATGTCAGTTAGCAGTGATGAATATAAAAAAAAACAGAGAATAAAATTATATTTACTGAACAAATTCTACTTCATTTCATTTTTTCCTTTAGCGCCTTTCGGCATATTAAACAAAGTTCCACTCAAGGCACTTGCCTTGGTTCCACTCTTATTTTGCAAACCACTCAAATATTTCTTTAGACATTTTTTATAAATGTACATACATACACACACATATTTTGATAAAAAAAAACAATTTTATTAAAATGTTTCTCAAAGAAACGTTTTCTTTTCAATAAATGTTGTTTTTTGTTTCTTTTAATTTATATTTTAACTGCACACATACTCTTTTTACTTATCACGCAACGGGTTTTTTTACAAATTTACTATTTTATCAAAAAAATAATGGTTTAAAATTTTATATTCGATTTTAAAACTAAAAATTTGTTTCGTGTTTTTAAGTGGCGCGTCAGCAAAATGTATACAATTTTTGACGTTGGTTAGGAAAAATTTTTAAAGCGAATTCGATCACCTGGGCTATCAATTGTACCTAGTATTCAATTTGTCTTAGCAGTAGCGAATTTATTAATTTTCGCCGTTGCAGAAAATATTTTCGCTGATTTTTATATTTATATGGAGATTGACATTTTCTGCAACGGCGAAAATGAAGGAATCTGCCACTGCCATTAGCTGGTACATGATTTCGCCATGAGTGGAATTATAAATAATTTCAGTTCTCAAGTTCCCTAACACTAACACAGAGTCTACAACTGCGAATAACTCTGATATAAAATGAGAGAAAACGTCGGCAGAGCATTTCTCCACCTTAATATTAATATCGTACAAGGGAAACACGTATTTCTCTTAATCTTATAAAAATTCATAAGCCACTGATAGCCGCGTAGAAAACACCTGCTTGCAACTAGTTGAAAATATTCTTATATATATATGTGCATTAATATTTCCAACCAATTTTGTTAAATAACTAATTATTTTCTTTTGAGGCAGATATTTTTAATAATTTGTTCATCAGATTTGTAATGGCGGCATTTTGTTTACAAATACATTTGTTTTTTTTTTTTTGATATTTGACAGTTAATCTCGTAAGATTGTTCCTATGAGACATCTCATAACAACCCTCTCATAAAAACTCTTACAAGATTGCAATAACAATAATTTTAAGTCTACACGTAAAAAAAATTCTCTCAGCGATGGAATTTGACGTTCTCATCTTAGATGTTATCTCTAAGGCCGTGGCAAAGTATATCTATATTAAGTACTTGCAAGTTTACAACAAATACAACATTAAAACAACAACGGGCATTTTTTTGTGTAAAAATCTACTATTGTTTCAAAAAGCAGCTGACTGCAATCCAAGTCGGTATATTTATACTATCTTTTTAACATAAACAAGGCGCATTGAAAAGGTGACTGCATCAGATCATATGTTCATCATTTGTTTTGTTTTTGTAAAATCTTATTGAGCTGTCAAAAACATCTGGCAATATGTGTGTATATAGTTGTGAAAAATAAGAAAGCCACTAAAAATATATTGAAATACATGCACACATTTTGCTAGACTTTTTTGACAGCTCAAAAGTTTTTACAAAAACAAAATACACGTAAAATCTAATGCATTCACCTGTTATTATTGCCCATGAACAAAAATTTAGAATCAAATTTTGTTAATTAATAATAAAAGAAATAATAACAAATTGATCTGTTTTAATTAAGAACAATATAAGTTACAAGAATTGCTCAAGAGTTTATAAAAAATATGTTAAGTACGATTTGAGACCTAAATATTCCTCTAAAATAAATAAAAATAAGAAATATGCAATTACTTGTGCAAGCTGTTGGCATCACTTTTATTGTTTTTTCTTACTCTTAAGAAATATAAAATTACTGTGTAAGAAAAAGTAAAACGTGGTTTTCTTGTTGATAACTTTGGTTAAAGCCTTTGCATTTTTGCATGGGCTTCTAAAATAACTCCCATGTTGTTTTTAAGTTCCTATACTTAAAGAAAAATGTTTTTGGCTTTTCTAAAAATTTTCGATGAAAGTTTCCTGAATACGAAATACGTATAGATACCTGCTTTTCCAACAATTGAACCAACAATTAAATTACTTTTTTATTTAAAAACTTTGTGGGATATTTGAATATTAATAAAAGTTTCATGGAAATAGCGTGAAAATAGCACAAATTAAAACTTTAATACGGGCTTTAACAAATTTTCTTGTTTAAATCACTAAAGAAAGTGGCGCTAAAGAAAACGTAAACAAATTATAAGCTCCTGCATATACTTGATATAGCTATACTTTGGGCCGAGGCACATAGAATCCGTCATACGTTAAACTTCGACGTAATTAACTGGCAAAATATTACTAAAAATTAACTGTTATGATGTCAGTGAAATTAGAGCATAAAGTTTTAATGGAACTTACTTGGAGGTTAAAATATTCGTTAGCAAATACAATAAATATAACTGCATATCAGCAGCTAGGAACCAGGTATGTTGAGCACACTTGAAACGAAAATAAAAAATATAAAAATAATTACTTTTGCACCTTAACTCTTGGATTACCGATGGTTTTAAAGCTGATTATACCTACTTCACTTTATTTTATTATTAGATTTATTTTGTCATAGGTTTATTACTTTTTAAAGTAAAGCGAACTATAATGTGACGAAATATAATATAGTCGCCATTATTATTCCAAAAAAAAAAAAATTACAAACTTATAATACCTTAGTTTACATTAAATAAATATTTTTTTATTAAAATTATTCCATTTTATACTGATCTCTTTTCATACTTACACTGTCTTTAAACATAAAATTATTGATCATGAATATATTTTTCCACCAATATTCTCGACAAAATGTATACTCTGACTCAGAGACATGCCGCCAAAATGGACCATCTCCTAACCGTGGAAATAATGTGGCACTAAATAGTATAACCATCATTAAAGAAGTAAAAAACCTAAATTTGTTTTGAAAAATATAAAAATTTTAATATACTAAAACAGTTCGTAATTTTTGTTTGTGAGCACCTTAAATAACGATTTAAAATACTTCGAATAAAAACCATAAACCCAGTTTTAAAATTAGTTTCTGAAGTTATTTGGTTGCTTTCATCAGACTTTAACTTCAAAAGAAAACCAGCTAAAACAAAAAATATCTGTATTATTGACGTACCATTTCCAAATATCATTGTTATTGCTTTTTTCGTATTGTTTTCCATAAATTCAGTGTTTTGTATCTGGATGGAGTTTAGCCCCACAGACGTGTGGGCAAATATTACAATGAAGAGAGTAAACACACGAAAGGCATAAGTAAAATTTATGTCCGATTCTTTCAAATTAACACCGACAATGCGATAATAATTTCTACAAACTGAAAATGATGACAGCAGTTGATTATAATCTGAAAAATGAAAGTAATTTCCATTGATTTAAATAAAAATTCTTATATATTTGAAATATTTACCCGGATGTTTGTTTTTATAAAAATCATTATTTTCATAATTTTTATATTTCCGCTTTAATCGATAATCATATAAAGATGATATGATGTTGAGTAACATAATTGCAATTAAAATAACGCAGAATATGTTATCTAAGAGATCTAAATAAAATAAAGTAAAATATTTACATTAAGATTTTGGTAAAATTTAAATTTTGGACGAAATTTCGAAACTGGAGTTAAATTTAATGTTCATTTTAATATTGTTACGTTTTTCTTTTTCAGAACAAACTTACGGGTTCTTTTGATTGCAAATACCACTTTGGCACATTATAAATTTGCTATTTCTTACTTTTTAGCTCTATCTAGCTTTACTTCTTTCTGCTACATGGTCTATGGTGTCGTTTTTACTAAACATGGGTTATTACAAACGCAGCCGTACACGCTATACTACTGTGCTACTCCAGCGAGACATGAGTACTTCTCGATGCCTTGTTTAGTAGTAATATAAACCATCTACAGACCACTCCTTGCTTTATATTGAAACGAGTCATTCCCTGTAAAACCCCCCGGGGGTACTACAAGAAGTCTGGATGATTCTAACCTAGGCACAGACATAGTACACTGGGGTATAGGGGGAACCAGTCCCCCAGTGTGCAGGCACTGAATCTGGATAGACAAGACGCGGGTCGTTGTCGAAGGGCTTACCAGCGTCCTTAAAATACTGGCGCCGCGGGAACCCGTGGCCCTGTAGTCGGTTATTGATGAGGTCCCTCCGGGGTACAAGTGGTGGCTGTCGGTTAAAGTTTGGTGTCCGCAGGGAAGGTGCTGCTGCATATTCAACAGAGGAGTTGGAAAGTCCCCAACCCTCAAGCAAGGGGAAGGACATGGTCCTGCAAGCCATGTTCTTGAAATTGCAACTCTGTTGGCTACGCCTAGCAGGGGGCGCTATTCGATTCTTTGTATTTCACTCAGTGGTAAGACCACCGTAGGGTTAGGGCTTCGCAGCCAGGTACCGACGTTAATCTTGATCACGTAATTTCCTTCAAATCCAATAGCCACAACTTTGATCTGCCGTACAATGTAACCATGTTGTTACTTTTCTTCCGCTAACAGCCAGAGCTCTTTCTTTTTCTTATGACAATTATCTGCTACTCTCATATTAAATAGACGTCTTTATACAATAATTGCCTTTTCCTTTTTCCGGAAGATTTGTACACTGCAGTTTCTCAATTTTTAATTGCCTTCCACCTTATACAATTATTATTTTTCCTTTCTACGCATGTCCGAAGTTGGGCTCGAGAACTCATGATCTTCTGTTTTACAGCACGCACCTCTGCCAACGCAGCCATTGAAGTTGCTCAATTTGTGTTACCTAATTGTCGTATTATTCTATAAACACACCCAATGGTGGTGGAAGTAACTTAAGGCAGAATTAGTCTTTACTTTCCGTTCCGTGACGAATCAGCTGATCAATTTCTGTTAAATGGAAAATATGTATTTGTGGTTTGTTATTACTTTGACGTTCTGTTCTGTTCCGTTCGAATCAGTAGAAAATAGAATTCAACGTTAAGTTACTTGAAAGTTGTTTGGTAGTGTGAGTGCAAAATTGTAAACAAACCAATTTTTGTCATTGCAATTGTAGTTGTTTTTGTTGTGTTGTATATTGTGTTTTCTATGTTTGTTATAAACGACTGATTTGTTGTTACAGAAAAACCAATTACAATAATTTAAAAAGCAGAACGGCACGGCACAGAACAGCAACAGAAAGTAAAGACTAATGAGGCCTTTATTCGCCACGCTCATATGGACAACAACAGAGGGGCCAGATCGTATGTTCGTAACAATATATTATTTTTTTACTGAATGAATGTTGTGGTAGAAATTTTCGTTCTCATTATTCCAATTATAGATCTATTTTTTTGTAAAATTTTGACTTTGCTGTAAAGTTTATTATTCTTTGAAAAATTTTACTTTTCCTTAAATTTCATTATTTTGTAAAATTTATGCCCTGATCGTAAATGCATCATTGCGTTGTATCAGTAGTTTTAAATTAAGAATAGAGAATATAATACTTTGTTAACGGATAACAAAAAAAAAAAAACACGGAGGAGCGAAAACGAAGCAAGAAGCAAATAATAGCAGTCAAAGTTACCCAACGTTCGTACTTTACGTTGACGGAGACGTACTGATTGTGACATCACTCATAAGAAAACATGTATTTTAATTTACTTGTCAATTGAAAATGACAAAATGTAACAAATGACGGATTCTATGTGTCCCGGCCTTACGTCACGTTTTCTTATCTGATGCAGCGTAGTGATGCATTTACTAATAGGATCCTATTCATGTATTAAATTGGACTTTTCAGGTATTTTTTTTCTTTTTATTTTAAGAATTTTCAATATTTTACAAAAATCAATTTTTTATTCTTTAATTTTTATTAAATTTTCGTTAACTGTTTATTTTTATTATTTTAATAACGGATAATAAAGTTAAGTCAACTATCACCATTATGTTTCGTTAAATATAATAATTATTTAAGTTCTAAACTTTCTGCCCTAAGCCTTCCTTTAAAAACTTAATAAATTTTAAGCGAACTTTTGAACGTAGTGGTTCTGTTCTGTTTAATTTTCTTTTTTGTATTATGTTTCTTAATCTGTGGCTTTGGTCTTATATGTACCCATAATCTCTTGTTAGCCAAAGATGAGATTTAAAAAAACTTATGCAGCCATCCAGGCCAAAATATTTTGTGACTCTTGCGAGACTTGAACTATTCCATGTCTTGTTAGGCAAACATAGTCCTTCTGAAACTATACAGACCACACTTGCACCATACAATAATGTTATGAACATAAGCTCTGGCAACCCCTGTTGTTGTTGTCCGTATGTGCGTGGGAAAGTGTTTGAATAATACGAAAATTAGCTAACAAAAGTTGAGCTACCTCAATGGCTGCGTTGGTAGAGGTGCGTACTGTAAAACAGAAGATCGTGAGTTTCGAGCCCATCTTCGGACATGCGGACAGAGGAAGGCAATTTAAAATTAAGAAACTGCAGTCAAACCACCCGGAAAGAGAAAGACAACTATGTGAAGCCATGGCTAGAAAAATTAGTGAAGACCTCTACTTAATAAAACTAGTAGTAGATAGTTGTCAAGACGAGCTAAATAATAAAGAGAAGAGTTCTATCGGAAGGATGTTGTAACTAAATGATTACAGTGTACGGCAGATGTTAAGTTGTGGCTATTGGATTATTAGAGATGACTGGCTTGGATGTTAAAGCAAGGTGGAGAGATCTGTGTATGGTTGAGGTTACTAAACAAGGCAACGAGAAGTTCATGTCAAACAGGAGTAACATAGTAGTGTAGCGTAGATGGCTGCGTTTGTAATAACGCATGTTTAGTAAATACGACACTATAGGATCCTAAGAACGTTTAGGATATGATCAAGAATGTAACCAGACAGAGCCATAAGAAGTTAAGAAAATAGCGAATTTATAATGTGCCCAGTGATATTTGCAATCAAAAATATGCGTACGTTTATCCAAAAAGGGATAATATATTTGGCTCCGCCATTCGAAGTTCGGATAAGACTTCAGCTCACCATCTCCTGTCCTGGTTACCAACTCATCCAAGACTGCTATGTAATGTTGTGATTTTTGTTTTAGTGACACATATGGCTTGAAGATCTCATCTGATGTTCTAAGACATAAACGAATTCACTAACTCCTTAACCTCAGCTACACAATAGATATTTTCCTTTTTTATAATAATTTGTGTCTACATTCTCGGCGCGAATAGAAGTTAAAGTCATGACTACGTGATCTTCTGCTTTGCAACACACAGCTACCTCTACTAACGCGAATCCGTTGCTGCTTAACATTTGGATGTATCAAATGTTAAAAGGCCTAACCTTACTTTTCAAAAACTTTTTAATTTGGTTATTTTAAAATTTTTTGGTTTCTCTATTATTTAAATATTTTCCATTAAAAAAATTTAAAAAAATTAAATTTCTTTAGAAGATTCCATTTATCTCCACTTTAATTAAACGCATTGGTTTCCTCTAGCGAAACTTCACATACTTGTTCAATTTTTTTTTAAACTAAACAATACACCTGTTTCGCTGGAATCTATACTATTAAAGTAAATGGAATAAAATATAAATAATTTTCATGAATTTTAAAAATCAACTTTTCAAAAATTAAATGATTAATTAATTGATTCACTGATACATCCATTTTTTAGATAAGGTTTCTTTCTTATTCTTCTTACGCACCACAATTTGGTAGTGGAGTTTTTTCCTAAGTTAAGACCCAAACCATTTTTTTTAACGAGCAACACCAGCATCTTATGTCAATGTTGGCAAAACTTATTTTTTCAATGCCCTGTTCACACACGTCAAGTTTTTTGTTTGCAACAATTTAGATTTTAATTGAAGAGAAAATATTAATAAAATGAGTCGCTCTCAAAAAAATCTGATTCTGGTATAACACAAGCAAATCCCTTTATAAAAATAAAATTATTTTTTTCCCAATCACGGATTCAACTGTGAATGAAATTTACAATGTACACAGGTAGATAGATGCGAAGAATGCTGATGAGGGATTTGGCGGTCCTGAAAGTGCGGCATTACATTCTGCCAGCGTCTAATTTTTCTTGTTTTCTTTCGAAAATGTCCGCATATATTTAAAAAATAATTATTCTTTATAAAAGTTAATTTAAAAAAATGAAACTAAGCCGAAAAAGTAAATTTCAATTGAATTATAAAAATAAAATTACCAAATTTTCGCTTTTGTTCTGATACTTCACAATATTCAACACTTGTTGTTAAAGATAAATTAAATTGCTGTTGAAATCTATAATTTAGACAAACATCTAAAATATTTTGATAAAGCAAACGATTCTCTCGATCTCCGGGACGTTTATGTGTTGCTCGATGAAATTCAGTGATCTAAATAAAAACAAAGATTGATTAATTATTGAAATTATAATATTTAAGATAAACTACCTCATTTTCCAAGGTTTTATTTTGAGCAAAACGTTGTCTTTCTTGAACTGGCAAATCATTAAACAATTGCTTACACTGTTCCAAACAAACTCCAAAAAAAAGATTTTCATGGCGGTAATGATGATATAAATCGTTTGATAAATTTTCAATATCAAACCATATATCACTATAATTATTCGGTTGGACTTCGGCAAAAACCATGCAGTATGCAGCATCTTTTTGGGATAAACAGTGATCGTAATTATCGAAATTATAAAGAGGTGGTAACTTTTGATACATTGTCACTAAAATAAACATTGTAGGCTTCAATTATTTCAAATACATTTTCTTTAGCACCAAGGACTCACTATTTATTTCAGCTGTTATTAACGAAATATTAGTTAAAACGATTAAATTTAAAACCGCAAAAGCTATGATAAGGATATTCATTATTTTTAGCTCGAATCACAAGTAAACGCTTTAGTGAATATATACGTGCAACTGAACATTAAACAAGCTGATTTATTTCTATAAGTTAAGAAATTTAAATCTGATCTTTGCAAAGAAATTGACATGTAATATATTAACGCATAAACAGACACAAATTAATTTTTTTAATATATTATGTGTAATTATAACATATTAATAATTTTAAAATAGTTAAACTACTTTGTTTGAGTACAGAACAAAGTTTAATAAAAGAACAAAGTTTTATAAACATACAGTGGACCGAAAAACTGGTTATGGTTTTCCTTAACTATTTTATACACAAATGTATGAACATAAAAGAAAGCATACAAAACAATCAAAAATTCGAAAATAAAATAAAATAATGAATTTTGTTGCATATTTTATTTTTAAATCTTAAACGCGCATTGCAAAGTCAAACAAACATTTAACAAAAAATAATTATAAGTAAAAATTTAGAACCAGAGCATTATGAAGTACAAAACTTTGTTTAAATACATAGCAACTGACGTTTTGGAAGTCAGCCTTTTATGATACTAAAGCAGTATTTTAGTTAAACTGATTTTTTATACACATTTTTGTAACATTATACGAATATTCCACAACATTAAAATCTATTATAATTCAATTTGTGTAATGAAACAAATTTCATATAGAACCTTCTTAATTCTCTTACAAATGTCTTTGCTTAATCAATGCTAAACAGTCGCATTCGTCCACAAGTGCCATTTTTCGACTCTGAGTAAAAATAAATTGCCAAACGATGTCCGTCTGTCCGTCCTTGTTGAGTTGAAATCAACTTTGCGAAGGTACCAAATAAGCTAGATAAAATTTAAATATGCCAATCGATCAGATATTATTTCAAAAATTTTACTATTGAAAATCAGCAAGATCGGTCCATGTCCACGCCGCCTGCCTTTAATTATTAAATATCATTTGGAACAAGTCTAGTTTAGTGAAGTAACTCCGATCAAAAAACAAATGTGAAGTAAAGGGTATATAAGATTCAATATTGCCGAATATAGCACTCTTTCTTGTTAACTATTTCATTATTATTATTTATTTGTTTATTTTTTTTTTTTTTTGTGATATCTTGTGTACGGCTGCATTAATGTATTTAGATAACGTAAATACATTGCATTGTTCGGTTTTGTTTTAAGAAAAAAGCTTTATGCTTTGCCGATTAAATTCGGACAAACAAAACTTACAATTTTCGTCGCTTGTTTTAAACAGAAAATCTTGAAAGAAATCATGTAATCAAGAGTGTATTTTCAATTAAAATCAACTTAAAAATAACTTTTTATTAATTTGGTCGTCTCTTATAAATCGGTATTGCCATTCACAACTTAAACTCAACTTTGGTTGTGTGGTCGATTTTTTGGTTGTGTTTAATGGTATTGCGGTTCACCTCTTTGTATGAGTTTAGTTGACAAAAACGATAAATATACACAACTGCTTATTAGCAGTTGAGTCTTTGTCGGTTATAGATTTCTATTAAATTTTTATTACATTTCCTTTAAAAAAAAAAATCAATGCAAAAGAGACACACAAAATGTAAATATATACACATCTGTAGACTAAAGGATTGTAAATGCGTAATTAATTCATCACTTGTATTCATTTCTGAAGTAGAAACTCTGCGTCTACTGGGTATATATATAAACAAACACTACAACTGGGATAGTCACATAGAACATCTTTAAAGTTCCCTTTCAAACCGCTTAAACATTCTTAAATGTCTAGCCAACAAAAAGTGGAGCTGTAACCAATGCAGTCTGATTTCAGTAGCGAAATCCCTAATATTTTCTAAAATAAATTATGGTGTACAATTCTTTAGATTCGCCCCTAAAACAAAATTAAACAAAATTAATACTATTATAAACTCCTGCATAAGAACTTCACTTGGAGCTCTTTGCTCTACACCAACTGCAAACTTACGTTTCGAAGCCAACATCAGGTCCTTACAAACTCAAAGATATATTCTCGTTACTAAGTTATTTCGTACAATGATATACAATAATGAAAATCCACTCAACCAATTTAATTAAAACGTTCAAGAAAAGTTCCGAAAATTCCCTCTGTATTATACAAAATAATAGAAAACTGTAAAAATCTTGAAATACCCACTAAACCGAACTTAAATAAAGTCTGAAGGAGAAGTTATCTGACCACATTTTTTGTTTACTGACGGTTCTAAGAGGGAGACCTCTGTCTCATACAGTGTCACCTCTGAGAACACGGTTTTAAAAGTCTCTAATCTTAAGATACGTAGTTCAATTTTTTCAGCAGAAATCATTGCGATTTATGAAGCCGTAATCTATACTAAAAGTCAGGCAACAGGTAAATACGCAATCTGTACGGACTTTCTTGCCTCTATAAAATCTATTTGTAACATATTAAACACCCAATATTATGCTTCTGCTATGAGAAAAATAATGGTTGAAAGAGCTCCAAATATAAAATTAGTAATTAAAACAATTGCAGAGATATTGAGAAACAAATTGTTAATTACTTCACTTTAAAAGATATTGAAAATATTTATAATTCCTGCTCCAGATGGTATCAACTTGCTAATCCTAATAAATTAACTATTTTCGACTATTTAACTGAATATGGCAAAAAGGTTAAAAGAATAGATTCCAACAAACTTCTGCGGCTTAGATTGGGCCACACGATACTGACACACGGAATATTTTTTGATTCTAATTTTAATCCAATTTGTAATTGCAATATAAACTTTCCAACAACGGCACAACATTACCTGTGCGACTGCCAGCTGTTAAACAATGAAAGAAATTCAACATTTTTAAACTCTAATCCTATTTTCACCCTATCCCACCCTTCAATAGACAATATCATTTTACTAACAAATTTTCTGAAAAAAACCAACTTGTATAGTATAATATAACTAGAATTAATAATAACACAAAGAACTGTAACTATACATTCATAAATATTTTGTATATAACATATATGTATGTATATATATAGTCAATCTTTTATATAACATTTGAGCTGAAGGCCTGCGTTGCTATTGCTCTTATTCTCTTATCTTGTAATTTTAATTATAAGATAAACAAATAAATAAATAAATAAAATATCAAAAAAATTAATTTTTCAACAATAGCGCTTAGCAATTTCAGAAAACACAACTAATTTTACAGAAAGTGTAAAAAGTATAAAAATAAACATTTTCCTCTATTAGGCTTATGTATTTAGTTAAAAATATTATTTGTTTTTATAATTTTTTGAAAAAAATTGTATGAAAAATAAGCGAAAATGATTTTTTTATAACTAGCCTTGTTTTACTTACAAAATTGTTTAAGAAAATATTGTTAGCACCATTGTGGAATGTTTATTTAAGGCAGGTATGATAAGATCTGAGTAGATGTATTATTTTTAAATTACGAAATATTTATTCACACAAGTACAAAACTTAACTCGATTTTTTACCGTAATGCTAAATCTTTGTCTCAATTTTTATACGAATTGGACTAATATTTTCATCAATTGTAGAGTTTCTCAGGAAACATTAATTACTTTCTTAATATCATGTTTGATATTTTAATAGGGAAAAGGGGTAGCAAAATGGAACCAACATTTATATTAGTTATGGAGATATATGGCTTGAACGGATTTTATTAAGCATCGTGACCATACATTGAATATTCCGCACATTGGGTAGCGCCTCTACTTCACCAAAATGGCCTTTTCCAAAAAAAGATGCATTACAAAAATACGTTATGATTATTTAGCGTTTTGAAACATGCTGTCTGTCTAACTCGATTAAATATAACGCTTTATCCTCATTAGATCGTTTGGTTGTAATTTCCTTTACACTTATCGGCTTTTTATTGTGCCTCTTAACATACTCATCCACTGTTATCTTAAAAATTTTGCCGTCTTTATCTCGTAGGTGTATAAGCAGAACTTTCCGTCCTTAAGAATTTTAATCTCTTCTTCGTAGCGAGACAGCGAGTTGAAGATTAATTACATTGTGAAACACCAAAATTATTCAGGGGTTCTCATATACCAATTTTGTTTTGTTGGAGTCCATGGAAAACGAAAATACCTTTGGTTTTTTTAGGTCACTTCGAAAAGTGGTTTTATAATGGTAAATGTAGAGAAAAACGCGTATTCTTACATTTTCAGAAGGTGTGAGTATAATCTTTTAAACAAGATATATATTTTTAAAATCGATTGACAAATGGCTAAGTTACAGTGGTTGAAATGTGGAAAAAAAACGCATTAAAAAACAAAAAGTTTTTTCATCGGGCTCTAGGCTGCTTATGAGATACCAAACAATATATTCTTTTATTAAAATGAGAAAGGATAATTAATTACCTTTCAGAAATGGGTAACAACAATAAAATCGGTTAAAAAATGGATGACTTATGCAATTTTTTGTGTTTTACTCTTTTAGTTTTTATTTAGAAATTTCTTAAAATAAATGACTTATGCAATTTTGACCTGCACATTTTTTCTGAAAACCCACCAACCACAACAAGATTTAGCCTAAAAACAAATTCTAATTAACCCTAATGTTCATTGTACCTGTTTGAGTACAGAAAGGGGAGTGTTTAAAAAAGAGTATTTCATACAATAAAAATAGCATACTAATTAAGCCATTTTACCTGTTAAGGTCCGACTTAAAAAACACACAATCTAAACTTTTCTTTTTTTATGACTTACAAGAAATGTTAATTTTTTAACTAATGGGTTCAACAGGTAAAGACCAATACTTCCTCTCGTAGGTGTATAAGCAGAACTTTCTGTCCTTAAGTCCAAATACAGTTGAAAAGCTATTGGTGGAAAGCAATAACAAATGAAGTCTGTTGCTGTTGGAAGGCCCGTCGGAAAAATTAGATGGCTTAAATTTTGGGTTATTTCCCTAACGCTTTTTTCTTTTCTGATTTATCATAGTCAAAAGAGAATTTGGAAATTAAAAACAGCAATTTTTTATGTAAATAATTTAGATTGAATTTTTTGCACTTATAAAAAATTACAATTTGTTTTTTTACGAAAACAATGTTGCCAATGTCATTAATGAGTGTTTTCCTTATCTTTGTATACTAAATACACATCTTAACGTACAGTAGAGTATTATTTAAAACGGGAATATGGTAAAAAAAAACAATTTGGTCAAATACATATATTTAAATTTTCTCAGGAAAAATGATATAGATATAATGGAAACATATTTTTGTTTTCGTGTAAGTAATATGATCTATTTGTTGGGGTGTTAGGTGTTTTTACATCCTAGACATCCATCCGTGTTTGCTGATATATGGGTATCGGGTGCATCAAATTCAATAAAATGTTATTTTTAAAAGCCTCTTATTTATTTAAGTGCAATTTTAGTTTTTTATATGCTAATTTATACATTTTAGCAAAATTTTATAATAAAAAATTTTATTTTATTATAATTTAGATACGTTAAAAATTTGCTTAAAGTTGCTACTTCTTTATTTATGTGATTAAACCTCATTGGATTTCATTTCGACGTCATTGCCAGATTTTTGATGTTGTGTTGATTCTAAATAAAAAATATATTTTTGAATAAATTTTAAAATCAGTATTAACATAACTTAACTTACTTTTTTTTAAAATAATATACACAATCTCACTCATTGGATATTCTACGAACAAGGCCATCCAAAATGCTACAAAATTTGTTATTATAAATGCCAAAATTACATGACAAACCTATTAAAATAAAAATTTTATATAATTAAATTATACATTACTTAATAACATAAATTTATAAGAACAATATAAATCAAGGTATACAGAGATCATCGGTTGTACCTGTGTTTTTTTTAAACTCATTTTAACGAAATTAAAATTTTGAATTCAAGGTTTTGGTTTAACGAGTTTCATTAAACGAAAATAATAACAGTGAATTGTTTAAAGAAACGTTATACAACATGTATTTTAATTCTTTAATTGAAGTTGGATAACATTTTTCTCGTCGATATTCGAAGGCTTAAAAGGATTCAATTACAAACAGATTTAGGATATGGTATTTAAGAAATAATGTTTTTAAGATTAAGCATATACGAGTAATTACTTCACTTTAGTTCCTTTGATATATTAGGAGTATTTAGTTAAATGGTAGTCTTTTGTATTAGTTTTCGAATGACGTAATTTGTTATTATATACATCCATACGAGAATATTTAATTGTTGGAGAGTTGTCATTAACGTTCAGGGTTGGAAACCTTAGTATTTTGTTCACTTATATGAACAACTTTGATCTCTCGCTTGAAAAAGCAGAAATAAAAAAATAAAATACTAAAAAAATTTAATTTTCAACAAAACTTTTAACTTCAGAAAACAAACCACTTAGCAATTTTAGAAAAGAAATAATTTTACAAATAGTGTAAAAACCGTGGCGAAATAATATACGGTGGGAGCGATGGCGAATTCATTGATTTTCGCCGGTAGCCTAACTGTCAAACTCCATATTAAAAAGTCTTTATCATGGCGAAATCATGTACCAGGTGGTGGCAGTGGCGAATTTTACTTATTTTCACCGTTGCAGAAAATGTCAAACTTCTTATAAAATAATTTTCGCTGATTTTTTATATATGGAGTTTGA
Organism: Cistogaster globosa; assembly: GCA_937654795.1. Lineage (NCBI taxonomy): Eukaryota > Metazoa > Arthropoda > Insecta > Diptera > Tachinidae > Cistogaster > Cistogaster globosa. Next base: position 86,168,340 of record OW569407.1, on the reverse strand, counting down.
CATTTTCTGGAACGGCCAAAATGAATGAATTCGCCACTACCACCAGCTGGTACATGATTTCGCCATGGTCTGTATACTGTATGGCGAAATAATTACTAGGTGGGAGCCAAGGCGAATCAATTTAACAGGTGGCAGCGTAGGCGAATTCAGTATTTTTTGCTGGTATACATGACTGTCAAACTCCATACATAAAACATTTTTTATATATGGAGTTTGACAGTCGTGTATACCAGCAAAAAATACTGAATTCGCCTACGCTGCCACCTGGTAATTGATTCGCCTTGGTGGGAGCGATGCCGAATTCGTTCATTTTCGCCGAAAGGTTAAGTGTAAAACACCATATAAAAACATTATCCACATTTTTTACATATGGAGCTAGACATTTCAGGTTTTGGCGAAAATTATTGAATTCGCTATTGCGACCACCTAGTATTGATTAGCCTTGGTATACTGCTCTTTTATATGTAGTTTGACATTCAGGCTAACGGCAAAAATAACGATTTCGCCATCGCCTTGGTAAAACTATAAAAAAAACATTTTCCTCTATTAGGCTTATGTATTTAATTAAAAGAGATCATTTTTAGACAACATTTTCTAAGCAAATTTTGGAAAAAAAGGCTTTTTTATAACTAAGATTTTTTTACTTACAAAACTATTAAAAAAATATTGTTAAAAACATTGTTGTAGGCATGGCTAGATCTGAGTATATCTATTATTATTAAATTAAGAAACATTTATTCACAAAGGTACAAAACTCAACTCGATTTACTTCCGTAATGCTTAATCTTTTTTTCAACTTTTATACGAATTGGACTAGTATTTTTGAATAAAATACCCTTTTTCGGTCCGCTTCTGCTCTTTATTTGTTCGATGAAAAAAACTACAATTGATAGTAGAGCTTTTCTGGAAACATCAAATACTTTCTAAATATCACATTTGATATCTTAGTAGGAATAGAAAAGGGACATTTATATTAGTTCTGCAGATATGTATATGACGTGAACGGAATTTATTTTTTCTTTTTAAATTAGAATTAAAAAAATTGTTTTTTCTAATATAAAATATCACCAGAGGAACCTGAATACCGAATTTCCAATAACGAGCTTTAGCTAGATTTTAGAGTGTAAATATTTTTTTGCTTTTATATACAAAAATTGATTTTAGAAAACTTACCACATAAAATTCATTTAGAAAGACAGGTTGTCGATAAAGTCCAGTTAATAATCTTAAGATAACCAAATGCCAGATATATGACTGAAACGATAATCTACCCATTACACGAAATACAGGTAAACAGGCAATTTCGTAAGCAATCCCTAAAATTAAATTTTTTTTTTGTTAATAACTAATAAATCATTAAGTCATATTTAATTTATATTGAGAGTTAAAAGCACAAAAAAGCAACTTTAACACCTGTGATAGTGTGGATTAAAATTGTATGTATGTGACAGACTTTTTGACAAATCTTACGATTTTATAATCTTATCAAATAATTCATAAAATGATTTTTTCTACGCGATCAGAGTTGATTTTTTTTTAAGATGAGAAGAAAGCAACAACAAAATGGAACGTACGACGCCATTTTGAAACGATTTTAAGGTAGGACAGAATTCTGTCAGATTTTTGTGTGTCTTTAAGAACAAACTGTACCAAGGCGAATCAATTTACCAGGTGGCAGCGTAGGCGATTTCAGTATTTTTTGCTGGTATATTCGACTGTCAAACTCTATATATAAAAAATGTACACATATTTTTTATGTATAGAGTTTGACAGCAATGTATACCAGCAAAAAATACTGAATTCGCCTACGCTTCCACCTGGTATGCTGATTCGCCTTGAACTGTACAATAATTATTTAATAATGGAAACAGTAATAGTATGTTTCCACGGCACCTGCTTCGCTCTCTATTCTTGCTTTACACTCCAATCATGAGCGAATCTACTTGCTTGGCCATACAAAATTATGAGAGCGAAGCTGGTAGATTCATGTTGAATCTACTTGTGAAGCATTAAAAATTTATGTCTTCTCCAATTTTTATCGTAAGTTTATCTGAACTAGCTTTATAAAATGTAAACAAAAAGAGAAAAACAATGTTAAAAGTGGTGTGTGGATATGTGTAACATAAAAAACAATTAATTTCATTAAAATTTTAACTGTAATAAATTACAAACAAACAAAATTAAAAAGAAAAATAAAGTTTTTGAACAAATTATTTAAAAGTTATTTCAGTTTTTGTGCAGACGTCCAATCGAAGCATGTAGCATGTGTCGTGTAAACAGCGTGCTTCGCAATCATGATTCGAAGAGCGAAGCAAGTGCTTCATTTTGCCGTGGAAACATACTATAAGGCGAATTCTTAATTTTCGTTGGTAACCAAACTGTCAAACTCCACATAAAAAATTTTACACATATTTTTTTATTTTATTTTTTTTTATACAATAACGTAGCGAACTCATTTATTTTTGCCGAAACGTTAAGTGTCAAACACCATATAATAAAAATTATACACATTTCTTATATATATGGAGTTAGACATTTCAGGTTTTGGCGAAAACTACTGAATTCGCCATTGCCACCACCTAGCATGGATTCGCCTTGATCGCTACCACTTAGTATTTGACTCGCCTTATGAAAACTTAAAATAAAAATCTTATGTAAAAAAACTAAATGAAGTGTAATTAAATGCACGTTTGCCGTGTTGTTTCAAGATTGCACCAAATAAAAAGCTTGGCAAGGCAGTTACTGAATTAGTGGTAGTCCGTGGATAACAACCTAGCATGAGAGAGATAATCATTAGATTTTAAAGAAATATTAAAAATAAAAAACGAAAAATTGGACGAAAGCCAATAAAAAATATTAGCAATTAAAATTTGAAAAGTTTTTTGATGTAGAGAACACAATACGAGCAGAATCGGGTACCTACATATTATATATGTATCTACGTTATCAAGGAGATACACCTAAATATGGTACAATTCAACGTTGCATTTTTTTGTGCTCTCCAGCAGTTATATAGTAAAACTTACATCCCATTTTCATTAACATGCACAATAGAATAAATCCACCATATATGGTCCAAATATTGCGATATAAACTGGCATATAAACTCAACCAAAAAGAAGGTTTTTCTATATTTTTATGAACGACCCAAGTACCAGAAGAAAGAAGTCCAAAAAATGCTAAAATTATAAGAGCCAGTAATGTTATTTCAAATTTCATTACACCACGATATTTCGAAAATCCATGATTTTCTGTACGTATATATTTTAAATAGATTTCGGCACATATAAAACCAACTAAATAGCCACCCATATTGCAGTAGAATTGAGTATAAGACGAATAAATTTCTTCAAAGTCCTTAAAATACATATAACGAAAGCCTCTGCAATTAAAATATATGTATTTTACATGTAACAAACATTAAATGATTTTTTATTACTTACTCCGGCTTTAAAAAATGTGTGGCCTCTAGTTTATAGAAATATGTTAAAAGTCCAGGCACTAGAAAAGCCAATATCCCAAGTGAAGTATACAGAGGTTTTTTCCATGATTTAAATCTGTAGAAAATAGGCGAATCAAGTAACACATAACTATTAGCCAAAAATTAAAAAAACCAAATCAATAAAATAGGATGCAAAAACGTTAATTAAAAATAATTAGCTAAACGTAGAAAATAAGTAAACTCCTTTATATAACTGAAAACAAAAAAAATATTAATTGTTATGTTTTCTACTTTACCCCCGTTTATATTAGAAATAAATATGTATGTTAGCAATAAGGCAATAACGTCGGCAGAGTAATGTGACAAAATGGCGTACACACGTATTTATGGAACACGTATTTATGTTAACTCATAATTTTAGATAATCAAGTGCAAGGGTTGTAAGCAAAGAGCATCATAGTAAAGAATTTAGAATTAGATTTAGATTACTATATTTCTATAATATTAAAAACTTTTTCTATACTGCAATCCTTGTTTTACGCTATAAAATCTTAAAACACAAAAAATTTGGTATAATTAATCATTCAATTTTATGTTCGCGCTTTTACTTTTAAATCCAACCACAAACGACAACCGAATTGGACGTTTTATGTTCGCAATAATTGTCAACGAAGATTGGCTGACAATTATTGCCACATAATATATGTGCCACATAATATATGTTTCCAATAAATATTTACAAAAAAGATATGTCTACATTGGAGATAATATAATTTTGACATTTGCTGGAATATATGTATGTAACATATATATTGCTAATCTAGACGGGGGGTTACGAGAACAGCAATAGTGAAACTATAAATAAATTCGACACAGGCTTCTCAAGTTCCCTGAGACTAAAGGCCGGAGCAAATTATATCTATGTATATCAAGTACGTGTAAGTCTACAACAAATACAACATTAAAACAACAACAGACAACTTGTTTGTGTAAAAATCTACTATTCCCAGAATGCGAAATAATTTACAAGGTGGTGGCAGTGGCGAATATCATTCATTTTCGCCGTTGCAGAAAATTTCAAACTTCATATAAAAAAAATTTTCGCTGATTTTTTATATATGGAGTTTGACATTTTCTGCGACGGCGAAAATGAATAAATTCGCCACTGCCACCACCTGGTAAATTATTTCGCCATGATTCCCAGCAAGAAATGAGTGAGGGAAACTTACACATGCACAATTACCTACTAACACATTTGCAATAATTTTATGCTGAAACAGCGTTGCCGTTGTACGGCTTTTCGTTTAAATTTAAATGAATTTTTCTTTTTTAATTAAATCTAAGTTTTTATTCAAACTTGTTTAACAAAGTTCAAAATAAAGCTTATAAAAAATTTTGTAATTAAATCTGCTTAAAAAATCAAGCAAAATTTTCATTATAATTTTTGTAAAAAAAGTCACTGGTTACGCTGTTTGCTACAGCCATCACACGTATACAAATGTTTACATCAAGTTTTTCATTATCTAGTTAAGAATGTGATAGAAACTTTGTTCTACGCAGTGATAGATATTTCCATCATCAGTGATTGTCTTTTGATGGATCAATTGATGGTCACTGTTCTTGTAGGATTGAGTCAAAAAGCAGCTGACAACAATCCAAGAATGGTAAAGTCGGTATACTTATACTTTCTTTTTATCGTAAATTTAAAATCAAATTTTGTTAAATAATAATAAAAGAAATACTAACAAATTGAACTGTTTTAATTAAGAACAATGTAAATTACAAGAATTGCTCAAGAGTTTATAAAAAATATGTTAAGTACGATTTGAGACCTAAATATTCCTCTAAAATAAATAAAAATAAGAAATATGCAATTGCTTGTGCAAGCTGTTGGCATCACTTTTATTCGTTTTTTTCTTTTGAGAAATATAAAATAACTGTGTAAGAAAAAATAAAACGTGGTTTGCTTGTGGATAATTTTGGTTAAAGCCTTTACATTTTTGTATGGGCTTCTAAAATAACTTTCATTTTGTTTTTGAAGTTTCTATACTTAAAGAAAAATATATTTGGCTTTTCTAAAATTTTTGGATGAAGGTTTCCTGATGAGATGGTTTGAGCAACCGGCGAAATACGTATAGATACCTGATTTTCCAACCAACAATTGACTTGCTTTTTTATTTAAAAATGTTGTGGGATATTAGCATAATATAAAAAACTCGGGTCGAAGGCCTATTTGTGCTAGTACCTTAACATTAAGGCTTTAAGTTACACTAATTGTATTAGGTAATTAAATTATAACAAATAAATAATAAATAAAAAAGTAAACTTAAAGAAATATTTGAATAGTTTCTTAGAAATAACGTGAAAATAGCACAAATTAAAACTTTAATACTGGCTTTAACAAGTTTTCTTGTTTAAATCACTTTTCAATGCAGTTTTTACAACACACACAAAAATATTTTGTTTATTGAAGAAAGTGGCGCTAAAGAAAACGTAAACAAATTTTGTCGTACATAACTATAAAAAAAAACGAGGCGAAAAACTGTCAGCTGAGCTCCTGCATGTACTTGATATATAAATACTTTGGGACGAGGCACATAGAATCCGTCATACGTTAAACTTTGACGTAATTAACTGACAAATGAGCATTGTCACAATCAATACGTGTGCGTCAACGCAAAGTAAGATAGTTGGTCAACTTTTAACCTACTACGTTAAATATTGGCAGATATCAATTGGTTCTTCTTCTTTCTTTTTTTCAACGTTTGCTATGTTTCAATTATACTCTGCGATTTTATTAAAATAATTTTAGTGGAAAAAATAAAATACAAATTTAATTTAAAAGTGAATAAAAATGGAGAGCAAACTTTGATTTAATATCCATCAAGAAAGTACTCATTTTGCCAACCTCATCCGTCGATACTTTAACTTTAGTTGAATACGTTAAAGTTCAACGTATGAGGAATTCTAGGTGGCCGCAATGGCGAATTTATTAATTTTGCCAAAACCTAAAATGTCAAACTCATATTTAAAAAATTGAGTATAATTTTTTTATATCATGGCGAAATAATACTAGGTGGTCTCGATAGCGAATTCACTGATTTCCGCCGAAACTTTAAGTGTCAGACACCATATAAAAAAATTATACTTAATTTTTTATATATGGAGTGTGAAGTGTAGTTTTGCCGAACCCTGATTGAACGACCCTATTTTGTTTGACGTTTCTGCTTTATATCATCACTTTTCATACTCAACATATTTTTGCTGTCAACGACAGTTTTTGTTTTACAAGCGTCCTGACAATAATCGTTTTCTGGAAATTACCATATTTTTGGTATTTTGTTTCAAACTTAAAAAAGCATTACAATAAAACTTATTCTTTTAAATTATTTGTCCTAACGTGTGAGTTTAATAAATCCACAATCGGTGGTTGAATTATCGACAGATAATATTGAATTCAGGTGACAGGAGTTTGACATTTCAGGTTTTGAGCAAAATTAATGAATTCGCCATTGCGACCACCTAGTATTGAATCGCCTTGTTTTATATGGTGTCTGACACTTAACGTTTCGGCGAAAATCAATGAATTCGCTATCGAGACCACATAGTATTACTTCGCCATGATTGATAGCCCATGTATTCGAATTCGCTTCGTCAAAATTTGTTTACATTATGTTGACGCACCATTAAAATAAAAAACGAAAATTTTCAATTGTAAACTCGAAAAAATATTTTTATATAGTTAATTTGTTAATAAAATAGTGAATGTGTAAAAAAAATCGTTGTACAAAAAGTGAAAAAAGTGTGTGTGCCCAAAAGGTTCAATTAAAGCAAAAAAGTAAATAAAACATTTATTAAAAATGAAAAAGTTTCTTTGACGAACATTTTTTTAAATTTTTACTTTTGTTTAACAAAATATTAATTTATAAAAAAAAATTGAATAAGTTAAAAAGAAATATCTGATTTTTGTTTCATATGCCGAAAGACACCAATGGAAAAATGAATGTATTATTCTTCACTGTGTACTGACACGTACACGTAAATTGACACAAACAAAATATACGCTTTTTTTTTTGTTTTTGTCCTGATGCGGTTACGTACACCTCATTTACACAGGCAAAGTAAACTTTGCAAAGTTTTGATTTTATGAAAGAAAGAGGGTAAAAGAATGATAAGCAGAGCAGACTTTGATGTACTCGCAAGGATGCTTTGTTTTTTGTTCGTTGCTTGTACAAAGTTGTATATATGTACATACATATATTTATGTGTTTAAGCACCAAATGCAAAACGTCCAAAAAATAAGAACGATCACACAAAAGGAAAGAAAACTTTTAAAAGAAAACTTTGCGTGTCTAAACACCAAACAAAGTTTAAAAGAAAATTAACAAAACTTTGTCAAAGTAAAATTTCCCTGTATGAATGTAGTCCTAGTATTCAATTTGTCTTGATGCTGATGATACCAAAGCAAATTGAATGCCAGGTAAAATTGATAGCCCAGGTGATCGAATTCACTTTACAAATTTTTCCTATCCAAAGTCAAAATTTGTTTACATTTCGTTGACGCGCCATTTAAAAACACGAAAAAATGTTCAATTTTAAAATCGGATAAAAATTCTTAAATAATTATTTTTTTTAAATAGTGAATGTGCAAATAAACTATTGTGTAATAAGTAACAAGAGTGTGTGTGCAGTTAAAATATAAATTACAACAAACAAAAAACAAAAAACAGCATTTATTGAAAAGAAAACGTTTCTTTGAGAAACATTAAAAAAATCGTTTTTTTTATAAACATATATGTATGTGTGTATATATGTACATTTATAAAAAATATTTGAAGAAATATTTGAGTGGTTTGCAAAATAAGAATTGCGGGAGTGGAACTTTGTTCAATATGTCGAAAGACACCAAAGGAAAAATGAAATGAAGTAGAATTTGTTCAGTAAATTTCATTTTCTTCTCTGTTTTTTTAATATTATTCATCACTGTTTACTGACACGTACACGTAAATTTACACAAACAAAATACACGCGTTTTTTGTTTTTGTCCTGATGCGGTTACCTAGTATTCAATTTGCCTTGGATGATACCACCCGGTTATCAATTCGCCTTGGTTATTAGGTGCGTTCCGGTACTCAATGTTACCGAAACCTGTTCCCGTACTAAAAGTTTGTTTAGAATAGAGAGGTTTTGAGGGAATAAAATTCTTCTTCTTTCTGCACGAAACAGCCCAGACTTTTTTTACTTGATGTTTTCCTCTTCTGTTTTAATTATCAATCGCCCCATATATTTGTTTTTTTTTATTGGAGTTACTTCACTAAGCTAGATTTGTTCCAAATGATATGGAAAAATTAGAGGCTGGCGTGGCGTCTTGCCCTCTGCCTCGAAGGACATGATCCGACCTTTCTCATTTTTAATATCAAAATTGGTGAAGAGTATAAAAAGGAAAATTTTTTGTTATGTAGCACATGATTTATATTTTCAACTTTGTGCAAGTGTTTTAACAAGTCTTTAATCGCGCTTTTAAAAAAATTCTAGCAAATCCGAAAAATGTGAGTTCGTTTGTAAAAATAAAAAATGAAATGAATATTACTAAAAAGTAACTGTTATGATGAGAGTGAAATTATAGCATAAAGTTTTAGTGGAACTTACTTTGAGGTTAAAATATCCGTTAGCAAATACAGTAAATATAACTGCATATCAGCAGCTAGGAACCACGTATGATGAGCACACTGGAAACGAAAATCAAAAATATAAGAATAATTACTTTTGCACCTTAACTCTTGGATTACCGATGGTTTTATAGCTGATTATACCTACTTCGCTTTGTTTTATTTTATTTTTAGATTTATTTTGTCATAGGTTTATTACTTTTTAAAGTAAAGCGAACTATAATGTGACGAAATAGTCGCCAGTATTATTCCAAAAAAAAAATATTACAAACTTATAATACCTTAGTTTACATTAAATAAATATTTTTTTATTAAAATTATTCCATTTTATACTGATCTCTTTTCATACTTACACTGTCTTTAAACATAAAATTATTGATCATGAATATATTTTTCCACCAATATTCTCGACAAAATGTAAATTCTGGCTCAGAGATATGCCGCCAAAATGGACCATCTCCTAACCGTGGAAATAATGTGGCACTAAATAGTATAAGCAGCATTAAAGAAGTAAAAAACCTAAATTTGTTTAAAAAAATATAAAAATTTTAATATACTAAAACAGTTCGTAATTTTTGTTTGTGAGCACCTTAAATAACGATTTAAAATACTTCGAATAAAAACCATAAACCCAGTTTTAAAATTAGTTTCTGAAGTTATTTGGTTGCTTTCATCAGACTTTAACTTCAAAAGAAAACCAGCTAAAACAAAAAATATCTGTATTACCGCCGTTGCATTTTCCAACATCAATGTTTTTGCTTTTTTCATATTGTTTTCCATAAATTCAATGTTTTGTATCTGGATGGAGTTTAGCCCCATAGATGTGTGGGCAAATATTACAATGAAGAGAGTAAACACACGAAAGGCATAAGTAAAATTTATGTCCGATTCTTTCAAATTAACACCGACAATGCGATAATAATTTCTACAAATTGAAAATGATGACAGCAATTGATTATAATCTGAAAAATGAAAGTTATTTCCATTGATTTAAATAAAAATTCTTATATATTTGAAATATTTACCAGGATGTTTGCTTTTATAAAAATCATTATTTTTATAGTTTTTATACTTCCGCTTTAATCGATAATCATATAAAGATGATATGATGTTAAGTAATATAATTGCAATTACAATAATGCAATATATATTATCTAAGAGATCTAAATAAAAGAAAGTAAAATATTTACAATAAGATTTTGGTAAATTTTAAATTTTTGGCGAAATTTTGATACTTGATTTAAATTTTATATTCGTATTAATATCTTTGTTATTTGTTACTGAATGAATATTGTGGTAGAAATTTTGGTTCTTATTTTTTCAACTATGGATCTATCTTTTTTTGTAAAATTTGGACTTTACCAAGGTGAAAAAAATTACCGGGTGGCAGCATAGGCGAATTCAGTATTTTTTGCTGATATACATTGCTGTCAAACTCCATATATAAAAAATATACAGATACTTTTTTATATATGTAGTTTGACAGCAGTGTTAACGGCGAAGGTGAATGAACTTGCCTACGCTGCCTTCGAATTTACTGTAAAGTTTCTTATTTTTTTAATATTTCGATTTTTCTTACATTTTAATATTTTTCGTTAATGCAAGCAAAATTGTTTGACATCATTAAGATATCTGATAGAAACGTCTACGGAAAAAATCAGAATCCTATACGAATTCTGTCATGAGTTCTGATCCAAAAATATATGAAGGGAAGTGACACGAAATCTGACATGAGATTTTTTAGATCTCTTTCGGACGTTTCTGGTCCTACAGAATTCTAAAAAAATTACATGGGAAATTCCTCGACATTAGCCGTCATTAGTATTGATTTCTAATAAATATCTGAAAGAATGTCGAATATATTTGTAAAACTTCTCGTATAGATTACTTACGGCGTGTATAATACTTACTGCAGTAAAATTCGTATAATTCTCGTAGAAATTTTATCAACATTAAAATGTTTATAGGATAACTAATTTTCTTTATTAATTTTATTCATTAAACACATACTCAGCCCGACTATGAATGACACTTCCCTGGGAATTTTTTCCCTATTCTAAATGAAAACTTCTCGAGAAAATTTTTCCTTTTCCCATATTGTAAATGGACTCTGAAAATGGTAATCTTTTAGAAAAATGAATGCAATGAAGAATTTCAGGAAAAATTTTGCCAATAAATTGTATAGGAGTTGTATTTAAAAATGTAAGTATTTAGATTTATGTTGCAAAAAAAATATCTTAGCATTTTTTTAAAACATAACTATGAATGCATTTCTTATTTTCAGGTCCAAACACCATAAAATAAAAAGCAATTGGGTCTCTTGAACCAAATGCAATCCAACCCAGACATTGCTCGTGGAATGTTCAAGGGAAGTAAGGACGAAATAAATTAAACTCAGCAAGGCCACCAACAAAAGGTGTTTCGGAGTGGAATAAGGTATGATTAATGAAAATTGTCCTTAATGGTATAGAAGAGTTTTTAAAGTTCAAACGTTTTTCAGCTGTGGTGTGATCAAAAAAAGTACGTTCGACAAAAGGCCGCACAGAACCTCAAATATTGTAAAGAAACTGGTGGAAGGCCGAATATAAAACAGAAGTTTTCCGCAAACGAAAAAGCCATTTATGATTTAATTGGAAGGAAAGAGTCCGTCGAAGGTATTGCCAATATGTTTCGGTTATCCTGTTCTTCTTCAAACATAAACAAGCGAACAGAAGAAAATATTGGGGCAGAATTGCCAATGAAAGCTGTAAAAGCTCACTTCAGTCACCACCAGCGAAAAAAATGAAAAAGGTTCAATAGAAGTGACCGCCCATGTTTCCGCTAGCGATGTCCTTGCAATGGAAATATATAATCAAAGAAAAATACTGGAAACTATGAACGAGCAGCTTCAAGCCACAAAAAGTTTATCGTTCCATAGAACCGCTTTTTGAATTAAAGTAAGACGGTTTTGTGGAGTTAAACCTTTTATCTTCTGTTATTCTGTTCAAACCTACCACAATAGTTAGTGGTGGAGTTTTTATTTTTTTCTTCCTAAAACCATTTTTTAACGGACACTGCCAGTGTTTATGTAAATATCGCTAAGACTTATTATCTTAATGCCCTGTTCACACACGTCAAGATTTTTGCAACAATTTAGATTTTAATTGAAGAGAAAATATTAATAAAATGAGTCGCTTTAAAAAAAAACTGACTATCTGCAAAAAAAAAAAAAAATTTGGCATGTATGAATCTGGTATAACAACATAAATAAATCCTTTTATAAAAATATTTATAAAAATAAAATTACCAAATTCTCGCTTTTGTTCTGATACTTCACAATATTCAACACTTGTCGTTAAAGATAAATTGAATTGCTGTTGAAATCTAAAATTTAGACAAACATCTAAAATATTTTGATAAAGCAAACGATTTTCTTGATCTCCGGAACGTTTATGTGTTGCTCGATGAAATTCAGTGATCTAAATAAAAACAAAGATTGATTGATTAATTAAATAATAATACTTAAGATAAACTACCTCATTTTCCAAGGTTTTATTTTGAGCAAAACGTTGTCTTTCTTGAACTGGCAAATCATTAAACAATTGCTTACACTGTTCCAAACAAACTCCAAAAAAAAGATTTTCATGACGGAAATGATAATATAAATCGTTTGATAAATTTTCAATATCAAACCATATATCACTATAATTATTCGGTTGGACTTCGGCAAAAACCATGCAGTATGCAGCATCTTTTTGCGATAAACAGTGATCGTAATTATCGAAATTATAAAGAGGTGGTAACTTTTGATACATTGTCACTAAAATAAACATTGTAGGTTTCTGTTATTTCAATACATTTTCTTTAGCACCAAGGACTCACTATTTATTTCAGCTGTTATTAACGAAATATTAGTTAAAACGATTAAATTTAAAAACGCAAAAGCTATGATAAGGATATTCATTATTTTTAGCTCGAATCACAAGTAAACGCTTTAGTGAATATATACGTGCAACTGAACATCAAACAAGCTGATTTATTTCTATAAGTTAAGAAATTTAAATCTGATCTTTGCAAAGAAATTGACATGTAATATATTAACGCATAAACAGACACAAATTAATTTTTTTAATATATTCTGTATAATTAAAAGATGATTATAATTTTAAAATAGTTTAACTACTGAGTTAAAGTACAGTATATTAAATTGACCTTAAAATATTAACAATATCCAGAACAAAGTTTAATAAAAGAAAAAAGTTTTATAAACATGCAGTGGTCTGAAAAACTGGTAATGGTTTTCCTTAACTTTTTTTATACACAAATGTATGTACATATGTATGTATTAACATAAAAGAAAGCACACACAAATATTAAAAATGCGAAAATAAAATTTATAATTTTTCCCAAATCAAAAATAATGGATTTTGTTACATGTTTGAAAAATGGATAAAAATGATTTTTTTTATATGTTTTTTTATATGTTGTATTTGCTTAAGAAAAAATGATTTAAATATTGTGGGTCTAATAATTTCCAAGCTGTTTGTATTATTCTTTAAAATCTTCTGCAGAGGATTTCTACTTTTTTCCAGTAATATTGTCGTTCGAAATTGCGTTTGTTATTTTTGCAAACTACGAGAAATGTTTGTCGATTTACCCGCAAAAAGTTTTTAATCCCTTCTTCGCTAAGCATTTGGCAATCAAATTCCCAAAATGGGTTTGACTATCATAGATATCAACGTCTACAATTATAGGATTTTTTCACTTTTCTAGAAATTAGATGATTTAATTTAATATCTACTATTTGTTTAAACAGCTGATCAAATGCCAAACTAAAACACTATACATAATTATAGTGTGATTGGCATATTACATCCTAAGTTTGCATTGCGAAATTAAACAAACATTTAACTAAAAATAATTATAATTAATTATTAACCCCTTTGTATGTGTGTTGTTGGTTAGCCTTTATTGTAAATTATTACAAGGGTTTGCTGTTACTCGGATTATATTTTCCCCGGCAAACGGGAATAGAAATTCCGGATGTTTTCAACAATTAAATTTAATATAAAATTAAAGATAAATATACAATTAAAAAGTAATCGTATTATTTAATAAAATATTAACGGGATTTAAACTACAAAAAAAAAAAATAACATAAATACACCTAATTCTGTTTTTTCACGGCTTCGACTTAAAACGGTTAAGAAAATGACACTTTTAATTTTTTACACGATTTTTTCTAACTAGCACGATTAAAAATTTTTGGTCATATTGAAAATTTGGGGGAATTTCATTTTTGTTTAGTAAAGAAATTTTTAATACATATTTTTTTTTTTTTTCTTAAAAATTTGTTAACATTTTTTTTTTTTGTAAACAACATCCTATTATTATAATTCTATTTATTATAATTTTTTTAGTTCCTGAACTTGCCATACATTTAATTGAAATTACTTCTAAAAGCCCGTTCAGGCTGCCACTAAATTAAGTCATTTCATGATTTGACTGAAATCAACTTGAATTTCGTAATTTCGCATACATTTCACAGTTGCCCAAATCAACTTACTTAACATAACTTCAACGAAATTAACTTGAAATTACGATAGACAACGCTTTTTTTTGTGTAAAATACTATTTTGTGTGCAACCATGAACTTGTATTTATAATAACATTAATGATGGATTATAAAAACTGCAAGAACTTAAACATTTTTAATTTATTTTTGATATTTTATTATTGATAGCTTCCAATTTGATTAACTATAAGTGTTTTTTATTTTTTTTAAATTTTAATGCTAAAGAATAAAATAATACTAATATAAAAACGAACAGCTTTTTCTGAAATTAACTCAAGCGTCAAATAACTTATTATAAACATTTTAGATTTCGTTCGTAATTTCAGTTTGAAATCACTTAATTTCGTGGCAGCCTGAACGGGCTATAAGTTTAGAGTGCAAAGAAATATAACATGTGTATGTGATTTAGCGAAATAAAAATGAACACTTGTTCTTAAGGCCTATTTAGCCACACGTTGTTCTAACCGTACTCTAACGTACCGTAACGTAAGCACGTTTGTCCAATTAGAGAACCATTAATAACGTGTCATATGTTTTTGACATAAACATAAACGACGAAGTTTTTCAGAATTGTTTTCATTTTATAAAACTCATATATAGTTTAGATATTCATAGTCAAAATAAGTTTCAAAATGGACATGGAAGATGTTTTCATCGGTCTAAGCTTTTTAAATTTATTTAAAAAGTATAAAAAAAGCAGAGCAAAATGCAAACGCCGAATTAGAAGATGGGGTGTCAGACCCATTAATAGAGACTACGTAACTGCTGGTTACAACAAAAAAGTTTTTAGGCGCATGAAGGAAATTGATGAAGAGCAATTTTTTAAGCATACGCGAATGAGTCGCGAAGTATTTAATTTGCTTCTGGGGTTAGTTTATTCTGATTTAACGAAACCGAAGCAAAGAATTGGCGCAGAAGAGAGAATAGCAATAACACTTCTGTAAGTAGAACATTTAACATATTTTCATCTCAAAATATACATTCAAACTATTTATTTTTACAATTGTCCAGGTATTTAGGCCATGGATGCTCTCTTCAATCCATAGCTTGGAGCCACAAGCTTGGAAAGTCCACAGTTCGCGAAATAGTGCTAGAAACGTGTGAAGTGTTTTGGCGTCTTTTATCTCCAATTTATTTGAGTGAACCAACTACAAAGCAATATAAAGACATTGAAAAAGAATTTAATTCAGTGTGGAATGTTCCAAATTGTGTAGGTGCAATAGATGGGAAGCACGTGGCCATAAAGTGTCCCCCGAATTCAGGATCAATGTATTTTAATTATAAAAAATATTTTAGTTTGGTACTAATGGGAGTTTGCGACGCGAAATACACTTTTACATCCGTTAGCGTTGGTAGCTATGGTAGCCAAAGTGATGGAGGTATTGCTTTAAGTTATACATAATTGCTAAGGTTTCTATTTCAACCAAAATTGTTTAAGGAATATTTCGTTTATCAGCATTTGGAGAGTCTGTTATGTCTGGAAAAGTACCTGTGCCAACAAGCAAACCCTTAAGCTCATCAGTAAGAGATACTTTCCCACACTTTTTCATAGGTGACGCTGCCTTTCCTTTGCGCACTAATCTAATGCGTCCTTATCCAGGCTCAAACCTGGATATAAAAAAAACTGTTTACAACTACAGAATCTCTCGAGCCCGACGGTGTATAGAAAATTGCTTTGGAATTCTTTGTGCACGGTGGAGAATATTACTCACAACAATTGAACTATCTCCAAAAAATGTCGACGTTATTGTATTGGCATGTACTGTACTTCACAACTTTATCATGTTGAATGATCATAAACGATGGTATTGCCCAGAGAATTATTTAGATAGAGAAAGAGAGGATGGCACTGTTGAAGAAGGTGACTGGAGAGAGCAGCTAAGGAACAGTGGTGAAACACCTTTGCGCTCCTTTTCTACAAATATTCGTAGATCTTCGCAGGTGGCTAATGATTTGCGAGATAAATTGGCGGAATACTTTTTAAATGAAGGTGCAATACCATACCAATATAGAATGGTTTAAATTATAAAAAACAAAAAAAATTATTTTACCTATGTAAACCTTTTATTAAAACAAATGAACTGCATTTTTACTTTAACATTTATTTTAATAATTTTAAAGTAATATTATAAAATAAAATCAATGAATTTAAAAAAATCAAAGAAATTCAGTCTTTTATTTATATAAATCAGTTAAAAAAACAAAAAAATGATTAAAACCAAATTAAATAACATTAATAAAAAGAAAAAAAGGAAAATTTGTTTTTATAATTTATACATACATGTATGAAATTATTTAAGTATGTTTGTACAGTGAAGTGCAGTCAAATAGAGCCATGAAATAAAATATATAAACATATTTATCTTGACTTTTTTAAAATCAACATTTTGTATCATTTTATTGATAAATTACTACCAGACACTTTTTCTTTTTTCAAATTTTCGGTATCCTTTTGTACATAATCAGTTTTGTCTAAGGTGCCCATTTTATTTCATGGCTCTATTTTACTGCACATCACTGTATGTAGAAATAAAATAAAAATAATTTAAATTCAATTTAAATAAACGAAAATGATTATTAAGTTTAATACTATTCCGGCTCTAACTTCATTTCCATTACAAGAGTAGTTACCTTCTGCATGGCTCTTACTTGCTTTGCAGGACTCATTGTTTGTATCGTCGCCACTATCATCTGCCCAAAACTATGAAGTGGGTTTTTTTCATCATCCTTTTGCTCCATTTTCTTTTCACAAAGATTTTTAAAAATATTTATAGCGTCTGAAAACTCACTGTCTTCATCCACTGCTTCATGTCTTCTTCTTTTTCTTTTTGCAGCAGCGGGAGTTGTTGCTGATGACAGGATTGTAAAATCGTTTTCAGCTTCTTCCTGCAATGGCGACGATACAAACATTGGTGAATTCGATGACTCTGGTGAGTGAGGGGACGGTTGAGAATTTGTGTCCGTGTCGAGCTCGTTCAATACATTATATGAGCAACGTGTTCTGAAAATGCAAAATTTTCTAGATTAAAATATGTACATATTCTACAATATACAATATTATATACACGTTGGTTTTACTTACGCTCTGGGAACTATATGTGGTGCAATGAACTCCATGGTTTGCATGAGCGGCCAATGTGACACTATAGTTGCACCACTGCCTGAAGGTACGTTCAATTGCCGCTTCTCCCTCGCATACCGGTCACGCAAACAGGCCCATCTTTTGATACAGACTTCCTCTTAAACATTTAATTCATGTTTTCAAAAAGATGTCCATACATACATATAAACATTATTTCTTTTACTTACCTGGAATACGCATCTCAATTGCAATTTGTTGCCAAGCTTGCTTCTTTTTTTCCGGTTGCCTAAACCCAGTGCAAAATTTGTTATATAGGCACTCCTTTGCCTGGACTAAAGTAATTAATTTTTCATCGTCCATTATTTCGCAAAGCACAACAAATATTAATAAAAATAAAAATAAACTTGTACAACCAAAGCGAAAAGAAAATTTGTAAACAATTAACATAAACAGCTGCTCTGTTCAAAGAGATGGCATTTGAGAAACTTAAGTAACTTCATGCTTTTGTACAAAAAGTACCAAAGTAGTAAAATTGGTAGAATATATAAATTTAATATATAAATATGTATACATATATATATAAATAAATATATATATATATATATATATATATATATATATATATATATATATATATATATATATATATATATATATATATATATATATTTATACATACATACATATATATATATATATATATATATATATATATATATATATATATATATATATATATATATATATATATATATATATATACATACATATATGCATATATATATAGAAAAACTGAAACTTACAAAATTTTTTTTAAGTACCTAAAAAGGGTAAATTTCCCACAATAGAATTTTTCAAATGTTAGTGTCGTCACTAGCTTACGGCTGTCACTTAAGCTCTACGTTAAATTCTATTTTAAACAGGTTGAAACGTTGCTGCAACGTAACACTTAATTTCGCTAAGCGCTTGCATGGTTTTGGTATGCTTATAAACCAACGGACGTCGCGTTAGCTTAAAACAACGTTTGGCTGTTTCTACCTTTAAAAAAGTCTTGTTATACCCTTCCGACCCCATAAAGTGCTTATATTCTAAGTTCTTATGCATAGCGAAATCGATTGAGCGATGTCCGTGTTAGTGTTGAAATCAAGCAAGGCGCATTGATACCAGGTGAATACATTAACTTTTACGTGTAGTTTGTTTTTGTAAAAACTTTTGAGCTGTCAAAACGTCTGGTAATATGTGTGTATGTATTTCAATATATTTTTAGTGGCTTTCTTACTGCCATCCCTAAACTAGCGCGTAAAGCGCAAGATATCTGTCAAAATTTCACATGTACATACAAAATGTATGAAGCATCCCTAAATTGCACGGCGTCAACGCTTAGCAGTTGGAAAATTCAATTTTGACAGCGCGTAAGATAATGCAGTTGCCTGCAAGCAACTGTTGTTTACATATTTTTTTTTTGTAGTATTTAGAGAACGTTACAAAACAGTAATGACATTTTTGCTTTTTTCGAGTTTATCTATCGTTTTTATCACAGTTTTGTATTTCATTTTATTAAAAATGATAAGTTAAAATTACTGTTCACAACAAAACGTTGCGTTTTTATTTAGGTATGTCATTTCAGCGTAAAAGCCATGCGTTATTTTGCGTCGCGCCTTACGCGCTGATTTAGGTATGGCTGTTATTTTTCACAAATTCATACACACATATTGCTACAGTACTTTTCGTTTATAGTCCATTCCGCCTGAAGGCCAAAAACGGATGTAAGCCAAAACAGTCCTATTCACTTGCAGGTTTTTTCGAATTTCATACAAATTATTTGTTCTTAAGTCCATTTCGCCTATAGTCCATTTTCGTTTAAAGGCCAAATTTTCTTTGCATACATAGCTAATATTGTATAGAAAAAACTTTCATATAGTCCACCCTGTTTTTTTTAATACCTTTTTTAAACAAACTGGCAACCTTTTTTATTTAGACTTCTGGCAGCTTTTTATTACAATAAGCTTTTAAAGCATTTGAATTAAAATAAATAATAATATGTTAAGGTTTTTGTTTAAACTATTAATTTTATTTAAATCAATATTTGCTTATATTTTATATAAACTTTTATTTTGTTAAAAAAAAAGTGGTTTTATTGAAGAAATTGCATACTTTTATATAGTCCAAAATGTGTATTATATCTGGATTCAGTTATAGTCCATAAAGTGGCCTAAAAAGAAATTCGGTTATAGTCCTAATTCGCTTATAGTCCACAAAAATTGTGCAACTGTAGTTGTGGACTATAAGCGAAAACTACTGTAGAGTTTTTGACAGCTCAAAAGTTTTTACAAAAACAAAATACACGTAAAAGCGAAATCAAGTTTGCCTAGGCACTAGATCAGCTAGAAAAAATTTTAATACGCTTATCGATTAGAGTGCTATTGAAAATCAGCAAGATAGGTTCGTGTACTTCGAGGCAGCGGGCAAAAACCACGCACGCTTCTATTTTTCTATATCACTTGGAGCAATCAGAGAACTAAACGTATGGGTCGATAGAGAATAAAAAAATAAGGAAAAAAACATCAATTGACAAATTGGCGCTCGTGCATATTTCCGAGTTATAGGCCTCCGAACCTTTTTTAAAAAAGATTAATTATGGTCAATATGGGTATCATTTAAAAACTTTTGAAGATATATTTTAGGAAATACGAATTTTATTGTAAATGCTTAACCCATTAAGAGCCGGTGACAGTTTTATGTAAAATTTTTACCTCAAAAAAATATATAAACATATATATACATGTGGTTATACATACAGTCCCGGTCAAAAAAATAGCACCAACTACAATATCTTGTTTCATTCTTATAAAATAATACACGGCGTGCTTATTATATGAACATTACTATGCTGTACCGTTATATTTGGTTTATTCTCCCTGAAGGTACGGTCAGATTAGTCAAATAATTGACCAAAATGACGTAACCTTGAGACTATTTTTTTTCAAAAAAAAGTTAACTGTTCTTATCAAATGATCGATCATTTAAATTTGATTTCAAAAATTAATTTTATAAAACTTAAAACTTTTTATATTCTCAAATTATTTTAACATATTTTATTTTTTAATTTATTTTAAAATTTTCACAACAACGTCGAACATAAACAAAAGACAACTGGGTTATTAAGACCACCTGGGCTATTAAGACCACCTGGTAAATTATTTCGCCAGCCTTGGCTGATTTATTTTCTTGGACCATGGCGAAATCATGTATTGTGGTGGCAGTTGCAAATTCATTCATTTTTAAGAAATTTCAAACTTCATATAAAACAATTGACGCTAATTTTTTATGTATGGAGTTTGACACTCTCTGCAACGGCGAAAATAAATGAATTCGAAGCTGCCACCAGCTGGTTCACAACAAGGCGCATCAAACAGGTGACTGCATCAGATCATTTGCCCATCATATGTTTTAGCTTTTGCGTGTATTTTGTAAAAACTAATTCGAGCTGTCAAAAACGTCTAGTAATGTGTATATGTATTTGTGAAAAATAAGAAAGCCCTAAAAATATATTGGAATACATACACACATTATGCTAGACGCTTTTGACAGCTCGAATTAGTTCCTACAAAAACAAAATGCATGTAAAAGGTATTGCATTCACCTGGTATTATTGCGCCATGGTACACAATTTCGTCATGCTTTGGACCAACGCGAATCAATTAATGGCGAATTCATTAATTTTCGCCAAAACCTGAAATGTCAAACTCCATATATAAAAGAATGTGTATAATTTTTTTATATGGTGTTGGTTACTTAACGTTTCAGCAAAAATTAATGAACTCGCTATTGAGACCACCTGTTGTTATTTTGCCATGCCTTGGACTTTAAAAATTTAAATAAAATTAAGGCGAATTAATTCTAGGTGGTCGCGATGGCGAATTCATTAATTTTCGCCGAAATCTGAAATGTCAAAATCCATACATAAAAATATGTATTATTTTTTTTATATGGTATGGTATATATATATATATATATATATATATATATATATATATATATAATAATAATATATATATATATATATATATATATATATATATATATATATAATAATAATATATATATATATATATATATATATATATATATATATATATATAAATATATATATATATAAATATATATATATATATATATATATATATATATATATATATATATATATATATATATAAATATATGTGGAGATTGACAGTAATGTTTCCGGGGAAAATAATTGAATTCGCCCACGCTACCACTACCACGCATAAAAAAGTTAAAAAACCTCTAGAATGGCACTACTGGTCAAAACTGAATTTTATTTTGAAACGTCACATTGACTTTCAACTCATTTTTTTAAAGCATAAAGACTCTCAGGAAAACCGTGTGTGTATAAATTGTTAGTGCATTATTGCTGGCTATAATTTAGTTCTATTTCTTAAATAAATTAAAAAACACAAAAAGGTAAGAAAATAAATCGTGGATTGAAAAAATGGAGCATATTATGGACATTCTTATTTTTGCTTAGACTTGATTAAAAACAGAAGAAGTCATGGCAACACATTTGGCTAATGTTGGTCAAAAACTCGACGAATATAAGGCTTCATTAGAAAAGGCATTGAACGACCAATCCAAACCATGGTACAACACACTCGATAAAATTGAACAAAAAACTAATGCACCGAAGCTCTATGTTTTTTTGGGTAAGTAATAACAATGAAAAATTTTCGAAAGAGCTTAATGAGCATATATAAGGTTTACGTCATTTTGCAAAAATATAATTTTTAGAAGAGTTAGTGCGTAGTGTGACTACATTTTTTTTCGTTTGTTCACAAATATTTAATATATTAAACGTCAAACGAGTTGTTCGGTAGGCTAACCAATGTGCTTACATGTGCAAATCTTTGTTGACTAGTTATTGCCACGGTAATAATACGTGGCAGGTCCTATAATCATACATATATGTACATATGTAGTTTTATTTGCTTATTGGGTAGTTGTACAACGATAATACATACATATGTCTTTATTGGCGACAAGTTAAACTACTCGTGACAGAACAAAAATAAGTTTTCGATATTTCGGATTTGCTTATTTTGCTTATAGCCATTGTTGATTTCTTTATTTTCCTCATGATTGTCTTGCCGGCTTATCAGCAAGTATCAACAACAACTTGCTTTTCATTAAAGTTGATTCTGTGGATAGATGAGTTGTTGATTTCTTTGAAAATGAAAGTAAATTTAAAGTACATTGATTATCACCTATTTATTTGTTAAACGATTAATTTTATACCCTTTATAATAAAAAGTGAAAAAAGGATAATCTAAGTTTGTCATTTCGTTTGCGATTTATCAATATCCATTTCGGACCCCATAAGAGATATATATATTCTGGTTCTTATGCATAGCGATGTCGATTGAGCGATATCCGTTTATACGTACGTGTTAGTGTTGAAATCAAATTTGCCAAGGCACTAGATGAGCTAGAGAAAATCTAAAGACGCCAAACCGGGCAAAACACCACGCCTACCTTTTATTTTTCCACACATTTTGAACAATAAAATAGCTCTAATAAAAAAAAAATCATCTAGGACGATAGAAAATTAAAAAAATTAGCAAAAATATCAAGTGAAAAAATTGGCGCTTGCCCATATTTTACGAGGGTTTTGAACTTTTCATAGAAAAATACGATTTTGCACTAACTTAATCTTTATAAGATATCAATATGGGTATTATTTAAAAGCTTTTGAAGAGACCTTTTAGAAAACGCTAAATTACTTTAAAAATGTTTAACTCATTAGGAGCCGAATATAGCCCTCTAACTTTTTATTAATGACTTTTTTCGAGTTCGTATGTTGCCTCTCCGCATATGTTTTATATATTTAGATTTTAAAGTATAGTTAGGTTGGATTAGGCAGGAAGCTGTTTTGCCACAGCCACTTGGTTCTATTGTTAGTATCTTTGTGTTATCTGCAAGGTGTAGTTAATCATACGTTAAAAATTTAATTTTCTAAATTTTTTTTTTGTCATATGATGTTGAGAGAACATCCATCAACTAAATGTCACAAAAAACAATTTCTGTTAAAAAAATATACATTTGGACATTTTATTAGTAATCTAGGTCATAAGTTAGTTTAAACCAAATTTTGAATAGAAAATCCAGATTCTTAAGCCTTAAAATTAATTGACTGAAAGAAAATTATAATCACTCAAGAGAGCAAAAAACAAGATCAAAACTGTCTAAATTAAAAAGATAAATTGTCTTTTGAGAAATAATTGGCACTTTACTGTATATTACTATTTCGCCGTTTCTTCATCTTTACGTACTAGAAAGGCGTAGAAAGGTGAGCCTGTATTTTATTTACGCGGTCCAGATCAAGGGAATTTTCTTTAACAGCCTTGACACCTTTCAAAAAGTTTAAGTTTTTTAAGTATATCACGGGTTTTAGCAATTAGTCCAGATTTATAACATGACATTTTTTTCAATTCTCGTTCTTAGTTGCAGCGAATGCGTTATTTTAAACGAAACATAAGCAAGAATAACATTCCCTCAATATTCAAGCCATGCCGTATTGCATACCCCTCTTGCTTCACCAGCAAACAAAATTTTCATGCTAGTTTCATGAAAAATTTCATAGTGTAAATTGGCTCTTATACGATTTTTTTTTATTAGGCAATTAAAATATCTTTTGTGCATAAAAAAATGCATTAAACAAAAATTCTCAAAACACAAATATTAAACGATTGTGCTTCAAACATATCTAGCTAAGCTAAGCATACGAATTAACAAAATTAAAACAAACGCTACAGAAATAAAAACTTCAAGTAAGACGTTTAATTAATTGCCCATTTGAGGTGCATTTATTCCTTTGGTTACATGAACTTTGTATATTTTATTAATGTGATTTCCATCAAATATTTGTATACATATTTATTGGTTTTATTCACTGTTTTCTTTATTGTCCGTTTGCTTAAGGTGTCTTTAGACGAAGTGTTTTTTACATATGACTTTTCAGATTTTCCATAACAAAATAAATATTAGACTTGTGTAGTTCATAAACGTACTAGTTTATTTAAACGACTCCATCGATTGAACTAAGTAAACTAGTTCATACTTTTAAGTTTACCTAGTTCATTTTTGAACTATACTTTGTATTTGAACTACCAAACAAGATAAACTAAAATCCATGTCTTTTTTGGCTTGTTGACTATTTCCGAGATGAAATTAGTGCTGCCACGCATTTAATTTAACATTCGTTGTGGCAATGCTACAGTATTGTTGCCATCATAGTTTAAAAAGACCATTTGAACTAAAAGAGCTTTGAACTTGAAGTTGAAAGTTGAACTAAGGGAGAATTTTAACTAAAGAGAGCCTTTGAACTACATTTTGAACTAGTTCATTTTCAAACTGAACTATAAAGAGCGATCACTAAATTGAACTATATGGCACAAGTCTAATAAATATGTATCGTGTAATCGGTTTAAAACATTTATGTTAAATACATATGTAAAAGTCATACGACAAATTTTCATTTAGAGCGTGTTCTATTTTTATATGACAAAGCATATGACTTCTAGTGGTGCAACTTTTTCTTTCTTCACTTATACCCATGGCGCAATAATACCAGGTGAATGCATTGCCATTTAAGTGTATTTTGTTTTTGTAAAAATTAATTCGAGCTGTCAAAAACGTCTGGCAATATGTGTGTATGTATTCCAATATACTTTTAGTGGCTTTCTTATTTTTCACAAAGCCATACACACAGTACTAAACGTTTTTGACAGCTCGAATTAGTTTTTACAAAAACAAAATACACGCAAAAGCTAAAACGTATGATGAACACATGATCTGATGCAGTCACTTGTTTGATGCGCCTTGCTTATACCGTTTTTAAATGATCAAAAAGTGTAAAAAGCATTAAATCGTTGAAAGCAGAATAGAGTTGGCATCTTTATTAGCATTAACAGAGCCGCTCACTAGACTTGTGTAGTTCATAAACGAACTAGTTCATTTAAACGATTCCATAGATTGAACTAAGTGAACTAGTTAATATTTTTAAGTACACCTAGTTCATTTTTTAACTACACTTTGTATTTGAACTATCAGATAAGACGAAGTAGAATTCATGCCTATGTTTCTTTGTTGACTTTTTCAAACATGAAATTAGTGCTGCCAAGCATTTTATTTAACATTCGTTATGGCAATGCTACGGTGTTGTTGCCATCATATTTTTAAAAGAACATTTGACATAAAGAGCTTTTGAACTAAAGAAAGCGTTTGAACTTAAAGTTGAAAGTGCGAACAATACGTCAACAGAACATTTGAACTAAGAGAGACTTTGAACAAAATTTTGAACTATTTCATTTTCAAACTTTGAACTAAAAAGAGCGACCACTATGGCACAAGTCTACCAAGTAAACAATGATTTACTTGGTAGGTTATGTCAGGAGTAATTTGCATTTACGTTTAAACGCGAAATTAAAAGCGATATATAAAAATGACTACTTTGACGTACATAAGGAATTACATGTGGATTTTCAAACTGACAAGTCATATGTAAAAAACATTTCGTCTAAATGCACCTTTAAACATGTGTAAATATAGTGTGTTTGTACAACCCAGTTGACCTTGTGTTTCAAAACATCTTACACGACGGGGTACAAGACAATAGTAAATCGTGTAAAACATATCAAGGACCTTTTTAGCAAATCTTTGATGAAATTTGTTAACAAATTAACTCAAATTCTTACGCTTTATCGACAAATAATACGTAAACGATAATTTTGCCTTTTTAGTCTAAACCATAAAGCACTCTATACACAATCAAAACGCTTGCTATCAAAGTTGTGTACTTGTGGTGGACGCTTTAATGTACACGTGCTTGATGACAAGTCAAGAATTTAGTTTTTAGTCGGATTTTGTGCTGTCAACATCGAGCTTTCAGTATTAGGAAAATATCACGTACAAAGAGAAAGAAAATTAAAAGTAGTGGAAAAAAACTTGGATGAAAAGAGTTGTAAAAAATGTGTTTGTTTTTAAACTATTTCTAAAATTTGCTAATTTATTTATTTTTTTTTTTAATTTTTCCCTGAGAATTCGTTGTTTGTTTGTAGCATTCGAATAAAATTGTTTATTGTTCCTTTAAATTACGGTCATTAAACTCTACTCTGCTTTCGTTTCAAATTGCATGCAATGACTGGTAAACTTCGATAAATTCCAATATATTTTTATTTACTTCCGGCAATCGGCATGCAAAAAATTAAAATTTTTGATTTTTCACTTAGTATCGTCTGTGTAACATATACTAAGACATTTTCACAAATACTACCATAATGCTGCACAAATGTTGTGATTGTGTATAGACCGCTTAAAATAAAATAGAAGACATGATCGCAATCAGTGACTTCGTTTAATATTCTAAAGAAAACATTCACAATAAATAAACAATTGTTTAAACATCGTTGAAGTGAATATTTTTTGTAGTTTGGCCAAATGGGATATTACAAAATAATTTTTTATGTGTATTTTCAATTCTAGTTTTTTCAATTCAGTTCTTGTCTTTAACAAGAGTTATTGTTTTGTTTTGTTTTCACTTGTTTTATGACTAGTGTCAAAGGTTATTTAGTTGCACTGATTTTTCTTTCATTGTTTTTATTGACGTCGTCTGTCAACATCAAATGTGGACTTTTTTTGATAAATTTTGGCACAGAAAAGAGGTGAAAGAACCAGAACGGGGACGACGACGTAAGCTGGGTGTTGGTAAGTTCACTCTGGTCTAAATATTTATAATATGAAAGTGTATTAATTAATGATATTTATTTCATTATTTATGTACATATGTATATACATCCCCATACATACTTATGTACATGAGTGTGTGTGTATGTATAAAATGTATTTTTTTTAATTGTTATAAAACGTTGACAACTATTTGAAAGTTGATACTATTTTAAACGAATGTTTTTTGGTTATTTGCTTCACATGAATGCAGAACTGCCTTTCTCAGCTACACGTTGTTGTCTATTAATTTTTTAAGACAAAACAAAAAAAAAAACGAGTAATTTAGTTTGTAGTTAGAAAATATTAAGAAAATCAGAGTGCTTTATTCGGCTATTTCGAATCTTATATACCCTTCACCATGTAACAGAGAAATAAAAAATAAGAAAAAAAAAAAAAATAAGTTCTAAATATAATTAATAAATTTAAATAAATAAATCAATATAATTTTACATAAAACTGTCATCGGCTCTTAATAGGTAAAGCATTAAAAAAAATTTAATTTAGAGCCAATCAACAACAAACAAAAATTCCGTGCGTGCTTTTTCACTTATCCCTTTTCTGCTATTATAAATTATTTATTATTATATTGACTGCGGAAAGTTAAAGGAATTCGAAGGAAAAAAGTAGGTATTATGAATTAATAAAGAGAAATTAAATGTAAAAAAGCCCAATAACTTCCTTCAAATTACGGGGCTGCCACTTCTTTATTTCACTGTTCCTTTGGAATTTATGAATCTTTTCTCGATAAAAATTTTGTTTTCGTAAGAAAGAAATTCACTGAGAATATTTATGATTAGGCTGCTTACGTTTTCTTTTAAATTCTCTATTGCTATATTTTTTTAATTAGAGTTACTTCATTGTTCCAAATGATATGGAAAAATTGAAGGCAGGCGTGGTATTATACCCGCTGCCTCAAAGGACAAAAACCGATCTTGCTTATTTTTAAAAGCAAACAATGTCTGATCTATTGGCGTATTTAAATTTTCTCTAGCTCATCTATTGAATTGGTAAAGTTGATTTCCACGCTTACGCGAACGCACAGACGGTCATCGCTCAATCGACTTTGCGATGCATAAGGTCTCAGAATATACAAAGAGATCTAATCTACATCCACCTCTTTTCTTCCAACTGCATAATTACTTTTTCCTCGTATTACAGAGGGATTATTTGATCCGCCCAGTGCGTTTAAAAAAAGTGTGTATGTGTTCCAGGAGTCTTAAAGAAGCCTATGACCTAAAAATTGAAAAATATTCAATAATTTGTTTGTTTTTCTGATATCCCGGTATTTTCATATCCAGAAACCGTGCCTACTGTCATTTTTCCATTGTTCTTTGTTAACATTTTCTTCGTCGAATCACAATGAAAAAAAAAAAAAAATAAAGAAATAAAAGCAAATTCTTTTAGTTTTTTTACAGTCTTTCAAGTAAAACGTTTAATTAATTTTCTCTCTGGAATGTATTATTAATACTTTTGAATATAAATTTTGTATATTTTGTTGTTTTGTTTTGAAAAAATTACAAATATTCGCATTTAATAAATACAACATGATGATGTCTTTGTTGTATCCACCGTTTTCTTTATTTATTTAATTTGCTTAATCATTCGCATATGCAGTGTGTATGTGTGTTTGTATTGTTGTTCCACATGCATAAGTATTAATCTTTTTATATACTTATATTTTTTAATTTGTATTTTTTACATTTGATTTAATAAAGTCGATAGTTTAAAGTTGTGAAATTTTGGTTTTTTCACTTATTCTATGACCAGTGTCAAAGTTTCAAAAAATTATTTAGTTTCATTGTTTATTCTGTTATTTTGTCTGTTAAAAATAAATGTGGATTTTTGATTACTTCTGGCGCAGAAAAGAGGTGGAGGAGCGGCAACGGCGACGTAATGTATTTATAGTTAAACTCGGTGTTGGTAAGTTTGGTTTGATCTATTTATCTACATACATACATACATACATACATACATACATATGTATATTTTTCGTTTTATCATATTAAATAAATACATACGTAAATTATGTACATGTTTGTATATATACGCATATCTATAAAATGTATTTGTACAACTTGATATCATTTGTTGACCGCTAGTGAATGCTCATATTTCAATGTTTTTTTTTTTTTTTTTTTTTTTTTTTTTTTTTTTTTTGGTATGTGCAAAAATCCTTCATATATTGTAGTTTTTCAGCTCACGTTGTCTGCTCATTTGCCTAAAAGACATGAGAAAATCAGTTTACATTTTGAGAAAACCTGGACAAAAAAACCCCCGTTAATAAATAACAACAAACTTTTTAAATGTTTGTTAAAATGTGTGTTCAGCATGACCTTTTTCCTATTTTTGATTAGAAACAAAATTTGAATATAAAATTACTCCCATTAATATTTTGCTTATGTAAAATAAAGTAAATGTTTCACAAAATTATAATTTTTGGAAAAATTATGTACATTTTATTGAATCAAACTCACAGCGGAGACAGACGAAAGGGTTTATTTACATAGCAGTCTTTATTCAAATTAACTTTTGCATTATCCCCATTCCAATGTGAGATTTATCGTATGCTAGGAACACAACTGGGACGAACGACGAATTTTTGTTCGCGAATATTCGTCGTCAAAAATAAAACACATTTGTTTATATGAAAATGCACACAATCATGACGTCGGACGAAATTTGTCATACGAAGCGAACTTTGCAATAGGTTTATTTCTATTTCTTACGCTGGCGAACGACGAACAATTCAGTAAAATGTGACCAGCTTTGGTTTTAGTTTCGAAGTAATTCAGTAAGTAAAGTTAGTTTACTTAAAAAATTGATTTATTTGTATCTTATAGCATTAAATATAAGTGCACAAGTTTTTAGTTAAATATAAAATTAGTTTTTAGTTGTGTTTTTTTTTTTTTTTAATATATTATTTTTTTAATATTTATATTTTTATATTGTCTCCCTATCAACTCACAAAAAGTAAACAAAAGTAAAAAAGTAAGAAAATTTTGTCGTCGTGTTGTGCTTTATACTACGAACTTACACAACGAAGTTTTAATGACAAATACGTCGTGTTGGACGAAATTCGTCGTTCGTTCGAGTTGTGTTCCTAGCAGTAAATGCACTAAATCAAAATAAATTTACACTGACTTTATCCATTTTTATATGGCAACACCTTCGATAATTAACAAGCAGTTGTCAAATTGTTTACTTTTGGAAGTTAATGACTACTAAATGCAAAAACTGTCGTCTGTTAGTGTAAAATTTTAATTCAAATCAGTTATCTTTTAATTCAAATTAACGCTGTCGTCTGTCTACGCTTTAAAATTCCAATGATGTTTGAGATTTTTAAATTAATATCAACTCATTAATAATTTTTCAGGCCACTAAAGTATTTTTGTTTTTTAATTAATTAATTAATTAATATTTCAGATATTGTTATCTTAGAATCCGAATTAGTGATATTATTATATTTTGTGTGGGATCCATTGTTTGCTACAACAGATTCCACACGTCTGAGCAATAATTCCACCAAATTTCGACATTTTTCCGGAGGTATTTTTTACTACTCTTTTTTTCCTTTAAAATAAATGGCTCTTGAACTTTTCTAACAAGATAAGCCCAAAGGGTTTTAATTGGATTCATATCAGGGCTCTGGGAAGGTGTTGAAATATGTTTGGCGCTGTATAAAAGCCAAAGCTTGACGCCCAAAGCTGTATATTTTGGGTCATCATCATGTTGAAAATAATATGCATTCCTAAGAAGCTCCAATTTTTCAGCACGTCATGAAGATCCTCCCTTAAAATTGACAAGTACACATGCTTATTCATAATGCCATCATTAAAATACAATTTCCCTACTTCAGGTGTAGACATACAGTCGCACACAATTAGCGAACCACCACCACTTTTTCACTGTTGGCTGCTGCATATTTTTAAAATTCAGATTTATTTGGCCTGCGCCGCGCTATACGTCGTGTGTCCGGTTCGGATAAGTTACATTTACTTTCATCACTAAATATTACGTTTTTCCAAAAGTCAAAAGTTTTAGTTTTGTGGAGCTTAGTAAACGTTAAACAATTTTTTTTGTTAACTTCAGAAATTAAAGTTTTTTTTTTCTTTCCACATGACCGTTAATATTTTTGGCTCTTAAAACCCTATGGATCGTTTCGTCACTAACATTTATTCGTAGTGCCCTTGTTGATTTTTTGGGTCAATAAATAAGGATTTTCACGGTTTTCTTTAAGAATTTGTCTTTCGTTTGTAGAAGTCAATGATTTTTGGGCGTCCCTTCTGAGGAATATTTTTGACTACGTTCCTTTAAATACATTCTCTATTGTTGTCAATATGTATTTTATTGTTTCTCTCTGATTATAGGGGCATAAAATAATTTTCCTTCACAAGATTTTAATTCTTTTCCTTTAATTATTTGTAAAACAAAACTTTACGTCTGCATACGGTAAGAATACGTTCGCATAAAAAATATGGAATTCGTTACAGGCGGAAAAATAAAAAAAAAGATCAACGAAAACTCATTTGTGACCCTTCAACTGGGTACTTGTTACAAAAACAACAACAACAACAAAAGCATAATTGAAGTGCACTCTGTTGTTCTTTTTTTTACTAATTGTTGTCCAGCTGATTGTAACTGAATATACATATACTGCCAGGCCCACGATGTCGCAATCGTTCGAACGATTGCGACACCGTGGGCCTGGCAGATAATATTTTCGATATTATTAGCGGACTAAAATGAAATTTGTGCTAAAAGAATGTTGGAAAAATATTTTTGAAAGTAGCTGTGTATTATTTTCAAACTGTATATTTTAACTTTGTTCTACTTGTGGCTTCTTTTTTTTTTGTGATCAGCAATCAGTGTTCGAATAATTTTTATTCGAATAATATTTACTATTTTAATGTTATATTTTTTAATCTCGCAAATTTTTCTTTGTTTTTTGTAGTTTATTATTTTAAAATATATTTTGTTTTTGAGTAGTTGTAAGTTTTCATTTTGGCCAGTTCAAATAAAATATAAAACTACATTTGTTTATTTTTAATTTTCAAATTATATTTTTGTCTATAAAGTGCAATAAATTAAAACACTTTGAATAAATCTGTTTCGTCGCTGTCATCTAACACGAAGGGTCTTAAATAAATGTGTATTCGACAAAATATCATGAAATATCTTTTTACTGGAATCGTGAATACTACACGTGAACTATTTTTTATGTAAAAAAAAATTTTCTTTATCGTGAATAACTTTTTTCAGTTTTTCCTTTTATTTACTTAAATTTTGCTAGGGAACTGCAAATATTATGCAAGTTTTTGTCTGCTTTAATTGGAATAATATAATTATTGATACATTTTATTTTAATTCAAGATCAGTTACTTGCAGGGACTTATGCTCGACGATATGCAAAATTAATTAAGAGTTTTTATTGAAAATGTCATATGAATAATGGCGTCTAATGCAAACATTTATTTTATTGAAATGTCTCAAGTAACTTCAAGGTCCTTAAAGCGTCTTGCGCTTCACATACTTTTAATAAAGGTGTAAATACATTTCTGAAAATTTTATTTATTATTTAACAATTTCTACTGAGAATAACTTCCTACTTGCATTCAATGTGCACTGATAGCTTATTTATTTTAAACAGCTGTTTAATGAAAAAAAAAAATTTATTATGGGAAATCAATGATATAAATTTTCACTCCGAAGGAAAAGAAATAGAATTTTCTAAAATAAATTCAACTTTATATTAACGATAGGGGTAAATAAATTTATATATTAAAAAAGCCACTAATTCATTTAAGTTTTCAGAAGTCACTAATTTTTAAGAAAAATAAAACAAAACAATTTTACACACACTTTCTGCAGTTCAATTTATTTCTAACCATCCCACTGGTCCTTAAATCAATTTTAAAGATAGACCTAAAAATATATAAAATGTTATTGCGCAACGCTTTTAATTATTGTTTGTCTTCTAGCAGGAGTTTTTGTTTGTGTTGCGGCTTCTGCTTTAATCACATCCGCAACAACATAAATTGAATCTTTTGGATTGTGCTAATTAATTTACAAATTAAATAAAAAGGTGCAATAAAAATTAAAAATTTAAATAAATTTAGCACTAAAATTACCAATAATTGATTTAAATAATATTCATAGGGAATCAGACCGGTTAAAGGATCAACGGCAACAGCCATCATTTCGTCAACTTCTTCTTGGGTAAATGGTTCTCCTTCTTCCATCATTAATTTAGTGAAATGTTCTTTTGTTAAAGCACCACGATTTTCAGGATCCAAAACACGAAAAGCTTCTAATAGCTCTTCTGGTTGAGCTGGTTTCATTCTGTGGCAAAAAAAAATACTTTATCAAGTTTTTTTTTCTATTTGTAGTTGAGTTAATTACTTATGCTCCATTAATAAATATGACACATGTTGCATAAATTTCGATAAATGAATTTCTCCACTTGAATGCTCTGTTTCGGTGGCTGTGATTATTTCATTAATCTCATGTTCAGTGGGTACACAACCTAAAAACCGCAAAACAGTTCCTACTTCTCTAATATCAATACACTTATCACCAAGATGATCGAAAATACAAAATGCATCTGATATTCGTTTTTCCAATTCATTTGAAATCTGTACTTTATGTGTTATTTAGTAACGAAAAGTTAATCATTAAAAAAAGAGTTTAATTATTGCAAATCTTAACTTACTTGGCATTTCCATTTTGACTAAATTCGATTTTTACGATTTACACAAAATTGTAGAAATTTTTATGTTCACTTAAAAATTTGACATCTATTTATGACAAATTTTGAAAATATTTTTATAATTTGTTTTGAAACGTTATGACATTTTAAGTAAAACTTGTCTGTTTTATCGATATAAACAGTTCAAGTCAAATTTGTTGTTAAGGAATTTAGTGGGGTTTAGTTAGTAACCAATTATTTTAGTTAAAAAAAAAAAAACAAAACAAAACAGAAATATTTTAGTACAGTTTATTAACACAACAGGTTATAAGACGTTTATTTATTTATATTTTTTTTCTAATTTATTTTTACACTGTTTTTACAAGCAAATATTCCACTTTATAAATTATTCCAGTTTAAAAGCAGATAATTTTTTTTGGCGATTTTTCTTTATTTTGCTTCATTTAAATGGCAACGTACGTAATACATGCACAAACATGAAATTAAGTCCTCTGCTCAATTAGTGAAAACTGTTTATCAACTTTATTTCGGTTGAGAACTCTGACAATTAACTATTGATGCGAGAACAACGATTTATTGCCTTAAAGCGGTCTATCCACGATCAAAATACTGGCTGTCAAATTCGTGTACGTGTGCTGCGCGCTTTGATGTACACATGTTGAATGACCAGTCAAAAAATCATTTTTTTTATTTGATTTTGTGCTCTTAACATCGCGCTTTTTTTGCGAAAATGACACTAGCGAAATAACATTTTATAGCTGTTAGGCAGTTTGCTTGCAAAAGAAAAAAGAAAATAAAAATTGTAGAGGGTTGTCTTAAATCAATCAGCACCAGCTCCACTTTTTTCCAAATTTTTTTTTATTTTTGATTCTGTCTTAAAATTTTTATTTATTCTTTTTTTTCATATTTTAAATTTTTACCTCAGGATGTTGTTTTCTGTAGAATTCTAACAATTTTGCATATTGTTTTTCTTTTAAATTACTCTGCATTTTCTTATACCCCAAAGTGAATGCAATAACTGGTAAATTTCGATAAATTCCAAAAAATGTCAAAACATTTTTTGTTACTCGCAGAACTACACAACTGAAAATTTCGTTTAAATGAAAATTTTGTACGTGCTTGAAAAACAAACACCTAAACACATATCAAAATGTGACATCCAGCATTGCCAAAACTCTATTTTTTTTTTAATTTTCCTTCATTATCGTTAAAAAAACCACACGAAATAAGTTAAGTTCATATTATATTGCAGTTGGAAAAAATTGTTGCCAGAAACATTTTACTGTTCAAAAAAATATGAAGCCAAAAACATTTCGTGAATATACACATGTATACAAAATGAACAGTGTAAAACTTTAGCAACATTATTATCAATTTATTTATTTATTACTTTACTTGTTTTTGCAATAACGTAAACTTACCGAACATTAAAATTACTTTCCGCATCGTGCATGTTTAAAAATAACATTTTACACATTTTTTTTTTTTTTAATTTAAATTATTCTTACACGTTGTTAATTATTATTTTAATTACATGCTCAAATTTTTAGCAAATTTTCTTAGTTATTTGCAGTCTGCAATAATCAACTATACGAAACAGACTTGTTAAAATCACATTTGTTTTGACACTGAATATTTATTAAGAAACATTGCTCAAAAAATAATTCACCTGAACTTTATAAATAAAAATACATTTCAGACTCTCTCGATAATAGAACAATTTATTAAACCTTTTCTACGCGTTCAATGCTTTCTAATGAAGCATAAATTTTAAATGTTAATACATAAACATGGGAGGAGAAAGAAACCTTAAACATCAAGATAATTTTTAATACTTAAGAATTGAAATTTATCTCTTAATTTTTTATATAAAGTAAAAAGTATTTTCTTGAGAAAAGCATTTTTAAACTATAACACTGCCTGCAATTTTTATACACATGTACTTTGAGACAGCAGGCAAAACACCACTCCTACCATTTTTATGCAAAATTATATATCGTAATTATTGAAATATCAATTTTTTTTTTTACCTTTACAATTAATTTTCTTTTCAAATTTTTTAAGCACTTTTTTTAAGCCACCCAAAGGTGTGGCGAAATATTAAAGAAACAAAAAATAATAGACAATATTTTTATTTTAAAAACAGTCCTTGTGATTAAAAAATTAGAAAATAAAATATCGCACTTAATTAACATTCAAATCTCTTTTTAAATAAAAATTTTGTACGTGCTTGAAAAACAAACACCATACACACATCAAAGTGTGACATCCAGCATGCCAAAAATCTAAATTTTTTTATTATTCACCCAGCATCGTCTGTGTTAAATATAATAATACATTTTCACAAATACTACCATAATGATGGACGATTATTTTGATCGTGGATAGACCGCTAAAGATACCAGTTAATAGACCCTTTATCAACACAGCTGCCTTTCTAATTTATGCCACCTACTTTCAATATGTTGTTCGTCGTTTTTGTATTTTAAGTGAGGCTGGGCTAGAGTAAATCATGGACATTTTCATTACTTTTTAAATAAAACTCATGATTTACTATAATTTAAATTGTGTAAAACAAGATAACTATAATATTTCCATGTAGAAAATTTCTAACATAAGTTACAGAAACATGTTGCTGGCGGCGAGTTACAGCATTCGATATCGAAATTGTACTGTAATTTCTATTAATATAGAATTTAACAAATTGCGCGCCCTGCTGTTCTCTGTGAGCAACTTTATTTATAGCTTTAACACATGGGACTTTAGAATACTTGTTTTTATTTGAAGCTTTCTTTGAAATTATTCTTTTTATTATTTGAAGCCTTCCCCTTAATTTTGTGTTTTTGTTTATTTTACTTATTAATATCGATACAGTGACTAGAAATTTTGTTTCAACATGCTTAAAATTAAAACATTTAGCATCGCTTTCATAAGATGCCTTTCGTTATGTAAATTTTGGATTTTATACGACACGTTTACGTTCGTACAATTTTTAACACAACTGTATATGTCACATTACAAATGAATGTGCATGATGATATTAGACCAAGAGCTTAATTTTAAATTTAGAATCTTATTTGTTCTCAATAGAACCACAAAAAAAATTATTAAGGGTTCGTCGCAAACAATACGATTTGCATCAAAATAAGTTGAAATTTTGTACATACAAACATACTCGCTTACATTCATATGTGTGCAGTACATTTTTATCATTATTAATTTCTTGTTGCACTTTCATTGCTTTCTGTTTTTACATTTAAATTTGTGGAAGTGCATAATTATTTCAATAAACTGGGCTGTAACAATTAATTTCATATATTTTTAATACGAATTCGAATACGACATTTGACTACAATGTTTGAACAATTATCAGAAAAATTAGTGAAACTTATTAAGGAACATCCAGCAGTTCAATATGGTAATTTGATAATAAAGTGCTTTAATTTTTTTTAAATATAAAAAAAAAATATAAAAAAAATGTAAAAGTGATTTTTTTGTTAAATTCATTCTTAAGACGATCAACATAATTTTTTTCAATAATTTCGAATATCATCGTTAAAAAGAAAACATTGAAACTTACTAGAGAAAAGGTGGTGGGTGAGGTATCCGATCCTAACAATGCACAATTTAATCGTGACGCTTAAAATAAATAAGCTGGATGTCAAATACAATTTAAAGGTTTTTTATTAATCTGTATATCGAAGCCCAGCAAGCAAATAAAACAAAAAGTTCATGCTTAATTCTCAAGCAGACAAAAACGAGAATAGTGCTGAAATTGAATATAAAATAAAGTTTTAGATGAAATAAAACAAAAATCACATCAAATTTTAAGATATTTAAGGTTGTAAGTAACAACATGAACATTTTGTTTGTTGATTTCAAAATAAAACAGGATTTTATTTAGCAAAAAAAAAAAATAATAAAAATCAACAAAATCGCAATAGAGAAGATTAAATCACAAAAAAAAAGTCGTCAAAACTATAAAAATCGACAAAACAATATCTTAAAAACGACAACAAAAAAAACAAATATTGGGGTAACAGAATATTAAAAATAAAAAAATACATAAAAAAATGTCATCGGCTCTTAATGGGTTAAGAATTTAATAAAAATTTAGGTGTTCCCTAAAGATCTCTTTGAAAGCTTTTAAATGATAACCGTATTGATATGCTGCACAATCGTACTTTTCTATGAAAAAGTTCAGAGGCCCTTAACTCGGAAAATGCGGACGAGCGCTAATTTTTTTTTACTTTTTTTTTCTTATTTTTTAATCCTTTTTTTTTTTTTTTTGACTGGTGTTACCGAAACTAGAATTGTTTTAAATAATATGGAAAAATTAGAGGCGGGCACGATGTTTTGTTCGCTGCCTAGCGTATTTAAATTTTCACTAGCTCATGTAGTGCCTTGACAAAGTTGCTTTTATAATGAACACGGACTAACAGACCGACATCGATTTCATTATGCAGTAGAACTCAGAATGACAAACCTTGTTTAACCTGTGGTGTAGAGTATAACAATCCATGAAATTATAAAAGTCGACAAATCATTTTTTTTTTCATATTGATAATATTGAAACTGACGATTAGTGAAATCATTAAGATTGTCCTAGTCCTATTCAGTAAGAGAGAATTGATAGAAGGACTTAAAGACGCCTGTGACACAGACTTAACTAATTATGAGTCATTGTTAGGTTAGAAAAAGAAACAGTTTGTAGGAAAATGGTTTACTGATATTCTGCTGGCTGCTATTTGTCTTTTCCTAAGATTGCAAAATTCTATACGTTGGATAAGGTGATATCGGTAGATGTAGACTCCATAAGGTCATATTGATTGTGGAAATGGATAGAATAGAACTTGGGGGTTTCTGGAACGTGTGCGTGTGTGTCTAAATCATCTAGAGCTATATATTTTCAAATTATCCTATTGCGTTTTTTGTTACATTATTTATAAAAATAAAATTTTATTAATTCGTTAGGTGCCACCGCTTTCCTCGCTTTATATTTGGTCTTTGGTTATGGAGCTCAACTTTTATGTAACATTATTGGTGTTGTATATCCAGCCTACATTTCCATACATGCTATTGAATCCAGCACCAAATTGGATGACACTAAATGGCTTACGTATTGGGTAACCTATGGCATTATGTCAATCATTGAATATTTCTCTGCCCTTTTAACTTCTGTCATACCATTTTACTGGTTATTAAAGGTAAGATATTGAAAAAATCCTCAAAAGGAAAACAAATTATAATAAAATTAAATTATATGATTTTTTCTAGTGCATTTTTTTAGTATGGTGCATGTTGCCAATGGAACAAAATGGTTCTTTTGTCATTTACAACCGTGTTATACGTCCATACTTCCTTAAACATCATGAGGGTAAGTTTTCTGTATTAAAACAATAATAAATTCTGAAAATAAATTTTATTTAATATTGTGATTGAAGATTAAAAATTTATGGTCAAAATCAAGAAATTCCCTAAATACATATTTGCAAGAAACTATGTTCAAAATCCTAAATTAAGAGTTAAAAAAAAAGAACAGCAAGATAAACCATAATTGTGTTGAATATATCTTTAAGGGTAAGAAAATCTTTGCTCAGTTCCGAATGTACACGATGATCTTTTTGCTTGATTTTGTTATAATTTTTTTTTTTTTTTTTTTTTGAGAATGAGCTGCCACGTATTTTAATTCGTAACGCTTAATTATTAAGGAAACATATTTTTATTTCACTAAATTCAAAAACTTAACTAAAGAAATATTTCAACTTCTTTATACCGCTCTCCCAAACACTCAAAAATCAAGCAAAAAGAAACCGTCAGACTGACTTCCAAAACGTCAGTTGCTTTGTATTCGAACAATGTATTGTATTTCATAATGCTGTGTTACTAAATGTTTTCAATGCATACCATTTCAAAATGAAGCGACAAGTATTGAAACATTGCAACCGAACAACTAGCAACATCAGTTTCTTAATTGATGCTTTGTTTCGCAACTTTGTATCTCAACAATGCAGCAAAACTGTATACAACCTTTGTATTAATACATTTTGGAAGTCAGTCTCATTGTGTAATTTAAAGCATATTTATATAATTGGCATTATGATTGTGTAATTTTTACTGTTTTAACCCGATCCATATTATCAGCTGAGTCTTTTGCAAAGATCTTTTACTTATATAATTAACATTTCACTTTTTTCTTTTTTTTTTTCTTTAGCTGTTGACACTGCGTTAAATAACGTTATTGGCCAGGCCAAGAAAAATCTAAGCTCAGTTTTGAAAAATGATTGAATTCGCCTTAACGTTACACATTTCATCCACATGCATCTCTTTATGTCGTACTACGAATTATTGTTTTAAATTATTTTCCTAATTAAAAACACAAAGTAATTATTGGAACATCCGTTCGATAACGACTACAAACATAAAGATTTAGTATATATTTCTTTGGTGATGGTCATAATGGCGATGGCGATGGCGTTGTCGGTAGGAGCACACAATTCGGAACAAAAAAAAAAAAAAAAAAACTTAAATATATAAAATGTTAATTATTATTAAATAAAAATATGTGTCTTCGCAATCAAACCTCAATTATTAAATAAAAAAAAGAATTACAAACATTAAGTGTATTTAAAATCTCTGTTATTTCAAAAAATAATTTTATTGTTAATTGATTATTTTTTTTTTTTTTAATTTGCCAATATTTTAATACGTATATGTATTTCAGCTTTAAACAGATTTTGTTTTAGATCTTAAATTAAAAAACAAAAAACAATTTGTTAAATAAAATCTAATTATTTGTAAAATTAATAAAAAATAGTGTTTAAACAACTTCTTTTTTAAAAATTAATTTAAATTAATGAAAAAAGTTTAAAATGATTTACTTTTCTAATATATCAAGCAAAACGTCAGTTTTATAAAATAATCAGTCATGTTCTGAAATCCATATTTTTTTAAAGCATTCTTGCTATAAAATTAATTTTTGCAAAAATGCTTTGAAAAATATGAAGTTAAAATTTCGTGCGGATTTCAGAACATGCCTGAATATTGTTTTTATTTTTTCAATTGGATGGCATCTTTAGGAAACAGAAAACAATAAATACAAAAAAAAAAATTTCTTGTTTTATAAAACGGACCTCGTGCTTGGTAAATTAGAAGAGAATTAATTATGAAGGTCAAAAAACATTAATATTGAATTAAAAATTTTCAATTAATTTTTAACCAATTTTTGTTTTTCAGAGACTGTTTATGTAAGTAAGAACACATATTTATATTGAAAACAAACAAAAAAATGTGATATTTTGTTTCCATATGATAATGTGCAAAAAAAAAAAACGTTCATATCAGGGAATCTTAAGCAATTTGCAAACAATTCTAAAGAACGCAACGCTCAAGCTCGACGAAAGTGAAATGGTAATATGGCAATCTCGTGCCTTTAAACCAACTTTTTAAAACTAAAGTTTAAAAATTTAATAGTTTATTAAAAATAAGAATATTTTGCTCTAAAACGCAATAAGAGACAACTTCAAACTTGGCTTAAGGCAATAATAAAAATAAATTAATTTTCCATTTTAATGGGTCCTTCAGCGTCCTGATTTTGTTCATCGCCTGCTGCAGTCCGTTGACGATTACGCCAGGCAGTCATGTATGTGCGAGGATGTATGGGCAGTAGGCCAGCAATGCCTAATAATTCTGCAGCAGGCTTTGACACATGAGCGCCATTGCCCAACCAAAAACGAATACGTTCAAAATTAAACGAAACCAAACGTTCATTATGCTCGTTTGTCATGGGATCATAAGAGCCAACTTGTTCAATGACCGGCTGATGTTGATTTTTACGACGCTAGAAAAAACAAGAGTACTTTTGTATTGTAATAAACATGTTAATTTTGAGTCAATATTTACCTCCATAACTACGATATGATAAAAGGGCCGGTTTGTACAGCCGTATCTTACGAAACGTATTATTTTTGCAGACTTTCTATAGAAGCGACCTATGCCGCTAGCCGGAGATAAGGGTGCAAAATTCATAACGGTATTTTTATAAACTAGAAAATAACTCTAAATTTGTTTAGGGTATGAAGTACTTGTGCTTTAGGGTTATGAAAAACTTTGCTAAACATATGTTTTGTAAGTAAGATGTGTTCATTATACTTTTCATAATACAACAGTGGTGCTAACATATATAAATTATTTATGAAAATAACCGCTTAAAGAGAACGGTGAAGAAACACGATTGAAGTATAAATGGGAAAATAGCTGATCACAATTCTATTGAACTGTTCTTTGTTTTTGTTGCTACAAATATTTGCCACCATAAATTTTTGCCATCTTGACAAAAAAAAATTGCTTTTAATAGTATGTTTCCACGACAAAATGAAGCACTTGCTTCCATCTTCGAATCATGATTGCGAAGCACGTCGTTTACACGACACATGCTACATGCTTCGATTGGACGTCTGCACAAAAACTGAAACAATTTTCAAATAATTTGTTTAAAAAATTTATTTTTCGTTTTGTTTGTTTGTAATTTATTATATTTAAAATTTTAATGAATCTAACTGTTTTTTATATTACACACATCCACACACCAATTTAAACAGTGTCTTTCTCTTTTTGTTTACATTTTATACAGCTAATTCAGATAAACTTGCGATAAAAATTAGAGAAGACATACATTTTTCATGCTTCGCAAGTAGATTCAATATGAATCTACCAGCTTTGCCCTCATAATTTTGTATGGCGAAGCAAGTAGATTCGCTCATGATTGGAGTGTGAAGCAAGAATAGAGGGCGAAGCAGGTGCCGTAGAAACATACTATAAGTTGCGTGCAAGCTACGTCACAGCTCTTAATTTAAATGAATTTTAACAAGCAGTATGTGTTGAAAACTTGACAGGAAAATTTGATGTGTGGCTTTAGTGTAAAAGCCAACCTACAACATGAAACTTTTCATAAAAGTAGTTGCATGAAAATGTTGTTTGTCGGCAAGATGTGTAGGGAAGATTTGGCTTGAATTTTGAGGGGATTTTTAAACTTGCTTTGTGTACGTTCATTGTATATGTTTTGTTGTTTGTGTAATACTTAATATAATACAAACCACTAATATCATATAAAAATTTTTATATTTCAATATGAAAATTTAATATTCGAAATCTTTTTTAAGTTAATATTTATATTTGAAGGAATCAAGCACGATTAAAGTAAATAGACATTTTTATATTTCCTAATTTATTAAGAATTAGGTCAGTTTAAAAAAAATATTTTTTTTAAATTAGTTTTAGTCAAACTTTAAAAACATCGTGTTAATTACCGCGATAAAAATTTTAAAATAGCCGATATTGATTATTGAGGGTAAGTGATATTCGTTTTCTTTAGAAAATTCATTTTTTATTTTATTAATATTTAATATAGATTTTTAAGTAATTAACAACGAACAAAAAAACAAAAATTTTATATATTTTATTTACTATTACATATAGCAAAGCAGCTTTATTTCCTTTATCTTGTTTAACTTTATCTGCAACCTGTAATTAAATTACAATTATTTTCAGTCTTAAGTTCACACTTATTAATAATTTTAGTTGTATATTTATTTATTATTTTTTATTGCAATAAATCTTTAAAACATATCTTATAGAGAAATGGTTATATTATCTTAAAACTAATATATAATAATAAATTAAAATAATGTAATAATAAGAATTAATATATCTAAGGAGCATGTGAAATAGTTATGAGCATGAGGAAGGAAAATTTGAAAAACAAAACCTCCAATAAATAATTAATGGACATTATTATTATAATTAGATGTACAAGTGAGCTAACCATTAGACAACGAATAAAAACATTAGAATAATAATTTAAACATA
Organism: Cistogaster globosa; assembly: GCA_937654795.1. Classification (NCBI taxonomy): domain Eukaryota; kingdom Metazoa; phylum Arthropoda; class Insecta; order Diptera; family Tachinidae; genus Cistogaster; species Cistogaster globosa. The sequence continues at coordinate 86,124,219 of OW569407.1, read as the reverse complement.
CAATTTGTAACAAAAAAAATGATTATATACATACATAAATTTCATGTAAAAAGATTGGAAACATACTCAATATCGGAATATAAACATGAGTTCTTGAATTTTTTCATTTATTTTTTCAATGCGCTCGATAACAAATTCTATTTTGCAAAGGCTGTGAAGCCTATTTGGTAGGTTAATTACAATCTTCAACTATTTGTTTTGACTTATTAGTAATTTTTTAATATGTGACTTAGCACATTTACCCCACACCGGACAACTGTTAAAAATTATAGCTTGGAATATACTTTTGACTATGCTATCTTTATTATTTGTGCTTAGTTTAGATCTGCGATTTATATGAGGATGTACAATTCTAATACCAATATTAAACTTTTTTATGATATACATAACATTGTTTATTAATCGAATATTGTTAAAATTTACTTTGAATTTTAAATAAAATTCAGCGTTTTTAATAACACAAAACACTTCTCAACACTTGTGCATTATGACATAAAAGAGATAACTATATTGAGTGGTAATATATATTTATACTTTAATTATTTGAAAATAACCTCACGTTTTACAACACTATACCATTCTTATTGAAGTGCGTTTTCTCAGCGCATTTTGCAGGTTTGTGAATATTCTCTGATAATTTTGCTAAGTTTAAAAGAAAAATAAGGTGTTTTAAATAAAAACAACATAAATCTGTAAGAACAAGCAAGCTTTTCCAAGTGCCAATAAAAATTAGTAAAAAGTGCTAAGAGGTTTAGTTTACAGTGAAGAAATTGGTTCAGGTGAAAAACCATTCACATTTTTTAGTTATAAAAAAGCGTGGAAAAAGAAAATTATTTTGATTATGACATTAGTGGAAGTGTGAAAAGAAGAAATGTATATACACAAGAATGACAATATGAAAAGAAATTTATATGTGCAATAAAAAGAAATATATATATTAAAAAAATGTGTGTGCACTGTAACTAAATGCAAATTACTTAACGTATTCTAGCTAGCGAGCTTAAAGTTTAAATCTTAAGTCATTGTGTAAGGTGCTGTTATTAGATTTTTAAAAATTTTTTCTTAAACAAAATCAGGGAAATAAGATTAACCAACTCCATTTTGTCCGGTATTTTTGGGTTTGTTTTAATTTCTAACTTCTGCTAGGGTTTGGTAGAGTGGTCTCTTTTCTTTGTTTTGTTTTTTTATTTTTTTTTATTTGTTTAGTGTTGGTAAGTGTAACAAATTTTTTAATTGTTTCGTGTGGGAGAGATGAAGTATGCTATATTATTTATATTATCGTTGGCTCATTTCACCTTTATTTTGACTTTTCAAGTTAGAATGTGTTGACTACATATAAAATATATAATATTTAAAGAAAGGTAGGAAAACAACGAAAGCCGAACACAAAAGAAATTCTGAAAAACCGAAGCGAACAGTGTCTGGCGTTTTTTCTTTCAAGTTGTAAATCAATTTTTTTTGTGTATGCAATTAGTGTATTAACGCTAAAATAAGGTATAATTTATTATTAAATCTAATGCAAAAAGTTAAATTTGAAATAACCAATTAAATAATGGATTAACAAAGAAAGTATCTTAAAATCTAATGACAATTGTGTAAAAAAAAATATGTTTGCCGAAAAAATTCTAGTTAATGACGCAAAAAAAGAAAATGTGTTTTTATGTGTCTTCTTCGTCTGTATATAAAATTGTCGTCACTTGGTGCATGCCTTTTCGAAGAATAATTGTTCTTTGTCAATAGGAAAATTATTTGATTTGTCTGAAAATCTTGTAAATTATTATAAATGTTTTTATTTTAGTTAAGAATTCATATTTTTGTGTGGATATTGTGAAAAATGAGGTCGTGCACCGTTAATGTTTTCTTGTTTTCTTTATTTTCCTGCTTTTATACATTTCCCATTTTTTAAATTATACTATTTTATTTGTCTTTTTTTTGTAATAACCATGATCACCATTATTTTCCATTATATGGCTCAATGAACTTTTTTATTATTACAAATAGGATATTTCAATCGATCTCTGTGCTACATGAGTATGTGAAAGTGCATATAAAAACATCGCTTCCTCAATATTACAACAATCTCCTATTTTTGTCATGTAAACTTATCGCCAACGTATATTATTAAGATTGTTTGATTGTTGCTTTTGTTCAGGGTGGTGGGTGATATTATGAACTCGTTTTTATTTTATTTGTTTTCCATTTTGTTTCCATTATGCATGCTGTCTATTTAAAAATACTTTTTAATTCTAAAATATATATGTGGGTACCTAGTAATTTGTTCTAAGAAAAGAAACCAAACTATAAAATTGTCGAAGTTTATAGGGCAAAACGGCATTACTTCTGTAAAGGATTTAAAAAAAAATAAATCTTAAGTCTCTGTAGGAAACACGTATATTCCATACCTGATATGTATGTCTGCAAAAGTTGTGGGCATGTAGACAGATACGAAGACAGAGCAATATGACATGGAAAAATGGATAGAAGTTGAAGTTGATTCATAGTACGATGTTTTACCGGTAAAAAAAAAAACTACCTATAACGAAAAAATTCCTAATATTGAATGAATGAGGTATTAAGAAGAATGAAAAGAGTTTCACAGCACTGTAATTAAGAGCTGTCTTCACGGAAAGCTCCATTTATCTATCACGTCATGTTTTCTTGCATATGACTTGTCAGTTTAAAAATAATTCGCGACGTCTGCTAATTTTCGCTTTCAATTACGTCTGACATAACCTTTTTTTGATTTGAAAACAGCTGATGTCTGATGAAAATAGATCGCGGTCTAGTTGAAATGACGTAACACAAGTTATGTTCCAATTTGTTTACATGCAGAGATCCAATTTGTGCGGCGCGAAGTAGGCTTGGAGCCGGCGCCGTCTTTTTTGACTGAGCCGCCGCTGATATGAGCGGCATGTTTCGGCTAAAATTTGTCAACCGATTTGGATGGAATGCAACAACAAAAATATTTTTATTTTAAAGTTTTATACATTTTGTTGGGAAAAAAATAATGTGAAAAGCTAACAAACATGGTAGGTGCAGCTTGCATTTAGAAATTTGTTTTAGCTGCAGTAAAATCGGTACTTTTTGCTTTAAAAAATTGACTAAGAACCAGGAAACAATTCCATTACTGTTCATCTTTAAGGCAAAGAATAATTAAAAGAACAAAAGATTTCATTGTAACAAATTTAAAAAAGAAGAACGACTTGAAAAATTAAAAACTTGACAAAGTGTGCTTTATAGCTAAAGATATGATACTTAAATCGTATGTTACTTACGGTTGTAATGTGGACTGTTTTAATAAGATTAGGAAAAACTACGTCAAACACAAACGACGCAAATTATTTGACATCTGTTTACAACAAATTATAAAAAAAAAACACCGCAAATTCAGAAGGTCTTAGATCTCAAATAGAGCAAAGCAAAAAAAAAATTTGGTGCATAGATTTGCAAACATTTTCAATTTTTTAACGTTTAAAAAAAAAATTAGAATATATATATATATATATATATATATATATATATATATATATATATATATATATATATATCATACTATCGTATCGTCAACGGCTTTTAACGATATTTATGATTTATACCGCCACCCCCTTTTAAACTTAAAAAAAAAAATAAATATGTATTTAATCTTGGACGTGTTAATAGACAGTTATTAGCTCCTTTTTTATGTAAACATCAAAATCCATCGACCATTAAGAAACAACTATTTATCGATAACAATAGAAATGTGGTTGCACCATATTTGGAATCAAAATATATAAATTTTTTACTATTATTATAAATTTCCTTTTATTCCATTTTTCCCATTGATAATTAAAGAAAAAAATATATACCTATAAGGCATGTGTAAAAAACATTTCGTCTAAATGCAGCTTTACCTTTTAGTTTTTCAGTTGAATGTTCATTAGTATTGCCAAATTAGCAAAAAAAAAATCTTATTGGAATTATACACATATGATTATTGATATTTGACTATCATTTTAGTTAAATAATTCTTTTATTATAAAACCAAAAATTTTGCTAAGGATAAAAATGTGTTTATGATAAGTCTTGCAAACATAACTGAAGCAATAAAGTTTAATGCTTCGCACTTTGAAATAAAAGTTTTTGAATGATACTAATATTTACTTGATACGTTCAGAAATGTTATAATGGCAAGCATGTGGGTATGTATAAACATTTTGGGGTTCTCATAATAATGAAAAATAATGACGAATCCGCTCTTTTACTTTTTATTGTTTAACTTTTTGTTACCCTGGGTACCATTTTCTTAACATTTAAATAATTCCTAAAAGTTGATTTTTTTGTATTCAGCTGTTATATGAGTAATAGTTTCTTTTTTTTATTCATTCAGCTGTTATATGAGTAATAGTTTCGGATATAAAAGAACTAGTTTCTAGGGATTTTGTGTGGAATAATTTTTCAATTTGGATATCTGACTCGAAAAGAACCTCGGAACCCTAATCAACATAACATGCATTTCTACCTGTTTATATAAAAATATTTTTACATTTCATAAGCATGTAAATATGTTTAATTAAGTTAAATTTTTGAGCTTTGTATTTAGGTATGAGCAAAAAAGAAAAAAAAAATTTGTTCGCTGATAATTAAATACAAAAATTGGTCACTAATACTACGTCGACTGCAGTATTAGTTGCAATCTTTTGCTCTTTTGCCGTTATTAAAAACAGAAGAAGGGTGCATTAAGTATATTTATATAATTAATTAGAACTTGGAGCTCTTTTAAAGATTCATTAGAGCACAGATTAAAATTTATTTATTGTAATAAAAGAATAACAAAATTCGATAAAAAATAAACTCATTTATTTTGATAAAATCAAACTAAATAAAATTTAAATATTATTAAAAAAAAAATAAAAAAAGTGTATTATTAAATTTTGGTTGCCATAAAACCAAGATAATAACAGTGTTTGTGCATGCAAACATATTTATGTTATAACATATCACTCAAACTTTTAAGTAAACAAGGGAGAAAAAAGTAATGTTAAGGAATACGACCTGTCTGAACTAATTAGTATGCGCCAAATTGAATAATTGAAAATTTAAAATGGAACGTCATAGTCCTTCATCTATACATGAAATAAATTTGTAAGGGGATCATTTTTTGCTTGATGTAAATAGTAATCGTTATGGAATACAAAACACACATTTTCGAAATTTTTGTCTTTCTATGTTCCCATCACGTTAAAGCAGGTAGATTGATTTGAATAAAAATGTTTGAGAAGAAATCAAATATAGAATGCATACTTTTTTTTCGTAAAAATAAATCAGTAGTCACCAACAATTATTTTTAATTAATAGTTAGTGACTGTAAAATATATTAAATAAATAAAAAAAAAAAAAAAAAATAAATGCATAAATATGTTTAAATGTATAAAAAATTAAATAAAAAATTAATAAACAAATAAATAGACTAAACGAAATAAAATAGAATAATAAATTCTAAAACTCTCAAAATTTTCTTGGATTTAAATATGAAGTTAAAATTGCTTGGAAAAGTGAAATGCTTATTCAATCGTTTTAAATTTTTGCTTTATAGCAATAACTCTTGTTACTTGAACTACAATTGTTTATTTTATTGTTTTTTATTTTTATTTATTTATTTATTTATGTTTTTTTTAATAGCTTACTTTGTAAATACAGTGTACATAGAATATGAGCACACAAAATCGTAATAGCGGCGGCAGTCGCAATCAAAAGAAATCAAATAGTGGCAGTGGTGGCGGTGGAGGTGGGGACTCCACAGTTATCACACAGGCTTCTCTTAAAAAGACGGATGGTACAAAAACAGAAAAGGAAAAATCTCATCCAAAGGTATTTTTTTTTAATATCAAAACGACAAAATATCAATAAAAAAATATAAAATATAAAAAAAAAAAATAAAAATTATTAAAAAATATTAAAAAATATTTCAGCCAACGGCTGAACAGTTACGTATTGCTCAAATTACCAACAGCAATACAATGGAAGATCCTCACATGCGTGAAAAAGTTGCCACACTTATAGAAATGACTCAGCGTTCTGAAGAAGAGGTTTGCTGTGCTTTAAATGAGTGTGACAACAATTTAGAACGTGCCGTAGTATTTCTTTTAGAGACTCTACCAGTTGTAAGTAAATGTATTTTAGATTTTTATTAATTGTATTTATATTTATATTAATTTAAATATTTTATTAAATTCAAGGGTGCATTTGAGACTTCTTCAAAGAAAAAAAAGAATAAAGCTGCAAATGCTGCACAGGATAATAATGGTGGTGGCGGTGGTGGTGGTGGTGGCGACGGTGATTGGGCCGATGGAAATGCCAACACGGACAAGCGTGAAAAATCACGGAATCGAAATGGTAGCAATCGTGGTGGCCGTGGTGGTTCAGACAGTCGTGGTTGTAAGTTTCATTTATTTATTTACAGTTATAAAGTTGAAAATTTTGTTAATATTTGTTGTGTATTGATTTGTTTTAATAAAGGGCGTGGCAGAGAGGCGCGCGAAAATGAACGTAATTCTAGAGGTGGTGGAGGCGGTGGTGGTAGTGGTGGCGGTGATCGCGATGATCGTGCTAACGACAACTATCGAAGTGGACCACGTAGTGGTGGTGGTGAGGGTCGTCGTGGTGGTAGCGGAGGAGGTGGTCGTGGTGGCGGTTATGTTGGTAGAGGAGGTCGTGGTGGACGTATGGGTGGTGGGCGAGGGGCTGGAGGCCGTGGCGACAGAAGTGGTGGAGATGGCGGCGGCTATAGGTCACGTTACAATAACTCCAATGATGATCATCAAGAGGTTGAACTATGGGATAATAGTATTGCACAAAGTACTGAAAAACAGCAGCAGCAGACACAAGACGATGCGTGGGGAGATTGGGATAATGAAGAGTATGTTGGTTCCCTCAAGGACAGCAAAGTGTTTACCACAAGCAATTTGCCCAATCAATCTGCGGCCAGTGTACTGAGCGGTGGATTGACAGTCACTGGGGACAACTCAAACAGTGTGGGTGGAACCAGTGAAATATCAGCACCACCGGGACTAGAACACCATCTGGGCACTTCAGTGATTGGCAGCACATCTGCGTCGCAGGGACAAGGATCACATTTGAGCTCCTTGGTAGAAGACAACAATAGCAGCAGTAATTTAATTACACCTAAAACTTCTTCTATGATGCAGTATAGTGCCGCTGTAAGCAGTACGCCTCAGCTGCAACAGCAACAACAGCAATCTGCAGCGGTGGGTGTTAGTGGTAGCGCTTTAACATCTGGCTCGACTATTAGTGGGTCTTCGACACTAGGTGGTTCACCGTACGGCAGTGCCGTAGTCGACACATTTTCTAATGCTGCAACAGCCGCCGCAAACTTGGTACAGCAAGTCCAGCAGCAGCAGCAGCAACAACATTTGGGGCCACAACTCAAGCCCTCGACAACGTTGTCTGCAGAACAATCCCAGTATTTTAATTCGCTAGCAACACAGAATGCTGCCGCTCAGGCGCAAGCAGCGGCCGCAGCGGCTGCAGCAGCAGCTGCTGCTGCAAGTAATGTACAGCAAATACCCACATACGCCCAGAATCCGGCAACAGTGCAATATCAAACATCTTACGCCAATGTTTTTGGTAGTGCAGCTGGTAGCGGATCAGCTGCTTCGATGGCAACGGACCCTACGTCGCAGTTAACGAGTGGTCAACAGCCACAAATTCGACGGGCTCGCGCTAAGCTACCACCACCCTCTAAGGTAAATGTAATAAAAATTGATCTCGTTAACATGGACGTTTAAATAAAATAAAATTTTTTAGATTCCTTCAAGTGCCGTCGAAATGCCTGGAGATGCATTAAATAACATCGGTTATTTAGACGTCCAGTTCGGTGGCTTAGATTTTGGTACCGATGATTCGTTTGAGAATTTGTCCGAAAAATTAAATAATTCTGTTAATCTTGTTGATGGCCAGCAACAAAGCCAACAGCAACAAAAATCTTTGGCTCAGTCATCGCCCGAAATGAATTCATCGTATGAACAAAGTAAAACGGTGGTAACACATCAACAACAACAGCAGCAACAACAACAGCAATCTGCTTTAGCAGCTGCCGGTTTGCCAAATTCCCATTTGGTATGAATTTAAAATTTCTTTTATTGAATCAATCAAAATAAATTTATCACGTTTCTAATATTTTTGCAGACTGACACTTTAACAGCAGGATATACACAAAGAGCTGCTTCACAGCAACAAACGCAACAACAACAACCGCAACAACAGCTTAGTAGTAGTGTTGGCGGCGTCAGTTCCGGCGTAGGTTCTGCAAACAGCAGTGCATTGGATCAATTAACTAAAAATGATCCCTACAGTCAGAACACAAACTCAGCTGCTGCTTATCAGAATTCGTACCAAAGCAGTGGAAGTGTTGTGACGAATAAAAGTGTATCGAATGCTTATCAACCTTCTGTAGCTTCACAAGGTTACAACAATTCTGCATATGGAAACGTACAGGTTAATATTCAGCTAAATGAACTTCTAACTATTTAATTTTTTACAAAAGCTTTTATTTAATTTTATTTTATTAATGTTATTATTTTCATTATTTGTTTAGCCAACGGTGCCAAATTCATACCAACCTCAAGCATACGGATCATACCAACAAAATTCTATGTCCTCGTACCAACAACAACAACAGCAGCAATCTGGCACCGGTTCGCAAAGTGTTTCGAATGTTACAGGCTCCAGTAACGTTGGTGTTGGTGGAGGCGCTAGTTCAACACAAAACATTCCTTCTGTTGGTGGTAACAGCAGTAATTCAGCAACGTAAGTTTGTTTTCTTTTTTTTTTTTTGTTTTGTTCTGTTTTGTTAATTGAACCAAATTAATTCTTATACTAAAAATTTAATTCTTTTTTTATTTTTTTAAATTATTTTGCTTAACCTATTGTAAAATTGTTGATGTTTTTGTTATTTTTGTTTCTTTTTTCTTTTCACCCTAAAAAAAAAACATTAAATGCGTCCTGTTTTAAATTGAATGCTTTAAAATTGCCTGATTTTATTATTGTTATTTTTGATCTATCCTCTATTCAAAATCTATTGTGTCTGCTTTGAATTGTCTGTGAGTACAGGGCGAATTCAAATTATTTGACGTCTGCTTATGGATCACAACAAAATGCTTATCAGTCCAGCCAAAGTGTTTATGGCAGTGCTGGTCTATCAAATAATTCAGGGTATGTAAAATGATCTTTTTTTCTTTTTTAGAAATTTCATTTTTTATGATAAAGTTAAAGTGCAGAAGAGCAAAAGAGCAGAACTTTATTGCCGAAATAGCCATTTTCATATTTCTAATTAGTGGAATGTACCCAAATTTTGCATAGAATTTTAAAATTGTAATTTGGTTTGAAGCCGGAAAGATTGTGTAGAAGAATAGTTTAATGACGCCATGGTTGATTGTATACCATTTTAAAGATAGCATATTAGAAAGATTTAAAAAAAAGCGTAAAAAATGTAAAAAAAAATATTACTAAAAAACAGACTCTTTTATCCAAAACTAAAAACTGATTAAATGAGAATTGTATTTTATTCTTCACAAAGCAAAAAGATTAAAAAAAATCAAAAAATTATATACAAAAGCAAAAGTGTTTACTAAACCCCAATATTTATTCGAAACCAATCATATGTAACAAACCCTAAGATTTGACTTAATATCGATATCAATACTAGTTTTATAATGTCTTAAAAACCGTTATTTTCTGAAAGAACATTCATTCTTATTTAACTTGGACAAGTTTAAATACTAACAAAAGTGTTAATTCGGCTATGCCGAATCTTATATACCCTTCACCATGTATGTAAATCTAGTTTAGCAAAATAGCTCCATTAAAAAAAAACAAATATTGCGGCAACAGAGAATAAAAAATAAGAAAAAAAAATTAATTACAATCTATAATTTTACATAAAAATGTCATCGGCTCTTAATGGGTTAAGCATTTTCAAAAAACTTTATTATTTTCTGAAAGATCTCTTCAAAAGCCTTTAAACGATACCCATAATGACTATATTGACAATCGAACTTTTTTATGCAAATTTCAGAGGTCCATAACACAGAAAATATGGGCGAAAGTCAATTTTTTTTACCTGATGTTTTATCTTATTTTTTTTATTTTTTTCCGCTCCATATATTTGTTTTTTTGATTGGAGTTACCTCATATTGTTCCCAATTATATAGAAAAATTAGAGGTAGGCGTGGTGTTTTGCCACTGCCTAAAAGGACATGAACCGATCTTGCTGATTTTCAATAGCAAAACTTTCGAAACTATGTCTGATCAGTTGACGTATTTAAATTTTCTCTAGCTCATCTATGGCCTTGGCAAAGTTGATTTCAACACTTACACGTACAAATTGACGGACATCGCTCTATCGACTTTGCGATGCATAAAGATTCAGAATATAAGTATGTATATACTTTATGGGGTCGGAAATGGATACAAACGGAATGATAAATTTAGATATTAAACATTTATGATATTTATTAGTTTCCCAATAGATATGTTAACATTTTATACTTTTTAGGAAACACAATGACAAATAATAATAAATTTTTTAGACTCCATTATTTATTTCTATCAGTTTTTGACAGGATTTACAATGTTAAAAGCTTTAAAACATTTTACTTTTATCTAGATTTGCTGGCAGCACTAGCACGGCATCATCTCAGTATAGTAACTTTAGTAGTAGTAAACTAAAGGATACATCGGCCTCATCAAATGCTTCTCATTACGAAAGGTAAAAAACAAACTGCAGTATTGATTATATTTTAAAGCTTTTATGTTTTGTATAATTTATTTGTTTTTAACAACATTAACATTAACTTTAACCATAATTAAAATTTTTAATTTAAAGGATATAAACAATTTAATTGTATTTATTTTCTGCTCTTTTCTGTCTTTTGTTTGTTTAATTTTAGCGTTTCTTCAAGTAGCGCTATTAGCAATAGTGGAACAGCTGTAAATTCAGTTTCAAGCGGTGTTAATTCTAGCAATGCTGTAACAAATAGTATGATCTCATCCACACATTTAGGTGCATTAACAAGCAATTCAAATGTCACTTCATCTTCTTCTTTAGCTAACAACAACAGCAACAACAACAGCAGTAGTAGTTCGAATCTGAACAGCAGTAGTGGTGTTGTAAATAATTCCACATCAAATGTGGTATCTCAGACAGCTGGTGGTGTCGTCAATGCCAGTGGCAATAGTAGTAGCAATAATAGTAATACAAATAGCAGTAGTGTCGTGTCGGCTGGTGGAGTTGGTGTAAGTGCATCATCTGTGGTGGCCGCTTCATCGGGCGTTTCATCTGCATCGAATAAGACTGGTAGTGGTGTTACGGCAAGCGGTGCACCAACTGGTGCTAGTGGCGCAGGAGGAGGAGGCGGTGGCGGCGGTAGTGGAGCTGGTAGTGGTGCCGGTGGAATGGTACCAAACATACAAATGGTTAGTCAATATATTCAGACTTCATTGCCATACTATCAGCAACCAGTTTATTCTTACGAGGATTTACAAATCATGCAACAGAGAGTACCACATGTGGTGAGTTTATGGAGAAATGCAACACAATACAAGCAAAAAAAGACCAAACAATTTTATTACGCAAAAAATAGTTTTTTTTTTATTAAAATAACATTGTTTTTATATTCACCAACCCAAACCTTTAATCATCCATCTACTTTAATAAGATTTATTTCGTGATTGCTAAGGTCCACTCTCTAAAAAAAATTTATGATCATAAAATTTCTTTAATTCTTTACCCAAATTAAAAAAAGCTTTAATACAAAATATTAAAACTAAGACAAATTCATTATCTCTATTTTTATTAACTCATTTCTTCTTATTTATAAACACACACATATTCTTGTTATTGATGTATAAAACTCAATTAACAACAAAATCACATATTAAAATTATAGAAAGTAATAAGGCCCGACTTATAGAATCCCTCCGACGTTTTATAAAACGAGTATATATAAGTTTGTTATTCCGTTTGTAATTAATACAATATCCGTTTCCGGCATATCGATCAGACATAGTTTTGAAAGCGTTTCAAAAATCAGAAAGATCTGTCAATGCCCCTTGAGGTAGTGAGCTAAACAGCACGCCTGCCTCTAATTTTTCGATATCATTTGAAACAATGTAGTAACTCCTATCAAAAAAAAAACAAAAAAACAAAAAAAAAATATGGAGCGATAAAGAATTAAAAAATAGAAAAAAAGTTCAACATGCGAAAGAAATACCTGTTGCCCATACTTTCCGAGTTAAGTCCTCTAAAATTATCATAAAAAGTTCCACTGTTAATATGTTTAGTATGGGTATCATTGAAAAGCTTTTGAAAAGATCTTTTAGGAAAGGTCAAAATTTAAAAAAAAAAAAAAAAAACTTAACCTATTAGGAGCCGATAACATTTTTATTTAAAATTATATATCGTACTTTTTTTCTTACTTTTTAATTCTCTGTCACCGCAATACCTATTTGTTTTTTTTTTTTTTTTTTTTTTTTTTTTTTTTTGAAACTAGATTTACATACATGGTGAAGGAAATATAAGATTCGGCACAGTCGAATATAGCACTCTTATTTGTTATATTTCTAGAGTTTTTATTTTTTGCGACTAAATCAAGTATTTGAAAAATGGAAAGATGTTTCTGTTACCGAGAGAGAAAGACTGAGAAAGAATATTTTCAGGCTTATTCTACTTTTTATGTGCCTATCAGCTTTAATTAGTTTGCCATTTTTGAAATAAAAAGTTCCGCTTTTTTACGGATTTTATCTCATTTTTTAAATCGATTACTCCATTTGTTACGTCTGGCAACTTCATAAATTAAAAAATTGTTAAATAAATTTAGGCAGTAAAAGTTTAGGAAAAGACTTTTTTGCGTCTGCAAATTCGTAACTTTAGACAATTTTAATTTTATAGTCACAATAAAACTCTTAAAAATTAAAAAAAGCTTTTTGAGAACACATTTTCAACCCAAATATTTTGTGATATTTTTTCAATCGATAAAAAGTTTCGGTAAAACATTCTCACTGTTGTTAGGCACATTTAAATTTATATTCCAACTCTCCTATCCTCTTTTTATATCTAAAACTCTAAAAACACATTCAGTTTATTTCTAATAACATAGTTTGCATCCATCCATTCATCATTATCCTATTGCACCGTATTTTTTGCTTATAATATTTTCCGAAACACACGCTTCAATCATTTATTTATTTATTCATTACATGACGTTGTTTTTAAGCCGTTTTCCTTTTTTAAACTTTTTTTTTACAGCAAGGTTATTATGATCTTAACTATACGCCCACAAGCCTAGGAGCGGGTCGTGATAATTTAGGTTCAGTAGCATATTCAACAATGACTGATGGTCGTTTTACCAGAACTGACAATAATTCCAGCCCTGTTAGCAATGTAAGTCTTATTTTTAGGAAATAAATTTATTTATTAAAAATAAAAAAATATTGTTGTTAATGCATAATACTTTCTCCTGCAAGACAGAGAAAGAAAGAAGGGAGTGCGAAAGTGAATATTAAAATAATAAAAAAAAATTTCTTTTGGCAGGTTTCGAGTACAATGTCGCAGCAAGCTGGTTCTAGTGGACCTATGCTTAATGTTCCTTATGCTTATTTCTATGGTGGCAATGTCATGCCCGGTAGTTTCCAGTATGGTACACCAGCTATTTATCCAGTAAGTACATAAAATTAAAACTAGGTGCCAGCTTAAAAACTGGGTTAGCTGTTTAAATAAAGTTTATTTATTTAATTTTTTTTTTTTGTCATCATAGACGACTCAAATTTTTTTTGTATTCACAATTGTTTATAAAAAGTTCAAAGCTGCTATTTCAATATTTTTTTGTTGCAAAAATTGTTATTACTGCTGATATAAAATCAAGACTCTTGAGTATTTTTTTAAATATATTTGGGTGAAATCCACTGATAAACTTTATGAGCAGTAGCTTTTCCTGTAATAATACTTTTCATTTTGTAGTTTTAAATTTCTCATAAAATATTTAAAATTTCGATAGATTAACATAAAAAAGATTTCAAATAATACATTTTCATATGGTTATTAATATTAGGTCAGAGAGGCGGCCGTGTTGCCACAGCTCACTTGGGTCCATTGATTGGACCCTTTGTGTTAGTTGTTATTAATATTAAATCTCCGTTAAAATTTTTTTTTTTAGTAAATTATCGAAAAAAGCCTTCTTAAATCAATTTCAAATATTTAAATAGCAATTTTCTAAACAAAAATTTATTGAAATATTTTAACAACGACACAACATGAAGGAGATTATTTATTTTACGATGTGTCATTCCGTTTTTAAAATCTACAATATCCTCTTATGTATTCTTAGTCCGAATGCGTAGCGAACGAAGTCTATTTGATATCAACTTTGACAAGCCATTAGATGAGCTAGAGAAAATTTAAATATGTCGATCGATAAAACATGTAGTTTTAAAAATTTAGCTGTTGAAAATCGAGAAAACATCATGCCTGCCTTCAAAGGTGCCTTTAGACGAAATGTTTTTTACATATGACTTGTCAGATTTTCCATAACAAAATACATATGTAAAAGTCATATGACAAATTTTTATTTAGAGCGTGTTCTATTTTTATATGACAAAGCATATGACTTTCAGTGGTGCAACTTTTTCTTTCTTCACTTATAACGTTTTAAAAAAATCAAAAAGTGAAAAAAAAACACTAAAATCGTTGGAAGCAGAATAGAGTTGACATCTTTATAAGCATTAACAGAGCCGCTCACCAAACAACTGTTGTAAACAATGATTTACTTTGTAGGTTATGTCAGAAGTAATTTGCATGTACGTTTAAACGCGAAATTTAAAGTCATATGTAAAAATGACTACTTTGACATACATAAGGAATTACATGTGGATTTTCAAACTGACAAGTCATATGTAAAAAACATTTCGTCTAAAGGCACCTTAATTTTCTCATATCATATGAAAAAAATGAAGTAACTTCAAAAAAAAAAAAAAAAAAAAAAAAAAAAATAGAGAATTAAAAAATAAGAAAAACTTTTCATAAAATTATCGATTATCAATATGGGTATCATTTAAAAGCTTTTGAAGAGATCTTTCACGAAATACTAAAATTAAAAATTTTTGCTAATCCATTAAGAGCCGGTCACATTTCTATTTAAAATTATGTATCGTAAAAATTTTTTTCCTATTTTTTAATTCTCTGTCAGTACAATATGTGTTTTTTTTATTGGAGCTACTTCACTAAACTAGATTTACATATATGGCGAAGGGTATATAAGATTGAGTCAAAAGTGGCTAAAAAATTATTTGAGTTTTATTCTTTCATGATTCTCAGCTCAGTTAACTATCACTTCATCTTTGCTAATGTATTCAATTTAATTTAACAAGTGCATGCTAACTTAACTTTTTTTTTAAACAGCAAATTCCAGCTGCCAATACAGCTTCGGGTGGACAATTCCCAAAACCATCATATAATACTGGCTATGGATCAACTAATTATGATGCACTTTCACAAGCATCACAAGACTATACAAAAGGAACGTATCCAACGAGCGTTAATCAACAAACAAAATCCCAAAATGTAACAAATCCTCCACAAGCTGGTGCAGCTTCGGATATCACATCCTCCATGTATGGCAAAGGACATGTAGCGCTTAATAAAGTCAATGTAAGTTATGCACATTAAATAATAAATCATTTTGTTCAATCTTTTCTTTATAATATTTTTGTTTAATCTCTTACAGTCATATGAAAAACAAAATTTCCATTCTGGTACGCCTCCACCATTTAATATGGCAAATACACAGACTGCTGGTGGCACCTCAGCTCAACCTTATGGCATGTATTTACCAACAATGCCCGCTGCTGGACATCATATGATTCATCCACCAATTCATCAGGTAATTAAAAAAAAAAGTATTTTCTTCAAAACTACTGTAAAATACTGTTGTACTTAAAATCATCTAATCAAATTATCAGGGAAATTACATTAAAAAAAAAATATGTACAGAATTTAATCAAAACTCATATTTATTAACCTGTGTTTTTAACTCATTAAATATCAATTGGATATTATTTTATCATTTACACAAATTAAGATTGATTCAAAGCAGTTACACAGCACTTAGAATAAAAATTGTGCAACATAAGTAATATGAGACGTTTATTTTGAAAGTGACATAAGTCACTTTGCTTTTAAATTGATATACATATTTGAAGGATTTTTCTCTAAAGGTCTTAAAAGTATTGACCCTAAATCTCGAAAAGACATACATACTTGCGCTTATTATCTCAGGATGCTTATTTTTTCCCCAATAAAAACTTCGGTCAACATAAAACCGCAGCAGCTTTTAACATTTAATTATTTTTTTTCTTTTGAAATATTGACTTATGTCGCTTTTTAAATAAACGGTTCATATAAAAAAGCATTAATATAAAATTAAAACGTGTATTGAAACCGAAAAAATATGAAAACTACGTTTGTATTCCAGTCAAATTTATTTAAAATTTATAATTAAAAATGTTTTCGACCAGACTTCTTTATTCAATCCAATTTCAAAACAAAGAAACTGAAGGGATTTCGATTTACAGAGATGACAATAGTTATCGAAATTCGATTTAAGTTTATTTAAAAATAAACACTTGAGAACCGAGCCGGGTTTTTATATTTCTTTATCGAAAAAATTTACAACATAAAATTCCCTAAACTGTGAAATGATTTTGATTCTAATACTTACAATAAACTACTAAAGTAAAAAAATAAATTTGGTTAAAATATTACGCCATAAAACAATAATTAAGGTTGCTTTGAATTGATCTTATTTTTTTTTTTTATTATCCTTTCTTCTTTTTTGATTGTCATTGGTTTCTGTTAATCGAATAATCCTCATTTCTTAACTGTTATCTCTTATAAAAGTTGTTAATTTATAACAAAAATGGTTAGTAGAAATGTCAAGGGCAAAACAATTACATATTATTGTTACACAAAAAGTTTATTCTCAGGAATAAATTAAATCGAACAGAACATTCCCCCATCATTCGTTAATCCTGCCGATTTTACATATTTAATAAATTGTTCATGAAATAATTTTTAGGTTTTTTTTTAATGTTTTTATCAGTACAAGATCCCAACGACTTATTACTGTTTCTTATTATAATGGTCGATGGAAAAATATTCAAATCGAATAAAAATAATACAATTTTTGCAACAATAACCCATCATGAACACTTTCTGTTGTATCATTTTGGGGAGGGACAGGTCTTAAAAAAAGTTGGTAATCGCTGGATGAGCTTAAAAAACACCTGACTTCAAACATATAAACTTAGCTGCTAAGTAAATATAATTTTCATTTTTTAATGACTTATTGAGTACCCTCGCAAATTAAGATATTTTTTTTTTAAATCAATTAAATCTACTCGGGAAACTTAGCTAAATTTGGATAATTAAAGTGTGTCATTTTCGCAATCGTCTACCAAATTTTTTATGGGGAGTTAAATTTTCTTTTGTGTATGTGTATTTGTTGATACTTATTCTTTTACTACGTACCCTCTTTGAAAATAAAGATTATTTTTTATTATTTAAATTAATGTTTATACGGCAAGAATATTTTCGTCATATACCGGATATCAATTTTATAATTAACTGATAAAATGTCAATGTGTTTTCTTCTCCCAAAATGTTACTTTTTAAAATTTAATAAAAAACATAAAAAAAAAAACATTTAAAGGTGGAAAAACAAATGTGGCAGCGAGCGCACATTACACTTTATTTGCAAATAGTGTAGGTTAATCAGGAATTGTTTTTGTGAGTGGGCTATTCAATCACAAAATAAAAAATTAATCCACCGTTTATGCGACAAGATTTTCTATTCATAATATTTTTATTTGCGAATAAGACGTGGGTACAAACGTAGTATTTTTTTATGTTATTTTTTGCTATTGTATATTTTTGTTCTAAATTTCACTATACAGGAATGTAATCAAACTAGTTTTTTTTTCTTGCCAATAATTTTAATCAATTTCATATTTAAACTCTCTAGCATTTATTGTTAAATGTGCGCGAAAGTTATGAAAACAATACGAAATGCTTCCAATACATTTTCCAAACCAATTTCTTCCTTAAAAAACATTTATCGAGAAATAATTGTTAAAATAAGTTTAAAATCCCAATCTTGACCAAATGGTATTCAAACGAAATTTTATTTATTTTTTTTAGCTTTAATTTAATTTTCGATTAATACCCCCCTCCGGGTAGAACAGGTTTTAAAGGTGCAAGTAAATATTGTTACCTATTTTGAAAATTTCTTTACATGGAAAACAATAACAGCATTTCGAAAATCGTTAAATTTATTTATTTATTTTTT
The DNA here is from genome assembly GCA_937654795.1 of Cistogaster globosa. Lineage (NCBI taxonomy): Eukaryota > Metazoa > Arthropoda > Insecta > Diptera > Tachinidae > Cistogaster > Cistogaster globosa. Next base: position 86,105,821 of record OW569407.1, on the reverse strand, counting down.
TTTTAAGTGAAATAATTTTGAATTAAAGAGTGTACCATACTTGGTACAGATCTCTATGTGTGTAATTTATTTAGATTTATTTATATAAAAATCTTGTAGTCTTTTAGAAGAATGTTTTGCTTGGATAACAGAAATAGTACCGTTACTATTGACAGTGTTCTGACAACCACATGTCGTTTTAAATTCTCTATTACGAATTGAAATTTTGTTCGCTAGATATCTGGCGGCTTCAAGCCTCAAATATATACTAAAACGGGCTGATGCAACTTGTTACAATAAAACTTAAAGGCGAATTATTGAAACCAAATGAAACGATCAGGGACAATAAATGACAATGAGTCAGTCGGTTATTACGGAAAAAAAGACACAATAAAGCTATTTTACAACGCGACCATGCTCAAAACATGCTTGGAAACAATAAAATGCTTGCTGTTTTCCTTCCTTTACTTTTCCATCTTTTTCATATTTTACCTTTACCAAAAAATCTCTTTTAAGGAAAAGTAAAGTTTTACCTAATATTTATTAAAAAATATGTTTGGAATCTCTGCTTTGATGTCAGAAAGAAATTTAACTAGCAAATATATGAAACAAGTTTAACAGGCACGTTCTGACACTCGCATATCTTTGAAATCATTACGTTGCGTCTTTTTGGTCAAATATGTGATTAATTTGATCGTACCTTACGAATTAAAAATTAATTAATTTTATTTGATTACTTATGACTATAAGTTCAAGCGCACCAATACTAATATATTTTCGAACATCAACTAGAACAGCTGTTTTTATTAAATCTCGCCAGTGTGTAAAAATAAAAATATATTTTATTCAAAATAAAAGAAAACATATTCACCTCACCCCTATCGTAAATAAGAAGTGAAATTTTTGTTCCCATTAAATTTTCATTTCCCTCAAAGTGAAAATTGGTATCATGGATTTCCCATGAAATAATTGTTCACTTCATTTAACAGCTGTTCAAAATGAATAAGCTATCAGTGCACACTGAATGTAAGTAAGAAGAATAAGTTTAGTGAAAATTTGTAATTTGAAGTTCAGAAATAAATAAATAAAAATTTAATAACAAAAACGTGACGTTTAAGATGCGTATTACCCGGGACATTGCTGACCCATTTAAAAAAAAATATTGCTCCATTTAATGATCATTTAAAAAAAAAAAACTTTATAAATTTACAAGCAGTAGATCTCTTTGTTTTACATCTTGTCGAGTATAATGTCAGTCTTGAATTAAAAAATGTATTCATAATTTTAACGTTCTAATTATAAGTGATAAAAACTTGCGTAATGTATGCAGTTCCCCAATAAAATTTAAGTGAACAAATCCAAGGGAAAAATGAAAAAATTTTGAAGGAAAAAATCAATCGCGATAAGGGGAATTTTCGTTTACGTGAAAAATTGCACATGTGAATTATTCACGATTGTAATTTTGGGAAAAGGGAAAACATTTCAAGTGAAAATATATTCATGATGGACGTGATTAATTTTAATTTGTGTATAATTTTATTGTCGTTTAAAAGTTTATTTTAAGTAAAATTCATAACTTCATTTCAGTATTTGCTTGCGACTTGAAGTCGCCAAATTTCTGGCAAACGATTGTCAGAACAGGCCTATAAAATTAAATACGGGAATATAAAATTTAATTATTAAAACTTTAAAAATATGATGATAATTATTGGGACTAAATAATAAAAACCATCGATATTGATTATTAAGGGCGAAAGTTTCGTTTGTAGAGCAGAGTACACACAAGGCAGCTGTTGCAGCAACATATTTAGCCAACAAGTATTGCATGAGACAATCATTGTGATAACTGCAGAACTGCTGTCTGAAATTTTAAAATCTTTATAGTATTCCAGATAAGTTCATCTGTTACTTAGTGTATTTCCATCATAAAGCGCTCTAACGCATCATAAACTTAAAACATTTTTCGATGCCTCTTAAACTCTTTAATAAACTTTAGCGGCTTTTAAATGTCTACATTATAAAGTAGTGATTCATGATCTTCACAAACACACATAAATATACTTTTTTTATAACATAAACATTATTAATAAACAATTTCTTATTAATAATATTTACAATAAATCTCTTATTAAAGCGCCACATCACTCCACTAATAACAAACATTTTTTTTAACAAAAATATTAATTTCTTAAATTTCATTAAGTTATTTTGTTTATTATCAACAACAGTATTTTAAAACAAACATAAGAACAAACAAAAAAAAAACAATACAGAACAAAGTAAAAATTAATTACAAAGAAACAAAAAAAAAAAAAATAATAAACTTAAAACATTTTATATTAAAAAAAAAACATCCTTAAAAATTATGCATGAAATATTTTCCTGTTTGATTTATTACTGTTATTATTTCTTTTGGTTTTTATTGGACATCGAATAGATGGACGGCAGGATTCACAATTCATCCCGCCGGGTAAGTTTCAATATTAAAGCGACGACAATTAAAATCACACATTTTTTTTTTTCTTTTCTTGAAATAAGACAAAACTACAAAACTAAACACTTGTTTATATCTACCTACATGCATACATATTTATATATTTAAATAATATTATCATACATTTATCCACACAAACATTTAAATGCATATAATTATACAAAAAAAAAAAAAAAAATTTAAAAAAATATTTTTTTAAAATAAAAGATTCCAACTCGAAAGACAGATTTGTTTTCGAAGGAAGAACAAAAATCACCAAAAAGAGTTTTTTGGAAAAAACCCAAGATGACTTAAAACTGATTAATCAGCTATGCGTTTAAAAAGAGACTTGAATATAATTCCGACAAACTCAAAGAAAGCGACTTCCTTAGAAAACAAAAAGTACAGAAAGCATTATTTGTGAGTCATATTTAGCGCAGCCTAACGATGAAAAAGGATTCAAATATTTATTTTTTTTTTTATTTGTAAAAATGTGTCATTTCGTAGGTAAAATAGCGATACAAATTTTTAACACTGTTTACAGAATTCTACAATTTTATATTTAAAACATATTTTTTACTAAATTCAAATTTTAAGAAAAATATAATAAAAATTAAGCAAAATGTTATTTGCCATGTTTGATTTAAAAAAAAAAATACAGTTAGAAATATATGCATAATATGATTCGAAGAAGATTAGGCTAGTAATATGACCAAAATGTGCCTCGAATAAGTTTCGTAATTGATAATAATTACTATTGAAAAACAGTGTTTTAAATGAGTCAAAAACGCGAGTCATAAGGGACTCGTTCAGAAGAGACATTTTCTCCTGACAAAACAATTATTTTTGACTCTAAAACGAGCGCATAAATGATTATTGTTGTCGTCTAGAGGAGTCTTCAAAAAAACTCAATAAAATAAAAAATGTTAACTGGTTAAATAGATGTGCCCAGCTAGCATTTTGAATCGTTAAAGACTCTTCCACGATCGAAGCAGGCAATAAAATTAATCGCCTGCGATGTCGTATGCCGATCGAGCAAATTTAGTTTAATGGGGGAAACTGTGTCCTTAAAGCGACTCTTCCGTAAGAGTCGTCCTATGATGCTCCAAAAAGAATCGTGTAAGACAATTTACTTTTTATTTCAAGCGAGTCGTGAAACAAATGCTTTTATGATTATAAAATGAACCTTCATTATGAGTCCAAAAGTATGCTGCAATATAAAAGTATTATTTTTATTATTTTTTTTTTTTGTAATATGGAAGTTTTAATTATTAATTAAGTTAAGAATAATTATGAATTAAATTAGAAAATAAAAGAATCTTAAAGAGAATAGAGCGATGTCCGTCTATTCGTCCGTGTTACTGTCTTTATCAAGTTTGCCGAGGCTTTAGATCAGCTAGAAAAAGCTTGAATACGTCAATCGATCAGAGGTGCCGGTCCTCTGAAATTTTCAAATTATAATATATATTATGGCTACCGTTTTTAAGCTTTTGAAGAGATCTTTAAGGAACTTAACCCATTATTAGCCAATGACATTTTTATGTAAAATTATATATATGTAGTAAATATTTTTTTTAATTCTGTCACCCCAATATTTGGTTTTTACTTCACTTGTCACTTATAGTGAAGGGAATATAAGATACGGCATAGCCGAATATGGCATTCTTATAGTATGTTTCCACGGCAAAATGAAGCACTTGCTTCGCTCTTCGAATCATGATTGCGAAGCACGCTGTTTACACGACACATGCTACATGCTTCGATTGGACATCTGCACAAAAACTGAAATAACTCTCAAATAATTTGTTCAAAAATTTTATTTTTCTTTTTAATTTTGTTTGTTTGTATTTTATTACATTTAAAATTTTGATGAAATTGATTGTGTTTTATATTACACATATCCACACACCACTTTAAACATTGTTTTTCTCTTTTTTTTACATTTTATACAGCTAATTCAGATAAACTTGCGATAAAAATTAGAGAAGACATAAATTTTTCATGCTTCGCAAGTAGATTCAATATGAATCTACCAGCTTCGCTCTCATAATTTTGTATGGCGAAGCAAGTAGATTCGCTCATGATTGGAGTGTGAAGCAAGAATAGAGAGCGAAGCAGGTGCCGTGGAAACATACTATTAGTTGTTTTTGACTATAAAAGCTTTTTAGTTTGTAGTATACTTTAGCATACGAGGGCTGCTCTACATATTTCTGGCCTAATAGTGAAAATGCGAATATTTAAAATCAAAAATGGTTTTATTGTTTTTCAAAGTATTCTCCAGCATGATTTATACGCTTTTGCATGCGCTCAAACCAATTGCCGAAGCACTTTTTCCACTCCAATTGAGACACCTCTAAAACATGGTTTTTGAACACTTCAACAGCTTCTTCTGGCGACGAAAATCGTTGACCACGCATTTTTTTCTTGATGTGTGGAAACAAGAAGAAGTCATTGGGTGCCAAGTCAGGGCTATACGGCGGATGACCCATTAATTCGACGTTTTGGCCGGTAAAAACGCTCTGGTTTGAGCCGATGTGTGAGAGCTCGCGTTGTCATGGTGAACAATGATTCGTCTTCTCTTGTTAGTTTTTCGAATTTCTCCGATGACTTCAGGCAAACAAATTGTAGTGTACCACTCAGAAGTGACCGTCCTACGTTGCTCAAGCGGAACAGTCGCCACATGACCAGTTTTGCCGAAGAAACAGGCGACCATTTACTTCGAAGTGCTTCTTCCACGAACAACTTTCGTTGGATTTTGCTCGTCTTTGAAAACCCACACGGTCGATTGTTGTTTCGTTTCGGGCTCATACGCATAGATCCATGATTCGTCACCTGTGATAATCTTACAAACGTCTTTTGAAGCACCGCAATCGTATTTTTGCAACATTTCTTTGCACAAATCGATACGAGCCTTTTTTTGAGCGACTTTCAAATTGAGCGGGATCCAACGAGAACAAACCTTTTTTACGGCCAGGTGTTCATGCAGTATCGAATGTATGCTGGTGGAAGAAATGTCCAAGGATGTCTCTATCTCTCGGTATGTCGCATGTCGATCTTGCATTATGCGTTCACGCACGGCATCAATGTTATCTGGCACAACAGCCGTTTTTGGACGACCTTCACGGAATTCGTCTTTGAGCGTGCTTCGGCCACGATAAAATTCATTATACCAATTTTTCACAGTGCTATAGGATGGTGCTTCATCGCCATACAAAGATTTAAGTTCATCAATGAACTCTTGTCGTGATAATCCACGTCGAAAGATGTGAAAAATGATGGCACGATAATGTTCACGAGTTAATTCCATTTTTTTTTCACTGTAAACAACACAAATAATGGTCGTACGTCAAAACGTTTTGATTACGATTATGCTTAAAAATGGCAAACTTTCCAATGGAAATGTCAGATTGCACTTGGCAGTACTCAGTGTTGCCAGGCCAGAAATATATATAGCAGCCCTCGTATGAGATTTGTGATAATATTTCTTAAAGTTTTTGTGATTTTTTATTTTTTCAGAAAAGATTTTTTTATTTAACGAAACAAATCCTTCCGACATCTCTGAAACTAATAAGCACGCTGCCAAATGAAATTTCGATTTGTCAACCATTGCTTATTATAATGATCTCGAGAATGTTTATATCGTTGGCTAAACGCAGAAAGGGCGTAAATACATTTTCAACATTTTCAGAAGAAAGAAAATTTTTAGATTTAAATTGTCATTCAACTTGATTAATTTTAATTATAGCAAATTTAGTCTTCGCAGGAAAGTGGCTATCCCGAATATGCAAAAATCTCAATTTCTATATTTAGCTAACGTTATGGCCAATTTGGTAATCCGTGCAATATAAATGACGACTACTTGAATTGAGGATATCAACGTTCAGCATATTTGTGGCACAAAGTCAATTCTATTTACTCAACTTTTCCACAGTAGTTTGCTTGGGTGGTTTTTATTTTTGTTCTTTATTATCTTTTAGATTCGGAAAGATCCAGAGGTCTGGTGCCATTTTCCACCGGCTCTTGATGAATGTTGTTTAAATCTGTCTAAATCTGTTTCGTATCTAACTGTTGTCGACTAACGCTTTCATGGTCGCGAATGATCGATCAGGTGACATCCCTTAAGGAATTTTGTATTGCCATCATTATATGGCTTATAATCATATTGATGACTATGATTCATATTTTTAAAAACAAAACATTGTTAGAGTGGCCCACAATAATAGTCATACAAGAAAGTCGTTTTTTTAACTTCAAAACTGAACACGTTTTAAGTTGAACCAGTTTTAACTGGGTGACACCTAAAATAAAAAAATAAAAAAATGATTAGCTGATGATATTATTTTTTTTTATTGAAAATATTAGAAAAAAAAGTATTGTTTTCTCAATTAAAAAAAAAAAAAAAACAAAAAAAAAAACAAAGTAAATTTGCACAAGAATTCGGAACTAAGTCAGTTAAACAAAATTTAAGCTGGTTTTTAATTCAAAACAAACAAACAAACACATGTCTAAGAAAACTGTACTTTGGAACTCGTAGGGTATATTTTATTGCTGACTATGATTATGATTGGGCTAAAATATTGTTTAAAATATTTTTTAATAGATGGATTTATGAAAACTAAATTTCCTTAGAGATATTGAAAAGGAATTGTGTACCCAATGAAAAATTTTTCCGTAGGTTTAACTTAAAAAAGCAACGTTGAGCGCATATGCAGTTTTCATAATTGAAAATAAAATTAACTTTTTAAAATTGTCTTTTCAAGAAATGAATAAAATAACCAAGATAGTAACAAGTATCCAGCCATTCTAATCGACAATTTCATTAAGCTCACATTAAAAAAATATACCATCTTAATCTATTAATCTGTATAAGATCCATGTAGTTTTGTTGTAATTTTATTTTTCAAAATTTATTCATTTTTTTCTTTTATATTTTTAACTTTATTTTTATACTTATAAAATATCTTTTCTTATGTTTTTTAGGACTCAAATAGTACTGGTCAACGTCAACCCACAAGCAGCCAATCAAAATCGGCTACCAAACAAGGTTATTCACCCTCCTATTGGACTGGACAAAATTAAAAACAGCTGCAAGTTTTGTTTACAAACACAACCTTTTTAAAAAAAAAATAATAGAAAAAAGAGAGCAGCAGGCGAGATTAAAACTCCTTTAAAAAAATTTATGATGAATAACAAAACGAACAATTTTATAAATATTTTTGTTTTGGAAAAGAAGAAAAAAATATATAAGAACCCAGGATATGATGAATTATTGCTCGCTATTGCGCCTGCTAATTTAATAATAAATATAATGCTTAATATTAACAAACTAGAACTACACAGAGAGAACGTTTCCTTCTCTTTCCCTCAAATAACAAACAGAAAACAAAGATTAATAACTCTCCAAATAGACTCCGTACCATTTTCTGGAAGGAATTTGCAAAGAATTTCTTCATTTCTTAACACACAGTATATTAATTTTCAAACATTTATACTTGTATTTTTTATATATAATGCTAAACTAAAGACGTGTTGTAGCCAGACTCCCCCAACAGGTTAAACAGCTTTAAGTTTTTTTTATATATATAAGAAGTGCATGATATATTTGTTTAGTTGCGTCGTCATTTTAAAAACCCTTAAATACTAAAAACTTTTTTTTTTATTTTTAATTTTTAAAATAACAAATTTTTATTGTAGTGATTAGAGTATCCCTACCAGTAAAAAGAAGAAGAAGAAATACTTTAACTTTAACACATAATTATTTTCATAATAGAAGATTTTATTTTATTAATATTTTTTGGTTTTTAACTAACAAATAGAACTCATCCATATATTCCCTTGAAACACAAAATGCCCTTCTATCATAAATGCATACCACACCGCATTCATATACAAATACACATTTTTTTTAATAAAATAAACAATGAAGAAAAAAAATTAAATGATAACAATTATTATATAATTTAATTTAAATAATTATTATATTATAAAAACAAAAAATAATTAATAATAAAATATAAAACAAAAACAAAACAATTAATTATTATATTGTATTGTACGTATTTCTACACACACACACACACACACACACATAAACACACAAACAAACATACCCAACAAACATTTTACTATAAACAAGTATATTTTATAAATGACAGAAAAAGAATTTAAGGTTTTTTTTTTGTTTTTTACTTAACTGGAACCTTTATTCTCCTTAGCGCTCTCCCCCATTCAAATACAAATATAATTAATTATAAATAAATATTTATATACACACACACACACACATACATTTATGTATATTAATATGCGTAGCAAAAATGTTGTATTGCAAAGCAACAAACAACAACAACAACAAATTAATAAATTTAAATTAAATTAACACTCACATTCTTAAATTTTAACAAAATAAAATGCAAACCTAAAGAAAAGAAAAATATTTATTAACAACAAAAAGAAAGGAGTAATAGAAAAGGAAAATATAACAAAACAAAAAAAAAAAAGAAAGGAGTAAAAAGAAGTTATATAAAAAAAAATTTAAGGAAAACACAAAATAAATATTATAATCGGTTTAAACTTATATGTATAATTATAATAATCTTATTATTTAAATTAAATACAACAAACAAAAAATATGATTGAATCCAAATAAAGATCATAAAATTTTTTTATTTAAAAAAGTTTGGAAAAAAAGTATAAAAAGTTTTTATGTCTCATTGGCCTGGTATTAAGAACGTCTAAGAGATACTGACGATCTAAAAAATAAATATTAGTTTTTAAATTTTTTACTTATATTCAGAAATTTTTATAAATTTTTTCTTTCAATCATTTCGCTAGTGAGCTTTGTTTTGCTTTCCTTAAACTGAGTAAACGGTGGGATCACACATCCTTCTTTAAAACATTTATTTATTTGCTATTATGTGCGGGAATAGTTATGAATTAAACTGTACGTTTGCAAAAGTATTTTGTAAAAAAGAGGCTTTAGTCTGCCTTTCGATTCAAAATACAAAGTAAAGCCCCTGGCATTGCATTGGGAAATTTTAATTGACATTGTATATAAAGACAAGTAAGAGTGCTATATTCGGCTATACCGAATCTTATTTACCCTTCAGCATGTATGTAAATCTAGTTTAAGGTGCCTTTAGATGAAATGTTTTTTACATATGACTTGTGAGTTTGAAAATTCACATGTAATTCCTTATGTATACCAAAGTAGTCCTTTTTACATATGACTTCAAATTTCGCATATAAACGGACATGCAAATTACTTCTGACCTAACCTACAAAGTAAATCATTGTTTACAACAGTTGTTTGCTAAACGGCTCTATTAATGCTAATGCTTCCAACGATTTTAGTGCTTTTTGATCATTTCAAAACGGTATAAGTGAAGAAAAAAAAGTTGCACCACTGGAAGTCATATGCTTTGTCATATAAAAATAGAAAACGCTCTAAATGAAAATTTGTCATATGACTTTTACATATGTATTTAACATAAGAAATGTTTTAACCCGTTTACACGATACATATGTATTTTGTTATTGAAACGTCATATGTAAAAAATATTTCGTCTAAAGGCACCTTTAGTGAAGTAGCTCCTATCAAACCTGGGACGGAGAGTTAAAAAACAAGAAAAAAATTAAGTACTGCGTAAAGTTTTAAATAAATAAATCATCAGCTCATAATGGATTAAGCATTTTTTTTTAATTTTAGTATTTTCTGAAACATATTCAAAAGATTTTAAATGATACCCATATCGATATCCTAAAAAATATTGTGCACAATATTGCTTTTCTCTAAAAAGTTCAGAGGTCCATAACATTTATTTTTTAATACTCTATGGCCCCATATATTTGTTTTTTGATTGGAGTTCCTTCAATGCCCAAAATGCTATAAAAAATTAGAGGCAGGCGTGGTGTTTTGCCCACTGTTCCGAAGGACAAGGACCGATATTTGCTGATTTTCAATAGCAAAATTTTTGAAACTGTGGTGCCTATTATGAGCAACTTTCGATCTTCGACTGGAGCAAGGCGAATCGATTACCAGGTGGCAGCGTAAGCGAATTCAGTATTTTTTGCTGGCGTACACCACTGTCAAACTCCATATATAAAAAATTTGTGTATATTTTTTATATATATAGTTTGACAATCGTGTATACCAACAAAAAATTCTGAATTCGCCTACGTTGCCACCTGGTAATTTATTCGCCTTGGACTGTAGTCAAAAGAGCTGATCGAACGAATTTTCATTTGGTATTATGGCGCACATTCGATAAAAATAGTGCTATTGTGAATTTTACTCAATTGGATTATTCACAATAGCATATGTTTATCAGTTGCCACTCTAAAAAAATATTGTTTTACTAATTTATAAACGAAAAATTAAAATTACTACGACGGAATCATGGTTTGATAGCTTAGCTTCTGCGTAATTTCTTCCAATTTTTTTGCCGCTTGAACTTTTGTGCATATTCTTTTTGCCAGCTGTGGATTTTGTTCCATTCGAGAAACGAGCTTTTCTAATTGTTGTTTTGTACTTACAATCTTAGACCTGCATGGAATTAAAATAATTTATTGCCCAAATTTGTAAAAAAAAATATCACAAATACTTACATTTTTAACAAGTTTCACAAGCTGACACAACCCATCGAAAGCATAATTGTGTTCGATTGAAAATTCGTTGCACAACGAAATTTTCGACAGTGCTACCAACTCATAATATGAATTTGAATATCGATATACGATTTTCGTTAGCCAGCGAAGAAGGAAGTAACTCCCCTGACACGAACATAAAAAGAGCGTTCATAAATTTAATAATTTATACGTGAACAAATTTACTGTGGGTTTCTTAATGAGGGCCAAAAGACTACTGTAATAATCGAATTTGTATAAAATTACAGGAATTTTATCCTTAAAAAGCAACAACATTCAAAAACATCATTTTTAATTTTAGATTTTTTGGAATTTTCACCAGATTTCAGAAATGTGACATGGTCTTCTAAATCAATTATATACCGTTAAGTTATTTAGTCCAATTAAACAACATTTTTCTTTATTTCTTTCTCCAATCAGCTTCCTAACATAACTGTACAACTTTTAAATTTGTAAAACTAAAACATTTTCACTCGGCCTTTTTCTTGCGCAATTTCGAATTTAACACTGAGATCCAAAAACTGAAAAAGGTTCTAAAATGCTCTATATTCATTTCATAAACCTTAAGTAAACGTCTACATAATTGCAGTTTGGAATTTTTCAGCAAAACAATTATTATGTATTGACTTAATAATTATAGTATTTTTTTTTTTTTTTTTGAAGATTATCACCCCTATTCTGCGTTTCGATTAAGTCTCCGCATTCAGTTCCGTTACGATCGTAAATTGGTATTCTGAAGAAAAACGGAATCGAAAGAAAAAGAAGAAGACAACAACGTTTACAAAATTAATAGCATCATTGTGGAATGTGGAAATGAAATAGCAAAATAAGCAAGTTTGTTATCATTTTCATAAACAATTGTCAAATTTAATACAAAAGGTTGTATGTTTACATAATTAAAAATAATTTCTTGATATAGTTTAATAAAAAAAATTGTTAAATAAAATAAAAAAATTTAAAAACAAAAATTAATTGTTCAAGGCAACTAATTTTTGCACTGGCGTTTTTTGTTGAAGGACCTAGTGCATTGAGAATTCCTGCAACTTCCTCTCAGAACGCTGCTACTTCTTCCTTTGATCGCTGGTGGTATCCGCATGTAATGTCTGTTTCAGATGCCATTACATCTGCCAGTTTTTCATACTGCTCTGGTGTTGTTGTTTTTGACCCGTAATACATAAACAAAACACATCAGATTCGGGTACAAAAATTAACAATTTAAAACAATAAAAATTTATTTAATTTGTTAAAAATAATTTTAAGTGTTTTTTTTAAACGTTTCTGAACATTTTATCTCATTTTCTACCTACATTTTTCAATTTTTAACTAAAAAACACAAAAAAAGAAAACCCCTCCGTTAACAAAAAAGCAACTGAGAAAAACGGAGCTCCGATCGTAATGCAGAATACCTACAATCGAAAGAAACTGAGCGGAATCGAAACGCAGAATACCAAAGTTGTCAGACGGAGAAAATTTCAATTCGAATCGAAACGCAGAATAGGGGTGTATATGTAAAAAATTTTTAAAATTAATGTACATATATTTTTTCCAAATAAATGACCATCCATATCGGCTAGTCCGATTTTTTAATATTTATTTTTTGCCATATTCAATACATTTTATAAAATACAAATTTAAAAATTTACCCGATTGAATCGGTATTTAATAAAATTTGTTAACGTTTTTATGCCAGTATAGAACGTGAACTATTTGTTAGTGCTTTCGAACATTGCACGAAACTTTACACATGGATTGTTAAGTGGACGTGTTATTGCGCGAAAAACATGGATGTCGAACATAATTTCGAATTATTAACAAGCAAACATTCGGAATCCGCAACAAGCAAAGATAATGCTGAAATTATCTGTACTTTTACTTTTATTCAAATGAATAAATAGGTGGTTTTAGGAAATTAATATTTCGTAAACAATTTTGACCGAATATTGATTTAAGTAAACTTATTTCAGTTGCACGGCATTTTATAAATGAAGAACTCAAAATTATTATTTGAAATAAAACTTGACTTTAGTCTTTAAAAGAAATACTTTTAAAATAAAACAAATTTTTTATGTTGTACGAATACATAAACACGATTTTTTATTACATTAAGTTTTAAACTATATTAAGTGCCTAACAGGGAGTCCACACCTGATGAATTTATATCTTGATGAAAGTCAAATTTATATCATAACGAAAATTCATCCTGTGTAGACTTCATTTATTAGTATTATATCATCGTTATGATATAATTATCAGAGCTCATAGACTAATAAATTCATCATGATATGAGAAGTCATTTTATAGGTAGTTTTATTTTTGACGTATAATTTTTTTAATAAAATTTTAAATTAGACATTTTTTTTATTATATTATTATTATGAAAACCAATCGAAAGTTCAAAAATAACATTTAGACAGAATTATTTGACATATTGTCTTCACAATGACCAATAAAGAATTATTCATCATAATATCAAATCATCAACGTCTACCCCTGTGAACTGATATTGATATAAATTTAACAATTGTTCTGCCGGCGTTTTATTAGGCATTATAATGAAAATTCGTCTCGTGTGGACATAGTGTAAGAATACTATCTATACATATGTACGTGTGGTATTTATCTGTTTGATGATATCTAAATCATTTTTATTGACTATGCAGCAGTTTAGTGAAGTCGGCATATGCCGATTCCAAATCAAACAGAAATTGACGTACTTGATTGTCATTTAATTCATCTGAGGCCTGCATATCATTAAGGGTAGATAGCCAGGTTTCTACTTTTTGCTTTGCTTCAAAATCTTTGGGAATCAATGACAAACGGTTCATATTGTCAGCCAAGTCTTTAACATCAAAATGTAACGCATCCATGGTATTCATTTTAAGACGCAACTTGTCCATAATGGTTATGAACAATGAAACTATGTCAGCAATACACTTTGATGTATTGCCTTTGTCATCTTTTATGGTAATAGGACGATCTTCCCTAATGCGTTCCAAAGCAGCTGGGCAATCTAAACGGAATTTTTTAACGAATGTATCAACACTGGGATACTCATCACATTGAACTTGCTTAAAGGCCACTTTATATTGCACCAAATATTTTGAGCAGGCAGCCGTATACTCCTGGGGTGTAATGCAGTCCCGTATGTAAGCCTTTTCTAATTGTTGTAACGTATTAATAATGGCATATAAATCGGCCATATTGTCGTACTTTTCACGTTCACGAGCATTTCGAAAGAGTTTAACTTCTTCATAAAGTTCTGATGAAGTATCTTGCATTATTTTTTACAAGTAAGCAAGAGCTGAAAAAACGTATGACGAATATATATTTTGTTTGTTTTTTATTGTAAATTGTTCTTGTTAATTTAACAGTTGCATAAATTCCTACTACTTATTTACAATAAAGCTTAAAAAGAGTAGCATTTTCTTAATATAATGAAATAAAACAAATATGGGCTTAAGAGCCAGTTTAAACTTTTGTTTTTGAAATATTAATAAAATAATAATTAACAATTAATTTATAAAATAATGTTTACAAAAAATGATATGAATTTGTAATTTATTATTTTTAATTTTTATTGTAAATTGTTCTTGTTAATTTAACAGTTGCATAAATTCCTACTACTTATTTACAATAAAGCTTAAAAAGAGTAGCATTTTCTTAATATAATGAAATAAAACAAATATGGGCTTAAGAGTCAGTTTAAACTTTTGTTTTTGAAATATTAATAAAATAATAATTAACAATTAATTTATAAAATAATGTTTACAAAAAATGATATGAATTTGTAATTTATTATTTTTAAATTCATTATGATACTTAATGGACCAAAAACTATGTAATAATAAATCCTGCAAAATTCCAAACTCACGTATGACGAATACCTAAATATTTTGTTTTTTTTTTTATTGTAAATTATTCTTGTTAATTTAACAGTTGCATAAATTCCTACTACTTATTTACAATGAAGTTTAAATAGTAGCATTTTCTTAATAAAACGAAATAAAACAAATATGGGCTTAAGAGCCAGTTTAAACTTTTGTTTTTGAAGTATTAATAAAATAATAATTTACAATTAATTTATAAATTAAGTTTACAAAAAGTTATATAAATTCATTGCGATCCCTAATGGGCCAAAAACTATGTAATAATAAATCCTGCAAAAGTCCAAACTCTACAGGCCCTTTCCCAGTAACATAAGGTAAGTTCATTTTCAAGAGGCACTGAAAATCTTGTATTGCAAGGAATTAACACCAAACATATATTCAAGTATTTTAAAACTGGTTAAAGTTGCTAAATTTTAATTATTGTAATTACAAACATGCACGCATACGTAACAATAACTTAACTTCTTTTAAAAATTAACTTTTTAATTGCAATAAACGAAATACTTCATCGTTAGCTTCATTTAAAAATAATAATTTGAAAATATCATTGTAAAATTCCGGGTAATAATGACATGCTCGTTTACAATCCGGTGTCCAATTGACTTCCAATAGCTTTGGCTGAATTTTTAAATCTTTTGGATTATTGCAGGCTGGCTGCCAAGCCAACATTATATCAGTGGCGTACAATGCCCTTGATTGTGGGCATGGCTGAATGGAAGTAGGCGCCCCACCTTTAGTAGCACATTCTAACATTTCATATAGAATACTACATATTTGATCTTCTATGTCACACCAGGCATTTTGGGGATATTGTTCCTGCCATGAATCCAAAAATTCTTCACATTTAACGTGATGCAATTCTGCATCCTCCTGATAGTTCATGACTGTGAAATGTTTTTCATAGTCATCGAAATTATCTAGAGAAAAAGGTTTATTGGAAAAACGTAAATAAAATTTGCGGTGTATGTAGGCCTCTAAGGGACGTACGCTTTTAAGAAGCACTACATAGCGAACATCGAATTTAACTTTAGCATCCAGGGATGATCGATAAAAAAGTACTGGGTTCTCAATGTATTTTTGGGCAACTTTTGGTCCTGTTGAAGGTAAACGCATTATTTGCGCCAAGTTATTAGTAATGTAGGTATCTAGACCACGTGCTAAATTCCAGGGTTTTATAATCCAATGATTGTCTAGACCTTTGTTCGACCTATTTTGGTAGTACGAAGCAAATTGCAAAATTTCTGTCTTTAAATTGTATGTGGCTGGCAGCCACAAAGGATACGTTTCAAGTGTTTCAGTATTATGATGTTCCACAGCTGCCCTTCTACAAATTATACTTAACAAATCTTTAATTGTGATGACGTACTCTAATGGAAATTGATTAATAAATTTGTTGGGCGTTTCCAAAGACAACTCTGCAAATTTTTTGTAATGTGTGGTCAGCCAAAGAACATCCGCTGATTCTTGGTTATCAACTAGGCTAAAGCAAGGTGACGTTAAGTGCTCATTTATCACATCGTATTCACTATAAACTTTTAAAGGCTCATTTCTATCAAATTGTGGCTCTTGTACTTCATCCTCCGTAGTATAAGACTCTGGCATATGACCAGCTAAGAAGTATTCAGGAGATGGTTCAAATTGTAAGAAGCTTTCTTTACTCAGATCTATGTGACACCAAGGAAGAAGCAAGGCTTTTCTCTCCTCAGCCTCTTTACTTACGTATTCGACATAATCTCTGAGCACTTGATCGCCACATTCAACGTCTTTAATAGGAAACAATAGACTATAAGTAGTTTGACTATTTAAATGTAAAAAGGGCACCAATCTAAAATTTGGCTCATTCGAATGGCACACTGCTGAGCCCACCTCATCCATAATATACCATATGGGTTGCCTATCTTCATCGGACAATTGTTCACTGGAAAGTGTATAGGCCTGACAATACTTCCACATTTTTTTCATGACCTTATTTACACGGTCATTATCTTCTAAGTCTACTCCTGTTATGGCACATATTCTATTACACAAATGATCATATTCTTCAAGTTGCTGACGGGCGCGATTTAAGCGGAAAGTCCAGCAGTGGTCTACTAAATATAAATTATTTGGATCACTAGCTTGCAGACCACCATCGCGTGCTACTGATAAAGCAAAAACCGGACGAGTCTCTTTTTCCTGTTCACTAACATGATCGCCTTCATCATATTCGATTAACATTAGTTGCAAGGCCTCACCAGCATCAAATGTTTCAGTTGTTATTTTATGATAAACTGTCGACCAAAAATGTTGCGGGACTCCTGATGCCAACAGTTGAGGTTTATGGAGAGCAATAAATTGATTAAATAAGTTGATACCATCCATTTCTATTTAGAAAACACCTTCCAGTTTAACAAGTTGATGTGAACGTTTCTTTTAATAGATT
Organism: Cistogaster globosa; assembly: GCA_937654795.1. Classification (NCBI taxonomy): domain Eukaryota; kingdom Metazoa; phylum Arthropoda; class Insecta; order Diptera; family Tachinidae; genus Cistogaster; species Cistogaster globosa. The sequence continues at coordinate 86,088,414 of OW569407.1, read as the reverse complement.
AATTAAAGGTTAGGTTTAAGAAGCGTTGCTCTAGTTATAATTTAACAGCCAGTGTTGTAAATTTTTCGTAGTAAGTTTTTGTGGGCAATAATAATTAATTCCCCCCGTTATTTTGAAAAAAGAAAACAGTTTTATTATGTGTTGATGTACTCTACACAAGGTGAATTAAATTACTACAGGTGGCTGTAATAGCCCATCTAATTTATTTATGTTTACCGTTGTAGTCAAAATTTTAAAATCATAATAAAAAAATCAATATAAAAATATTCAAAACCTAAATTCATATATATTAAAATATTCAAACATTAATATAAATATTCATAATATTCTCATGAAATATTTATAATTAAAAAAACTAAACAATGAAATGTCTTATTGCGGGGAAAGCAATGATGAGCTATAAGAGAAGTAGCGAAATGAACGTATTTAAATGCTTTTCCTGCAGTTTTATATTTCATTTTTTATTATTTTAAATATTTTTATTAAATGTTTATGCTTGAAGGAATCAAGCACAATTAAAGTAGATTAACATGAAACAAAAAATAATTTTTCAAATAATTTGAATTAGTACAAAAATTTAAAATTTTATAAAATAAAACTTAAAAAGCAAAAATTAAATATAAGGTATTGGTGCATATGCAGGAGAAAGAAACCAACTGGTAAAACTTCATTTAAAGTAGCAAATGATGAGGGAATGATAAATTATATTCGGCTGCCTTTTGTTTTGTCACTTGTTTTTGGCATCAATGTTTTGCTCTGCAACAACACAATTACATTAAGTTCAAGGCGAATCAATTATCAGGTGGCAGCATAGACGAATTCAGTATTTTTTGCTGGTATGCACAACTGTCAAACTCCATATATAAAAAATATGTGTATATTATTTATATATGGAGTTTGACATTCCTCTATGCTAGCAAAAAAACAATGAATTCTCCTATATTGCCACCTGGTAATTGATTCGGATTGATTAAGTTTTTGTGCGCGGATACCAACAATTAACTCGCCTTGGATCTACACGAAAATGTAGTAGCAATCAAAAATCAAGGCAAATAAATTATAAGGTGGGAGCGATAACGATTCATTGATTTTCGATGGTAGCCCAACTGTCAAACTCCATACATAAAAAAATCTGTATACTATTTTTTTATATGTAGTTTGACATTCGGGCTAACGGCGAAAATTAACGAATTCGCCATCGTTACTACCAAGGCGAATCAATTACCAGTTGGTAGCGTAGGCGAATTCAGTATTTTTTGCTGGTATACACGACTGGCCTACGCTACCACCTTATAATTGATTTGCCTTGTTAAAAACCTACAGATTTTTTAAAATGTTGCTATAAAATAGAGTTACTTTGATTATGAATCAAATAACTAAAAATATAGTCCCACTTTCAAAGCACAATTAAAATAACCTTTTGTATTTTTGTAAAACAGTTGGATTGACGACAACCAAATTGTGGGGTGAATTTAATATAAATGAAACATAAATAAATATACTTTAGAATTCCCAGAAATATTTGTGACAGTTCTATTTTACACAGTGAGGTAAATAATTTGAAATGGCAAAGCTGTATGCGTTGAATTGAATGCAGAAATCAACCGCTGTAAATAAAAGCATTTACAGCTGACATCGAAATTTATCAAACGAACAGGTTTTATATGAATATTTCTTGCCATAGTAAGAATTTTCAAAAATTTTACGAAAAACCAAAAATGAGCGATACAGGCGAACAATTGCATCCTAATTGGCGGGCTTTAGCTACAACACATATTCCAATCAAATGTTTTATAAAGGAAGGAACAAAAGAAGTTCAAAAAGGAACTTGCATTTCACATGGAAAATATGAAATTTCTGGAGTCTGTGGTGATGAAATTAGAGAGTTTTATGAAGAATTAGTAACAAAATCTGGTAAAGAAAAACATAAAGATTTGTCGAAACAAAGTCAAAATAAATTAAGTGAAAAACATCAACACAAACTAAGGTCACCATTTAAGGTTCAAAGCTTTTTTCGATTTGCGATGGAAAACAATTTGGAAGAATTGAAAAAAATGGACTTCGAAGGTCAAGATTTGAATGTGTGTGATAATTATGGTTGGTCAGCTCTAATGATGGCCAGTTGTGAGGGGTCATATGAAGTAGTAGATTTCCTATTAACTCTAGGTGTAGACAGATTTATAAAAGATAAATCTGGCAAATCAGCCAAGGACTTGGCGTACAAGAAAGGTCACTTTAATATAGTTAAGCTATTAGAAAATCATTGCAAAAATTTAAAGGAAGACACTGTTGAACAAAAAGTGGATAAAAACGAGCCTTTTTATTGCGAAATCTGCAAACAAAATTTTACAGAAACTTCTAAAAATCAACATTACACTTCTACGGTTCATCAATTTAACATCAAAAGCAACTTGCCACCTAATAAATTACAAAAGTTTAATATTTCTTCTCGTAACAAAGGCCTAGAGCTGATGGTGAAGCAAGGCTGGGATAAGGAGAGTGGTCTGGGACCTTCCCAATCTGGCCGTTTATATCCAGTCAAAACAGTCATACGAAAACAACGCACAGGCTTGGGTATAGAACAGAAGCCAGCCCGTGTTACACATTTTGATTCCTATGATTTGAAAGCTGTACAAAACCAAAAATCCGAATACTACAGAAAAAAACCAAGAAATCGTAATGACATGAAGCGGCAAAAAGTTCGAGAATGGAAACAGGATAGGCGCCTTAGAAATGAACTGAATTAGCACCAGCCAATAAAAATTGTGTTGCTTTTGTTGGCCTGTATTATAAACAAACATGTTTAAAACAATTTCTTTTTCTTTAAATAGTCAAACGTAACAATGGCTAAAACATCTGAGCAAAAATGTATGGAAATTTTAAAACTCACCGAAGAAACTGCCGATAAAGTTTTGGTCAATAAACAAGAACTTATAAATCTTGATCGCAGACGTCAACAGAATCGAGAAGCTATAAGAGAGCTAGAAAAAAATCCAGAAAAACAAGAGAAGAAAGTATGGACAACAATTGGCAGTATGTTGGTAAAATTGGATCGACAAAAAGCTTTAGATCTATTGAAAAAAGGTGCTACAATAATTGATTATAAATTCTTAATTTTGTTAACAAAAGTTGTTTTTTAATATCATTACAGATCAAGCACAAATTGAACGAGAAATAAACATTTTACAATCAGACCAAAAGATTTTGGTTAATAAACATCGAGACTTAGAACATTTCTCGCCTTATTCAGGTACAAATATAAAGCCTATGGATCGTAAAGAATTTAATGCTTTAAAAGCCAATTTACCCATGTTGTAAAACCATGTACTGCATTTTTTTAAACCATAAGTGTAGAAATTCGAATAAATTATCTAAGTATCCTGTTAAAAGAATTTTTAATTTTTTAAATAAATCTTTTTTTTTTAATTTATTGCGCAGTTAGCAGTAAGTCTTATTCGGGATATCCTTTTGTATCAGCAACAGATTTTACTTATTTATTCATAACGATAATATAAAAAAACCTTAATGGGTTAAGCATTTCTTAAAAGTTTTAGTATGTCCTTGAAGATCTTTTCTAAAGCTTTAAAATGATACCCATATTGATATTTGTAAATTTTTAAAATTTCAGAGGACCGTAAATCGAAAAATATGGGCGAGAGCCAATTTTTTCACTTAATGATTTTTTCTTATTTCTTAATTTTCTATAGCTATATATATTTGTTTTGATTGGAGTTATTTTATTGTTCCAAAACAAAAGTACACATTTTCACATTAGCAAAATAAATAACTGGTTTTGATAAAGAGTAACCAAAATTATCATGGCATTGCATTGAGAATAAACATTATATTTGATTTACAACATTCAATTTTTTTTTTGTACAACATTTTTTCATTCACTTTCATAGTTTCAGTGAGTTTCACAGCGCTCCTAAACGATGAAATTTTTCATGCCATCAGAATTTGAACATTTCGGTTTTAATTTAGTATTTGCTATTGTTCTTTGTGTTATTTCAAATATTACACAAGCAAAGGTGTAAAACGAAGGTACACAAAGCAAGTGTAAAAAAATCGTCTCAAAATTCAAGCCATGCCATTTTGCTTATCTCCCTTGTTCTACTTTTAGATTAAGCAACTTTTGTCGCAAAGAGAAAAAATTAATTAATTAAAAAGTAGACTTGATTCACTGCTCAAACAAACAAAATTTGAGGAAACTATCTTTATAAAAAAATTTTGTGGTGTAAGTTGGCTCTAAATTAAGGCCTATAACAGTTTTTCTTTAAGCGAAGGTTTAATTCTTATTCATTCTTGAGAAAGAAAACTTACTTTCAAGTTCCAACACAATATCAAAATATTCCCTTTAGCAAATTGATGATTTAAGATTTTATATCTTTTATTAAAACGAAAAAAATCATATGTAATTATTTTCTCTTATAATGATAACAGAAGAAACGTTTTATAAACATTAACTGACGTTTCTGTTTCACAATACTGTTTCAATAACATCTTAACTTAAAAAAGAACTTCGTTTAGAGCTAATAAAAAAATAAGTAAATAAATAAAAGAAGAATATTTTTCAAAATGAACTTTTAGCGGATTTTTTCATGTCTGTTATTGCAATAACAGTTGGCAACTCACCAATTGTGAGCCACCATAAATATATGTATTTAACGAAACTCACCTTTTTAATTTACATAAAAAAAAACCAAAAAAATCCACTTTTCTGCCTTTACAATGTTAACAGTAACTAGTTAGTAAAGACAACCAACAACATATAAATCGAATAATAAGGCCCCCTCATATACACTTACATATTCATACATATGGATATATGAACATAATTACAAAAAACTTTTATATAAACTAAAAAGCTTATGTTCTCTTGTTTTTTCAAATTTCTTTTGTTGTATTGTTTATTAAATTATTTTTGTTATACTATGTATGTACGTCCTCTTAAATACACAGTAGAATAGAAGGCAATAAAAGAAATAAGAAAAAAATTATAGAACAAAAGAGAGACGGCAATTGGGGAAGCAAAAACAACTACGACAGTAGCAATTTAAAAACCTGAATCGTGGTTGTAGTCGTTTGAGGTTGATTGTTGACTCCCCGTTTAACTAGACTTTTTTTATAATAAAAAACATACACACACACACACACACGTACACCAGTATGCAATAAAATCATACAATTTATTTTGCTATAGCGTAAATTAAGAAAATATTTTCAATCTAGTCGTTTGTCAAACTTTGCAAAAGACAAGTGTGATTGGATATTTCCTAAAGCAACGATATTCTTCATACGTTCTCAACGTTTACTTTTCCTATTATAACTGTTGGACAGACGGAGGTTGTTTTTAGGTTTTAAGTTTCGTTATTATTATTTTTCCTTTCAATTGTTGTCATTTTTAACATTTTGCGGGTTGGATCTTTATACGAGTGTTACTACGTATCGTTTAAAGTCAATTAGAATTTCTCGTTGGCATTTTAATGACGTCGTCACGTTTATATTGTATTCGTCTTAAAGAAAGACCACTAATATTACAGCTAATAAAAAAAGCATAAAGCTGAGTATTATTTAAAGAAAACGTGCTTGAAATTAAAAGGAAAGTCTATAAAAAATTTTGTTTGCGGAAATTGCTAAAATAATTGATAAAAAGTGTTGTTTTCTATTAAGTTTTATAAAAAGTCATAACAATAAACTCACCTCAAACCAATGTAGTATAAAACAAAGTGTAAGTTGAATTTACATAAAAAAATAATAATAAATGTATTTTAACAACTAAAAAAAAAAATAAAAACTAACGTGCGCTTACGTTTTTCAGTTTGGGGAAAACAAAACAACATACGGTTATTTTATACACCACTGTATGTGGAGGTGAAATGTAATGTTCCCCCTCTTCATAAACAACCACACATTCTTTTTAAAAAACACAAGGTGAAAATAAGTTAAATTAACAAATATTATCATAAAGATTATTAAAAAAAAAAATTAAACAAAAAAATTAATGTTATGAAAAATTAAATATATTTAGCTAAATATTGCACAAATAAAATAAGAACAACTAAAAAAATGCAAATTTTTATCTTAAAAAAAACTCCCGCTCTTTTCTTTACTAAATCTAAAAGTAAATAAAAAAATTTTAACCGCTTTGCCATTGCCACCCCTTTTTGTTATCATATTTTTGTTTACACTTAATAAATTGCATTTGTGCTCAGTCTTGTTTAAATGATAATAAATTAAGAAAATAAAAAAATAAGAAAAATAACATAAAACAATATTTTAAGAAAAATTCTATGTAAATACAGTTTTATCTAAAATAATTTACAAAAATAAAAAACACGAGTAAAGTTATTTATGCATATGTATAAATATTGTACATGTACCTATGTATGTAATTTTTTGAAAAAGTTAAAAAATTGTTAAAAGGAAAATTTGTTCCTCTTGTTACATTAAGGTAAGTTTCGATTTATAAGTTTTCTACAAATTTCTATTAATGTGTGTGTGTGTGTGTGTTTGACGTAGTTACCGTCCTTGTCTTTTAACTACAATTTGTAGTGTTTTCGTTTTTTTTCTTTTTTTTGTTTAAACGACCTTGGAGTCAAGAAATTTCCTTTAGCTTTTTGTTATTGTATGTTAAATGTTTCTACCACAGCAGAGAGGTAAAAACTGACAGGACTCAATTGTTAGGTGGCAGAGCTGTATATGTAAAAAAATATCAAAAACGAATCAAAAATTCCAATACTCACTTTTTCAGAAAAAAGAAAAAAAAATATATATTTTAAGAATTTATTTTTTCTTTCTTTGTGATTCATTTTTTTGAATCATTAGGTAATGATACGGATTTCGTTTTTAAAAGTTTTTGCAGATTAGAATTATTTAAGTCCATATAATAAATAACTTTTATTTTTGCATTATATTGTAATTTTGTTAATAAGTCGATTATGGATAGCAACCGAACTTTAAATGCATTGCCAACTGACAAAAAAATTTATATATTATGCGTGGCAACTTTCTTTAGTTGCCTAGAAGTTATCGAAAAAGTTCTTTTGACAGATCAGCAAGTGAAAATCAATGTAAACAAGCAAACAATAAAAAATTGTTAAGAGTCATCTTTATACGAAAAGAAAACATAAAAAAAAAAAAATTGAAAAGGACGGATACAAAAATATTGAAAGTAACATCCAGCTCTGAGATTTTTTGCGGAAGGCAGCTGTCAAAAGTCACGATAACAATTTTAATCTAGAAATAGCTCAACCAACATTATCTACTCTTTGAAATGAACTAAATTTTAAGTTCAGTTGCTGTATCCAATCTATCCACTAGTTTTTTTCTCGTTATGTTTTACTAATTGCAACATGAAACGGGCTGATTAACTTTTCCTTTGATGTCACTTTAATTTTTTAACACAACCGTTAAACGAAACATACTTTACTACTATGACACCCAACTTTTCCGTTCAATGTTTTGGTTATTAAGCCTGGTACTCTGTTCAAATTTGTGAAAATTGTTGAGCAACAATGATTATTTCATGTGGAAAATTTGTTTTCTACAGTAAAAACAGAGTACTACTTCTGCAACTTTTTTTCCTAAATTTTTCATACAAATATTTTATGTGTGTATTTTGACAGCATTCCGCATGAAAAACTGAACAGAGTACTAGACTTTACTGCAAAACCACTCACAACTACAATTCTTATTTATAGACGATGTAAAACGTCTAGATTGTTTGACTATTGAAAGGTCTGGCAGTTCTAATTTTTTGCACTGCTATTTATCTCCATGGTGGGTAAAACCTGCGTGTTGTTGTAAAACATTATGAATTTCTTCTGTTTCAGTTGTGTAAAAGTATTTAATCAACTTTTGTTCTCTTATTTAAAGCTATTTTTTTCTTAGGCAGGTACTTGAAACTTGAAGTAGAATTACTTTTATTTTACATTCTTAATATAAAATTTACATAATTTCGTAAGATAAAAACTGAAATGTAAGATCTTATTTAACAGTAATTATTGTCGTAGCTTACATGCCTGTTTCCGGGTAAGCAATATTCTTATATTTATTAAAAAAACATTAATTATTTCATTTAATGACGCACTTCTAAACAAAAATCTCACACACAAAGAGAATCAAACGTCAATGACCATCTGCCACACGCAACCAAAATGACAATTGTGTCATATTAAAAGAAAAAGGATGAGAAAAAGTTACTTGAAGATAAAAAGTAATTAAAAGCTTCCATTTTGTCTATTGAAAGTTGTGCAGTTCAAATATGTATAATAAAAACAAAAGTAAAATGTTATTTAATCTTTTAAAAATGATATAAACTGCACTATAGACGTGACTTCTAAAGCATGATACCACGAATGTACAGCTATTTGAGAAATATTTAATTTAAAATTGATGTTTGCGAACACTAAACAGATTCTTTATTAATGGAAAACAAATTTACTAAAAATGTAGAAATATAGTTTCCAATGCCTAAAACAATTTTGAAGAAACTTAAGTTTAAAAAAAAAATAAGAAATTAAAAGAAGTTACAATTTTACATTTTTTCTCCTAATAAAAAAATTTAAAGAAATCCATTGAAATGCTCCCCAATTTGTTATTAAAATTTATCACGCAACTGTATTTAAATTAAAAAAAAGTTCACCGCATGCGTTAAGGCTTTATGCGTCTTTATTTGCTGTTGCTGTTCTGTTCCGTACCGTTCTGATTTTTTTTTTATTTACTATTTTGGCTAGTTCTTCTGTGACAATAGATCAGCTGTTTATAATAAACAAAGAAAACTTTTTTTAAATTTATGCAAGTTGTACCAAAAAAATAAAAACGTCATCAGTTTTTTCATAAATTTCATATTTCAATTAAAAAAAAATTTTAATTTAAAACTCTTTAAAAATGGGTTTGTTTACAGTTTTGAACTTACACTACCAAACAAACGTTGTACTTTGACTTATTCAACTGAAGTCAAAGTAACGACGGATGAGGTTGGCACAATGAATACTTTACTGACGGATGTTAAATAAAAGTTTGCTCTCTATTTTTATTCACTTCTATGTTTTATTTGTATTTGATTAATTTGTTAATTGAATTTAATTTGTATTTGATTTTTTGCCATTAGAATTATTTTATTTAAACCACAGAATACAATCGAAGTAATGCAAGAGTTAAAGGAAAACAAAGAAGGGAAGAAGATAGCTGTCAATATTCATTGTAGTACGTTAAAAGTTAATCAACTTTCGTACTTTGCGTTGACAGACTTAAAAAGTCTCATAAGAAAACATGTATTCTAACTGACTTGTCAGTTAAATACGTCAAAGTTTAACGGCTGACGGATTCTATGTGTCCCGGCCTTTAAGAAACAGCTGATTCATTACGACACAATAAGTTAAAACTAATTCTACCTTTAACGATTAACTTTCGACTGTGAAATTGGAAATTGTACCAACTGATCAGAGAAACAAGTCGTGCGGCTCACAGCCGGCTGAAAGCCGCCGCCGATTTTTTCTTAATAGTCGAGCCGTCGTCGAGTAATGCGGCTTGTCACGACTCAAAAATGTTAGCCGGCAATTTTCATTCTTTAAATTTTGTTTATTTAAATTACTTTCAGTAAAGAAATATAATTTAAAATTTGAAGCTGTTATTTTAAATTGATTGAAATAGAAATATATTTCTACAAAAAACAATGCATAACTTATTTCATGTATGTAAATAAAATAATTTAATTAATTTTTAAAATCTTGCGTCTTTATTTGTAATATTTACTTCATCTAAAGTTTGTTTATTTTTTTTTTTGTTCTTCTTCCTAACACAATACACAAGTACTCCTTGAAAGTCGGCTTTAGCCGACTTACAGCTGCCGCCGACAATTTTTTGCTCAGCCGCCGCCGCCGAGTTTTTATCAAAACTTGTTTCTTTGCAACTGATACATATCTCAAACTGTATATTTCGGATTTAAATGACACTTTGCGTGTTAAAATTTTATTTTACAAATTTAATAAATTTAATTTTCTTACAAATAGTGTAAACACGTTACCCTATTGTTTTCGTCTGTTAGTCTTTAATAGTTTTCCAGCTCTGGAACCGTAATAGGTAGACTCTTGAAAATTTTTACAAAAAATGAATACCGTATCCGAAATAATAACAGATACTAAAAAATTAAAGGGTGTTTGTAGAAGTGACGAAAATATCATTAAAAAATTTATATTTTTGCAGGCGATCAAATTTGCACAGTATCGTTAAACTGTGTGCGCTATAGCAAAAGGCGAAAATATAATACTTTTAATTAAACGGTTTTCCAATATTGGCTATAATTTTTCATCTGTTGTAGACAGACATTTAGAAATCATATAGAGTATGTCAAAATATGTGACAAATATGATCTTATATTTTAAAATGTTATGGCCAGACACTTAAAATTTAAACCGAGGAAAAAAATAAAAATAAAAAAATAAAATGAAATAAAGGTTATATCGATAGTTACGTCAGCAATGGCCTTATTTTTTTAACCGTAATAGGCTTGGAATTTAAATTAAAAAATTGAAATTAAAAGGTGTCTTAATAGTAACGTCATTTTTACAGAAACTTATTTTAAGTTTAAGGGAAATATGTTTTACTAAGTCCGCTATAAAGAGTTTAAAAATTAAATTGCAAAATCAAAGATTAACCCATAATGGTACAAAACCCTTGGTGCGTTTGTATGTCAAGCTCAAACTTGACAGATTTTTTATTTTGTTATCGTTATCACTAAATTAAAAACATCGTTTTCAAGCCAATTTAAAATATAAACTAAAAATACTACAAAAAATAAACTTAAATGTCGGAAGGTATAAATAAAAACACAGACCACTAGTTTCAAGTGGCGAGACAAATTATAGGAATTAAAATGGTACCAAATAAGTAACTGTTTCGAACAGTACCACAAAATAAAAATCCCTGTAACATATTCTTATAATACATGTATGTGTGGTGTTCGTTTCTCTTTTAAAATTCAAGTAAAAAACATTGCACCGTGGGAGAGAAGACAGATGATTTAGTAATAACCAGAAAATTTTAAGCGACTCAATCGATTGAAAAATAAAATTTCACACGCTGGTAGCAAAGAAGTATTTGAGTTTAGAATTTGTACACAAAATTTTTTTGTACAAGTAAAAGGGCTCTGTCTCTAATTATAAAAAAATAGTTTAGTAAAAATTCTACCTTCTTTCTACAACTCACCTCAAATTTTATTAAAAAAAAATTTACTTTCCGCAAAAAATCACAAATATTTAACAACCAATTCAAAGTTATTTTTTTTTTTTTTTGCAAAAATATCAAGTGAATACACTTAAGAAACAAGTAAACAAGTGAAAAAATTTAAGGTTAACAGTAACTGAATTTCGTTACTTCTACATCATGCACCAAAACTCCTAAAAATTTTTTTTTTTTTTTTAAATTTGCCCGTTAATCTACATTAGACGCGTGAGCAAAAAAAAAAAAATTAAAAAAATCTAAATTTTAAATTTTCAAATGCTAATAACGTGTTATCTTTAGAATATAACTTTACAATTTATACCTGAAGACCTTATCAAGGACCACTTCTGAAATGTCTGGAAAGCTCAAACACTAAAATTAAGATTTATTTCTAAAAAATTATTCGTTTCTGCTCTACTGTGCAGTGGTCGTCACTATAGGCGCATAGCTGACATAACCCGAAATTACCATACAAAATTTATTGAAAATCATTCTTATAGATTTGTTAAATTTATTTTAATTTTATTGTTTGCAATACATTTTAACTAAACGACAATAAAAACAATACAAAAATAATTGTTTTATTACATGAGCAAACTGTCTATCATCGAGTGTTTTGCCTGCTTAATATTCTTAAATGCAAATGAATCCATAAGATGATTGGGACGCTTGCTTGGATGGGGCATCATACATATGCATGTTGTGTGCTATCGTGTTTTATTTAACGCTACTGTATTTTTTTTTTGTGTCTCTTTATTAACGATATTTGTATTCTTTTTCTATGCTTCTGTCAAAGTGTCATTTACATTACAAAAACACATGAACTACAGATAAAAAATATAAAAAAAAACTTGCACGTCCATTACAAAAAAAAAAAAAATTGTTATGTATCAGCAACGAATTAAATATGCACTTTTTCCGTTGTCGTTTCTATGTCGTTGTCGTTTCGTTCCTAAATTCGTATTATTGAAGTATATTGAAATGAAGAAGAGACGTCTTCATAAACAAAAACAAAAAATAATAAAGTGTGGTAGCACTGTAATTTTTTACGTTCTTGTTTTTGACATTTTTGTTAATTTCTAAATAGGTTGTTACAAGGTACATTTATTTTACTAGGTAATAGCGGCTCTACAACAAATACAACATTTGTAAAAACAACATGGAATTTTATTGTTGCTTTGCAAGTGGAAATGTCAAAAATAGAAAAAGAAAATAAAAGAGAATTGTTCTAAAACCAAACGCTCTCTTTGTTCTACATATGCTTGTTGTTAGTGTTTTTTGAAAATCGTAAACAAAAGTAGGAAAATAAAAACAACTTTTGACATGTCCAACTACAAACCAGCTGGGCGGACGACACTACCTAGTAAAATAAATGTACCTTGGGTTGTTATTTATTTTGTTACAGTTAACAAAAAAAAAACAAAAAAAAATGGCGAGAACTAAATTTTATTTTTCATGTTCAAGTGAAGATGATGAAAAAATGAATATCAATATACATCGGAGAATGCTTTGACAGGGCATCAACATTTTTGCGATTCCAGATTCTATTTAGAAACGTTTTAATTATAAAACCATAAAACATTTCACAAATTTTTTTTATTTAAGATTTGTGAACACTTACAGACTTAATAAAACTGCCTTCCAACTTGTTGGAACAGATTTCTTCTAAACTGAATTGCCTCCCTTGTTGCTCTAGATTCAGCTTTTTTTTCACCAGCTCCTTTTTTACTTTAGATTTCAAGTCTTTTAATTTTATATAAAAACATATTTATTTATTTATATTTGTTATGAACATTTTAAAAATTTTTAGTGCTACTTCAGTTTTCTTACTTTGTGCAACCTTCTCCGTTACGAACTGCAGGTCCTAACGGGGATTAATTTTTTCCGCAATTTTTCTCCAAAAACTATTAAGAAGTTTAATTTTTTTATGATCTTTTGAAAACCCTTTGCGTAAGGAGGATTTGTTTTCCACTTAAAAATTACAACTTGGAATTGTCTGGATGTACTTATTTTTATTTTGAATTTATTCTATTATGGTGGTTTAAATTTCGTTGCTAATAATGACGGCGACAGAGAAAGAATATTGCATTCTCGCTACTATCTTTGCTTCACCATGGAAAATACCGATGTATTAACGTTGTCGATAACGACAACGTTTTCAAACTACACTGCCAACAGAAATAGCAGCGATTGTTCTACTGTGTGAGATGATATCACTTGATAAAATGTGAAAGGGTCCGCCAAATAACTTTTTTTTTTTAAATTCTATAAAAAAACTACTAATGGAAAATAACTTCATTCAAATGGCTGCGTCGGCTGGCCATGCAGTAGCCTAAACGATCGGTCCAATTTTTTAACACATTATTGATTGTGTGTAGCTGTATTTCACAAATGGCTTCACGAATATTGGCGTAACATTTATCTTTGACGGCGCCCCGCAAATAATAGTCCAACAGTGTCAAATCGCTGCTCCGAGGTATCCAAACGACTTCAGCTCTGCGGCTTTTAATGCGATCTTTAAAAACAGGGCGCAAAACATGAGTGTAGCTTCGGCTGTGTGGCACGTAGCGCCAAATGTTGCCAATATCCTCCTCTTCAATTTTCGTGTATAAAAATTCGTTCAACATGGCCCGATAACAATCGCCATTAACTCCTTCCTCATTTTCGAAGAAAAATGGCCCAATTATGTCTCTGGACCAAAATCCTCACCAAACAGTGACTCGTTTTGGGTGCACCGGCTTTTCAATGTATGCGTGCGGGTTTTCTGTGCCCCAAATGCGACAATTTTGCGTCAAGATTAAATTGAGCTTCTTCTGAAGAGATGATTTTTTTTGGCAAAATCGGCATCTTCCGTAAGTCGAACGCAGGCCCACTTAGCGAAGCGAAAACTCATTAGATGGTCGGTTTACTTAAACTCCTAAACCAATCGGACTTTGTATGACGTCATACCAGGATCTTTTTGCAAAATTCATGTCCGAAATGTTCAATTGTTAAGAACGAGGGTGAGTTGATGTTGATGGCGCTTCACACACACACAGCAGCAATATTCTCGGGTGTACGCACTGTTTTTGGCTTTTTACGCTTTGGTTTATCGTTGAGGATGCCAGTTTCTTTCTCTTTTTTCACAAGATAATGAACATAGGTGATGGTGCTTCCCAATTTTCGCGCGCATTCTGTAACATTACCATGATTTTCAAAGTAATTTCGCAATATTTCCCACCGTTGTTCAAGCGTATACACAACCATATTCGTTTGGGGGAAGGATAAAATTAATTATCTGTCAAATCAGACATGAGCTAAGTATTGCCATTCACGAAATAAGCACTAGTTGAAAAAAAATCGTTAGATGGCGGACACTGTACAAGTTAAATTTTATGTGCTGCTTTTAATTAATTCAACTCGAATGTTAGCTGCTGTGTATAGCCTTGCTTGAATTTTCCCCATTATTTTCCTTAAAGCAAAAGTCCAATTAAGAAAAATTACTGCGAAATAATTTAGAAATCATGGTGTTGAAGTAGTACTCTGTTTATAGCCGGTTACTCTGTTCAGTTTTTCATGCGAAATGCTGTCAAACTACACACATAAAAAATTTGTATCACAAAATTAAGAAAAAAATGTTGCAGAAAAACATATAAAATGTTTCTGGCAACATTTTATCAAAGCTGTGAAATAAAGCAAAAAGCATTATTTCTTGCGGAATTTTTTAAACAACAGCTGATCATATGTATTTTGCTTACATTTCTAAAAGAATGTAGAATACGTGAAAACAATAAAACGTTATATTCTTTTAAACCGCGAAATAGACACCACATTTTATGTTGCTCATCAATTTTCATAAATTCGAACAGAGTAACAGGCTTATTTTTTTTGAAGAGAAGTAGAACTTTAGGCAACAATACCTATTTTTTATTTATTTATTTATTTTAAAGTGTCGCGGCCAATACAAAGTATTATTAATTACATAATATATTTAATTAGTATGTAATCGTGCTGCATTCTTTAGGAAAGAGGTACCCAACCTCTAGACCACATAGCGCCATCCCTGGATAGCAAATGATACTTAGATTCAAAACTTAAGCTCGAATACTTCTCTGTTTGTGCCAAATTTTGGCCTAGCCCTTTACAAACGGCTGAGTTATTTTCAAAATACTTTGACTTTGCCTCATTGTGCTTCGCAAGAAATTAACGCTTTTTTTAACATTCAGTACTAAAAAATGAACCATGTCTTACTGCTAAAAAAAATAAAACATGTCACTAAAATAAGAATATTATAAATTATTTTTGATAAAGGTTTGCTTTAATCAAAATGCCAGTGTTGCTCGCTTTTCAAAGTTTAAAAAAATAAATGCATAATGGCAAAGAGAGCATTTTTTCAAAAACAAGTTCTTGTTAACAGTCAAAGAAATTTATAGCATTTGCTTCACCAGTTGCTAAAGAAAGTCCCTACAAGGGATTTTATAAATAATTTTCTTAAAAGTTTTCAATTTTTTTAATAAAAAATAAAATATTCTTTTGAAATTCTAATATAATTTTAATTTGATTGTGTTAAGAATTATTTTAATTTTAACCCGACATCTAATACTTTTTTTAGTTAAGCAAAATTTCAAATAAAATTATTATCTGATTGTTGTTAATTAAATGAATAAACAAAGTGGAGAAAACAAAAAAAACTCTTGTCACTTTTTATTGTATGTGTGTGGGTAACGCGTGTTACTGAAGTTATTTGTAAAATAAATTTGCTAATTGTGACAATTTGAGACAAATAATTATGTCGAGTAAAGTTTATACAAGTCATATTAATATTTTGTCTATTCATAAGACAACAAATATAAAAATAATAAAATTATTAAAAATAAATATGAAAATTCAAAATGCTTTCAAATGAATAATCATGATTTTAATATAATCGGCTTCATAAATAAGAGTAAAAAGGGTAACAAAGAAGCGTCTTACCTGTTATTAATTTTATATAAATCAAACTAACGACTTTTTTGCGTGAATCAAAAATTAAACATTTATGTATTAAAAATTTTCTTTAAAACATTTTTGAAATTTATTTGAAAATAATTTTCAATTTTATTTTATCTTATCTTTTTGATCAATCAAAAATATTGCTTGTTTAAAATACTTGGAGTTCTTTGATTATTTATTATTGTCATCTTAAAATCAATTTCAACCAAATTAAGTCAGTTATACGAAATATTCTCTTTTTATAGGGATTTTTTTTTCGAAATTTTAAAGCAAAAATATAGGGAATTTTTAAAATTTTAATTTTGTTTGTTTAAATACTTCAAAGTTTATTTAAAAAATAGCTAAAATTCAAAATGTTTATCATTCCGAACTTATTAAAAGAGAATCCCTGCAAACAAATTTTCAACAATCTGGTATCATAAAAAATGAATGTGTAGTAATATCACTGGACATGTGGGAAAAAAATTTGGTCGTAGGGGAAAATATGTGAATGGAAGGAAAATAGGGATTTTTTTCGAGAAACGTAGGGATTTTAAAAAATATGATCTGACATCAATGATCTAAATGTAATCGGGTTGTTACTGACATTAAAAAAAAGAATATCCCGTAATATTAAACAAAAGTTTATTTATCTCTTTCCCTCTCTCGCATTTTTTTCTATTATCCACATCAGGGATGGAAATTACATTTTTAAATTGTGCCAGTTGTAACAATTGTTCGGAACATTCAAAATTTTGTTCATATTTAGAGTTTTCATAAATTTTATTTAATTCTTTAATTTTTTTACCAAAAAAAGCTTTTTTACAAAACAGTGAAAACTGCTAAATTTTTATGTTTTAGATTCAGTATATGAACGTTTTAAAGAAAATAAAAAAAATATTTTACAAAACAGACTGAAATTCGCAGGCAGTTGTGCAAAGTATATAAAAAAAGGCGCTAAAAATTGTGATGAAAAAACTGTTGCAATTGCAAACAGTTGCAACTTAAATTGTACTAAACACGGAATAGCATTATTTTTGCATAAAAAATTACTAAAAAATTGCGTTATTGAATCATAGATGGAAACACGCACGATACAAGTATTTAAGCTGAGCTGATTAGGTTGTAGGCAACGGGGTGAGGTAAAATTAAATGAGTACAGACTTGCTTGTACTTGCAATTCGCTTTGCTTCCATATTCGTAATGTCAAAAAACACAGATGTGTGTTTGTACATTCATGCAAAAATCTGAACAATTTAAGCAATAAGTCTTGTACTGTGCGAACGCCAATGAAAGTTCAAAGAAGAAAATGAAAATAAGCAGTCTTATTTTCTTGCATCGTGCGATTTGGACCTAAGGAACATAAAATTTTAATAAAAAGTTGGTATTAATAAATGTAAATCGAAGAAGCATAGAAATAAATTAAAAGATTGATAATTAAATCCGATTTATTATATTTACGAAAAATTTTCCAAAAACAAAAACTTTTTTTAGAAAATAAAAATAAAAAATTTTTTAGTATCTCAAAAAACTTGCGAAAAAGAAAATCTTACGATATAACAACACAAAATAAATAAAAATTTATTTGCACTAAAATTTATTGCTTTAATTTTGACAATATTGTATTAAATGAAAATATTTTATTTGTAGACTTTATTTTAGTAAAAATTAAAATTTTTTAATATTATTATACTTATATTAATTTAAATAGACAATAAATAGTATTTAAAATTACTACCACATAAATTTTCATACCACCTTCTGTGGTTAATTTCCGGTTTTTTAAACACTAAAATTCATTCAGCATTTTTAAATTAATTTCAAAAGTACCAAAATAAAGTAATAAATACGTATTTAGAAAATACAAAACATAACTATAAATTCACTACTTGAAAAAATTAAAGAAAAAGTTAAATATTAAACTAACAAACAATTAAATGACACACAGACACAAATTGCTGAAAAAAAAACACGAACAAATAGTCAAAAAGAACATAATGAAAACGTCAATATTTATTAAAAACCGGGAAAGGAGAGATAACAAAGAATGAGAAAGAAACACTTGTTGATTTTACAAAGCAAAAAAAAAAAAAATACAATACAAAAACATATGACCAAATATTCACCATAGATGAGAGCACCCAGAGATTATACGCCTTTTGTTCTTTTGATTGTTATTATATTTCTGAGAAGGGGAAATATTTTGTATAAAGAAAACAAGGAGAGTGTATTATTGTGTTGGTTTTTGATTAATCGATTTTATGGTGGGCTAATTTTAGGCGTTGCCAGAATGTTATTTTTATGCAATTTTTAACTCGTTAATTGTCTTTAAAAAGCACAACTTTTCTCTATTCTGATGTTGCTGCAAATCTATAAACGTTCACAACTTAAGTAACCTTTAAGAGTATTTTAATATGGAAAAACATTTTTCGCATCGCTGCTGATATACAAATAGTAATCCATATAAATAAAAATGTTATAATATCAACATATTTTTGTCTAGTTCTATTTTTTCATAACTTTCCAAGGTCCGGATTCTGATATCTTTCTTATTTGCACCAAGGAATTTACGAAAGTAGTACAATGAAAGCTTTTAGGTCTTGTTTGTGATGTATTGTTATCGACCATATTTTAAGATTTACAGGACATACCTGTTTTCAGTCCTTAGCTTCTTAATATGATATAATGTGCTTCTTGGCTCTCTGCCATTTAGTTTTCTCTTTTTTAATTGCGATTGGTATGAATTCTCGAGTTACCCTTGAAACCTATTATAGTAACCTTTACGTTTAATATTTCTTCTGTCCTTGTGAGGATTTCTGTGTTCTTAGATTCTCTCCAGTTCAAAAATGCAAAGAAAAATGGATCACTTGTAGAAAGCTGTTCCTGACGCAGATAAGTCCCTAAACTAGCCAGAAGCTCGTCTTGGCCCTTAAAGTATTAACGCACATAAAGGTAATTCCGAAAATAATAACTTAATATACGAAATGAGCAAACAAATTTTTAACTAGAGCTTAATAATTCGTAAGTATTATTCGATTAAAAGTTTTGCATGACAAAAGAGCAAGGTCGAACTTAGAAAAATTCTACACTGAAAAGAGCCTATGCTAATATATGAAACGACTCTTTATTACAATAAACGGCCGAGTAAAAATTTTTGTTTCACATAGTGAACCAAAATAAACTCAGATAATATTAATTTAAAAGATTTATTTTTCTTTAGAGTTCAATTAATTTTGTTTAATATTAAACAAGCTGTTTTCTTTTCGTTTAAAGTATTTTTACGTTTTTTGAATCATTTAAGATATTGATTCCACTACCAATTGTAGTTAATATTGGGATGTGTGACCAGACAGATTTTTGTAAATTTACTTTAAAAAAATGTAAAAACACTCTGGTAACATTGCCGTTGTTTGCTCCTTCTAAATATATTATTGTGTGCAACCCAACAAACAATTTGTTTTTATTTTGCTCTTTGCGGGCTTTTAATACCGCTTGCACGTTATCCCTCTGGTTGAAATTTATTTGTAAATCAGTCGTTTTAAATATGTATATCTTAATACAAGCACGCACCTAATATCTAAATATTTAAAATTTATGTTTATAAATACTCGAATCGTGCTAAAATTCTAAGAAAAATAATCAAAAGAGTACCTCGCAAATTTGAAAAATATTTGATGAATTTTAAAGGCTTGTTTAATTTGCACTAAGCCTATCATTGGCACCAAATTACGACAATTGAAGTTTTCATTAAAACATTGTTGCAATTTTGATCAATATTGTATCGGTTGATAATGCGAAAAAGATTGCCAGAATATTCAAGAAAATTTTAAAATTGTATTTTTTTCAGTTAAACTTTAATTTTATTACATTAAATAATTTAAATTTTGTAATGCAAACAATTAGAAATACGACTTATCAATTTCTAGAAAAACGCTCTCCAACGATTAGAATTTTGATTAAATAGAAGTCGAGTAGGTTGGTAAATATTTAAAAATTCAACTGGAAAATCTTTATAAAGCCGTACTTGCGAAAAAAACTGTTAAAAAGAATTCGTGTTTAGGATTTTATTTTTCACCAATTAGAAAACAAAAGAAAATGCTGACTGGGACAGTTTTTTTCTTATTCGTTTAAAAAAGAAGTAAAACACTCATGCACACACACACATGCATGCAAATGTTTTCGCCATTTAACCACCCAGTGATTAATGTCATTTTTCATTTTGGGTTTACACAAACCTATTTTTGTTGTGCTCCTTTTAAAACGCTATTATTACGTTTTTGCTTTTATGACTCCTCAGGAAAAATCCAAAGAAATACATACAACAATACAAAAAAAAACCATCATCAGTTTATTTGCTTCCTAAATATTCTAGTTTAAGTTCATTTCTTCTCTTTAAAATTTGTTTCTTGTATTTTTCTTCACCCATAATTATATTTATTGTTGTTGTTATTTTGTTAAGCTTCTTGCTTAAATAATGTTGGGTTCTTTATCAAGGTCGTTGTTTGGCGTCAATGTTAATGATGTTGCCACTCTTGTTAGTAATTTTGTTTTGTGTGGCTCTTCTTCACTATTTTTATTGTTGTTTACATTCGTATAGTTTGTAATGCTCTCTTTCGATTTTTATTTTCTCTTTGTTTGTCTCATATATATTTGTATTTACTTAACTTAACTTCCAAACCTCCTTCGCAATAAAGGGAGATTTTTATAACATAAAATGACAGTTTTCCAAGTAGGTGGAAAAGCTGACCTAAGGGATATGAAATTGCGTTCTTAAATGTATTATTATGGACTTTAAAGTAAAGTGTGTCTTTTTTTTTATATACCAACCAAATTGCTTGATTGGCTGTTATTTTAGTTTAAAATAAATTATTTTTGATTAAAAAATAATTCATTCGCTTCAATCGAATAAACGGAATTAGCTTTATTTAGAATAAAATTTAAAACAACAAACAAAAAGATTTTAGAACGCAGGAAGATTAATTTCCGGATTATTTCGGTTTAAATATATATATATTTTTTTTTTTGCTCAAAGTCGCCAACTTTTTAGACGATGAAACGGCTAGATTAAGTATTAAAAAATATCTTAATTTGTATAGATAACGCTAAAAAGTTAGAGTTATTACAAATTTAAGTTAAACTTTAATTAAGTAAATGTACTAAAGTCTTTCAGATTTATAAATTGAAAATTTAGTTCCCGCAAAAAATCGCTAAATCAAATTATAAAATGACTAAATTGGCAACCTTGTTTATATCCGTTATATTTTTCATTCCACAAAGCCTCTCTTTTTTAATATTTTTCATTTAAAACGTGCTTATTTTCTTTCCTTCTTTATTTATCTCCTTATTATTATAATACTTTCTAATATTTCTCTTGTGCGTATTAGTAGGTTTATTTTTTACATCTGGTAATACCATTCGCTTGATAATTAATATAAACTGTCGATTATCCTACAAACTTAGACTACAAGATCGATTGCGATTCCATAGATTCCCCACCATAGAACCCACCAGAAACCATAATGAAATTTAATGAGCGCGTCAAATTAATGTTAACGACGGTCGGCAAATCTGCGCATAAAGGTAATTCCATACACCAAATTTTCTTGTGCAGGATAGTAGCGAACTCTATCCTTATAAAACATTTTTCTTTAAATAACCATAAAATTGTCGAATTAATAAAAAATTAAAATACTTAATTTTTTAATTTCTTTTATGTCAAGTAAGTGTAAACAATTCTTGTAGTGGAATTCCTAGTTTTGATTTTTTATACATTTTCCTTTATTTAATCTGTACGAAAAAAAAGCTTTCACTTTGCATGTGTTTGTTTGTACATATGTACATTTGTATATCGAACAAGTTCAAGGTTTTGACGTCATTACCATAAATGTATAAAAAAAGAAAAAGACAAAGATAAAAAACAATACAACAATAAAAGAACTATAAAAGAATGTAAAAAAATTATACCTTCTGAAAAAAAGTAGTAACACAAAAGTCAATAAAGTATGAAAAAAGTACTACGTTTTCTATTTCTATTTCTTTACATGATTTCTTTTAAAAGCAATTTAACAACAACTACAAAATAATAGCAACATAAAAAATACTTACTTTTCAAGATGTTCTTACTGAGCTCACAATATTATCAAAATCACAGCGAGTGGTCAAGCATTCAAGATCATAACTAGTAAACAGGAATGCAACCAACTTTTAAAGGCATCATTTACTGGCCACTGGCCAACACATTTTTACAAGAGATGAGATCGTCAATTATGTTTATGTATGATTGTTTTTTTGTTATATCTTGTGTATGTCAGTAGAAAATATTTTAAATTAAAAAAAAAAACTTCAAGAAATACTTTCAAAAATGACTCAAAGGCAATACTGCCTCCCTACTCTTCTCCAAAGTAATTAAGAACTTTTGTTATTTGTTTTGGGATTTATGCTTTCTTAGTTTCTTAAAACTTAGTAATTAAAGAAAAAAATATGCTAACGCAAGCGTACCTTGTGCAAAAAGTCTAATTGCATAAAGTACGTTTTACAAAAAGTACTTTTTCGAAAAACTACTTTTAACAAAATGAATGTTATGCAAAAAGTAGTGTAAAGAATTTAAGAAAAAAAAAACTGCTCCACACAAAAAACATTTTTTTATTGCTTAGGGAAAAATGATCTTGAACAATAAGTACTTTTAACAAATAGTACTTTTTTAAAATACTACCTTGTACAAAAATACATAAAAAATTTATTGAAGCAAACACCAGATGATTGATGTAATGCTTTAATATTAATTCTAATTGTAATAAAAAGAGACTTTAAAAATAGTACTTCGATATAAAAATCCTTTTTAAAAACAGAATATAAAATGCAACTTTTAACAAAATGGTAATTAAGCAGAGAAAGGTTTTTATTAAATGTACTATTTACAAAAAGTACCCTTTTAGAAAGTAATAAGTTTTTATGTATGATCTCGGTAATTATACTGTTTTTGGGATCACTTATGATAAGAAGCGATTCGTACCAGTAAATTTGGAGGAGTACAATAATTGCTAATTCCGCAAAAAGTCCTTCTACTAAAATTTAAAACAAAGGTATATTTATGTGTGTGAAATTAAATTTTAAAATTTATAACCCTAGCCACATTCTGTTACGATAACAGAGCTCTGTTAATCACTTAACATAACCAATGTTAATATTAAAAATTTAATATAAGAGTTTCCGGACGATATTTAAAAATAATTTTTTTTCGCCCACTGTCTTTTATTTACGAGCAAAGGACCAAAGTCCTTTTTCAAAGTTTTTTTTTTGTTCTAACCACTTTAAATTATATTTAAATTTCGTCCGGAAACTCTTATATTAAATTTTTAATATTAACATTGGTTATGTTAAATGATTAACAGAGCTCTGTTATCGTAACAGAATGTTGCTAGGGTTTTAAATTTTAAAATTTACCTTCACACACATAGTATATTTTTCTAAAAGTAAAATTTTCAAAAAGAAATATTGGGAAAAAGTACTTTATTAAATGAACATTTTACAAAAAGGACACTTTTCAAAAGGTACCACTTAGATTACAAACAACGTAAGAGCTTCTACAATCTTTATTTTGTCTTAAAAGGTGCTTTTTGCAAAACGTACATTTTGTAAAAAAAACTTTAAAAAGAAGTTACTTTTACAAAAAGGTACCTTTTTTACCTTTTACAAAAATTTTATTTTAAAAATAAACCTGCCAAAAATACTCATCTTACAAAAAGTACCTTCCACAAAAAGTACTATTTTACAGATTTTAAATGATTAAAATATATTTACGATCATTTAACGTGAAAGCTTCTAAAATTTTTATTTTGTCTTAAAAGCTATGGTACCTTGCCCAAATGGTGCTTTTTGAAAAACGTACATTTTATAAAAAGAATGTTAAAAAAAAGTTTCTTAAGGGTATTTTTTGAAAAATTAACCGTTTAAAAAAAAAACATTTTACAACAAATTCGTTTTATAAAAAACAATGTAAAAAAATGTGTTACTTACAAAAAGTACAACTAACAGAAGAGTACTTTGTAAAATAAGTATTTTTTTCGCAATATGTGGATGCTGGTTATAGAAAGTACTTTTTACAAAAAGTTTATTCAACAAAATATATATTTTGTAAGAGTTTTTTTGAATAGCATACCTTTCAAAAAAACTCATTTTACAAAAAGTACCTTTCACTAAAAGTACTTTTTTTTTAGAAAAAGTACTTTTTGAAAAAATAACGTTTCAATAAATTTACTTTTTATAAAAAAACACATTTTATATAGAATCTTTTATCTTTACCTAAAAGTTATTTGCTTTATTTTTGCTGTCATAATTGGTTGTCTCTTTTGATTGCTATGCCAATCATTTGTAGCAGTTCATTTGCTATAAAAAAGCCGGTAATTTAATGAACTTAATAAAAACTAAAAATAGTAACTGCTTATTATTAGAAAAAAAAAAAATAACCCAATTGGTAATTCTAAAAATAAACTTCAGGCAAATGCAAGTTTGTAGTTATTTTTAAACATTTTATAGAACTATAAAACACAACATCGTGAAAGAAGTTAAAAAACTGCACAAATATCAAGTTCGTTTGTTTTTTTTTTTTTTCAACTTGTAGAAAGAATTAATGGCGTTTGCACTTTAATAGTGCACCTTCGTAAAGTTTAATAAAGAATTCAGCGATAAAAAGTAGCTATAAGCTAATAACGCAAACGTCTACAATATCATCATCATCATCATCATCATCATCATTATCATCGTCTTGTGTTGTTAAAAACAACAGCAACAACAACATCTAAATATGTCGTTTTGCTAAGTAGGAGGAGATGAGTGAATCGAGTACAGTGAACTCAAAATAAACTTTGTTTTCTTTCTACTACGGATACAAAAACAAAAAGAAGCACACTGCTTATAAACACATACAGTCGTACGATTATAAAAAATAACCCAGCAAATATTTTGCTTTGAAATCTCAAAAATGTTTATTATTTACTCTGAATTTTGAAAAAAATTTAAATAAATAGAATATTTAAATACGCTAAACAATTAGACATAGAGTCGAAAATTTTGCTATTGAAAATCATTAAGATCGTTTCAAGTCCTTCGAGGCAGCCGCCAAAACACCACGCCTGCCTTTAATTTTTTCACTCTACTTGGAACAATAAAGTATCTCTAATAAAAGAGAACAAATATATGGGGCGATAGAAAACAAAAAAAAAGAAAACAAACATCAACTGAAAAAACTGGCGCTCTCCCACGTTTTCCGAGATATGGGACTTTGAAATTTTCATAACAAGCTCGATTGTCAATATGGGTATCATTTTAAAGTTATTGAAGAGATCTTTCAGAAAGTACTAAAAATTTTATAAAAATGCTTAACCCATTAAGAGCCGATTACGTTAATATGTAAAATTATAGATCGTACTTAATTTTATAGTTTTTTTTATTTTCTCTCACGACAATGTTTGATTATTTTTGATTGAAGTTACTTGACTAAACTGGACTTACGAACATGGTGAAGGGTTTATTAGAATCGGCATGCCTAGATATATGGAACTCTTAATTGTTTTAACTTCATTTTAAAGTTTGTTGGGACAGTATCTCCTTCTGATTCTGTTTGCGTTATTGCTTATGAATATTTAACGAGAACTAGTAACTGGTTGTAAAGTATAAAGTAGCTATTGATGTTATAAAATATGTTAAGATATTTTGTTACAGCCTTGGCCATATTATTTGTCTTTTACTGCGTACTTTGTCAATACAAAATGATAGAAAGGGGAAGTATACCTTTTTTTAAAATCTGATTTTTCCTGTAAGATTTTTTTTTTAATTATAGAAAAGTAATTTTCTCAAACTGTATTCTATTATAAGATAATTTAACTCACATTGTTCAAAATTATGATCGACAGTGTATTTCTTGAAATTTTTTAACACGCAATAACTTAAGAATGGATTAACTGTCAACCTGTCAAAGTTGTCTTATTGCGTTGACTTTTTCAGATTCATTATCAATCATTAGTTTATTCATCAACAAACTTTTTGGCGAAGAAGCTCATTTTTGGCTTGAAAATTCAGCTTATATGGAGTGAAACGAATTCATAAAAGACCCTACAGCCAACATTCAATGCAGAATAATGATACGTTGTTGATGCTGTTTTAATGCAGGTGGCATCACTGAAAATCATATCCTCATTACGATCGACGGAGATGATAGCTGTTCCATGATCTATAACTTTTTTTAAAATATGGATGTCGGGCGAGATATTGTTTTAAAAAGATATCGCTACGTACCAAACGGCGATCGCAACCACTAACATATTAAAAACAAAATTAGGCGATAAGTTGAATATGAGAAATCTTCCTATCAATTGGCTTCAAAGGTAGTGCAATTATTTTCCTTGTTTTCTGTGTGGTGCTTACTGCTAAAAAACCAACAACAACTGGAGCCTTAGAGGCCAGCGCTGTTTGTGTTTTTCGTAAAATGCGCTTTGTCCAAAACAGATGTGGTAGCCATATGTCCGAAATTTATTTTAAATTGTTAACGCCATGAATTGATCTTTCAAATAAATTTTTTATACCCTTCACCGCAAAAAGTGGAAAAGAGGAATATTTAAGTTTGTCATTCCATTTGTAATTTCTACAATATCCATTTCCGACCCCATAAAGTATATTTATTCTGACTTCTTATGCATAGCGAAGTTGATTGAGCGATGTGCGTCTGTCCGTCCGTGTTAGTGTTGAAATCAAGTTTGCCCAGGCTTTAGATCAGCTAGAAAAAATTTAAATACACCAATCGATCAGACATAGTGTCGAAAGAGGTGCTATTGGAAATCAGCAAGATCGGTTCATGATCTTCGATGAAGCGGGCAAAACACCACGTCTACCTCCAATTTTTCTACATCATTTGGAGCAATTGGAGTTACAATAAAAAAAAAAAAAAACAAATACATGGGGCGATAAAGAATTAAAAAAAAACATTAAGTGAAAAAATTGGCGCTCGCCTTTATTTTCGAGTTATGACCCTCTGAAATTTTTATAAAAAAAGACTGTTATATTTTTATAAAAAAGACTGTTAATATGGTCAATATGGGTATCATTTAAAAGCTTTTAAAGAGAAATTTAAGGAAATACTAAAATTAAAAAACAAAAAAACGTTTCACCCATTAAGAGCCGGTGGCATTTTTATTCTCTGTCACCTGTATATACGATTTGGCATTGTTTTTACTAAATTTTAATTTCTTGTTGTTTTTTTAACTTAAAGTTTCTAGCGGGCTTAAAAAACGCCCCACATGTCACTGGCTGTGAGCTTAGTTTCACAGCAAAGAAAACTTATTAAACATTAAATAAACTTCTTGAGATTGATGTGGTCCTACAGTTACGGTCAAGTGTGAGCAATCGCGAGAATCATCTGTTATGTGTAAATATTTAAGTAGGCCAACCCACCATCCAATATCTGTTTTTGGATTTTATCGAGGTAAAAACTAATCGTTTCGTGTCACTTGTACTAAAACGATCAACAAGAAGTTTTAATCCTGCTCAAATTCCCTTAAAATTCGGAGGGTTATTTGCTTTCAATGGATGTCACAGTGCAAGTTTGTTATTGTATTAGAGGATACTACCACACTAGCAATGTTGATATTTACCTTAATGTACAAATTAAAGACTTTTGGTTGTAGCATACCTCCCTCCCACCTTTTAAAACTGATATGTAATTTCTCTTGTGTTCTGTACGATGGCAACAATTCTTTGGTTTAATGGTCAAAATTGTTTCTAGTTTTTTTTTTTTTTGTTTTTTTTTTTTTTTTGCTTTTGTGGAATGCATGTCAAGTATAAGTTCTTGAAAAAAAGAAGAAGTTCTTGTTGCCTCTGCTGTTTCATTTTGTGGTTATGGCAACTTTTAATTTCAATGTTCTTGTCTATTATCTTACGTCTTGGCCTTCATCAAGTTTAGTTGAAAACATTTTTTTTTTGCTTTTATTCTAAAGTTGCTTGTCATGTTAAATGATTGTTAAAAAAAAAAATGTTATTTTCCTGTGTTGTTTTAAAATGTCGTTGGTGTTGGTTTCGCTCTTGTTCAAGTTGTTTTACATTGAACGGGATTATATTGGCATCTTTATTTCACTGGGGTGCAATACTAAGAAGCAAAACACAAAAGTAAAATATTTTAGAGAAAATTAAGCACTAAAAAAAATATGTCAAAAGATTATGGAACCATGTAAATGATCGATTTAATAACAAGTTTGAAAAAGAAATTATACATTAAAAAAAAAAAAAACAAAAAAAATTTTTTTTTATCGTATCTCTAGTTAACGTCGCCTCTATTTCAGAGATGTAAAAAATTTAGGACACAATGATAAAAACATTCTTTTTTTTAGAAAAAGTTTTGAAATGAAATTTTTATATTTAAAGACTGTTCTGGAAACATATTTTGTTTTGAGCAAAAATTGTTTTTTTTTTTCTTTTCTAACTCTTGACTTTGTTTTAGATAAACGGAATAGTTATTTTTGTAACAACTGGATTGTTAAATTTATTATCATAATGACGACGGCAGTTTGAAAATTAAATGACTAAAACAAAGTAGGATTTTTTAAGCTTGAAAATCTTCTTTAAATGTTATTGCACAGCTTCACTAACAACTTTAAGCAATAAAAAGATAATTAGTTTGGATACTAAAACAGTCAAGTGCAAGTTAAAGTTAAATATAAAGGATTCCATAGTGTAAAGCGCGCACCCCTTTTATTTTCAATTATGTTTTACGTCATTCCGTTCGTAATTTTTGCAAACCCATAAAATATATATATTCTGAGTTCTTATGCATAGCGAAGTCGATAGAGCGATGTCCGTCTGTCCGTCCGTGTTAGTGTTGAAATCAACTTTGCCAAGGTACTAGATCAGCTAGAAAAAACTTAAATACGAGGGCTGCTCTATATATTTCTGGCCTAATAGTGAAAATGCGAATATTTATAATCAAAAATGGTTTTATTGTTTTTCAAAGTATTCTCCAGCATGATTTATACACTTTTGCATGCGCTCAAACCAGTTGTCGAAGCACTTTTTCCACTCCGACTGAGACACCTCTAAAACATGGTTTTTGAAGACTTCAACAGCTTCTTCTGGCGACGAAAATCGTTGACCACGCATTTTTTTTTCTTGATGTGCGGAAACAAGAAGAAGTCATTAGGTGCCAAGTCAAGGCTGTACGGCGGATGACCCATTAATTCGACGTTTTGGCCGGTCAAAAACGCTCTGGTTTGAGCCGATGTGTGAGAGCTCGCATTGTCATGGTGAACAATGATTCGTCTTCTCTTGTTGGTTTTTCGAATTTCTCCAATGACTTCAGGCAAACAAATTATAGTGTACCACTCAGAAGTGACCGTCCTACGTTGCTCAAGCGGAACAGTCGCCACATGACCAGTTTTGCCGAAGAAACAGTTGACCATTTGCTTCGAAGTGCTTCTTCTACGAACAACTTTCGTTAGATTTTGCTCGTCTTTGAAGACCCATACGGTCGATTGTTGTTTCGTTTCGGGCTCATACGCATAGATCCATGATTCGTCACCTGTGACGATCTTATAAACGTCTTTTGAAGCACCGCAATCGTATTTTTGCAACATTTCTTTGCACCAATCGACACGAGCCTTTTTTGAGCGACTTTCAAATTGTGCGGGATCCAACATGAACAAACCTTTTTTACGGCCAAGTGTTCATGCAGTATCGAATGTATGCTGGTGGAAGAAATGTCCAAGGATGTCTCTATCTCTCGGTATGTCACATGTCGATCTTGCATTATGAGTTCACGCACGGCATCAATGTTCTCTGGCACAACAGCCGTTTTTGGATGACCTTCAAAAAATTCGTCTTTGAGTAAGCTTCGGCCACGATTAAATTCATTATACCAATTTTTCACAGTGCTATAGGATGGTGCTTCATCGCCATACAAAGATTTAAGTTCATCAATGCACTCTTGTCGTGATAATCCACGTCGAAAGTTGTGAAAAATGATGGCACGAAAATGTTCACGAGTTATTTCCATTTTTTTTCTATATGAATTTTTTCATCTCATTGTAAACAACACAAATAATGGTCGTACGTCAAAACGTTTTGAGTACGATTATGCTTAAAAATGACAAACTTTCCAATGGAAATGTCAGATTGCAATTGGCAGCACTCAGTGTTGCCAGGCCAGAAATATATATAGCAGCCCTCGTACGCCAATTGATCCGACATCCTTCGAGGCAGCGGGCAAAACATCACGCTTGCCTCTAATTTTTCCATATCATTTGGAATTAATCTAGTTTATTAAAGTAACTTCAATAAAAAAAAAATAAAATAAAAATAAAAAACAAATATAAAAAATAAGAAAAAGCATCAGAAGAGATGATTTAAAAGCTTTTGAAGAGATCTTTCAGGAAATACTAAAATTTTTTAAAAATGTTTTACCCATTAAGAGCCGAAGACATTTTTATATAAAATTCTATATCGTACTTAATTTTTTTCTTACTTTTTAGTTCTCTGTCGCCTAAAAATTTGTTCTTTTGATTAGAGTTACTTCACTAAACTAGATTAACATCTAGATTTTAAATTTACATGTCATTGTCGTAGCCATAATAATAACACAACTTATTTGATAACTTCAAGTTATGATTCAAGTTATAGAGGACATTAAGCCGGAGTACAGATGAGCAAAAATTATAGCTTTTTTAACCTTGAGATAATTATTTCTTGCTTTTTATATAAGTATTCTTTGCAAAGTATGATTTTAGAAGATTTTTCAATATTGAATTTCGTTACCGACAGCCTTTTACCTCGATCTCTTGCTTAATTTTTAGAAGCAGGTAGCAAAAGTAGCAAAAAAATTTTTGAACCCCTTTAATTATCCGTAACACGAAAGATACACAGCTTCTTGTTGTCTGTTAAAAACGTTGGACTATGTTTCAAATAAACAGAGAAGAATAAGTTGTTGCTTTACACCACTAAAAGAGTGTGGTGTGTGCGAAAAGAATAAACATATAATTAACAAATACATCAAGATCATGAGCTTAAAACCCAGCAAAGCTTTGAATTAAAAGAAAAATAATGACGAATAAGTTGTTTAGATAAGAGAATAAATAGAAAAGAGCTAAAACCTTTAAGAGTTTTGAGTGGAAAAGAAAAAATAAATAAAATCTTGTGTATAATCGCGATAGATAAACTGACGAAGATGGCAGATGAGATGGTACAGACGACAGTATAAAAAAAAAACAGTAAATCGTGGTTCAGTACTTAAGGAAGACCTAAGAAAGGAGACAACTGACATAATAACAGTGTGTAATTAAAAGGCTTGTTTAATTCAATTTTCAAATATGTTTTTCTCAAAACTGTTTTTATTTAAAGTCTTTTAGAATCTATAAAATTTAAAACCTTCATTTAGAATATTTTTTTTTTACTGATAACACTCTCTTAACAACCATATTATGCAGCAATAAAGTTTTATTAAATACAATTTTTTTCTATTTTTTCAATGTTTTAATTAACTTTTTGTGGAACATAAAAACGTGGTCTTTAAGCATACGAGTATTAATTATGTTCGTCATAAAAAAGTAGTGGGTAAGAAAACTAATCACTTGACACCAACTTAATAATTTTAATGTATTTAAATCTTAATGACTTTAAAAACTATTTAATTAATGTTGAAAGCCACAAGAAATAATCATGACAATGATAGTTAAAGCGTAAAATTATTGAATTGAAGATTGCACCACCACCTGACAGCAATTAGGGTCACACGAGCCACTAAAAAATTTTATGGCTGTAATTGGATTTTTTTTCCAATTTGCAAGTGGCCTTAGTATTTGTCTTGAAGTTTTCAGAACGAGGAGATTCTTTTAAGGGTTAAGGTAATTTAAGAAAAAAAAAAAAAAAAAAAATAAAATAAATAAATAAGAAACAAAAACAACAAATGAAGCTGTCTATTTAAATCGTTTATTTAAAAACAAAAAACCATATTTTTGGCAGCACATTTTTTAAAAGGTTTTTTTCTTGCAAAAAATATATTTCAGTAAATTTACTTATAAAAAAGTACATTATTTTAATAACCAGTGTATTAATGTACTTTTTATAAAAGTACTATTTATATCTGTTTTCCATAAAAGTAACTTTCATAAAAAGTAATGAAGTAAATTATTTTACCAACCAGTGTATTAATGTACTTTTTATAAAAAAGCCATTTGTATCCAGTCTCCATAAAACTAACTTTCATAAAAAGTACCTGCAAAAAGTTTTGTGTTATAAAAAAAACAAATTTAAAAAATTCTGTTTACTAAATATTTTTTGTCAAAAGAATTTATTACAACAGCAACCCTTTGCAAATAGTAATTTTTAGGAAAAAAAAAACAAACACAAAAATGTCTTGAATAAAAATATTTTTTAAAATTACTCTTTCAAATATTTTTAACATTTGTATCTTTTTACCACAAATAAAATTTGTATTAGTAAGTTTTAGGAAAAATATTTTTTGTAAAATTTACCTTTTTGCAAAATGTACCTTCTTCAACGAGTGATTTTAATTAAAAGTACCGTTTACAAAAAGTACGTACTAGAAAATTTAACTAATAAATGTACCTTTAAGGATAGAAGAAGCTCTGAATGTTTTTTAGAAATGTACTTTTTTCAACAAGCAATCTCTAGTATTTGTAACGTAATGTACCTTTTATAAAAGTACTTTTAACAAAAAAAAGTGTCTTCTAAGAAAAGTTTTTTTTAAAGTGTTTTCTTTTACAGAAGTACCTTCTTTAAAATGTACTATTAGCAAAAAATTACATAATTATTTTTTTTACAAAATTTTTTATATTTTGAAAATGTACCTTTCAAAGTGCAAATTACCCTTTTCTAAAATAAACTTTTTAAACAGGTTTTTTTATATAAAAATATTTGTTACAAAAGTAATGTTTTGCAAAAGAATAGTTTCTCAAAAAAAAAAAAAAAAAAATAAAATAAAAATAAAAAAAAATTAAAATAAAATAAAAATATTTTTGCAAAAATTAATTGATACATAACGTACGTGTTATAAAATGTACTTTTTACATAAAGTGCCATTTTTTTAAAATGTATTATAAATAAATATGTAGAACCTTTAACCACATTAATCTTCTAAAATTATAATTTTATAAAAATTATATTCATCAAAAGGTACCTTTAATTTTTATAAAACATTTAATGGCACCTTTTACAAAAGTAACCTTTTGAAAATATACTATAAAAGAAGTACTTTTTACAAAGTATCTTGCATCAAAAGTTCTGTTGCAAAAGACACTTTGTACAATGGAACGTTTTGCAAAAACGATTTCTTACAAAAAAACCTTTTTTAAAAATATTCTTCTTCAACAAGTATCTTTAATATTATTTCCTCTTACAAAATTTCGTTATAAAAAGCGTACCTTTTCCTTAAAGTACTTCTAAGCGAATTTTTTTTGCAAAAAAAAAAATATTTACTGAAAGTACAAAAATTATCCCCAAAAGCACCTTTTTTCAAATGTACACCTCCAACAAGTACCTTTGTAAATAGTAATCTTGGTAAACAATACTCTTAAAAAAGTATCATTTTCAAAAAAATATTTGTTACGAAAAAAGCAGTGGTAATATCTGTTACAAAAAACCACAAAAAAAACATTAAAAAAGAGATTTGTTTTTATTAATTGCCTTTTACAAAAAGAGCCATTTAGTAAACTTAACCAAAATTTTTTTTTTTTGTTTTAAAAATCTTTACAAATCTTATTATTGTAAAACATTTCTTTTGCAAAACGATACCTTGTACAAAAAGTACCCTTTGCAAAAATTTACTTTCAAAAAAAGTACCTTTTGCAAAAATTTACATTCAAAAAAGTACCTTTTACGAAATGTACCTTTTACAAAATGTACCAAATACATAAAAGTACTTTTTACAAAAAGTCACTTAATATATAATATTTTTGGTTTTTACAAATATTTACTTTCTTGTATTTTTAAGTTCCCATAAATTTTGTTGTTGTTGTTAAACACCCTTGACCTTTGTTTTAAAATTATCTTGAAGATCTTTACGATGTAAAATGATAATTCGGGTTTTGACATTTAGTATTTCAAAAGGCGGTGTTTGTCTATTCAAGTCATCAATATGAAGATAAATTTTTTATTTTTTAAACATAAACAAAAATATCAATTTTCATAAAAAGCAATAGCTGACATATGCAAATAGAAAAACCATAAAATAAAAAAATCATTAAAAATTTTATTGCGCAAATGATGACGAAGATTTCTTAGGAAGCTGTAAACTTGCTTAAAGAAAGTTCCATAAATTCCAATTGGCAACTAAACCATAAATTAGCTGAACTGATATAACTCGCTTCTGTAATGCAAAAATGGCACAATCTCGTATTAAAAATTCTATTAAATTTCTGCAATCTCTGAATTTTTCCAGCTGAGTTCATTAAAATTAAGGAACATTTTTCCTAGTCAATCGTTAAAACATAAAATACAAAATTATTGCACAGAATATTAAATAAAATTCATACATAAATGTTTAATTCAATTAATGGTTGTTATTTTTCCTTTTCCTTTTTGAGTTAAAATATATTTGTGAACATTTGTTGTTGTTGTTGTTTTTATAGGGACATTTTTTGTGATTTACTTTTATATCTGCTCATTGTTACTAAACACATTTTCATTTATCGATTATTCTATTAAGCAAATCCTTGAACTGTTGTGTAGTTGATTACGATTATTGTAGCATATGTTGTTGCCCTTGTCAAATATTTGTTAAGGATAAATGAATGTTAAGGATATTAAATGCAAGTGTAAGCACTTACTTCCAGGTAAAAATATTCTCACATTTAATAACATTTAATAAGAAAATAATTTTTCTTTTTTTTTAAACACGGGAGTTGACAATTGTATTTCTTCAAAAACAAAAAAAGTTACAAATTTTATAATGCTTAAAATAAAATTATTTTTTATGACAATAAATTAAAGTTATTGTTTTATAACTGGGAAATTTATTTAAATGTATTTGTCAATAAATAAATAGTTGTCATAATGTATAATTTAATATAATTGAGTAAAAGGTTTATTGAACTAGTGCTTTCACAACTTCAGCGAAATTAAAAAAGGACATTGCACTTTACTTAAATCATAGACTCGTCCTAAGGATTTCAATATATGTCACAGATAAAATAGGTAAAATATATCATCACACAAAGCTACATATCATTGGAAAAAGATTCAATAACTTTTAATAAAACATATTACAACCTTTAAAATTTTTGTCCCGAATATGATTTTATTACGTTTACGAGGGCTGCTATATATATTTCTGGCCTGGCAACACTGAGTGCTGCCAAGTGCAATCTGACATTTCCATTGGAAAGTTTGTCATTTTTAAGCATAATCGTACTCAAAACGTTTTGACGTACGACCATTATTTGTGTTGTTTACAGTGACTTGAAAAAATTAATATAGAAAAAATTGGAATTAACTCGTGAACATATTCGTGCCATCATTTTTCACAACTTTCGACGTGGATTATCACGACAAGAGTTCGTTGATGAACTTAAATCTTTGTATGGCGATGAAGCACCATTATATAGCACTGTGAAAAATTGGTATAATGAATTTAGTCGTGGCCGAAGCTCGCTCAAAGACCAATTCCGTGAAGGTCGTCCAAAAACGGCTGTTGTGCCAGAGAACATTGATACCGTGCGTGAACTCATAAGATCGACATGTGACATACCGAGAGATAGAGACATCCTTGGACATTTCTTCCACCATCATACATTCGATACTGCTTAAACACCTGGCCGTAAAAAAGGTTTGTTTTCGTTGGATCCCGCACAATTTAAAAGTCGCTCAAAAAAAGACTCGTGTCGATTGGTGCAAAGAAATGTTGCAAAAATACGATTGTGGTGCTTCAAAAGACGTTTATAAGATCGTCACAGGTGACGAATCATGGATCTAGGCGTATGAGCCCGAAACGAAACAACAATCGACCGTGTGGGTCTTCAAAGACGAGCAAAATCCAACGAAAGTTGTTCGTGGAAGAAGCACTTCGAAGCAAATGGTCGCCTGTTTCTTCGGCAAAACTGCTCATGTGGCGAAAACATTTATGTTGTCTGGGGACACCCTTTAACTTTTAAGATTATGAACTGTTTTTAAAACGAAACCAACCTGTAAGCATCACCTTTTAAATAAAGAAAAAAATTTTCATAAACGCTTAAGAAATGACTGCGGGCTCAAATGTTTTATTCATTAAAAAGAGCAACCTTCAGTTGAATTGATAACCTCTTTCTTTTTTTGAAGTTGGTTAAAAAGAATCTGATTATTTGGTTTAGATGCCCCTCGTGGATCTTTCTTTGTCCTGTAAAAAACTGAAAATTAAAAAAAATATTAATCTTGCCACGTGATTTTATTTTAGTGAAATACCGACAAAAGGAGCCAATAAATGTGAACTATCGGAATTAAAATAAATTTATTTTCATTTGCGAATTTTAAATAAAATTGTCTGCAGAAAAACACCTACACAATTGCGATAATTACCAACAGAAAAAAAAAGATTTAAAATAACAACAAAAAACATGTCAGCACATCACGTGTAGCATAAAATTAAATCTGTGTGAGAGTTAAAAAATTTAAATGTTCAATATAAAAGCGAAAACTTTATTAACAAGATGCAGATATCTAATGCAAATGTTTGATGTAAAAGGTTTTTGAAATCAATGCAAGATTTAAATAAAAATTGTTTTTGTTTTACTTGATTAAACCTTAAAGTGCACATGATAGTGTTATGTTTATAATCTCATCTCACGCGAGTTATCAACACGACTTCGTTGGTCCATATTTATTCTGTTGTCAAAAAAGTTCATGTTCATTTTGCAAAAATGTAGCTGAAGTTGATTGATGCAACGTTAAATATTTCATATAATTAACTATTGACTGTGTGCCAGTGTTGTCATTTTAGGAAATTTTCTTCTACATAAAGGGGATTTTTTTCATTTAAGGGAAATTCTAGGGGGTAGGGATTATTTAGTAATTTTTTTATTTTTAATAATTTAAAGTAATAAATATATTTGAGACTTTTGTCCTGAATAAGATTAATTTAGAGATTTTCTCATTTTATTTAATTGTAAATACAAAATTTTTCATTTTATTTTTCAATTGTTAAAACTAAAAAAAGGGTCTTAAGGGATTTTTATTTTAAAAAGGTTTAATTTCAATATTTTAAATATTCGATTTTAGAAGACAGGAGGAAAACATGTGGCATTCGTGCTGTGTGTTTGCTTTCATACATTTTAGAATTTAATAAATAAAATTTTCGCCATAAAAAAGGAAAAATGAACAATAATTAGCACTGAAGCAAGATATTATACGATCCGAAAAAGTGTAAAAAAAATTAAATTTATTTATTTCAAAAAATTTTTTTTGCAAGTTGACATGTCGCAGAATTAATTAAATTAAGAAAACATAAGTTTAAAAAGAAATGAAATTATTTAAATTATGTAAATGTTATATACATATACGTATCAATTGAACAAAGTAATAGTAAGAAGTTATCAATCTGGTAGCACGTCTCGTATGGCAACGTGTATCAGAGTTTAAATAAGAATGAAATAAAGTCATTAAGTAATCAACTTTATAAGAGAAAGGTCGTTCTTATTTTTTCCTCCCCAAGCTCACGACATTACAGTAAATGTCACTTATTTTTATTTGCAATTGATCTATTTAAAAAAATATTTTTCATATATGAAGAGATTAAATCTTTCGCTGATAAAAAAATAAGAAACTAATTTTGAAAATTTAAATTATATTTAATTCGAATTGTTTCCTTAATGATTAAATTATATTTTTTTATTGTAATAATATAAATTCTTTCATTATTTACCTACTTTTCTTAACAATATAATCCGTTATGGCAATTTCTTGCAAAACGCAACATTTTCTAAATTTAATTGGCGCGAAATTTTTGATTCCGCGACATTGCGATTTTTTAGCGATTTATAAAAAAGTAATAATCGTATTTAAAGAACATTTACAATCTGGCAACTCCTCACTTTTTCCTTAAAGTCTGTTATTAAAGCAAAGTGAATGCTTCATAAACATACGTATCAGGGATGGTTATGCTTAAATTATTTTCTTTTTTGCATTGTTTGAAACTAAAATATTTAATTAAATAAATTTACAGTTTTATATTGCAAATGTTTTTGTATTTCCATTATTGTTATTTTGATTTTTTATAAAATATGAAAAGCAATAAGAATGCAGTATGAACTTCTTGACACTTTATTATTATTATTACATGCTATTGATTATGTGAATATAAATAACACATGTTGCACTTCTTCTGTACCTTCACAAGAAATAAATAAATAAATTCAAATCACATAGAATGTATTTTTAAGAAGCAGGCATAGACGAATGCTTTAAGAATAAAGTTAGAAATATAAAAAAAGCAACTTTATATCTTAATTTATAAAATAATAAACCAGATCTCAGTTAAATATATTTCTACTAAAAATTACTTATTCTGTTTTATTACATATGTAAAAGTGTATTTATATGTGCGTGTATGCATGCGTGTGTTTATGTATCTCTTCATTTATGTGTGTATATATTGTATATATCTTGGCGGATTTTTGCCATTTTCTATAAGATTCAGTTTTTATTGTTCGTATTATTTAAAAAAAAAACTATTTTTGACAAAAACTACAAAAAGATTTTTTATGCCGAATTTTTAATTTAATTACGGCAAAGAAAACTGACAACCCTGATTGTAGTAAAACAATTGTATGTGTAATGACGTCATTGTTCTCTTATACTCTTTCTTTTATTGATTGATACCAACTGAAC
Organism: Cistogaster globosa; assembly: GCA_937654795.1. NCBI lineage: Eukaryota > Metazoa > Arthropoda > Insecta > Diptera > Tachinidae > Cistogaster > Cistogaster globosa. The sequence goes on along the minus strand of OW569407.1, from coordinate 86,049,387 downwards.
AAATTTGCATAACAATTGTTTAATAAAATGCGAAATAACAAAAAATATAAAAAACAAGTAAGCGTGCTAAATTCGGCTATACCGAATCTTATATACCCTTCACCATGTATGTAAGTGTAAATTACTCCAAATAAAAAAAATTTGAGGTTACAGTGAATAAAAAAATTAAGAAAAAAAAAACTAAAATAAAATATTAAAATTATTATAATTAACACAAAAATATCATCAACTCTTAATGGGTTAAGCATTTTTTTAAATTTTAGTATTTCCTAAAAGATCTTTTCAAAAGCTTGTAAATAATACCCATATTGACCATATTAACAGTCGAATTTTTTTATGAAAATTCCAGAGGCCCATAAATCGGAAAATATGGGCGAATGCCAATTTTTTTACTTGATGTTTTTTTTTCTTATTTTTTAATTTTTTATCGCTTTGTTTATTTTTTATTGAAGTTATTTCATTCTTCCAAATGATATCGAAAAATTAGAAGCAGGCGTGGTGTTTTGCCCGCTGGCTCAAAAGTTTTATGTTCCGATCTTGCTAATTTTTAAAGCAAAATTATCGAAACCTTTTGCTGATCGATTGGCGTACATAAACTTTCTTTTAGCTCATCCAGTGCCCTGGTAAAGTTGACTTCAAGACTAACACGGACGAACATCGCTCAATGCAAGTCAGAATATAAATACTTTATGGGTTCGGAAAAAGATACTGTAGAAATTAAAAATGGAATGACAAACTTAAATATACCTTCTTTCCACTATTTGTGGTGAAGGTTATAAAAATGTTGAAGACAATAGTAACGGAAGAAAAGCAATGACGATTTGTTTCAAATAATTTCCATATTGTAATTGTGTGAAGCTTTGTGTTTGATTACTTTTAATTTTTTTGCTTTATTATCAACAATCGTACGAAATTTTGTATTTGAAATTACAGAGAATATTTTTTGTTTATTATTTCGTATTTTTATTTATTAATTTGTTTGCTTGATTAATGTTTAAAATGACATCATCGCTATCGCTGCTGCTATTATTCTTTGTTGTACATGTGAAAGGGTTTTGAAACGATTACTTTACTTCATGGTAATCAAAATCGCTACAATGACTAATAAGTTTACCAGCAGTTTTATTCTGTAATTCTCGTACATAAATCTAAATCTCGATCGCTAAAAAGCTAAAAATAAATGACGGAAAAAATGTAACAGCCAAAAATCGCTAAATAATTTTGTTTTTTAGTTTTTCAGTGATGGAGATTTAGCTTAAGCGATTTACAGCTAATCTTATCTATTAAAATTGATATTTATCAACAACAAAAGTTAAGAAAAAATAATAATTTTAAAATGTTTGCAGTGAGTTTAAATCCAACGATATTAAACAGAACCCTTGTCCAATGGCATCATAATCAAATAAAAGTCACATCACAGCTAATTTATCAATAAATCGTAGTCAAGTTATATTTGACTACTAGCTGAGAAACAGTTGATTCAAATTTAAGTTATCGCCAAATTCTACTGAAATAATGTGAGTTATAGTCACATCAAACAGTGGAGTGAAAAAATTTGAATAAAAATCTGATGTTTCTAAGTTACCCGATTTGAATGAAAGGAATTGCGACTTACAGAGAAGATCCCTTTCACCTATTGCGTTTGGACACGCGATTTTAGTACAGAGTAGCTTCATAGGGCGTTTAAAGTTGGCAACCTTCAGTGCGAAAAATGTTTCATAACTTAAAGATTTTAAAATTTTAAAAGTAAAATTTTTTAATCAAAAATTTTATAAAAAAAAAATTTTAAAAGTTTTGATCATAAAGTTCTGTTGGCATTTTAAATGTTTTTATAGCTTTCACTACTAAAAGTTGAAAAAGCGTATATCTAAGTTTGTCATTCCATTTGTAATTTTTATAGTATCCATTTCTGACCTAAAAACTATACACATTCTGAGTTTTTATTCACAGCGAAGTCGATTAAGCAATGTCCGTCCATGTTAGTGATGAAATTAACTTTGCCAGGGATTAGACATTGTTATTTAAATACTTTGCTTTTGAAAATCAGCAAAAACGGTCTACGTCCTTCAAGGCAGGGATTAAACACCTGCCTATAATTTTTCCATATCATTTCGAACAAGGAAGTAACTCGAATCCAAAAAATAAATATATGGAGCGATTGAGAATTGAAGAGCAAGAAAAAACATCAAGTCGAAAAATTGAGTTATTGGCCTCTGAACTTTTCAAAAAAAAAGTTCGATTGTCAATATGGGTATCACCTAAAAGCTTTTGATGAGCTATTTCAGGAAATACAAAATTTTTTTTAAATGCTGAGCCCATTAAGGCCCATGACATATTTATTTAAAATTATAAATCATATTAATTTTTTTTAATTTTTCAATCCTCTCTCATCCCAATATTTGTTTTTTTTTAATTTGAGTTACTTCACTTAACTTGATTTACATGCATGATGAAGAGTTTAAAAGATTCGACATTGCCGAATATAGCAGTCTTACTTGTTTTCTTTGTTTACAAGACGCATAGCAAGGTTGCCAGATAATTTTCCTTTTTTCCCTAAAAGCAAATATAAAATCCCAATTTTTTTTCATAAAATCCCCTAAATATTTTTTTAATTAAATAAAAATAAAGAAATTCTTAAATTAAATTGGTTTGTGTTGTAACGAAAATATTACAACACAAAACGTTTGCGTTAAGTCTGTATTATTATTATAAATATGTGTGGGTGTAAATTAGAATTAAAAAGACAGTCGAAAAAAAAACACTAATACACTTTCTTGCCTCAAAAACTGCCCGTGACATATTTTTCTTTCCAAATTCTCCACTGTATAGAAATAAATCCCCTCAATCTAAGGGAAAATTAAAAAAATGTATAATACTCCATTTACACTATGCAATTTTTCATGACACTAACATGCAGTTATTGTTTGTTGGTGAAGTAAGAATTTTGAGAGGATGTTACTGTTGCTCATGTTTGATTTTAAATAATTTTAAATGAAGAATTGACGGAAAAATGCCTCGAAGCATTGCATAGTGTAAATCTGGACTATATCTCTGAAAAGCGCAGTCTGATTTTCTTGAAAATTTACTCGACTCCTAAAAGTAGGCACTGTTCTTCGCTGTGAAATTTTCTGACAAAAAATCCGTTTTCGACAGTAAAATATTAAAGATATGCTGTTGCAGGTTTTAAATGAATTATTTAATTAAGAAAAATATATCAATATAGCAAAAACAACAAAAACAATATATTTTTTTAAATATCGCTGCAAAGTCACCTAAACGAAACTCTGCAGCAACTGCCTCAGATTTTAATGTATTTTAATGGTGAAAGTGCATAAAATTTTATATTTATAAATAAAATAAATTGTGTTTACTTAAAGATCTATGTGTTTTAATGCTAAAAATAATAGCAACAATTAGTTAACGATTTTATGAAAAACAAAAATCTGAGAAAAAATAATTGTTTTTATAATAGGCGTAGATGCTGTTTAATGGGGAACTGGGTGTTCAAAATATGGCAACGTCAAGGAGTTTTATTTTGAATTCTCAAGTTGCTGGTGACACAACTAGAGTTTGCAATGATTTTGTTGATCGACTTTGAATTATACTGTAATTAATAACCTGCTAAAGCATAAATACCTTTCGGTTGATGAATTTCGTTTAGTATCCTGCAAAGCTATTTGTGATAAAATGTAGCTGGTATTAAATGCTAGTTACAGTTCGCAAAATACTTATTAATAGCAAAAACATTATGCAGATTCATATTTTCATAATTATGTTTTCTTAAGAAGCTCAAAATGAGGACTATAGAACACTACAGATGTCAGACGTCTTATTAACATGAAACGACAACTTCATAAACACGTTTTGAAACTTGATGATGTCGTTAAAAAATTGATAAAAGATGAATAAAAGTTTGTATTTTCATACACATAAAAAAAATTATCAGTCATTAAGTCGGTAATATTGTTTAAGTTTCTTTCATTGATTATAAACAAAAAACTTTTTTGAATTATATAGGCGATGGGCGTGGCATATTTCCTACTCCTAATACTAATAACTGCAGTCCAGTTACAAGACTTTAATTTCGAATGTCTTAACTGCATTCATTTTCGAATGTCTCAACTTCATACAACTGATGGCTTAGTTTCATATAAAAATTTGGGGGCGAGAGGCGTGAGCAATTTTTATGAAACCTTAAACTTTTTTTAATTGTATTTATAAAAAGCAAAATTTTAATGTTTTGCGAGCTGCACCAATATTTTTAACCAAGAAGTGATCCCACTGTGCATTGTTTCAAAGTAAAAGAAGGACTTTCTGTTGTGGAAATTTTTTAGTTAAATCTCTAATTAATTAAATGAATAATAGAAAAAACCCAAACTAAGATTATATAAAATATAAAATTGTTAAATTGTAGCAAAACTATTTAAAATAAAGATGACACTAAAAGATATATTTTAATTTGCATTTTAATTTCAACAAAATTACTTGATTTTGATGGGTAATTAGAAAAAGAGAATCCTTAAAATCTTAACTCACAACTTTTTTAACGTAAAAATTAAATGTGTAACTTTTTTTAAATCGTTCAATCTTAATGTTGCTTGTTTGCATAAATTGAATGGAAAATCCAATATGGCGGCTATATTTAGAAATAAATTAAATTTCAATTACCATTTATTCGAGTTGCTAATTTTAGTTACACATTTGAATTTATAATTTTTTTCTTTACAATTCTTATTAATGGTTCCACAAATGCATTTTATAAAGACATAAATTAATTTTTTCGCCCAATGTGGAATTGTTGCATGGTTAATTTGCTTATTCCACTCATATCAGAAGAAAGCGGAGAAATTTACGTATGAGTTATTTAAATTCTGGCAAATGACGTATACGTTTTAAGTGCGAAATGAAATAATTAATGTTACTCATACGTACACGTGTGTTAAGGAGCCAGAGATTAAGTTAATTGAATAAAATGAAAGTATAGACTTTTTAGCTTTTGACATTTAATTAGAAACGATGTTTTTATATTCATCCTTAAGCATTAATTTGAAAAATGACAAGTTATTCATTGCTTTCTTTTTTAAAATAATTTTTTTTCGACTACAAACAAATTTCGGCAATTGAAATCTCTTAAATTATTAAATAGTTTTTTTTTATTTTAATTGTTTTTTTCTGTCAAATAATATACAGCTTTCCTGGAAAATATTTACTTATTTTAAAGTAACTTACTACAGCACAACATGTCTTTGTTTTTGAATCAGCGAAACTGGAAAAGGGTTTAAAGTAAAAGTAGATCGACTTAAGTGGTTTTATGTCACCGTATGTGTATGAGAGTGACTATCAAATTTGCAGCCAAACTTTATAATGATGCTAAGCGTTATTAAACTCAGTTCTGCTTCTCAATTTTTGTGCTACCTGTAACATTTTGTCGCTTTCGAAGTCATCAGAAGTCTAACAAAATTTTGTTTATTGTTTCCCATTGGCCTTTTTGAGCCTCCATTGAAATGGAGGAAGTAATCCCCCTTATCACATCAAAGTAGAGTCATATTATTTAGACTCGAAATAACATTTCTAAAATGCCAGCAAATCCCAGAAGCTGTTATGTTATACGACGATAATTTGCAATTTAGCTGCTGTTCTTAGCACTGACCTTTGGGGCATTATTAGCTTTAATTGGAAGCCAAGTTCTGTTAAATATTGTTACAGAAATAGATTTAATACTTTTACAAAGGTAATTGCAAAAAGTAAGCTACCAGATCGTGTCGTATTTAAAGAATTTACACGTTTTAACTCGCCTTTAAATGGAAATAGCAAGAACTTTTCTGCTATATGAAAAATCATTATGTGCCCTTTTTAATTAAATAATAAACCAACAGCTTTTAAATATATTTTAACGGAAATAATATCTGGCAACTCCTAACATACGAGGGCTGCTCTATATATGTCTGGTCTAATAGTGAAAATGCGAATATTTATAATCAAAAATAGTTTTATTGTTTTTCAAAGTATTCTCCAGCATGATTTATACACTTTTGCATGCGCTCAAACCAGTTGCCGAAGCACTTTTTCCACTCCGATTGAGACACCTCTAAAACATGGTTTTTGAACACTTCAACAGCTTCTTCTGGCGACGAAAATCGTTGACCACGCATTTTTTTCTTGATGTGCAGAAACAAGAAGAAGTTATTAGGTGCCAAGTCAGGGCTGTACGGCGGATGACCCATTAATTCGACGTTTTGGCCGGTCAAAAACGCTCTGGTTTGAGCCGATGTGTGAGAGCTCGCATTGTCATGGTTAACAATGATTCGTCTTCTCTTGTTGGTTTTTCGAATTTCTCCGATGACTTCAGGCAAACAAATTGTAGTGTACCACTCAGAAGTGACCGTCCTACGTTGCTCAAGCGGAACAGTCGCCACATGACCAGTTTCGCCGAAGAAACAGGTTACCATTTGCTTCGAAGTGCTTCTTCCACGAACAACTTTCGTTGGATTTTGCTCGTCTTTGAAGACCCACACTGTCGATTGTTGTTTCGTTTCGGGCTCATACGCATAGATGCATGATTCGTGACGATCTTATAAACGTCTTTTGAAGCACCGCAATCGTATTTTTGCAACATTTCTTTGCACCAATCGACACGAGTCTTTTTTTTGAGCGACTTTCAAATTGTGCGGGATCCAACGAGAACAAACCTTTTTTACGGCCAGGTGTTCATGCAGTGTCGAATGTATTCTGGTGGAAGAAATTACCAAGGATGTCTCTATCTCTCGGTATGTCGCATGTCGGTCTTGCATTATGAGTTTACGCACGGCATCAATGTTCTCTGGCACAACAGCCGTTTTTGGACGACCTTAACGGAATTCGTCTTTGAGGATGTCTCTATCTCTCGGTATGTCGCATGTCGGTCTTGCATTATGAGTTTACGCACGGCATCAATGTTCTCTGGCACAACAGCCGTTTTTGGACGACCTTAACGGAATTCGTCTTTGAGCGAACTTCGGCCACGATTAAATTCATTATAACAATTTTTCGCAGTGCTATATAATGGTGCTTCATCGCCATACAAAGATTTAAATTCATCAATGCACTCTTGTCGTGATAATCTACGTCGAAAGTTGTGAAAAATGATGGCACGAAAATGTTCACGAGTTAATTCCATTTTTTTCTATATTAATTTTTTAAGTCACTGTAAACAACACAAATAATGGTCGTACGTCAAAACGTTTTGAGTACGATTATGCTTAAAAATGACAAACTTTCCAAAGGAAATGTCAGATTGCACTTGGCAGCACTCAGTATTGCCAGGCCAGAAATATATATAGCAGCCCTCGTATTTGCAACAAAATGGATAATATTGTAGTTGTCCGTCTGGGTATGAGTAAAAAATAAGCATTTTTATAGTATTTCATTATTTATATTTTCAACTTCACAGCCAGCTCTAGAAGCAAAACATTTCAAATATCTTATGACATTGGTCAGTTTTTCTTTTTCTCTAAACCCTGACTCATATTCGATTCTCCACATAATTTTCAAATTTAAAGTTCAATTTTTCTTTTTTAACAAACATTAATAAAAGCCAAGAATCCATTTAAGTCAAAGAATAATAAAGAACTCAAGTATTTAAACAGCAGTTTTTACTCCGCATTATAAATTCAAGAAGTGTTCTTGGTATAAACAACATGGGCATTTCCGCTTTTCAAACAAAATACAAACCCAACAGTAACAGTTACAACAACGAAAGCAACAAAAAAGTTTAGAAAAGAAAACCTTTGCCCTTGTAATGAAGGAATTGCCAAAAGGTGTATGAATGTATGAATATAAGTTTGCTTGTATTTGCGTTTAGATATATACGAACTTGTTTATGTATTAGTGTATGTATATTTGTATGGGCATTTTTCATTCACATTTAAATTGTTATTGCGAATTAGCTGTTAAAATGCCATAACTCTCTATTTCACTAGCACGAGAGAATTTAAATGAGATACCAGAGACGTTTAAAAATATTTTGTTGTGGTAAAAAGGGAAAAACAAAAGGGAATTTGAATAAATTGGTAATTCAGTTTAGTGTTTTTTTTTATCGAAAGAAAATAAATTAAATACACGATAAAAATACTTTATTATTTTAGGGACTTGAGTCGAGTTTTAGAGGGAATTTTTTTTTAAATTTATGTTTAGTCGTATTTTTTTTTTTGAAACGTACTTTTTGAAATGGTATTTTTTTGAAAAGTACTCTTTGTAAAGAATTTTTTTTTTCATAATATCCTTTTATTTTTTATCTTCATTTTTCGCAATGGTACTTTTTAATGGTACTTTTTTTAAATGGTACTTTTTTTAAAAAAAAAGTACTCTTTTTAAAGAATTTAATTTAATTTTTTAATATCCCTTTTCAAAAAGCGTTCTTAACAGATTTTTAAGGATTATTAAAATTTTTTGCTGGTCTAAAGATATTAATAAAAAAAGGTACTTTTTTAGCTGCACTTTTAAAAATCTAATACTTTTAGTAATTTTTTAGAGATAAGCTTTAAAGTATTTTATTTTTACGACTTATATATAATTTACTTTTAAGAATTTTTGGAATTATTCCTTTCACTTTATTTCAAAGTAGTTTTGGTACTTTTTATTATTAATTGACGAAAAGGTTATGTTATTAAAGCTTATGCCTTAAAAAACTTACATTTGAAAAGTACTTTTCTTTTAACACACTTTTTTAAAGCTTCTGACTTGAATATATTTTTTCGAAAGTGCTTTAAAAAAGAGTTATTTTAAGACAACAGTAATGTCCTTTCTTGTAGTTTTTTTTTTATTGAAAGTTAAAGTAATTTTGTTTTCAGGGAATTGTTGACATGTTCTAAAAGAGTTAGTTAAAAGTAATTTTTCTTAAAATAAAAATGTTTTCCTTTTTTTAATTGTATTTGAAGAACTTATTTTAAATGGCACTTTTTATAAGATGATATTTTTTTGAAGCTAAATTTTATTAAGTACGCTCTTGATAAGAAGCAGTCTTCTAAATAATATGTTTCAAAGTTACTTATTTATTTCATGAAGTTTTTATTTAAAAGGTACTTTTGTTTAAAGTTTATTATTTTTAAGGTTATTTGTTTAAAGATTATGTTTCTAATTTGTAAAGGTATTTCTCAGGTTCTTCCTTAAAGGCACTTTTAAAACGAAATTTTTATTAAATCTCGTTTTTTTTCTAATTAATTCAAAAAGAACTTTTGAGTTTTGTTGGTTCTTTATTTGTGTTTGAGGCTCATTTTTATTTTCATAAAAGATATTTTCTAAAAAAAAAATTTAAAAAAGACATTTATTTGGAACGAATTTTTTTTCAAGGATTTTTAACTTTCATCTTTTTTTAATCAGTTTTTTTTAAAGATTTCCTTAAATTAACTTATTTTAATGTTAAATAGGTACATTTGTAAGTCGTACCTTTTAAAGATCAATTTTAAAATTAAATCTTTTAAAACTTTGTTTTCCCAATAAACGTTTGTTACAAATTATTTGTAGAGTAAATTTTTATATGGTACTTTTTTAAATTTTCTGTAAAGGTACTTTTTAAAAAAATGTGCTTTTTAAAAATATTATTTTTGTAAAAAAAAGTTGGGTACTTTTCTTAACTTTATTTTATTAAAAAATAACTTTTTCTAAAGATTTATTTTGCACAGTCATTTTTCTATAACTTTTTTCGTTCATAATTTAATGGGCACTTTGTATCTCTGCTATTAAAGTCGTGACTAACATTTTGTTTTGCATACGTTGAAGTTATAGAACATACCGCATTAAATTTATACAAATAATTATCATAAATTTTATAAACGTAATGCCTTTTCTTTGATTCTGCTACTAAAAGCAACAGCAAAAACAAAAAAAAAAAAAAAAAAAGAAAACAAAAACCAGTAAAAACGAGTGGAAAAATTTTTGTTATGCGGCAAAGCCGGATTTTTGTTACTCTTCATTTTTGATGAGGAGTAATAAAAAAGTAAAAAGTATTTAAAAAGTTTTATATTTTTAAAACTTTCTTTTAACAAAAGCAAACGATTAAAAGAGTAAATAAATTCGAAATTATTTTTGTCATATTAATTTATGGTCTTTTAGTTATCAGGAGAATTCGGATAATCGATTTTAACATTAGTCCGTTTTAAGGACAATTTTCAATAGATTCCATCTATTTTTACATCAAATAATTTTCATACATACTGAGGCTGCAACATACGAAATGACGAACTAATATATTTACTACTTACACTCGTGGTGAAGAGTAAGAAAAAGAAAACAAAAAACAGCAACAAAAAACAATAGTCACGAGTAGCACTAGTAGTCATTCTGATGGTTGTGTTCACGTTTAATTTCGCTTTCCTTTACCAGTTAAGCTTTGTTGTTATTGTTGTTTAAGTTGTTGTAATACCAAATTACAAAAACAAAGAACACTCCTTGTGACCAGTTTGTTTTTGGTGTTTTTTTTAAATCTTTAATGTTGTCTACTCAACAGCAGGCTTGAGAGAAATAAGAAATAAAAATTGTGCCAACTTTGAATGAGATTTGTACATATTTTTGTCCTCTTTAGTTAGATTAATTAGTAAATAGTCGGAAGGGAGGAAAAGAAGTATTTCTTGACATAGGGCCAGATTCGATACCTTTGTGTGAATTTTTTCTAGAGATCAGAAAAGGAAATTCAAAGAGGGTGGTTAGAAGGAAGAAGTGTAGTGTAGAAGCTGCTGGGTGTTGTGTGCAATTTGTGTTCACCACAGTTCTCTTGAAGTCTAGGGAAACTGTCGGAGATACTTAAACGAAAATACCCACGTAACAGATGCTAAATAGGAGCATGAAGGCCTAGAGAGGGTAAGATTTTTCCTTTTTTCCTCTTCGTTGTTATGAGAACTTTGCAGCAATTATGCCTGAGCTATTGGCATTATCGTCTTAACTGTATTCGGATAGATAAAGAATTTTTTAAGTAAAAAACTTGTAACGACTTCATCAGATAAAAAACAAACTCTGCGGAAGTTAAAACAGAAGTTATATTTTCTTAACAGCAGCTCGTTGACAACAAAAGACAAAAAAAAAAAAAACAAAACACACATACACACATACACTCAAACATCCTTTCTGGTCGATTGCGACAGCCACGTCAGAAAAGAGGAAGAACCTCTTCACTATACGCAGAATAAGTGCAGCTCTTGAACTTAGAAAAGCTTGAGGTTCTTTTGGAAAAATCCTTAAAAACCAATTAAAAACGCCGGCCTTTAAATCTACATAAGTCAACGACTTTGTTTGGCGTTGTGTCAAGAACACTATTAACATCTTTCTTATCTCTTAAATTTGGTGTTGCTAACAGCCACACAGAATGGTCACAGATCTTACCCGACCAGCCAGTGACTGTTCACTTCTTAAAAGAAAGAAATAAAGTTCATCATTTTTTTGTGATGGCGCAAAGAACACTTGTATCTCGCTATTTTTAATCAGGACCTAATTTTCCAGTTTTTCAAGACCACCTGAGGAAGCTTTTCTTAAATTTTACAGATCAGACGTTTCATAGAACTTCTCACAAATCTTAGCAGATCATTTAACGACGGATTCTTAAGGCAGTCACGATTATAAAATTGACTGCCAAAATACCTTCGCTTTCGAGTTTTTTACCTGTGATGGCCCTATGAAGTCATCCCATACGTAAAGTTATCTAAGGCTGTGTCAAAAGTCTTCTTAAATCAAGGATTCGAAATTTTAGTTGTTTTAAAAACTGATTACACAATTCAAGAAGATTATTCTTGTTTTGGTAAATTCTTAAATTGATTTTAAAAACAGTCAGAAGAGCACATGTCGCACTTAAACTTTCAAGTACTATTTCGGCAAAAAAGAATTAATTTAAATTTAAAAGAAGTTTTTCTTTCTACGTAAATGCTTGGTTTTCCAAGAACTACTCAGAACTTTTCACTTATTTGGCAGGCAACTTTATAAGATTTTAGAGAACGTTTACGCTCCACTTATCCCATGAAGCCACAGAATTCCTCCCTCCGTTAACATCAAAAACATTCAACGTTTCATCTACTTTCTTCCTTCCTATGTAAAAGTCAAAGAATCCTGTTAGGTCGAGTAATTTTAAGATTGTTCTTGAACTCTATTCAAAGTAAATCAAGGAAGCACTTTTTTAATGCCATGTACTTTTCTGTTAAAAAAAAGTACCAACTTTAACAAAATTCAAACAACTTATACATCCCTGTTTTAAACAACTAATTACACACACTCTTACACTTCCACTGTCCCGCATTAAATATTGAATTTAACATTGTTGTACATGGTGCGCCTTAAGGTCATACACCGCATGTTGATTGTCATTTAACGTCAGTTGACGTCGCATTTGAAACGGATGTCCTTGAAATTTTTACAAAAACAAAAAAAAAAAAAAAAAGAAAAAAAAACCAAAGAGAACAAAAACAACAAGGTGTAAGTTGGAAATATTTTGTTTTTATTGCTTTCATGTTTTCATGTTATTGTCCAACACTCCATGCTGTAACAAGCACAAACATCATGACAAGTTGGATTTTTGTTTTATGATTATTTGTTGCTTTTGTTGTTCATCATACCTGGCTATCGCATTTTGTTTTATTACATTCACAACATTTGTTTGCCTCTCTGCTACTGCTGTCACAGTGTTAGCTTTATCGCAAATAATGTTTAATAATTAACCCACCATCTTCAGAACCATCCAGCCAGCCATTCTTCTAGTTGTTTAGTCAGATTTTGTAGTCAGGTTTTGATATATTTTATTTTACTTTTGATTAAAATTGTTATTGAAAGTTGGAGTAGTAACTACAACTCGTTTCCTAAGTTTGTATTCGTTCAAACATTTTGAATGTGGAGATATTTCTTTCTGGCAACCAGCAAGTGTTGCATATAAAAAGAAGATTTCTATGGTTGCTAACCACATTAAATGCATTGAAATATTTTAAGGATTCTTTTATTTTCGTTTAGTAAAATTATTTTAATTATTGGTACATTTTTCCGCTTTTCAAACCCAAAGACTTTTATGATTTTTATCCATCACGTTAAATTTTGTTTTACTATTTTGTAGTACGAGGGCTGCTCTAATATTTCTTGCCTAATAGTGAAAATGCGAATATTTATAATTAAAAATGGTTTTATTGTTTTTCAAAGTATTCTCCAGCATGATTTATACACTTTTGCATGCGCTCAAACCAGTTGTCGAAGCACTTTTTCCACTCCGATTGAGACACCTCTAAAACATGTTTTTTGAGCACTTCAACAGCTTTTTCTGGCGACGAAAATCGTTGACCACGCATTTCTTCTTGATGTGCGGAAACAAGAAGAAGTCATTAGGTGTCAAGTCAGGGCTGTACGGCGGATGACCCATTAATTCGACTTTTTGACCGGTCAAAAACGCTCTGGTTTGAGCCGAAGTGTGAGAGCTAGCATTGCCATGGTGAACAATGATTCGTCTTCTCTTGTTGGTTTTTCGAATTTCTCCGATGACTTCAAGCAAACAAATTTTAGTGTACCACTCAGAAGTGACCGTCCAACGTTGCTTAAGCGGAACAGTCGCCACATGACCAGTTTTGCCGAAGAAACAGGCGACCATTTGCTTCGAAGTGCTTCTTCCACGAACAACTTTCTTTGGATTTTGCTCGTCTTTGAAGACCCACACGGTCGATTGTTGTTTCGTTTCGGGCTCATACGCATAGATCCATGATTCGTCACCTGTGACGATCTTATAAACGTCTTTTGAAGCACCGCAATCGTATTTTTGCAACATTTCTTTGCACCAATCGACACGAGCTTTTTTTTGGGCGACTTTCAAATTGTGCGGGATCCAACGAGAACAAACCTTTTTTACGGCCAGGTGTTCATGCAGTATCGAATGTATGCTAGTGGAAGAAATGTCCAAGGATGTCTCTATCTCTCGGTATGTCGCATGTCGATCTTGCATTATGAGTTCACGCACGGCATCAATGTTCTCTGGCACAACAGCCGTTTTTGGACGACCTTCACGGAATTGGTCTTTGAGCGAGCTTTGGCCACTACTAAATTCATTATACCAATTTTTCACAGTGCTATAGGATGGTGCTTCATCGCCATACAAAGATTTAAGTTCATCAATGCACTCTTGTCGTGATAATCCACGTCGAAAGTTGTGAAAAATGATGGCACGAAAATGTTCACGAGTTAATTCCATTTTTTTCTATATTAATTTTTTCAAGTCACTGTAAACAACACAAATAATGGTCGTACGTCAAAACGTTTTGAGTACGATTATGCTTAAAAATGACAAACTTTCCATTGGAAATATCAGATTGCACTTGGCAGCACTCAGTGTTGCCAGGCCAGAAATATATATAGCAGCCCTCGTACTTCAATTTCTATTTCTTACTCTGTGGCTTTAGTTAGATTTGTTTTCACGATCGCTAGTTTACTAAACTTATGCGCCCATTCACTCTTCTATATTCTATGAATTCGTTGAAATTCGTACTTCTCTGTGGCTCCGGCAGGTGTCGAACTCACGAGGTCCTGCTTTATCAACCAGATTTTTTTAATCCATTTTTCCCAGGACTGGCACACACTGTTGTTATGTTGTGGTCCGTTAGGGTTTAGACTACAATTTCCTTGGTTTGATAAATAACAGTCTTAATTATAAAATTTTTCTAATAAACGGGGTCTTCAAATCCTCGCCGTTTTTATTTTCAAATCGAAATTCTGGGGGTTTAATTTCTGTTTTCATGTATTCGCCTTCTAAACGACTTTTTTCTCTATATTTAAGGTTTTAGTGGGATTTGAACTCATGACGTTTGGATTTTAACAAACACGCAGACATCTCTACCAATACTAGAAGACAAAAAAATTTCATTTTTTCCTTTGCCTACGCATCACACCTTGTTAGTGGTTTGACTTAATCTCAGCTCTATTCACTAAACACACACGTGTAACAACATCATTAGTTTCTTGTTGTGACTGATATTAAAGGGTTGTCGAATCTCATTTATGTAATTTTTCAATGGCTGCTGTGTAGACAAACTTCTCATTGAATGGGGACCAATCGGTTATTAGCAACATTTTAGTTAAGACAATAATAGTTTGATGGTTGACCAGTTTAAAGGTTCGATACCCTGGGTGTTACAACTCAATGAAATGGTGGTTGAAAAGGGTATTCATCTAGAAGTTATTTCTATTCTCTCCTAAAAATTATCTTTTTACTTAAAAATCAAAAAACTAATTGTGTAATTATTTTTTCTTTACAGATTTATTGGAACAGTCATCAGCAAATTATGTTGTGGTAAGTGATTTATACTACACTGAAAGAAATGAGTTTTTTATTAAATTGTTTTGAAAAATGTGGATATCTATGAAAATATTTATTAACCTAAGAACTAAATTTTCGGGAAATGATTTACGAATTTCTACAAACACTAAATTTCCCTTTTATTTCATAAATTTTTTTTTATTTAAAACTTATTATTAAATTAAAAAAAATAATTTTCCCAAGACTTTCAATAACGAAACAATGAAAATACATCATTAGCATTTAATATTTACTACGTTTGAAATGGTCACTTTAAGCCATTTTTCATTGTGTAAAAGACTTTGTTGACGAGATAATTGCTAACATAAGTACCAAGAAAAACAAAAATAGTACTTTTGAATATTAATTTTGACTTGAAATGTGTGAATTATGTTAATTGGTCAAAATTAATTTTGGGCAAAAATCTACGCCACTTAGAAATAATAAAAAAAAAATAATGTTTTAGACCATTCGAGAGCAGTGGGAAATTCTGTAACTTTTGAAATTAAAGATATTTTCTAAAAATTGCTTTAGTTCTCAATTTCCTTTTTCTATTCAGTTTTATTATTCCTTTCAAGCGAAAGCTTGTGTCAAAATCCTTTTAACAGGCGTCTTCAAGCTGAAAACAGTGACCGAATTTAAGGGGTAGAGTTTCCGTAGCCTACACATAATTCGCTGTCGATCTGGCAATACGGAAAACAGTTTTTATTTTTCTTCCTAAATTTTGTCACTTTTGCATTTAATTGATATCGGACCAGCATGAAATACTGTGATATGCATTTGCGTCAGCACTTCGCTCTTACGTGACTTTTAATCGCATAACGAAAACCCGAATGGCAACCTTTAGCGCCATTGTTGAAGGCTAAGTTTATATTTCTTGTTGAAGCGCTGGATAATATTTAAACTCACACCGCATCATTGATGGCATCTCTTTCAGAACAACAGTACATTGAGTACAAGCGTCCTTCTTGCGATTTGCATCTCAAATGCAGCCACCGCTTTACCTCAAATAACCAATAACCGGAACAGTGTATCGGATCGCATGGTACCACGGATCAGGCTTTTAAACTTCTTGTCTTGCAGTTTAAGGCCCCAGCAACGCTAGCTGCCAGATGCCGCCATGTACTCCATTAGAAATAGTGTGAAGCAGACGAAATTTTTAAAGCAAACATCGCTTTGGGCGAAATGTTTTTAAAAGTTTTATCTTGAAACCGTTAGTATTCGTGTTATCATTTTTAAGGCTATCAATGTAAATAAAATCATGGCCGTTCTTGAAACTTCCTCTATGATCTTGTTGGCCGACGGCAAAGCTGTAATGCAGCTGAACATTCTTTAGAAGTGGAAGACCGGTTGTGCATGGTACGAGTGGGGGCAATTCATGTCAAATTTCAAATACCCTACATCTTTAGGAGTTTTCTCTTTCCCCATCCTTAATTAAGTTTGATTAAATTTTAAATTGACAGCAGCTTAAAATTTCCTTTTCATCTAACAATTTTTTTGTTTGTTCATGGTTCAATACATTTTTCCAGTTCAATAGTGTGTGTAGATTTGAGTACACAGCTAAATATCGAAAACACACACACATACACAAACAATTTTCTTCTTTTTTTTTATTAGCGAAACTTCAGGAAAGTGTGTAGGTGTTGATGGAAATTAAATTAAAAAAAAAATGGTACAACAGTGACAAATATAATTACAAACCCAAATGTTATCATTTACACTCATACACATACACATACACACACTTATACATTACTTTGGAGATGTGAGTTTAAAGAGATGCATAACACTTCAATAATTAACCATCATAATGAACCTTAATTCATTACCCGTTTGAAAGAAAATTTAAAGGGAAAAAGGGAATATTTAAACAATTGAATTTGAAATTTAAAATTATTTAAAAAAAGAGAGCACAAACCTGATTAGTTTTTAAAGCAATTTAAAAAAAGGTAATTTGAATTTTTTTTTTGAATTGGAAAAAAAAAGAAACCAAATGTTTTTTGCGATTAGAACTCCGTTAAAAACCTAAAAAGAAAACAAAAATTTCCACTAGTTATACAACGGGAAACCAAAGAGTCTTTAAAATCATTAAATTAAGCGGTTTTCCATCTTCTGTGGCTCCTCGAAACGCCTTCAAAATAAACTTCTATAGTAGAGATGACCTTAATATTCTGTTTAAACCTTTCCCCGGGAAGTGTCCCTGAAAAGCAGATCTGATGAAGCAGATCAGGCTGCATTTTGTTTCACAGAATATCACTTGGGATGTTATACTTATGAAAATACTCATGTCTAAGTATGGTAAGAGAAAAATGTTTCCAATCATAAAACTTTAACCCGGAATTCCCAATTCATGATTTAAAAATCCTAAAATACCATTTTGCCCATAAAATCCCCATTTGTCTCTAAAGTCAGAAATTACTTTCGAGAATGACTAAAAAACAAAATAATGGTGAACTTTCTATAAAAAAATTATTGCGTTTCTGAGGTGTTTTACTGTGGGACTCTATTACATCGCTTATGAAAGCTGAAGTTTATAAATAAAGCTGGAATATTTCTCTGCTATCAGCAGGTAAAACTTTCTTTCCATTCATTAAACCACTTAGAAGTTGCTAATTTGTTTCGAAAATATTTCGTTTTTTTCCCACTGTGCATAGTTTTGAATGAAACCAACTATTTTGGCATAAATTTTTAGTGCTTTTTATATGATTTTAAACACATATTGGCTTATGTATGCTGGTATTTGAACTTCTTAGTTTTGTCGGGCGAAATCGATAAAATAGAAATTTCTCATGAACGATTTAAGCCTGCAGTTTTAATTCTTGGAAATAAAGTAAAATGTCTTTCAAGATATGATTCCCATCCCTGTAAGCTTATTCCTAGCATGTCTATGTCAAGTAACTAGGGAAAGTACCGGCTTAAAAAAGTTCTTGTTCCGATCCATAATGCACAATTTTTACTTCTTGGAAAATATGAAAAAATTCCAACAATTTGTGGTTTTCCTCAAAAGACGGGTAGTGTAAGCGGCTTGTAATCTTTGTGTAACCAGAAAAAATAAGAAAAAGTAACAGCTTTCGATGGTTAATGCCCGACTGATTTATTCATTTTTCTTTTTAAACCCATCTATTTTAAGTAAAAGAGGAAAGAAAAGCAAAGTGTTTTGTAAAAGTTAGGGAGGGGATGTTCAAGTCATTTAACTTCAATTGTAAAAATATGTAGGTTCTTTTTTATATAATTTAAATCCCTGGTGTGATTTTACTATTACCTGCAGTCGAAAACTGTATTTATGTCACCATTAATGCTGAACTGTGTTTAAAGTGTTCACACAAAAGGGGGCGAGTAAGCAGATTATAGTGGCCAAGTGTACTGAAATGTATTTAATGATGTTTAATCATTAGAATGCTTTTGATTATTTAATGTTAATGTTAATAATAACATTTACTTACACACATGCTGTTTCAAGCGTAAAGCGGCATCTAATAATAGGTTTAATTTCATATAACTTTTATCTTAAATACTGATTTAAACTAAAAATTATAGAAATATTTTGTTTTTAGGATCAATAAAATCATTAAAAATAAATCAAAAAACAATTTTAATAAAGTTTGAAAAGCATTTGAAGCAAGTAAGAATGCCATATTCGGCACCGGCAAATCTTATATAACATTCACCATTTATCTAAATCCAGTAACTCTTATTAAAAGCTTTGAAATGATACCCATATTGATATTTAAAAAATTGTAAAAATTTTAAAGGCCCGTTACTCTGAAAATATGGGCGAGCGCCAATTTTTTCTCTTGACATTTTTTTCTTATTTTTTAAATCTCTATCACTCCATATATTTGTTTTTATTTTGATTGCAGTTATTTCATTGTTTAAAATGATATAGAAAAATTAGAGGCAGTCGGTTTGTTTTTCCCACTGCCTCAAAAGATATGGGCCGATATTGCTGATTTTCAATAGCACCTCTTCCGACACTATGTCTGATCGATTGGCTTCTTTAAATTTTTTCTAGCTCATCCAGTCGACTCTATGGGGTCGGAAATGGATATTGTAGAAATTATAAACGGAATAACAAACTTAGCAATACTCATTTAGAAAAATATTAAATATTTGATTTTCTTGACATGCACTGAAAGATAAAATATAGTTAATAAAAATTCAAAAAAATTCTCAAAATAGTAACTGAACTTCTTTATGGAGGTCATATAAAAGCAGTTCAAATAAGTCTGATTTGGGACTGACAGAAAAATGTAACTCAAATTGTCGACTTTTTCGTTATAATTTTAATCTGGAACTAAAAACAAAAAACAATTTAAAACTTACCAACGAGCACAATTGCTCCTTGATATTTACGCTGGATATTAATAAAAATTTTACGAAATACAATTGAAAGCTAAAAGGTGTCCCCACAAATGATCTGATTTTTACGTATGTTGTCTTATCTTTCCAACTGCAACAGGCAAACAATATAAATTTTCAACATAAAATAACAAAAAGAAGAAATTAAAAATTAATGGTACAGAAATAGTCCAACTCGTACTTTGGGGATTTGTTATTAATGTAAGAAACTTATGGTAAATTAAAAAGCGTGTTACAGTGGGAACGCACATATTTATATTTATTTGAATTGAAATTATTGAATTGTCAGATACAAATCGATTTTATTTTTGGAATTTATTAAGAGGCTCAGCAATAAAAAAATATTGGTATTTTAAATTCACTTTTTGATGACCTTTGCTCTTTCATTAGATTGAATTTGAATATTGGCGTGGATAGACTTGGCTTTGATAGTAACGATTTTGTGTCCTATCCCCACAGTCTTGCAAGAATAATGACGAGTATACCCCAGCCTGTTAAACATAACTTTAAAAACGACTGTCTTTTTAAAAAACAAAAATCTTTCTCATATTTACGTTATTTGGCTTGATTCCCCTAATTTTTTCTTAAAAATTTTTTGAAAACCAAATATTTTTTAATATTCTTTTAAAACATTTATGTTAATGTCCAAGCGCATTTTATTGGCCATTTTACTAGTGCTTACGGTAGCGTTTCTTCACCTGAATTTTGAATTGAAACTTTAGATTTTAATGTCTTAAACTTTATTGACTAAATGAGAATTATATGCAAATTTAAATTTGTGATGTGATCTCCATTAGTAATCCTGATGTAATAAAATAAATTATAATTAAATGTTCAACGTTAATGTATTTTTTTTTGTTTACAGCTTTGTATTTTTGTTGTTGTTTACTTTCTCAATTAAATATAATTCTCATTTGGTTTGAGGCATATGAATCTTCGTTGATTTTAATATTTTTTATTTCTGCACAAAATTAATTAATTTTGTTTTAACAAAAGTTTCGAAACATATTTTTTTCAATACTGGTAGACCTCGCTGAGTACTTGTCTCTTTGAGAATGTTGTGTTTCTACAGAATATAAAAGAATATTTTGTCCATTCCATGTTTAATAAACAATAAATTTCGATTTTCTCGCACCTTTTATAACTTGCAGAAGCTTAACTTTTGCTTTCACTCAGTGTATTAAGAAACACGTTTTTCAAACATGCGATAATTTTTTTTTTTGTATTTCAAAGAACAATAAAATTTTTTTTAGTAGGTTATATGATGCTATGACGTTATTGTTGTTATAGTTTTATGCGGCATAATTGTTCATATTCCTTTATTTTTTTTTTTTTTTTTTTGAAATTACATAAATGTCATAAAAAACAAAGGCTAACAAAATGAGCTGGAAATTGTAACAGAAAATATTAAAAAATAAGAATTATTTTACAAAAGAAATTGGAGAGAGAAAATTCCCTCAGGCCATCATAATTTCTCATTTTATTAACGTAATTGTCAATAATTTTTCCATTTGTATTTCAATAATTAAAGCTGATACTAATGCTGATAAAATATGGTCGCAAGAAATAAAAGAAATCTTTTTTATACGAGGGTTACTATGTGTTTACTGTATGTAAAGATAAGCCACTTGATACTTCTGACAAATCGCGCAGTAAACTTTTTGCCAAGACAAATCAATTATCAGGCGGTCGCGATGGCGAATTCATTAATTTTCGGCGAAACCATAATTATTAAACACCCTAAATGTCAAACTCCATCTATATTTTTTATATGGTATTTGAGATTAAGCGTTTCGCCGAAAATTAATGAATTCGCCATCGGGACCAACTAACGGGTCCGCAATCTAACGTTTTTCTTTTCAACTAGTGCTTATTTCGTGACTGGTAACACTTAGCTCATGGCTGATTCGACAGATAATTAGTTTTATCCTTTCGCTGAACGAATATGGTTGTGTATACGCCTGAGCAGCGCTGGGAAATACTGCGAAATTTGAAAATCATGGTTATGTATGGATTTTGAAAGAAAAGAAGCACCATCAGCTCCGTATGTTCGTTATCTTGTGAAAAAAGTGAAAGAAACAGGCATTCTCATCGATAAACCAAAGAGTGAAAATCCAAAAACAGTGCGTACACTCGAGATTATTGCTGCTGTTGCAGAAAGTGTGCTTGAAACGCCATCAACAATAATTCACCGTCGTTCTTTACAATTTACCATTTTGGAGACATCATTGAGACGAATTTTGCATAAGGATCTTGGTATGACGCCATACAAAGTCCAATTGGTTCAGGAGTTGAAGCTAACTGAAAAAAAAAATTATTTGGCGTACCCTGTAGAAATTGATTCGCCATGCTTTCTGTAAAAAGTTTAAAATTTTTTCATCTTTAAATTTTTCGTATTTCGATATTTTGGTAAAAACATTTTTTTATTTGAGCCCTTTTGAACCTGGTATTTACGAGATTTTACTAAATCCTTTAATGACTTTATTTCTAGTATACTATCGTACGTTAGCTTCAACCCTTCAGCGAGTACTGGATATTCGAACACCATATGCGCTACCTTTTTATCCTATTTCAAGCACAGCCAACTTATTTTTATCTCAGCCAGATGATATCTGTCACTGAAGCATTATACCAGCACCGAATACCGTCTCAAGAGCTTCTTAGTACCATTTAAGCCAATTTGTGTTTAGTTGCCTCTTGGCATCTTTTTAAGATTCAAGTTTATTTTAGTTTCATGTCTAGAAAACGTAGATGCTAATCTTCTTTTTGCAATGACACCTATCGCATAATTTCCTGCTATGCCGATAAGTCTTTTCATCCATGTCATTGTATGTAATCTTGTTTATAGAGGTTCAGGTACGTATCAGATCCATTAGAAAAAAATACTTATACAAATTTTCTACACTCGTCGTGTGTACGAATGTGATATAAAGGCAGCTTAGCAATTTTGAATAGGCTCGAGTTCGTATCTGCAAATAATGTGATAATTTCTAAAAAGAAAAAAGTTTCTTAGGAAAATTGTTGAAAATTAAATTTAAGCAAGAAATAATTTAATTTCAACAATCTTTTTAAACTTTGAAGTCTTGTAAATTTGTTTAGAAACATCTGCCGCTTGAAATAGTTAATTTTCGCAAGTTTAATAGAAGGTTACGTGAAGTTATTTGATGGTGATGTTGTGAATTGAGTAACACATAGCTCTGTCATGTCGCTTCATAATTCACCATTGTCTGTATCATGCTGCACGTTTTGGGAGACACATGACCCGCTTATTCTGCCGGCCCATAATGCGCTTCCTAATAAAGAACTTTTTTCTCCAGGTGTAATAGTTTTTCAGTAATAATTTCTGGACAATTTTTAATACAAATGTGACAAGTCTTTCTATTCTACCAAAAGTCATCATTATTTGCAGAAAAATATTTTTTTTATAGAAAATTAATATCAAAATTGTTTAAAGAATTTGCAATCGTTGTTTTACAATAACACAGTTTTTTATAAAGCGGTCGAATTAAACCAACCACGAAGAAAGTGTCAGCTGTCAAATCGGTTGTTGAATAAAACAGTGTTGCCAACTTAAAGATGTGAGAGTCTAAAAGAAAAGACAACTCCTTAAATTCAAATAAAAAAATAACACAAACGTCTAATTCCCGATAACAATATGAAGAGGGCATTAAATATAATTTTAATTGTGGTAGTGGATTCATTGTATTGTTATATTTAAATCTTAACAAGTAGGAGTGCTATATTCGGCTCTGTGGAATCTTATATACCCTTCACCATATATGTAAAACTAGTTCAGTAAAGTAACTCTAATCAAAAGACAAATAATGCGGTGACAGAGATTAAAAAAATAAAAAAATTTTTTTTACTTAAAAATGTAATTTGCTCTTAATGGGTTAAGCATTTAAAAAAAAATTTAGAATTTTCTTAAAGATCTATTTAAAGACTTTTAAATGATACCCATATTGATATTTTAAAAAATATGGAACTTAATCGTACTTTACTATGAGAATTTCAGAGGCCCACAACTCGAAAAATATGGGCGAGTGCCAATTTTTTTAAATAATGTTTCTTCTTATTTTTAAATTCTCTATCGCCCCATATACTTGTTTTTTTAATTAGATTTACTTCACTAAACTAGATTTGTTTTAAATGATATGGAAAAATTAGAGGTAGGCGTGGTGTTATTGCCGCTGCCCTTGAAAAATATGGAACAATCTTGCTAATTTTAAACAGAAAAATTTTCGAAAGTAAGGCTTATTGATAAGAGTATTTAAACATTTTCTAGCTTATTTAGTGTCTTGGCAAAGTTGATTTCAACCACAAACACGGACAGACAGGCGGTCGAAAATAGATATTGTAAAAAAAAGTTTTAAAATTCAAATTAACTGTCGAAGAAAGTTTTAATATCCAAAGAAGGTGTTTAAAAAAAATAAAGCCAAGTTTGAAAAAAAGCAACAACAAAAATTTCTACATTTCAAAATGGCAAATAATCATTCGCCACTACAAAAAACACAATTTATGTATTTAAAAAAATCGTGTTTTTTTTTGTTAATTTAAAATTTCCAAAACACCATCTGCTTATTTTAATTTTACAAATCGAATCGATATTTTTATGTTGTTTTCTTGCAAACCGCAATATTTTTGAATTTTTCTTCAAAATAAAATAAAAAAATATAAAACCCGACGAAGAAAGAACGAGAAATTAAAGTATCGTGTACTTTATTTTTATCCACCCTCAATGCTAAAGTTATTTATAAAAAAAAATTCATAGCAATTGAAAATTATTGAATAAATAAAATTGTTTCATACATTTGGATAATTAGCACCCATCAGCTTCATCATCAGCTTTAGCAGCAACACTTTTATTCCATAGAATTATTTTGCTCCAGGGTGTTGGTTCCAAGGCAGGAATATGTTCGGAAGCAAGAAAATAAAAATATAAATAAATTCTCTTGAACGAGGATTTATTTTTGGACAAAAATGAAAATGTTTGTTTGTTGTTATTTGTGTGTATATTTTTACTTTGAATGAATAAAATTTTAAATTTCTGTTTCACTAAAAATGTGTCTGACAAAGAAATGGTTGGAAAGAGATGTATTTTTTCTTTTTGCAAAAAGAAAAAACAGGAAATTTTTATTTTAAAAATATCAATACAGATAATTTTAAGTGCAATTGATATTTGCTTAAAGTTGCCAGACTTGTAGGAATAATAAACGATTAAAATATTTTAAATTATTTGAATGAATATTTTTGCCAATAATTAAAATTTGATTTAGTTTTTTTTATACCCTTCACCAAGGGGAGGTTCAAGGTCCTGACAGTCATGTTCTTGAAATTGCAACTCTGTTGGCTACGCCTGCAGGGGGCGCTAGTCGACGGAAAGACCACCGTCAGGTTAATCTATCATGGCAGGTAGTGACGCAAATCTCAATCACACAAAAACAAAAATTTTACGAACAATCTTTTGTTATGAAATAGTGGGCGTGGCATATCATTTTGACTTAAAAGTTAACTGCCCTCCTTACAATAAATAATTTCCTTTGTTATATTACTTTTTTAGTATCATTTTTATTTAAGAGTGTGTGCGTGTGTGAGTGTGTTTTTGTGTGTATGTGTGTGCGAACATTAGCAACATTATAAAAGCTACACATGTGATGTTCAATTACCGAATGTTTTGATATTCATTTTAAAAATACAACTTCTTAGTTGTTGTTATTGTTATTGTACAATTTAAATACTATTTTAAGAGAAATGATGATCAACATCATAATTTCGATCATAATACAAAATATATTTTTGATAATCGAGTGCCACAAACAGAGATTGAAGAGAAGAAGAAAACATATTTTCAGTGTAAAATAAACAACACGTACAAATGGTTCAAACAAATTGCCCAAGTAATTTTAAGGACAAACGAACGCCCGTTGTGTAAAAGTGTAATAAAAGAAATTGCAAATAATTAATTCGATAAGAAAGTTCTGCTGGAATCGAAAAGTTTTTTTTTTAACTTTTAATAAAATTAAATATTTTACAAAATTCTACATCTTAATTTAAACGTGTGAAAGAACCTCCTTAATAAATGAAATGTAAGAGTTTAAAGAACTTAAATGAACCTCAATTAAAAATAAAAAATTATTCATTTATAATTTTTTTTATTTTTTTAAAATAAACTAGTTTTTTTTTTTTTTAAATAAATTATTTAATTTTCTGCTATTTACTATTGCTGTTGCTGGTTTTGGCTGTGAGTGCTGAGATTTCTGTGCTGCTAAGTATTTGATTAATTTTAGCCAATAACTTTTATTGATTTGACAATTATTTTGTTATGTGTCTTAGTTTGTTAATGCTTTTACTGTTTCTTGATTGGCAAATAATAAAAAAAAAATCAAATTAAATAATTAATTATGCCATTCACACTCCCACGGACACATATGGGCCATAAATTTTTTATTAATGTTTTGCTATCTCTATTTTACTATAAAAAAACTTAACAAGTTTTGACAATTTTAGGAAATCTTTTAGTTTTTATTCCACTCAAAAAACAGAAGCAAAATACACTCTTCATCTTTAAAAAGTTTATTAATAATTGTAGTAAATATTTATTCAATAAAAAAAAAATTAAAAAATAAATAAAATGAAATGAATTATTGAATAAAATATAAACATGGAAATATGTGTTCAATAGGCTCTAACGAAAATTCAGCTAGCTGAATAATAGAAGTATTAATTTTTTATATAAAAATCTGTGTTTAAAATACTTTTGTCGCAATTCAGCTGGCTGAATTAATCAACTCTCATAGAAGTTATAATTTTTTATATAGATATCTCTGTTTAAAATACTTTTGCCGCAATTCAGCTAGCTGAATTGATAAACTATCGTAGAAGTGATAATTTTTTATAAAGAAATTGTTGTTTAACATGCTTTTGCCGCAATTCAGCTAGCTGAATTATTAAAACCTTGTAGAAGTGATAATTTTTTATAATAAAATCTTTGTTTAATATGCTTTTGCAGCAATTTAGCCAGCTGAATTATCAATTCTTTACTGAAAATAAAAAACTAATGTTTCAAAGCTTGACATATAAGCCATGAAGTGGAATTCAGCTCTATAAATTAGTTTATAATCCGTTATATAGCTTTTATTATTTTCACTATTATCTTTTAATATTTTTTTATAAACGGGTTTGAAGAATTTCATCTAACTTGAATTATACTTTTTTATACTCTTCAAAGCTGTTATTATTTTTATAATTTGTATAATATTTATAAGCATTTTCATCAATTATTAGAGATTGCAAAGTTCGCTGCCCTCTTTTCAAAAAAGCATTTTAATATAATTTCAAAATTTTTTGCAGAAAAAGGAACAAAATTATTTTTAATATAAAGCGAAATTAACAACGAGATTAAAGTTTACTAATAAAATTTCAACTGATCCATTTTAATCCCTCATTCCTAAAATTTTTTTAAAAATTCCAGAAATAAAATTCTCTCTTGTTATATTGGTTTTGAGCTATTTTCATCATTTCTAGTTCCGAGAACTTTGCCTTTGAAAATAGTAAAATCCGATTTTATGTTAAATGTTGCACAGTGGGGAATTTAAAAAATAAAAAAATAAACACATAAAAAATACAAAAATACAAAAATAAATAAAATGTAGTTTTTTAACATCTAAGACCTTTAAGATGTATTAAATAAACAATTTAAAAAACTTAGAAAAACCTGCAAAGTATAAAATTTTTAATAATTTTGAAATTAAAAAAAAACCCTGTCAAAAGTAGGATTTCATTTTTGTTTTAGTTGTAAATTTTTTATTAACAATTAATAAACACCGCACACCAAATTGTGGTAAATGTAAAATAAGTTCTTATTGATTTATATCAATCCCAAATTTCTCACAAAATTATAAAAAAACCCAAAAACAGATTTTATTCCTGATTTCTATTATCGACATCTACTTTTTTCTTCGATACGGTAAAGTTTTTTGAATTTTGAACAGTGGTTTTGTTACGCCTCATGCCTTACAGATTTAAATATATAAATATTAGGAAATTTATTCCAATTAAAAAAAATTTATATCGTTTTCTAAAATTTTAAAAATATATAAAAGCACCTTCGCCAAAATAAGGGAAACTTTTTGGGACTCCTGTCTTAACATTTTACGGTAAAAGGCCAACCTTAGCTTAAAATAAATTGAAGTATAAACATGAAAGCAAAAAAGAAAAATCATAATTTATTTGTTGGTATTTTCGTTTCAACTTAAAATTTTTCTTTAGAAGCTTCTCAAAATTCTCATTTAGTTGAGAGAAAAAAAATTATATTAAAAATTTATTTTTACCTGACACATGACATTAGCAAAATATTAAAAAACAAATTTATCCCTTCACAGAATTAGTTTTAATTTTCTTCGAAAGTTTTTAGTTGGACGAATGGCATAATTTAATTAATTGCAATATAATTTTTTTTAAATCTATGACGTAAATAAAAAATTCTTTTTCTCTGTATTTTGAAAATTTTATTTTTAACAGTTTTAAAAATAAAAAATAATTTTCTTAATATTTAAATTCATCTATCGCTTTGCCGATTTATTTTTTCTTGTTATTTTTATAAATAATCAAACAGAACAAAAAGAAAAATTGTTTAAAATTTGAAAGTGATTTTTTTATAGAACATTTTATTGTGGTTGGTGGGTATTTTGGGGTTACCTCTAAAATTAAAAATGGCCCAAAACAATACAACAAGACAGTTTAATGAATTTAAATAAAACACGAACAGAAGAGAATAGAACAGCCAACAATCATCACAAGCACCCAGCATCAGCAGCATCATCATCCATTCCCAGAATTATCATCAGCATTATCGGCAGTAGTTACCGTAACACGAAGACATACTTACAGAAACAAAAAAAACTTTAGTTGAGTTCAACATTTCTAACAAAATTGTTTAAAAAACGCGCGCGTTTAAAAAGAAAATCGAATAAAAAAGTTTAAGAAAGTTTAAAAATTAATAAACATATAAAAAAAATATTTTAAAGTAAATTTGTTTCATAAAACTACATCAACAACAACACAATTAAATATAAAAATGTTTATTTATAAATATTGTTTAAAAATATCAACAAAGGACGTCAATATTGAAAAAATGCAAAAATTTATTTTAAAAAATTGTTAAAATTTTTGCCGAAATTGTGTTAAATAAAAAATTTAAAATATTATTGCAATTAAAAAAAAAGAAGTTAAAATATTCACAAAATTTATATTTAGCAAAAGAAAAAAGAATTAAACTGTTTAAAATAGCTGCATGAGCAAAAGTTTATAAATGAAAATTTCTCTTAAAATTTACATGTTTGTGTATGTGTGTGGGTTTCTGTGTTAATTTTACAAGCGAAATAAAGTGATGACAACATAAAAAAACCATAGTTACGCGATTTTTAAATTTCACAATTTTGCCAATAGACAATTTACCTTTGAGCCGATGCGCTCCTTCCTGCGATATTCAAGAACTTTGTAGGCATTTTTTTGTTTGTGAAGAAAGTCTATTTCTTTTCGAAGGGTTGCCAGATTATATTTTATATTATTGTATTAAAGATTAAAAAAATTTAAATCAGAGCTTGAATAATTGATTCAGAATATAATAAAAAAAGGTCAGAGAAAATTAAAATTATTGTGAAAATTTAATTTTTAATAATTTTTTGAAACAACTATCTGACCTGTTTTATAAACTGATAACAGCAAGAAACAACAAATGTATGTAACGATTTATGAAAAACCCGGCTTGAAAATGATGTTCTTACATCGAAAGCGATCGCCAAACGTACCAGGTAAGCCAGTCGTACCAGTGACGACGGTCTTAACCGAAAGGTATGACAACAGAAAACAAAAGCTTTGAATTGTGTGTAGACCTCGTCAAACTCAATTACTAAATTTATTAATTATTATGATGAACAATTGTCGTATTCTAAGTTCTAAATTTAATAAACTTAAATTTTGCTGGTGTTTTTTTCCTGCTTCTTTGAAAAACGCCAGCAAAAATTTTGCAAACGTTTTTTCTCTCTTAGAAACAAAAAATGAACTTAAGCGGATTTACTTAATTCATTTGTTTCTGTGGAAGTTTTAAAGTAATCTGGAAACCATTTCTATCAGCTAGTAGCACATTGTTCTATGAATAGTATTCAGCCTCTACATTTATACAGCACTTACACTATGCAATTTTTCATGAAACTAGCATGAAATTTTTGTTTTTGGTAAAGCAAAAGGGGTAAGCAATATGGTTTTGCTTGAGTTTTAAGGGGATGTTACAGTTGCTTATGCTTATCTGTAAATAACGCAAATCGCTGCAATTTAAATAGAGAATTGAAAAAAAAATTCCTAAAAAATTTCATCGTGTAAATCTGGACTTAGTTTTACAAAATATTCTAAACATCATCAGTCTTCAAATAAAAAAAAAAAAGAAAAAAAGATTTTCGCTTTTGTTATTGCATTTTTTTATTCGGTTACACATCAATGAGTTTCCTCGCTTTTCTGTACCAGAGGTTGTAGATTTGGCGAGTTGAATTTGACTCGATAGAAGAAACTTAATGGTGTTTTTTCATACCATTTAGGGGCAAGTTTCTTATTATTGGTACGACAGAGAGCAAAAACAGGAAATGTTTTATGTAAAAATTAAGATTTTTCGTGGGCTGTATTACATCTGCATATCATCCGTATCAATGTCATATAATTAAACCTGATAGAACTCTACTGTTATGTCATAATATTAAGAACAGCAAACAGCCAGGGGGGCCTAAAAAGCCCTCCAAATCTATAATGTAAATCAAATTGTGATTGAATTTCTCTCTCGACAATGATGTTTTTTTGACCCCAAATGTGAAGATATGAACAAAGTTGGCCTTTGTTGTAACAAAAGAAATTTTCTGAACGGGGTTAAAACCCTTTAATGGAGAAAATAATTATGTCATGTAAAAAAAATTCCATAAATAAAAATTGTGGCATCTAGCACGATTCTTATTATTATTTCACAGCTGAAATTGGTCTTCTGGTTTATGGCGGATCCACATTATATAGACTCCTTTGGTATCTCCAAAAAAAGATTATGCTTTTTAAAACTCCAACCATTTTAGCCCTTCATAATTTTGCTGCGTAACAGCTGGAAACACTTAATATCTTTGAGTGTTATAAAGTTAGCGTGGCTTAATTTTAAGAAGGCTTACAACCCTTTGTCACTGTTTCCTGCTGAAATATCGTAGAATTTTGAAGAAGCACCTTAAATAAAACTTTTAGAAATTACACTCCTTACGCCGGTCAAACAGAAAGATTTTTTTAAGATTTAAAATTCAATAACTTTAATGGTAATTACGGCTCTTAAATTGTTTCAACTCATGCTCTCTATATTCATCTGCACAAGTAGTGCTGGCATTGCCGTCTTATGTGTCTTTAAAAATGGTAAACTTTTGTTCATTATAGTGTTTTTTTCAGCAAAGAATGTTTGTCATCACTGTTGCTTGTTGTATTTAAAAATATTTTTATCTATTTTATTTTTATTTTCGGCCGCTGGCAAATGTAAACAAAAATAAAATTTCCCAAAATGATTCCAAAACATCTGTTAAAATAAAAAATCTTATGTGAGTGTGTAAAAAAAATTTCCTTAAGAAAACAAAAGCGCCATCTGTCATCAGAAAATAACAAGCAAAACTTATATAAAAATGTTTAAATTTTATTTAGCGAAGTTTGAAACCAGACCATTGTCTTTTCTAAATGATCGCTGTGAAATGCAGCTTTGTTTTCACAGAGGGCGTCATAAATTTAGGTGAGTATTAAGGTGACCATAGTTATTTTATTAATTGTAACTTATTCTAATATATTACAAATTCATTTTATTTTTTTTTATTGTTATTGTTTTTAGTTTTTTTTAGTAAATTGTGAGCTTAAGATATGTTTTTAAGAAATATTTGTTTATGAAAGAAATATTAAAATTATATAAGATATTTAAACTTGTTCTCTTCTTTCGTTTTTATTAAATTTATAATTCTACAATTAATATTTTCTTAATTTAAAAGTTCGAGCTGAAAGTTTGAATGAATTATTTTAACCTCTCATTTTTAATTTACAAATAAAAGGTGACCACACATTGGTAATATTTTATTTAACTTTTGACTTTTGTCATCTGTCAGTTCAGCTGTCAAAATAATCAATATTGCTTAACGCTGGTTGACCACTGTGGAAAGTGTTAAAAATATTTCACAAATTCTGCTTCTGCTGCACATCAAGAGTTCATTCCCTTATATTGCAAAAGCTTAAGCATAAATAAACTTTTTTGAACGTAACGTTTAGCACATCTACTAGGCAGCGATAGATGCGTAATGAATAAAATATAAGACAAAGACTAGAATACCCAGAAATGTCTATTCGCTGTCAATCAGATGGTGCAAAGCGGTGTTAAAAATTAACTTTTGCCGTAGCTCAACAACATGAAAATATGAAAAAAAAAGCGAAAGAGTATTGATTTGTATGTCCATCGCGAATATGACACTTGGCATCTCATAACTACTGGCTTAAGGCTACGTCAAGTCATCGTATGAAGTTAACAAACCAACCGTTTTGGAAGTGCTCGAAGCTCGAAATTTTTAAATGCGATTTCTGTAATGACGCAACACATTTTAAACATTAAGTCATCAAAAATTAGACCTTCTATTAAACAACAAGAATGTAGCTTTACAAAAAAAGCAAATGTTATTACCTGGTCACCTATTATTATACTCTTAACCACAAAAAGTGGAAAAAGGGGATATCTTAGTTTGTCCCTCCGTTTGTAATTTTTAAAATATCCATTTCTTTGCTGCGAGCAAAACACCACGCCTGCCTCAAATATTTCTATATCATTTGGAAGAATGAAATAACTTCAATAAAAAAATAAATAAATCGAGCGATAGAGAATGAAAAATTAAGAAAAAAAAAAAAAAACATAAAGTGAAAAAATTTTCGCACACCCATATTTTCCGAGTTATGGAACTCTGAAATTTTCATTGAAAAGTTCGATTGTTAAAATGGGTATCATTTTAATGCTTTCGAAGAGATCTTTCAGAAAATACTAAAATTAAAAAAAAAATTGTTATTCCATTAAGAGCCGATGACATTTTTATGTAAAATTTCACATTATATTTTTTCATATTTATTTTTGTTCTCGGTCACCTCAAGTTTTCGAGCATTTTTTCTGACTTAAAAATTGACTTTAAGCTAAAAGACATGCTGTAATTAGCTCCAAAATATGCATAATTATAATCTAGTTAGTACGAACCAGCCTTTGTCAACAAAGAAAAAAAAACTTCTAGAGTTTTTTTTTTCTTCTTTTAGTTAAATTACAAAAAAAAAAAAAAACAAACTAAAGATGTTTTTTCGGTTACAATAATGCATTTAAAAGCATTTCTAGCGTTTTTTATTCTTCTTAAATTTTGTGTACACTTTAGAACAGAAATTTTTTTGTAGATTTGGCCTAAAGCCAACAACAAGAAATAGTTTTTGAAAACATTTTTCGAAACAGAAAAACGAACAATTTCAAAATGATCGTTAAATCAGCAACTGTAAGAGAACATTTTTGTAATTCTGCCACTAATGATGACAATGATGCACCACTGCACAATGGGCGATTTAAAAAAAAAATAAAAACACACACTATAAAAAAGTAGAGAATATAAGAAATATTAACTTTTTATTTATTGTAATGGGATTGTACAAACTGCTTTCATGCCAACAAAAAAACTAATTTTTAAATAGGGATTTTCAATTCTTAGCCATTGGCATAACTAGAAAATATTTTTGTGGAAGTGTCTACAGCTCTTTAAAGAAGGGTAAAATTGTGTCGTGCATTAGAAATTTCTATATAAAAAAAAAACTTAACAGATGGGCTGCTTAGTTAATAGTGGAGGTGGCTTAGTTCTCTCAAGTCCGACAAGGATGTGCTTCTAAAATCGGTACTTCGTAGCTGCAACAAGCTTTAATTTTAATTATAAAATTTTGATAATCAATCGCCTTCATTGTCTGCAAAATAAAAATAAAATTTTTAGATGTTAAAACTAAATAAATACTTTCAGACGAAGCCGTCTTCTTCGGCTGCTGTTGTTAGGTCAAATAATCCAAATAATAAATGGTGACATAAAACTTACGCTTAAATACAACTCTGTTATTTTGAATTTTTTTTAAATCAGAAACTTTTTTTTTTTTTCGTAGATATTATTTTTCGACCTACTGTGCATTTTAATACTTTTCTACAACTGCTCTTAGTGTAATTAATGATTGTTTTTATTGTTGTGTCATATAGACGACGATACAAAATAACGACATCAGACACAAATGGACGAATTGACATCGGCACACGGTGAAGAGATGTTGTTGTTCATAAAATTCAATCCAAGTGTAGAGATACATTATTGAAATGCTCTTTGGTAAAGGCGATGATAAACGCACATAAAGTACAGTGGGTTAAATTAAGGTTAATTTAGAAAAAAAAAATGTGAGAGCTAAAAATGAAAATCGTTTTAATTTTTTTTCCTTGGCAATAAAATTTTTGATCATTAAACCCACGATTAATTTTTTTTCTTCTCAAAACGCTGTTGGGATTTGAACTCATGGCTTTTCTGATTAATAACAAGCATTCGTTTTTTTTTTTTTTTGGTAAAAGTATTTAAAGGGTTGCTAAATACTACCAACAGATGCTGCCAACATCTATATCGAATGACCTGCTTTTTTATTTAAATTGGGGAAAACTCTCTTTTAAGGTCCTTAACGTTTTTTATTACCCTGAAAAAAATATTCCTTAATTACTTACTCTAGGTCCTGTCAGGGATAATAATTTTTAAATGTTTCCCTTGAGGAAGGAAATGTTTTTCAACATAATTTTGTGAAGAGCTTTGATTTCCGAGTTCCTCGACATCACTGCCTTGACGCAAAAATTTATAACAATCAAACCACAACGGTTTTTTTGATAAGAAATGTTGATTTCATTGAAAAATAAAGCAGAGGAAAAATTTTTTATTTAACTCGTATTTGCTTTTACAAGCCGCCTATGAGAAATAATGTTTATTATAAATCGTTCAAAAATTTATTTAATTATTGAAAAAAAAAAATATTTAAAATTATTGTGGTTAAGTTACTTATCTGCAGATAAGCTAAAAACTTCCTCGGTTTATTTTCACAAATTAATAAAAAAAAACTTTTGCTTAAAAATTTCCATTTTCCTGGCCACTGTGCAATAAATATCTTTGCAAGTAAACTGTGTATGCGTATGTAAATTAAAAAAAAGAAACATAAAAATGGCTTCCAACATTTACAAAAAACCGTTAAAACAGTAAAAAATACGCAAAGTGGAAAATGTCATCAGACGTTTATAGTTTCAGCTGTCGTACATTTTACTTTTTTATTATTTTTAATTTAAAGCAAAAATTTTAAATTATATTTTAATTTTTTTATTTGTTTTTAATATTAAATGTCTTTTCTTTTTAATTCATATTTTGGATTTCTTGTTTCATATTTTAAATCTAGATTTTAATGGTCGTCAAAAAAAAAAAAAAAAAACAAATAAAAAAAATTCAATTTACTAATTTTGCTGCCAAAGATTTCTCGTTCTGTTTTTCCTAAAAGGCTTAATGTGTTTGTCTTTCGGTTTGTAATTTTTATAATTTTTAAACCCCGCAAATTAAAAAATATATTCTGAATCCAAGCCGTGACGATTGAACTGTGATCGTGGGATTAAAATGGATTTTTTGATCACAAGTTTTTTTGTGATGTTTATGGTTTTCCAACTGTTTTTTTTAATATTCTAAGCGAAAACAGTCTGGCTTAAATAGTGGCGTTGCTTTGTTTCTAACACGTGGGGCCTATTTTGATTGAATATCTCTACAGCTTTAGTTAGATTTGTTTCAACCAGCGCCGCAGTCCCAGTAATTTAACCTGGGCTTATGCTCATCACTTCCTGTTTACTGAACAAAAGATTTACAAATTTTCTAAGGTTACGAACTGCCCGATCATTTGTTAAGCAAATATGGGCCTTTCACCAAAGCAGCTATCTAACTTCCTCTCCTGTTAACTGACCAAGCTCTTTTAAGCCAACTTAACCACGTCAGCCACACACAATTACTGTTTATGTTGTTACTTTCTTCGCTAAAGAGTGCTTCTTATCGTTTTATTATACAGGCGCCTTAAACATCTCATCTGCTGTCCTAAGAAAGGCGTCGTAACCAGTTTTGTGTCACGTGTAAACGACAGTTGTTTTCCTTTTCTACTGGAGACTCCGGAGATTTCAATTTTTATTCACCTTAAGAATAAATAAAACCGATCAAAATATTCAACAACAACTATTTTGCTTTTTACTAAAGTCGCTGTTGGGATTCGAACTCGTGACCTATAATGTTCTGTTTAAGAAACATGAAAACAGACAGACACCCCTAACCATGCAGCTGCTCATGTGTTAGCTAAGTGTTGTTTTTATTCTATTTACAAGCACCACACCTTGTTGGTGGTGGTTATTCAGTTCTGCTTTCCATGGAATTTATTGCCCTGTTATTTTTTATTTTTTACGGCCAATAAACTTTTCGTATAAAAATCTCAGTCAAAAATCAAAATCAAGTTGACCTGATTAGTTTTAGAACAGAGCAGGGTGTATAATATTCTATAGTGCCGAATGAAGCAGCCGCATTTGTTTTCTTCTCATTTTATATTTTTGTGTTCTTTGTTTTTGTTTTTGGGTTCTTGAGATTTTTTGGCTTTTAGCCAAAAAGTGGCAACAGTTTTCTTTCTTTTGTGTTTTTTTTTTCTCGTTAACTTTTCATTTTAAAATTGTTTTCAATATTCGTAAAGTGAACAGAAACAGAAGCAGAAAAACTGAAATCAAAATATCATAAGACAGACATTAGATTTTTTTTTTTCGTTTTTTTCTAGTGTTCAGACTTAATTTTTGTTGTTCTATTTTTCCTTCTGATGCGATAGAAGAATATAAAGAATTGATGTAGAAATGAAATTAAAAGAGGCGCGTGACTGATTCATGTTATTATGTATTTATATGTTGTTGTATGTATATTA
Organism: Cistogaster globosa; assembly: GCA_937654795.1. NCBI lineage: Eukaryota > Metazoa > Arthropoda > Insecta > Diptera > Tachinidae > Cistogaster > Cistogaster globosa. The sequence continues at coordinate 86,012,687 of OW569407.1, read as the reverse complement.
TGTACATATGTACATGTATTTATTTACATACATACATTCTTACAACACTAAATGAGTCTTTTACAGATGTAATGACTTTTTGGTGAAAATAATTTATTTATTTGTATGTAAAACTATTATTGGCTGGTGGTAAAAATCATTTCGAAATGTTGCTCATTATACACGTAGAACATTTTACAAGAATTTTCTAATGTGAAAAAAAAAATGTTGATAATGAAACTATTTTTTTTAATTTTTAAAAATGTTGCCTTATTTAATGTAACGGCTTGGCAAAAAGAAAATTCGAGTTCAAGAGCCGCAATCCTATTTTGTAGAGGTCTGAAAAATTAAAAAGAATTTTCTGAAAAAAAAAAGGTAACAAAATAAAAGGAGACTGATTTACAATAATTTCAGACCTATTTAGTTTCATTTTTTTTTGCTACTTTAGCAAATCATAAGGCAACACAAACATCTCAAGTTGGAAAATTATCTGTCGTTTTTGTAGACCTTAAAGAAAAAATCGACCATAAAATTTTTTAATGTAGTTGCTATTTTTTTTAAATATACTATACAAATTTATATGTATTTATTTATTCTACCTACATGTTTTGTTGCAAAAACAAATAAAATGACAAACATTTCATTTAGTGTATCATCTGAAATCTTAAAAATTGTAGAATTTTTGGGTGGGCGGAAAATGATCTTAACAATATTTTGTGATTCTTTTAACAAAACAGATCTAAAAAAAAAAAAATAAAACGAAATAAATATTTTCACCAAAAAAGACGAAAATTAATGAAAAAAAAAACAGATTAATAAAAAATAAAAAAAAAATTTAGACAGAATATAGAATATAGAAAAATACGAAATCCGAAGGACTTAGTAAATGCAAAAACAAATAATCACTGTACTTCAGTCAGTTGTTGGTTCTAGTGGGATTAAGGTCTCCATATTTTTTGCATAAATTGCTTTGATTTTCTAATTTCAAAATGTTTATTATTTTGGTCCTTCGAATCTTTAAAGTAAAATTCTTAAAGGTCCTACGAATGCTTTATTTGCCGGAGTTTATAAGAAGTATAATTTTTATTTTGGGCAAAAGCTATTGCAATAGGCCACTTTCAGGATAAATTTAGCCCCCGGATCTTTTTGCTTCTTATGGACATAATTTCTTTGTCGTTTAAGGGCCAGAAAAATCTATTAACGTTTATGACAAAAGTCATAGTGCTTTGACTAATAATTTTTAGTCCTTAGATAGACAGAAACTATATCCGTCCCTCTACTTTGCTTCGTGAAATTACCTTTTCAAGGAGTCGATATAACTGACGGCTTAGATAGTCGTCAGAGATGTAGTTAAAAAACGAAGACTGCGTCAAGTTTTTTTCTTTTCTTTTCCAAAAATCAAAGTATTTAACTATTTGATTGCCAGCAAGCAGATACGTGCCTAGAAGCTTTGCATTCTGTTAGAATTTAGACCTTAACTTCCTCGAGATAAGGACCAAAATCTAAATCTAATGTAGAGATACTCAACAAATAGGTCAAGGGAAGACAAATAAACCTGTTGATAAATCAGTTTTATCAGTGGTAAAACATTATACATGTTAAACTGCGTGTCTAAGTGCTGCTTGGTCCCTAGTATTTGGACTAGAAGACTGGACTAATAATTTAATTTCTCTGTGAAAAATGGACTTTTCTTTATTGCGCCTTAAAAGGTCGCATGTTACCAATCGGGTGCCGATAATCATTGAGAAACGAAGAGGGTCGTAAAGGGACCCATAGATTAAGGGCTTAGATACAGTTGATAAAAACACTTGATATCATCTGTGTGAGAAGAAAAAATAGTTAAAGAGGATGCATTTGAAATACGGTGAAATGGCAGGTCACATTTCTACTGATTGTCAGGACTTTGCAGGAACAGGATAAATGTTGACACCACTGAGAGGATCTCAATTTAAAGGTAAAAAAAATGCATTTTCTGTGATGAGAGAGGAGATTAAATACAATGAATAGACAGCCGGAATTGAATAGGAAAAAGAGAAGTAACACTCAGACTATGAGGCCTTAAGGAGATGGAGTAGAGCAAGTAGATTGTGATGAAGAGTTCAAGATAGATTTATGTTTATTTTCAGAACAACGTTGCAGTACCTCTAGTATTAAGTAGGCGCATTTAGATTTTTATGTTATTTAACATTTCAAACGGTTGATGCGTGTGGAACTTGGTGAAGATTTAAAAAGGTCGAAAACCCTGACAACCGCAAATCATCAAAACTGTAGTTGTTTTCCTAAATATTCTCCCTAATCAAGTATTACATTTGTGAGTGTATGTATGTGTTAGTGTGATTGCTGGCTTCATTTATGAAAATCTACATGAATATACGGATTTCAATAAGGGCAGTGAAGGGCAGATAAAATTCGGCTTGTTCTCCTAAAGTCTTCTACATTTGAATCTTTTTTTTTTAAGTTCTTGAACTGTCAGTCATTTGCGGCCACCCAGAAAATTGGTTGTTTTGAAATGTAGGCGTTTGGTTGATTGATTGAATGCTTTTTGCCGATATATTTTCCCTTCTGTTAAAATAAATCATTTAAACTTTATTAATGGTTTGTTTTTGTTTTGTTTTTTTATTTTCATACCGTTGCAGATCAAACTCAAGAAAAAATTTTATGGAAATTTTGTTACCAACTTAAAGTCAATTAAAATCGAAACTATAAATTTACGCTTTATTAGATTTAAAACTGAAACTTGGTAAAACCGAAACTAGTGATAAATCAAGGAACGGAATTTAAGGTAAGTAAATAAAACTTAAACATTAAAAATAAAATAACTTTGTTAAAAACTTAAAAATTTCTGCAAGATTTGTTGTAAAAATAAAACTTCATTTTTAGTTTTTATTTACAACATCTGCCTTTTTGTGTTTGACGTACTTGAAGTCATACATCATTTTATTTAAGCTAAAGACCCTTTCTTGCTTCTGTTTCCTTTTCACAAATCGTTTCTTCTTCATAAGTATTTTATGTTTAAATTGCAACATAATTGCATTGAATCTGCTATTTTTCTTACGCAAATTGGCAGATTTTTTATTTTTTGCTTATTATTGCATTTAAAAGCACATGAGTTTGAACTAAAAAAGCAGAACAAAATTACAAAAACAAAAAAAAAAAAAACATGGCGACACATAAATGACAGGTGCCGCCAAAAACCAACACGTATTTGTTGTACATTTGCATTAAAAGCCCCACAGTGGTTTTATAGACTTTTCAATAATTTGCATTACTCCTACCAGAGCATCTGTTTTTAACATGAATTGTAACAAACAAAAAAAAAAAAAAAAAACCCACAATTCTTATGAAATTAATTTTATTTATTTTTTTTTTTACTGAGCTGTGTAACATAAACTTTATTTGAAAAGTACAACTTCCACTCAATCCTAAGGCGAAACTGTTTATAAGTGGCACAGTAGGACTCTATATTAAAAGTAAATAAAAATAAAATGTGTTAGCTTAGTTTAGGATTTTTTTTTCATTTAATAAATAAAAAAAATTATACGAATAGTTTTTCGCAAAATAATCGAATATGAAATGAGAATTTCTTAAAAAAAATCTTTAATTTTTATTCGTTAAAAAAATCGAATAATCGAATATTCGAATAATACCTAGCGAATAATCGAATATTCAAATAACAACACTAGTTGTTTTAATATATCATATTAACAAGTAAAATATTTTTGTTTTGCAAACTGTGCGAATAATCGATTATTCGAATAATAACTATCAAACAATCGAATATTCTAATAATAATTTTAAAACACTAACTATTCAAATTTATTTTTATATGAAAATCAATCAAAATATTTTTTATAACATTAAGGACGTGAGCACATAATGTAAATAAAATAATTATTCTAATAATTTTTCGCGAAATAATCAAATATTTAAATGAGAATTATTTAAAAAAATCCTCAATTTTTATTTGTTAAAAAAATCGAATAATCGGATATTCGAATAATACCTATTAAACAATCGAATATTCTAATGATAATTTTAAAACACTAATTAATTATTCAAATTATTTTTCATATGAAAATCAATCAATTATTTTTATTATTTTTTGCAAAATATTTATTTTTTCATAACATTACGAACATGAGCAAATAATGCTGTAAATGACTTCCTTATTTTTATGACGAAATTGCCTTTAATCTCTGACCTTTTCTTAAGTCAAATAATGACTTGAATAAGGACGTTACTATGGTAACTTATTTTGAATACTCTTAATTCAATATAAAAAGCAGTAATGTGTGTATGTAAATAATTGAGGGAGGATGGCTGTATTACTTTGTAACATTAATTTACTTTGGGAATTTTTTTCATCAAACAAATAAAAAATTATTCGACTGAGAAGAAGAAGAAGAAGAATTATTTAAAAACTCTTCAATTTTTAATCGTTAAAAAAATCGAATAATCGAATAATACCTAGCGGATAATCGAACATTTGAAGAACAGCAATAGTTGTTCTAAATTATCATATTGACAAGCAAAATATTTTTGTTCTGTTAACTGTCCGAATAATCGAATATTCGAATAATAACTATCAAACAATCGAATATTTCAATAATAATTTTAAAACGCTAGTTTTTTTTTATTATTTTTCTACATTAATTATATTTATTTTTATTTTTAAATTTGTTATATGAAAATCAATTAATTATTTTTATTATTTTTTGCAAAATATTTATTTTTTCAAAACATTAAGAACGCGAGCACAAAATGCTGTAAATGGCTTCATTATTTTTATGACGAAATCGCCTTTAATCTCTAAAACCTTTTTTTAAGTAAAATAATGACATGAATAAGAGCGTTACTATGGTAACTTAAACCGGGCAACAGCATTTTATTTTGAGTGCTCATAATTCAATATAAAAAACAGTTATGTATTCATTAAAATAATGGTGGAAGGATGACTGAGGGGTAACTTGTTTATATTTCCTTTATCCTATATCCTGTATTACATTGTAACATTAATTAAGTGACACCATCGATATGTAATAAAACCAGTCGTCCTACATTATATAATTTTATATATTTGTTTTCATATTCTCAATACTTTTAGATGATTTTTATTTATGTGTTTTTCTTTTTTCTATTATTCAGAATTTATTCATTCATCGTCATCTTTGATGATTAGCGGAGGTGACATTAAAACACTTTTGATGACGATTTCTTGTATATTTGTTTTTATAATGGGCGACTATTGCCACTCGAAGCAATCATGGTTATTTAATCGTCTTATTTAATAGAAGGAAATGTATTCATTGTTTATTAATTCAATTATTTTTCTTTCGCCATTCATTGTAACATAAAAAAGACACACTAAGTAAAATAAAATAAAAAAATGAATTAAATAAGAGGAAAAAAAGGCAAAGACAATTAAAATGAAATATTTAAATGAGAACAAACTAAGAAAATGTCAAAAAAAAATATCAATTTAATGTGAAAAGTAATTTCACCAAAATTCATGTAAATTGCATGACTTGATAATGGCTTAAGGACAAGAGGAATAGGATATATGAATCATATATGATAAGTAATTAATCATAAGCATTTCTATTCAATAGCAACAAAGAAAAAACTACTTTTAGCGACAAATAATATTTTATACATAAAAACTTAATTTACAATTTTTTTTATTTTTCTATGACATTTTGTGACAGAAGTGACTTTTTGTGAAACAAGTTTCTCTGTGTGACAGAAGTGAAAATTTGTGAGAGAAGTGAATTTCTGTGACAGATATGACTTTTTGTAACAGAAGTGACTTCTTGTGATATGAGTGACAAAAACAAAAAAATAATAATAAATAAATAAAGTTGTACTGACGAAAGTCACTTACCAAAAAGTAACTTTTTTTATTAAAGTGACAATTAGAAGCACAACTAGCTTCTTGTCAGATAGCTACCGTTTGTGAAAAGAAACTTTTTAGAACAAAACTGATTTAATTTTTGATGAAAAGTACTTAAAAAAATATTTTTAAAAAATGTTTCAGAGTGAAAATTGAAATTTAACAAGAAGGATTTTTTGTTTTGTTTTGAAGATTTGTCAGTTTTTATAGCAAAAATAAGACAAGTCTGACTTTAAGTGAGAAAAGTAACTTTGTAAAAACATTTTTCTGTGCAACAAAAATGTCGTTTTGTGAAAAGTATTTTCATTAAAAATATAAAAATCAAAAATAGTTTATGTCTATGAAGGATTAAATTTTTTATTTAAATTTAAATTTAATGACAAAATTGACTTTTTTCCCTCAAAATATGTATAAAACTTAGAAAAATAAAAAAATCGAAAAAATATACTTTCGTAGAAACATTTAAATTACTGCGCGTAAGAAATCTTTTAATTTTTTTCTTAAATCCCCAACAACATTGTTTTAAAATTTTTATTGCAATGTTTTTAGTTTTAAGCTCAATCTTTCTCAACTAATTTTAGACACAACACAACATTAATGCGTTTGTAACAAATGTGTAAATGTGAATGTGTGTTTGCCTTTAGATCCCTATAGATTTTACAACAGGCCATAAGTTTGAGCATTTGAAACACTCACACGTATCAACACTTCCAGAAAGCAATTGATTACAATGTTGGCGTAAATGGTGATTTAGATGAGGATACATTTACTGACGTTTTATTCTGTTTTACTTTAAAGATGCATGAAATGTTTCTATGAGATCTTCGATGTAAAAAAATGAATATAAATAAAAACAACAAAATTGTTAGTCTACATTTCGATTTCTAGAGTTTGTTCTTTCTTTACTTACCTTAAAATAATATTGTAGGGTATTATAAAATCAGGGTGTTGTTTTCATGTGATGCTTGTTATGCCACCACCATAAAATACATACAACTCTCTTTCTCACTCTCTCTGTGGTACAGGTTAGATAAGACGTTCCAAATATGTGTGCGTGTGTGGACGATCAAGGGAGTCTGTCCGTCTGTTAGAAAATGACGCACCAAATAGTGAACATATATTTAAATCAAATAAATTTTCACTTCCCTCTTAACCCGCTTGGGGAACCATTACGACTACAGTTTAAAAAACAAAAACAAAAAAAAAAAATACGACCATTAAAAAAAAATATCCCCCCTGATAGAAACAATGAAATAAAAAGGCAATAACTACGGTAGCCTAAAAAAATATTTAGAAAAAAAAAAGACATGTACGAGGTATGTTCAAAAAGTTTAGAGAATTTTCATATTTCTTCAAAAGTTTTTATATTTATCTATTAATTATTTTTATTTCTCTTAGAGTAGTTTTCATCAGATATAATACAGATCGTCAGCATCACATTTTCCAAAATTGAAAACAGCTTACAATTTTTGTATGACCGAAATTTCATTCAAAAAAATTTTTTTTTTCAAAATAAATTAATAGCAAGGACCTCGAAAGGGCAACATTTAAAGAATAGTTTTGTCTTTTTTATGGAAATAATATTTTTTTTGTTTGAAACAATTTTTTATATGAATAAAATTTTTTCGAATAATTTTTTATTCGAATAATATTTAAACGAATAATTTTTTATTGAAAAATATTATTTTAAATAATTTTTTATTCGAATATTATTTATTCGAATAATATTTAATCGAATAATTTTTTATTCGAATAATTTTCTATTCGAATATTTGTTAAATTATAAAAAGCGAAATTTTTTCAGAAAAAGTTTAAAAAAAGAACAGTCTTTTGTGATAGAAACATAATTAAACGTAATGTTTTAGGAGAGAAAGTAAACGTCTCTAAAACATCGAAGTTTTATCAATAAAATAATGAAATTTTCAAGCTGGAAAAACTTAATATCAGCAACAAATACCACCAAACAATTTCTGATATTTTAATTTTAGAAGATAATAGTAATTAGGACTTGACGTAAAGGATCGAAAGGGATTAAATTCCGTCCTATTTCTAACCATAAACGACAGCTTATGCCTTCAGTGGAGGTGTGTTTGCATATCTTAAACTTAAAGGGATTGAGGGAGGGTCCGACTAAGTAAGGAGACTGCAGCTTAATTGAACTCAAGACGGAAAAACTTCAAAGTACTAGTATTGTCAAATTTGCCCAGAAAGTTAAAAGCAAGTAGTTCACAATATTTTTTTCATATAATTCAGCACTTCTTTTTAGTGATCACAACAAAATCTTCAAAAGATCTCAGACCCATTCATCCTATTATTCCGATTTTATACTACTGCTATTAATGAAACACTCGAAGACGAATTTTTAATAATTCGCAATTGTTTGGTTAAAATTTGCTGTCAGTTACAAATGTTTGAACTCCACTGTACAACTACGACCACTAACAATCATATATATTGAATGTCTGACGTGTGTGTTTCAGTGAACAAATGTTTTCAAATTTGTATTTGTATTTTATTATTGCGTTTTCAAGGAGCTGCTGTTTCTGCTGCATTAACCAAAATCCACATTAAAAAAATTAATATAAAAATGTTTACGTGCGATTATGATTACGAAATAAAAATTTTCTTTTCCCCCACCACTTCTTTTCTAATCTATTTTAAAACCATTTCTTTGTTTTGTTCGTGGGCTCCATTTTACGTAATGTTTCTTCTTTCTTTCAGAATAATACTCCTGTGTGATTTTTCAAACTTCAACTATAAGTCTGTCAAATGTGTGTGAGTAAATATGAGTTGATTGTGGGATTAGAAATAAGATAATAATGAGTTCTTGTCAACCTGGGTGCTATTAAAATAAATACATTAGTAAATAGATTTCTAAGTAAGCTAGAAAGACATCCCGATTTCCAACTCCTAGAATAATGGTTGCTAATACCATATTCCTACTCCATGATGAAAAGCTGGAAAAACTCACACCCAACCTTTAGCGGAATCTGAAGCAAAAACGGAATCATATTTTTCATGATTTGAGTCTAAGTGATTCCAGTCATCACCCTGTGTACTGGAAGAACCTGTCCCCCGGTGTGCAGGCACCAAATCTGTATACACAAGTTGGGTACTTGTCGAAGGACTCTCCAGTGTCGTAAGTTATACTGAAGCCACAAGAACCGGTAGCCCATACAGATAGCCGCTCATCTCTGTAGCTGGTTAGTGGTGAGGTCCCTCCGGAGTATACGTGATGGCAGTTGGTAAGATCAATATCCGCAGGGTAGAGGCGGTGCTGAACAAGTGTTCTGTTGCACTCTCAACAGGCGGGGTTGGATAGTCGCCAACACTCAAACAAGGGAAAGTTTATAGTCCTGACCAGGCATGTTCTTGAAACTGCAACTCTGTTGGCTACGCCGATGGAGGGCGCTAGTCGACGCTTTGTATTTTACTCAGTGGTAGACTGCCATTAGTTTAGAGCCTCACGACTAGGTAGTGATGCAAATTTTGTTCACGCGTGTACTTGTGTACTTAGTGAATTAAAAGTTCTTATCTTGCAATTTTAGGCTTCTTAAAGCGCAGGTTTCTAATGCTGTCTTATCACGCAGCAGAGCTAGCGTCAAGAAAGCAAGATCTCTAAGACAAACAAGCCCCCAAAAAGGGAACACAGTAGCAGTTGTGAAATATTTGACCTAGACTTTCTTCCTCTAAAATCTAAAAGTCCCCCTTTTGGGAATAATGCTGCCATACAAGATTTTTTTTATTTGCGTTTCCTCCCTAAAATTAAAAAGCTACAATTTGTGTTCATGTGCCTATTCCACCTTTAATGGCCACTGTCTCTGAAACCGTAAAACCTTTACTTTTTGGTTGCTTCTGTAAGAAAAAAGGAAGTTACAAATTAAAAGATGCCCCTAAAGAGACATGATTTAACGTTTAAGACCTCATCTCCTGAAGTCATTAAAGGCAGGCAAGAGATTTACATAGAATATGTAGTTCTATGTCTGCGAAAGGTATAAAAGAATAAAATCAAATATTAAAGGGTGTCCCATACAATAACTTACTTGGTTCTTGGACTGTTGTCATACCTTTCGGTGAAGACCGTCGTCACTGGCTGTTTATTTAGTACGATTGGCGAGCGCTTTCGATGTAAAGACATCATTTTCAAGCCGCGTTTTGATTAGTACTCTTGGACTTCAAGTTTTAAGAACCGTGCAGGACGTGCTAGTACTAAAAGAAAGATATTTGGGCCATCAAATCGCTACAAAATTGTTGTCCAGGTGAAGATATACTTTTACAAAATCATAAAAAATCATGGCGATCTGAGTCTACCAAGTACAAAGCATGAACGGCTTAGTCGCTATTGGCGATGTTTTTGCGATTGGTTTAAGTTACATGTTCGAGAGTGAAAACGTTTCTAAACGTTCATTGTATTTTTCTTTTATTCGTTATTTATCTTTACTAGGGACAACTAATGACAATAATATTGACAGGAAAGAATATTATTCGTTACAGAAAATATCTCTTCAAATTATATTGGGTTTGGCAGGAAGTGAGACATTATAATCCTGTTGTCAATTTATGAAACGATCACTTTTGGAAATAAACTTCTTTGATCAATTAAAATTAGTGTTAGTCGAAAAAAACAAGTGGTAACTCTTTAAATAAAAATGATAATGTTTGACAGTAAAAAAAATTTGGATTGTGTCTTAGCTAAGAAAGAACACAGTATTTCCCTTACTAATTCTAACAGTATAAAAGGTAAAGTAAGCTAAAGCATGTTTAGTTAAGTAACCGCAGTGATTGCGCTGATTGATATGTCTTTCTGTTTCTTAAGCACAAGATCCCGAAGTCATGAGTTTAAATCCCATCCGAGTTATGAACTTTGAAAAAAAATTGCGGTTGGATGAGTTGTTAAAAAAGGTGAATAATTGGAAAACAGCAGTAAATACTTTTTTTCACTTAGTCGCGGAAGAGAAGTTCCTGAGGACGACTGAATATTAGCAGATGACATTATTGAAAAGTCTGTATTGTACAACAAGAAGAATCTTTACTAAACAAGGGAAGCAATAACATAATAACAGTGGCCCGTAGTGGTGCCTGAACTGACAAACGTAAGAGGAAATTGTGAGCCTTTGAGTCTCTGCCGGAGCCACGGTGTTTTTTTAAGTGACTGGGCGCATGTTTGTTTAAAGTGACATGGAGTAGTCCAAGTCACGCCGGAGTACACAGTGTTGTAGCGTGGATGGCTCCGTTATAGACTTGTGCCATATAGTTAAATTTCGTGATTGCTCTTTCTAGTTCGAAGTTTGAAAATGAACTAGTTCAAATTTTAGTTAAAAAACTCCCTTTAGTTTAAATCTCTTTTAGTCTGTTGACGTGTTGTTTAAACTCTTCAACTTTTAGTTGAAAGACTTTCTTTAGTTTAAAAGCTCTCTTAATTCAAATGTATTTGTTAAAATAAGATGGCAACAACACCGTGGCATTGCCAAGACCAATGTTTAATAAAAAGCGTGGTAGCACACATTTCAGGACCGAAATAGTTAACAAGAGAATACAGAATTGGATTCTAGTTTATCTTGTCTAGTAGTTTAAATACAAAGTATAGTTCAAAAACGAACTAGGTAAAAATAAAAGTGTGAACTAGTTCACTTAGTTCGATCAATGGAATCGTTTAAATGAACTAGTTCGTTTATGAACTACACAAGTCTATTGCGTTAGTTTGTAAAGAAAGCGCATGTCTTGCACACTAGAGACCGTGAACCCAAATATTTCCAGATCTAAAGATAAAGAAACAAATGAAGTAGCAAATGAGTGAACTGGCAAAAGCAATAAAATAAAGAAAAGAAAATAAAAAATTCATACGATTGACCAACGGAACGGGTTAAACGTAACAATACGAGTATTAAACATAAGTTGAGCTCTAGTCCTTAAATTGGAAAAAAAGGAAAAGGTTAAAGCAGCAAAAAACCAAAGACATGTTATTTAAAATATGGCTTTCCTGAAACCGTGGGTCTCTCTTCTTTCCTGTTGTGGATACCCCTAGAGTGAATCAAAAGTGAAAAATAAGTTTTCTTTTTTTTACCAACATCCAACATTCAAATGCAAATGCAACAAAACAAACATGCAAACACTTGTGAGTTGCGCGCAAATTATTTGGCTGCAGGCCAAACAAAATACGAATGAATTTAAACTGCAAGAACAACAAATAATTTTTGTTGATGTGCGACAATGCTTGGACAATAATAATTAAGCGTGTAAATAAAGGGAAAAGAAGAAACAACTAAACTCTGTGCTAAGAGTGGTAGAGATCGGGGGTATATACAGGCTGGTTGATGATCCGCGGCTGATATGTCGGTTGGAAAAATAAATATGTCTTCTTGAGAAGGCTGGATCTTACACAAATTTTTTGTTGTTGGTTGTTGTTTATTATTTTGGGATTTTTTTTCGAAAATAATTTAAAGGTGACAGCGTATTGTGTGCATATTTTAAATTTTAATTTTGCTTAAGTATTTCATAATAACGATACCGTATAACATTAGAAATCTTATGTAGAGTATTCAAATAACAACTGCTTTGTTACCCAGCCACCCTGGAAGAAAAAGACCTAGATGAATTTATTTTTTTTTAAATATTTGCTGTTGATTGGAATTATCTTGATTATGCTTCGACCACAATCAGAAATATTCGTAGATATCATAAGTTTGAATATCGTCACCATTATTATTGCCAACACCATCATAATCCTCAACAAAACGAAAAGGAATAAATGTGTGTTGGTTTTATTTATTTTTTGTTTTGTTTTTATGTGTGTCTGTCTTGTGGTCTTGCTATAATATTTTTTTACTTCTTAACATTAAGTGCATTTTTGTTAATCATACATTATTTATGGTTCTTTTTGAAACGAAACAGAAATTATTCACTTTCGAATTTAAATAGTGCATTTAATGCAACTGTATGAACTTTATATGGTCTTTAAACAAAACTAAGCTTCCATATCCTACTACGAGTACTTGCTGGTATTAAACAAAATGATGCCGTTATATTGTAAAATTACAAAAAATAAAATTTTAATTTTTTTATATTCATTTGTCACATTATTTTTTTTGTTTTCGTTAAAGTGTTTTGGATTAATGTGTTCTTTATGGCATTTGGAAGAACTCATAAAAAATAAAGAGTAAAATTTTGAACAATATTTGCAGTTGTTTTATATTAAAACTTAGGACCCTTCGTTAATGTCGTTAGCTGATTTTATTAAAAAGTATGCTGCACATTCGAGCGATTGGTCCTGTAGAAATTTCCATTTACCTAGAATTTTTTTTTAATGGAAGCAGTTGTTTAAAAAATTGATAGATTGGAAACAATGGCCTTGTCAGTTTCCATACAAAGTAAATATTCATGTTGTTGAATTATTCGAGTTTACAGTTATTCGCAAAAAAGTTTCTACTTTATTTCTATTCGAATAAACAAATAAAATTTCAATTTTATTCCAATATTTGAACGCATAAAAATAAAAAATTAATTATAATAATTTAAAGAAATGAAAAAAGTATATTATTTTAATTTGGTTTTTTATTAAAAACAAAAACAGTTTACGATAAAAAAAAGAAATTATATTTTTTTACAAAGATTACTTAACACATCACATAATTAAAAGCTTCAAAATCATTCGAACATTTGACAATAATTGTTTCAATAATTTTTTATACTAAATTTAAAAATTAAATGTTGATGTTTTATTGTCCTTTTATTATAATTTTGTTTCCTGTTTGCTGAAGATGCCACCCAACGGTGTGGCGAAATATTGAAAGAAAAAATAAAAACTAATAAACAATATTTTTATTTTAAAACTAAACCTAGTGCTTGTTTAATTAGAAAATAAAATTAATTTAAAAATTTAATTCGTTCCAATTAAAAATGAAAATAAAAATTTTTTTCGAATATTTCAATTATTTCTGTTCGAATGACAATTTTAGTGAATATTAATAATTTATCAGTTCACTCAAAATAGGCTGGGTTAGGTCAATGGGCGTGGTTGTATCTTAACGATAAGTTATTTATAAGCAATATATATCTAAGGAATTTTATAAGTATAAGGATTTTCAAACTGTGTAGGTAATTATATTACGAAGGTGACTTCTGGTTCCAAAAATCAATAGGATGTGAACAGTGGACATAACACTTTCAATAAAAAGTTAAAAATAACATTCGTATAGCTAAAGAATAGTAATTGATAGAGTCGTAAAATTTTATTTAAGCTACTTTATAATAATGCCCGTTCGTAGTTTAAGATAAAATAGGCTGGCTTTGAGCAGTGGATACGGCCACTCTCACTCTCAGAAAATTTTGCAAAAAAACTATACCAGCATATAAAATCAAAAATTGTTAGCATTGCAGCGTTAGACGTGGATTTTTCCACACAAAGTAAAATCCACAAAAATTTAAATAAACTGAAATAGAAAAGGCCATGTAAACACTTCGCTACGGCACAAGGTGGAGCCAAAAATTGGTAGTGTAAAAGCAAAAGGCATCTTCTAAACTAAATAAACATTTACTATTGTACATGAAGAGAAATTCTATAATTCTAATAGCGATGGGAGTAGTTAAACGAAATATTTGAAATTAAAATTAGTGTCCGTTACATCGCCTTTGCAAAGATGATTTTTATAATTGTGTAATTTTATTCTAAATTAAATTAGAGGGCGTGGCAACTAGCCTCAGAAATAAATTTATATAATAAATTATATCGATTGTAATGCTTTATTGATAAGCCAAACATTTTGTATAAGCAGCTCTATTGGTAATGAACGTAGTTAAACAAAGCAAGTGTTAGATTTGTACACTAAGTGAGGTACCTCCTGTACAAAATACAAATTTGTCAGGGTTTATTATTTATTTAAAATATTAAGAGAGAGCCTTTAAAAATAATAATTATTAAATAAACAATTAAGATCTTTTTATATTTTTTCAAAAGGTAGTTCTTCAAATTATTTTTTAAAGTACTTTAAAAGGTACTTTTATTACTCTTATTAAAATTAGAGTTGTATTTCAAATTTTAATACGATTTTTAAGACAGTCATTCTGTAAAAAACATCTTTACAAATATATAAATTAGCACTTCTAATACTCTTTTAAAAGGTACTTTTTTAAAGTTTTTTTTTTACTTTAAAAAGATACTTTTGTTACTATAACACGATTTGTAGCAGTTTTTTGTTTTTTTTTTTATAATTTTAAGAAAAGTACTTTTAGATTTCTGTACCTATGGAGTAATCTTAATAATACAGTAAAATTAATAAATACTAAAAAAGCAGTTTAGATCTTTTTATATTGTTTTAAAAGGTACTTTTTAAAATTATTTTTTTAAAGTACTTTAAAAGGTACTTGTATTAGTGTTGTTAAAAATAGAGTTTTATTTCAAATTTTTAATACGATTTTTAAGAAATTTATTTTGTAAAAATGTTTATTACAAAACTTAGCACTTCTGATACTTTTTTAAATGGTACTTTTTTAAGAGTGTTTTTTAAGAAATTAATTTAATTTTGTTACTATTAACAAAATTTTTTTTTTTGTATTTTATTTTAATTTTCCAACAAATATATATTTTTTAAGGAAACTTTAAGAAAAGTACTTTAAGGGCTCCGTACTTTTTTGTAAAGATGTTTTTAACAAATGACAAATAGGTAATTTAGCACTTTTGATACTTTTTAAAAGGTACTTTTTAAAAAAGTTTTTTGGGAGATTTAAAAAGTACTTTTATTTACTATTATTAAAAACAGTATCTTATTTCGAATTTTTAATACGATTTTTAAGAAACTTATTCTGTAAAAATGTTTTTTCTACAAAACTTAACAGTTAAAAGGTACTTTTTTAAAAGGTACTTTTTTAAAGGTACTTTTTTAAAAGGTACTTTTTTAAAAGGTACTTTTTTTAAAGGTACTTTTTTAAAGTGCTTTTTAAAGAAATTTAAAATGTACTATTGTTACTATTAACAAAAAATTAATTTTATTTTAATTTTTCAACATATTTTTAAAAAAATATTTTTTTAAGAAAACTTTAAGAAAAGTACTTTTAGGGTGCCGTACCTATAAAGTAATAAGGTAAACCTATTGTTATCGCTACAATGTCTGTCCTTATGACACAGGCCTCTGTTGTAGGCAGACACTTAAAGTTTACAAAGAACGTGTTCCTGCTACAAAACAAATATACAAATTAAATTTAAAGGGTGTCCCTATAAAAAATTTGATTTTGACTTATGTTGCTTAAGCCTTTGGAGGCAGTCAGGCCTCTGTTTTAGGCAGACATTTAAAGTTTACAAGGAACGTGTTCCTGCTACAAAACAAATATACAAATTAAATTTAAAGGGTGTCCCTATAAAAAATTTGATTTTGACTTATGTTGTTTAAGCCGTAGGAGGCAGTCATTTAAAGTAAAAAAAAAAAATAATAAAAAAATTAAATTTAAAAAGAAAGGGTGGCCCATACATAGTATGGTACCTAATGCACTTGTTTTTAAAAACATTTTAAAGATTTTGACTGCAAAATTACTTTTAACAAAAGAGTAAATTGAAATATGCAAGCGAATATTTATACGTTTAGTCATTAAAATTAAAAAAGTGAACGCATTTGTTTTGTATTGACTGACCCCCTTGTATTTACCCCATACTAAGTTTTGTTTTATTTAATGTACATAAATTTTTACTATGAAATCATTGATTTGGTATGAAGACTCAAACAATAATGAAATATTTACATTTAAGAAAATATTTACAAACAAAACATGAACAAAATACAATTTAAAAAAATAATAAAAATGAAGGAAACTATGCCAAACATATGTTAAATATGCTTGAGGTAATCGTAAAAAAAATAACGAGGGCACTTACTAAGAGTTTAGTCTAAAATAAAGATAAACAATTTGTTTTTTGTTAAGAGTTAAGGACACTTTAGGAGGAGTACTGAGATACTTTTTTGCGCTTATCAGATGAACTTCTTCCAATTTAGGTTTTAAAAATTCCTATATTTAAAACATTGTGTCAACCAATTGAGAATTATGTAGTAGAAATAAAATAAACATGAAATAGTAAAGCAAGAAATTTTATACCTCTAAAATTTTTTAACGAAATTTGCAGTCTTCTTTTCAAATCTCAGAGTCAGCTTCTGTGGTGGCTGCTTAATGCACATTAGACAACAAATTTATTAACTACCTGGTCCACTAAATTTCAATTTACATTGAAAACAACAATAAAAAATTAAAATTTTTTATTGTTTTGTTTTAAATTTTCATTATACGAATGCAATTTTCTTTCGAATTAAAGGACTTTGGCCGCTACTATCGAAATTCAAACCCAATTATTCGTGTTCAGTTAAAAGGGGGAATCTTTCAACAACAACGAGAACAAGCGAAATAAAACAATTAAAAAAATTAAATTAATAAACAAAAAAGCAAGGAAAACGTAAGAAAATTATACAACAAAAAAGGAAATGACATGCAGCGAATAAACAAAAGTGTACGGTAGAAGAAAAAAAAAAAATAATGTAATTTAATCACTTGAAAACTAAGACATAAAAAATATAAAAACATTCAATGAAGAGAAGGAAACATAACCAATTGACAGACAAAAACAGATGAGTGTAATAAACACACACACGCACACACACACACACACACACATACATTGGACACCAAACTATAACCGTAATTTGTGAAGACATCATGTGTGTGAGTAAGAAAACAAAAATGTCTACCTTAAGAAAAACAGAGCCAAGGGAACTGAAAATTAACACACACCATTAAATTCTTACAGGTTTAATATTTAGCCAAACCTAAGAGAACAACGGATGCATGTGTTGCAGTGCACCACACATGAAATCCGACTCAACTGAGTGAGTTTTTTGAAAAACATCAATTTTTCGAAAGAAAATTCTATATTTAGACCGATCATAGTGTCGATGTGAGGTGAGCAGTCGAACCATTGTGCAGTGTATTAGTATTAGAGAGCGCCTGCGTATTGCAAATTAAAAAAGAAGAAAGAATTTTTTGTGGTCGATTAGAGTAAAAGATACACAATAAAACCATTGAAAGGAAAAGATCATGGCAGCAGAACAATATCGGCCATTTTGTTTTTTCTTAATTCTGTTGTTCTTTTTTTTCGTTCTTGTTTTTTTCTTTTTTGTGATTGACAAAAATCTTCAAAAGAATTATGTTTGTGCAATATAAGAATAAAATATAAGATACAACATAAGTACGTATCTTGTAAGAGTCTCATAAATATAACATTCTACAAGTCTACAAAATGTCAGGCAGAATTTATAATTATTTTTTTCTGTACAAATTTCTAAACAGAAGACAAAATAAATTTGATTAAAAAAATATATATATCAAAATTTAATATAAATGTTTTTTTTATAAAAAGGTACTTTGTATAGAAAGGTACTTTGTGTAAAATGGTACTTTGGGTAAAATGGTACTTTGTCATTTTTATTTTCTTATTGAACTGTTTATAAAGCATAGTTTTGTAAGAACATTTTATAAAATATTTTTTTTCATAAAGGTACTTTTTAATACAAAATTATTTTTTATAAAAGACACTTTTTAGTGCTACTTTTTTGAAAGAGTTTTATTTCTAAAAAAGTTCATTTTAATAATATTGAATATTAGATGCGTCTTAAGCTAAAGTTTTAGTTTAAAGTTCCTTTTTTCTTGATGGTACTTTTTATAAAAAATATTTTTTTTCCAAAAAGGTACTTTTTTATACCAGATGAGTTTTTATGAGAGACATTTTGTTAAACATTAATTGTTTTAAAATAATTTTTTTTTAGTAATTTTAAATAAAATTAAATGCTAAGTGTTTGTAAATGTAAAATTATTTATCAAAGTTCCATTTTTCTTAAAAAATTTATAAATTTTAGTGTTTTTTTTATAAAAGGCCACGCGATAGACTTATATAAAAGTTGCGTCCTTGGAAGTAATTTTTTTGAAAACGATAGGCGATTTTTTATAAAGGAATAAATTTGTAAAGTATAGTTTTTGAAAAAAGGTACTTTTTATAAAGATTATTTTTTTATATTTACATTGTTTATAAAAGTTTTTTTTTTTTTTTTTGCTTAAAATGTACATCATAATAAAAATTTATTTTTTTGTAAAAGAAACATTTTACGGTATATTCTGTTTTAAACAGTAATACTTAACTTTTTTTGCGAAAGGTACTTTGTTCAAAAGGTAGTGTAAAAAAGGCGAAGAACTTTTTAATGGATACCTTTTTTTATAAAAGTTTTTCTTTTATAAATGCTTCTTTCGGTCTAAAGTACTGTTTATAACTGCTGCTGAAAACAGTTTTTCTTTTATAAATGGCTATTTCGGTCCAAAGTACTTTTATAAAGGTACTTTTTTAATGGCACCTTTTTAAGGTTTTTTTTCACAAAAGTTTTCTTATAATTGTTATAGCTTTAAAAATATTAATAAATAATATTGAAATAAAGGAAATTTCATTAAAATTAAAATTGTTGTAGAAAGTACTTTTTGCAATATGGTTTTTTCTCAAGGGTATAATTTTTAAAAATTACTTTTTAATAAAAATCATTTCATTTAAAGATACTTTAAAAATGAGATGCTATTTAAAAAAGTACTTTTTAGTAATAGTACGTTTTTAATGGTCCTTTTTTTGGTATTTTTTTAAAGTGTCTTTTTGGATTTTTTATAAAAAATGCATTCTTCTTCCTGGTAATAACTAACCTTTTTTGTAAAATGCTTCTTTCATCACACCCAATATAAATTTGATATAATAAAAATTTTTACTCAACTCGTGTGTTTTTCTCCATTTAAAAGTGAAAATATGCCAATAATTATGCAATTTATGTTCTGCCCTTAAACATCTGCCTTTTTATTTAATGAATATTTTCAATTACAAAAAAAAAAAAACATAAGAAAACTAAAAATAGTAGAACTGACGTAGACAGTGGCCCGCGTCTGTTTGATTGCCAACCTCAGACGCCAACCGTTTAAAATATTTATTTTACAAGTGTTTTAAAGAATCGTGTC
This sequence comes from Cistogaster globosa, assembly GCA_937654795.1. NCBI lineage: Eukaryota > Metazoa > Arthropoda > Insecta > Diptera > Tachinidae > Cistogaster > Cistogaster globosa. The sequence goes on along the minus strand of OW569407.1, from coordinate 85,992,802 downwards.
TGTATGATTTTTATTAATAAATAAAACATGTTTTGTTTTCATTTTAATTTTACTTTCAATTTTAGTTTTCTTCTTTTTAAGATCTAAAAACGGATGTTAAAAATAAATATTATGACAAAAAAAAAGGATAATTTTGGATTTAATGATGATATTCCTTTTTTCTGTTGCGTTTGTAAATCAACAATTATGTGTTTTATTTTTGAAACAGTTTTTTGTCTCTTTTATTTAAAAGTTACGAACTTTTCTTGCCTGTTTGAAGACTGCAAAATTTGCTGTTTTTAATTTTAAATATTCAAAATTTAAATTTAGTTCTTAGACAACCACTTTTTTTATTTACAAATTAAAAATACTTTTTCATTTCTTTTTATAAAAATAACAATATTATTTTATTGATTTTTATTTTTATAACAATAAACAAACAAAATTGCCGTTGCTTGTGTTTATATTTTAATTTTAGCGTTTTGAACCTGAAACAATTTATTGAAATTATTTTAAGATTTCTTCTATTTTATTTCTAAGTTTCTATTTATATTTCCTTGCTTTTGTTTGTTTAAGACAGACGGTAAACATTTTAGACACTTTGTTTGCAAAAGGATTTCCCCATTTTATTTTAAGAATTTCAATAAATTTTCTTTTATTTTGTTAGACAGCAGACTCTTAAAAAGGGATTTCCTTTTCTGAAAAGTGATATTTTTAGATAATTTTATTATAAGATTTTAAATACAACTGAAATTCTTTGGCATTTGTAACAACTTAAACAATAAAAGACAAGAATTATATAGTTTTAATTCAAGAAAGCTTCACATTAAGTTTAAAAGTTTAAATTAGTAACTGGATGCGGTAACCGTGTGTTAAATATTTGATGGAAATTTAAAACTAATTTTCTTTACTTTTTATTCGTGTTTATATTTCCGATTAAAATTGAAGTCACTAAACTCGTGGTTTTTATTTGTCGGTGGCCTTAAACTTAGATATTATCGATAAACTGCTTTCTAAAACATTTTGAATATCGTTCAATTTAGCCAATTCTGCCTTGTGGCAGTCAAAAGTAAGTAACAATAGAGGGATTTTGATTACAGCAGATTATTATTCGATTATTCAATAAAAATTAACGAAAATTTTTTTTAACTTAAATGCAATTTGTTAAAACTCACACTTTGAAATTTTGCATATTACGACAAAAGTTAACAAAAAAAAAAAAAAAAAAAAAAATTATTCGATTAAAAATATTCGTTTTTTAGTTTTTTTAATCAAAACGGTTTGGGTCTAACAACTTTTGCTGTCAAAAGTTAGTAACAATAGAGAAATATTGACTGCAGCAGACTAAATCACTTTTGACTTTTTATAAATAAGTTTCCTGTGCAGAGTTGTGTTCTTAAAATTATTCGATTATTCGAATCTTTATCAAAATTTTTATAATTCCTAGGCAGAACTTGTTATAATTTAAACTTTTAACACAAATTATGCACATTACAAAAAAAAAATGAAAAAACAGTTATTCGATTAAAAATACTCGTTTTCTAGTTATTATCAAAACGCTTATAGTCTTAAAAAATTGAACACAAATTGCTAAAGGAAGCTGAAGATTTTTTCGCGTTTTGTTGTAAAACGTTTGAAAATTTATTTAGAATTAATTTTTATATAAATTACTCTAAAATTATTTGAATACTCGGGAAAAAATGATCAAATATTTTTATAACCAAATTATAATAATTACGAATAATTACAAATAATCGATCGAATAATTTCTTCATTCGATCTTTTACGCCTCTGTGGGTAGATGATTTATTATAACAAGTAAATTTGAAAAATTATAAAAAAATAATCGAATAAAAAATTCGAATAAAATATTATTCGTTAAAAATTTCTTGAAAACTTTGTATTATTAATAAAAAGTTAATTTATTTAATGTTATGTTGTACGAATTACCAAACTAATGTTAAATTTATATTAACTAAATGATTGCCGTATAACTTCCGAAAGCGGGTTTTTATTCGCCATAACAATGAATTGAATTTTTTTTTTTGTTTATATACATTTAGAAAATTAAATGATTTATAGTTGCATTGTATCACTTTAATTCGCTTTTTATATTCGAACTGATAAGTTTACTTGTTGTTACAGTTAGTTAAAAAGATCTTTTTAATTCGCTTTTATTCGTCAATAGAATTTAAATTATTGAAAAATTCAAAAAAAGAATTTTAATTATAAAATAATTTTTATTCGGATAACGAATAATTTTTATTCGGATAACAAATAATTTTTATTCATCAAACATACCCCATAACATTGTGTTATATTTCTATTTCTATTTTAATTTTTATATTTATATTTTTTTAACATCCCACCTTATCCCTCTGTTCTTATAAGGGGAATAAAAATGTAAAAATAAATTCAATTTCAAATTGAATAAATTTTTACTCACATAATTGACAGAGCACGTGAGTTATTTTTATAGTGACAAAAGAAAATTTGTACAAAATTGAAGTAGAAATAAAAATTTATTTTTATCTCAATAATGTGGGTATCAATGCAAGATTAGGGAATTAAGTGTTTTAAATTCTAAATAATTAAAAACTTATTTTTAGAAAAAATTGGTTTCAATCTCTGTAACACGAATCGATTAATTTTAAAAGACCAAAAATTGTTTTTAAGGACTTTTGAATATTTTAAAAATTTATGTAAGAAATTTAAACTCCTTTTTTTTAGTTCACATTAGAAATAAATAATCTAGATTAGAATTTTCACTTTCTTTATTAAAGTGACGGAACAACAAAACTTTAATATCGGCTTGTAAAATGACACAATTAAAAATAAAGGAAAGTGGAAAAATTTTAATAAAACACGAACACACAGCCTACTTGTGGCTCATGTACGCACACCAATCATGTTAATTTCAGTTTACTAATTGCTTCCGTTTCATTAAGCTGGAATATGAATACAAAAACAAGGATAATATCTTAAAACAACAACACTAATAAAACAAGTAAGAGTGTTATATTGGGCTATGCCGAATCTTAGATACCCTTCACCATGCATGTAAATCTAGATTAGCGAAGAAGCTCCTATCAAAGAAAAAAAAGAAATATTGCGGGGACAGAGAATTAAAAATTAAGAAATAGAAAATTGAGTACAATATATAATTTTACATAAAAATGTCTTCGGCTCTTAATGGGTTAAGCATTTAAAAAAAATTTTAGTATTTTCTAAAAGATTTCTTCAAAAGCAATCGAACAATGACAATCGAACTTTTTTATAAAAGTTTCAGAGGCCCATAACTCGGAAAATATGGACGAGTGCCAAATTTTCACTTAAAGTTTTTCTCTTATTTTTTAACTCTCTATCGCTCCATATATTTCTTTTTTTGATTGTAGTTACTTCATTGTCCTAAATGATATGGAAATATTAAGGACAGGCGTAGTGTTTGCCCACTGCCTTGAGGGACATGAACCGATATAACAACTCCTTCGAAATTATGTCTGATCAATTGGCGTATTTAAATTTTCTCTAGCTTATCCAGTGCTTTGGCAAATTTGATTTCAACATTAACACTGACGGACAGACGGACATCGCTTAATCGACGTCGCTATACATAAGAACTCAGAATTTTTATACTTTTTTCCACTTTTTGTAGTGAAGGGTATAACAAAGCAGGACTACAGAGAATGCTTCTGATGCAAATAAATTAGGAAGGTTTTTCTCTATTTACAAACTCAATGGACTGAAGATGTGTACATACGAGTAAAAAAAAGAACATGAGTATATGTGCGGGTGTTCAAACACATACCCACATGACAACACATGAAAAAAATAGCCCAACAACGTTCGAAAAATTTTATAAATTTAATTTTTTAAGACTCAAGCAAAATGGTGATATTGAAAGGCGAGAAGGCTGAAACCAAAACCCTTAACACCTGCTCACAAACCTACAAACACACATATCCGAAATCAAATCACAAACTCAAGCTCTACAAGCAAATAGATTAATGGGATGTTTGAAATACCAGTCTTAACCAGCCAACAGCGATTTGAAGGTGACCATCTGTCAAATAGCTCAGGTCAGATGATTTAATGAGTCTTTTGATGCAAAAGCAAGAAATTGATTTATCTAGACAACAGCAAACCGGTATTGATATAAAACATTTCCATTTAGAGACAACTGTAGAAGTTGACATAGCAGTGGAAGAATGAGTAAAAACTTATCTGAATAACGTTCGTTGGTAGTCGCTCGAGAATTTCGATTGCACAAGAGGAAAATTTTAGTCTTGCAATCAAAAGCTATTAATGTCTAGATATCATTTACGGTTCCTACACGATGATCTTTACTGATTAATCATCAATAGCTTTCTTTTTAAATTTTTTTTTCACACTTTGTTTTTCAATATTCCAAATATATTTCCCATCAACCTGTTGATTCCTTTTTCTTAATGATAACTGTCTCTGTATAAGGCCAAGATTTATGTTTCTTTGTGTTTCAGTGAACTGAATTTGAACCTTAAGTATGAAAATTCTCTTTTTGTAAAATTACTTCTTTAAAGTACCTTTCTAAAAAGTACCTTTTTTAAAGTACTATTCAAAAAGTACCTTTTTAAATTTAAAAGAATGATTCCATCCAGATGAGAGCTCTTTTAAAAAGTAAATTTTAAAAAGTACCTCTTAAAAAGTACTTTTCGAAAAGTACTTTTTTAAATAAAAAAAAAAACGATTCCATCTAAAATAGAGCTCTTTTAAAGAAGCACATTTTGAAAAGTAACTTTCATAAAAAATATTCTGAGTAAAGTACCTTTATAAAAATACTTAAAAGAACTGAAAAATAAGAACACAAAACTAAGAAATTAAAGACAAGAAATAAATTTTAGTGCAGTTTGTCTGGACCCAGAACGTTTACACGAAAAAAATCTTTAAGACAGAACAAACTTAAACTTCTATTGTGTAATTGATTTTTATATATTTGCTTTTGTTGTTGCCGGTATTTGTTGCCGTCACTACTGCCACACGCAATCCATTAATAATTTAACAACAACAATAACAAAAATGACAATATATAAAAGAAATCAAAAGCAAACATAAAATAGAACACAAGAAGAAAATGGGTAAAGTAAAAGTGGAAAATATTTAGAAAATTTTTTTTAAAGAGATTTGGTCTTTGCGGTAAAAAGATACAAAAATTATGAAAAAAGTAGAAATATATTAAATAATATAGTTGTTGTTGCTTTAAAAATTTTAGCTGTTTATATTGTTATTGCTATTGTTTTATATTCATCTTTGAAAGTTTCACATTTTTCTTTTCTTTTGGTGAAATAAAACTCATGCTGTGTTTTTTTTATCGTTGACGCTGCTGAAAAAGCTTTTGAAAATTGCTCATACTCACACGCATACTTTTATATACCTTTAAATTTTTTGCTTTTGATGTTTTTTTTTGACAAAAACAAAATGGCGTTTGAATTCTTAAGACTTTGTTGGTGAGTTTATTTGTAAAGGTAATCGTGGTCTGTTTTTGAATCATCAAAATCATAAAAGTACTTGTGTTTATAGTTTCAAAAAATATTTGATATTGTAACATGTATATAAAGTTATCGAGGGCAGACTGAAAAGGCATTCTTTTAACTTAGCAAAAAAAAAAAAAAAATAATAATAATAATAATAATAAATATTAAAAAAAAAATACAAGAAACGCACCATTTCCATCGTGGTCCTAAGTGGCCTGTATATCTTGTAAGTCCTTATGCATTGCGAAGTCGATTGAGCAATGTCGGTCTCTCCTTCCGTGTTTGGGTCGAAATCAACTTTGCCAAGGCACCAGAAACAGTTTCGAAAATTTTGCTACTGAAAATCAGCAAGATCGAGCCATGTCCTTCGAGGCAGCGGGCAAAACACCACCCTCGCTTCTAATATTTTTATATCATTTGAAACAATAGTAGGTAGGTACCTCTTTCATTCCGAGTATTAAATTCTATAAATTCTACAAAATACATCAAACAGGAAATTGGTTATTTTAATTAATTTAAACATAGTTGCAGTGACTTATTATCTTAAAATAATTCTCAATAGTTCATTATATTTTAAATAAGGTATTTATTTATTTTGGTGGTGTTTTATATAGAAAAATCTTATATCTGTCATTTTGACACAATTCAAATTTTATACATTAAACCCCCTTCAACGAACATCATTTTTTCTTTCTAAATGAACGCAAAGAGTAAATAAATTCAATAATCGAATACATGTTCTCAAAGCTTCTGTCATAAACAATTAAATAAACAACAGCAACAACAACAACATTATGATATGTAATGAACTATGGAAACTTCCTTCCGTTGACAGCCCAAAAATACAAAATCAAAATAAAATTAATAATGTATTTTCACACACATATGCATAAAGATACATGTATTCTCATACATACAAACATAAGTGTAAATAAATATCTGTCGTTGATATGCGGTGTCGTCAATTGGAAATTTTTTTCTTTATTTCAGGGGAGTATTTTTACGTCATCAAATACACCAGGAAGGAGGATGAAAAACATCAATAATCATAAATATTATTATATGAAGGCCTAAAAATAATCTTATAAATTTATTAAAACACAGAAGTTTATAACTTCAAATGTTTTCTTGAAGCATATTTTATTCAAATCTTGAGTCGTTTAATTGGTAAATCTCTGGAGAAAAAATATTTTGTTTTTGTTTTTTTTTAGAAAATTAAAGTATTTGTAAAGGGTGCTTTTAAGCCTCATAGAACTATAAATTGTAAAAAATAATGTTAAATATAAAAATTAAAATTGACAAATGAAGTTCATCTTTATTTTCATTTTTAAAAATTATAAGAAATTATTTATTTAAATGTGTGCGGATGTTTTCCAAAGAAAACAGGAAACATTAGACACCAGCAGAATGTAATAAAGCATTTTCTGTAACGCTATATCCAAAAAAACAAAAAAAAAAAAAAAAAAATAATTTCAGGCATATGGCTACCGAATGCATTTTGGACCTTCAATTTTGGGCCACTTTTTCGACCACTGCTTGTTTTTATATTTCGAATAGCAGTAACAACGTTGGCTTTCAAGGTCTGGGGATATACTAGTGACTTCATGTGACCCTGCAGGAAATAATCGACGGATGGCAAATCACGCGACCATGCGGCTAATTGACGCATCCATTTCTCGAAATAAGATGATCAGAAAATTTAGATTTCAATATGTTGATGGCAGCGATCGCTGTATGGCATGTAGTGCGATCCTGTTAAAACCATATCTCGCGCAGATCAGTGTCAGTTTTGACACGCGTGTCAAACATACCAAACGGTGCATTTTTCTGGATGTCTTTTGTAGATTCCTTTCACTAAAATTAAGACCATTTTGTTTATTTAAAGCCCGTTAAGCCAAAAACGAGTCTCCTTGGTGAACACAATTTTGCCATAAAGCAGTCGTTTTTAAGTTGCACAAATTGAAAACTGGCTTTCAAAGTAAATTTGGATAATTTGGTAGCGCTGCTTAAGCGTTAATCCAAGATTAATAATTTTACAGAGTATCAGTATATTGATACTCAGTATGACTGCGCTCAAAAATACCCGACAATTAAGGAAAATGGAGGTAGAAATTCACATTTTGCTTAAGCAAAGTCTTCGCAGTGGTGTCATCTTAACTTGTCATAAATATCGCAATATATTCTCTTCTTTTTTAAAGAGCGAAGGACTTTTAAATAAATTCTTTTCTGAACACTCCAGGACAGTGATGAAAGTTTCATTTATTTTAACCTTAAAACCTGATTTAAAAATGATAGTGTAAAGCCAGTCTAGGCGCAGATGCTAACACGTATATTCTAAAAATTAAAACAGAATGAGGTGATGCTCCCTATGTCGTGTGAATTTTTATACTGGTGCCACAAATAAGTAGTAGGCGTCTGCATAGAAATGAGGCCATCACAGATTCGTGCTTCATATCGTAATTTATTTAATGGCATAACTCTTATTCCTCTCTACCCCCTTCGTAAAGAAATAGTAGAGATATTTGTAAGTGATTACTTTAAATAGGAAGTATATGTTCATTGGCCTCCTTTAGGAATTTAAAACGTGATCTAAGACATTCGCTAAATAAGAAAATTCTGGCATCCGTTTGAGGATCGACATCACTGTTACCTCTTTATGCGACTCCGTTTTTATATCTCTTACCGCAAAAGGAATAAGTTTGTCATTCCGTTTAAAATTTCTAAAATATGCATTTCCGACCCCATAAAGTTTATATATTCTGAGGCCTTTTGCGTACCGAAGTCGATTGCCAAGGTACTAGATGAGCTAGAGAAAATTTAAATACGCCAATCGCTCAGATAAAGTTTTAAAAATTTTGTTATTAAAAATCAGCAAGATCGGTCCATGTTTGTTGAGGCAGCGTGCAAAACTCTACGCCTGCCTCCAATTTTTCCAGATCATTTGGAACAACGAATCAACTCCATTAAAAAAAAATATGTATATAAATATATGGGGCGAAACAAAATTTAAAAATAAGAAAAAAAAAATCAAATGAAAAAATTTTAGCCCGCCCGATTTATGGGCCTCTGAACTTTTCATAGAGAAGAACGATTGTGCGTCATATTTTGTGAGATATCAATATGGCTGTCATATAAAATCTTTTGAAGAGATATTTCAGAAAATACTAAAATTTAAAAAAAATGCTCAACCCATTAAGAGCCGGTGATATTTTTATTTAATTCTTTTTTAATTTTTTAATTCTCTGTCACCTCAATATTTGTATTTTTGATTGGAGAGTTACTTCACTAAACTACATACATGGTGAAGGGTATATAAGATTCCCCATAGCCGAATATAGCACTCTTACTTGTTCTAAAACCATTTGAGAATTAACATATTACCGTTGGCTTTTAAACTGTCGCAACTTACGACACTACGTTGTAGTTACAATAAAAAAAGGTGAAAAATACTTGGCGGGTTATGATAATAAATGATGGCTTTTAAAGATCACTTGCCATGTGATTACTTCGGTCTAGTAACTTGTATTTTTTGTAATCAAAGGTTATTCGAATTTCTACTTAAGGAGGCAAATGTAGCAGTAAATAGGACTTGAAATACTGAAGGCTCCCTTTCCTTTTAATTTACCTTTCCAGGGTGTTAAAGTTAATTTAAATTGAAAAAACCTGTAGCTCTTCTATTTTTATTTCCTTTAAGAACATTTCTTTACGTGTTTTTGAACCCATTTAAACAAAGCAAATAAAGAGGAAACTTCAATTTTATTTCTATTTCTTTAACTCGTAGCATGTGGTCTATTTTTATAATCATACGAAATAAACACTTTTATACACTTGAAACTACTACTGGGACACTCTTTTATATTTATTTGAAATTTTTAAAATTTACACATACGTGTGTTTGTGTATGTGTGACAAATAATGTCATTAGCACTGTGAAACATTCATTCATTCATTTATTCAATCTTTCTCTTAGTAACTGAAACAGAATTTATTGTGTCCTTTCAACTTTTTTTTATTACATGATGGAACAACTCAACTCAAATACAGCATCGTTTTTGTAACATTTTTAAAGCAAAAATTAATTTAATACTGGATTTTTAAAAAACGTTGCCACTGCAAAGTTTAGACACATGCAATGTTCTTACACCAAATAAATTCCTCTACTTACGACATGTCACACAATTATTCTCATCTGTTTTTTTTTTTTTTTTGTTTGTTTGTGGCATTTAAATGGTTGGGTAAATTTTGCTGCCGTTTGTTTGTTTCTTTTTTTGTTTGTTTCTTGTTTAATGTCAGTTTAAATAAAATTTCATTACTTTATTTTTATTTTCTTCACAAAACCAAAATAAAACTAACTTTTCTCAAGTCTAGGGGGGAGATATTTTTTTATATTTTTATTTGCGAGGGCTTCTTAAGCCGAGATGTATTTTATTTAGGGAGGTATTTTTTTCATGTCGTTGTTTTGTCACTTTGTTTTATGATCATGTGACAGAGTCATCTCTACCATTTTAAAACTTAAAAATGATCTTAAAACAAACACATGGTTTAGCAGAGCAGCAAGTAGTATTTTCATTTTTGCAAAAATACTTTTAAATTATTTTGTAACCAGATAAAACATTGCAGGAGGTCAGGGTTTCATGTTGTTTAAAAATTAAAAAAAAATATATATATATCGTCACATGTTTATTTTGTTTTAAATTAAACTTGAAATAATTTGATTTTAAGAATTTATTGTTGCAGTGCGGAAAATAGTTTTAGATCAACCTGCAGTTATTGTAGTTTGTAGCTGATGACAACGAAGAGATCTACTTAAATTATTTTTTTTATGGTGTCACCCTTTAGTTTAGTATATAGTTGTAGTTATTTCAACCCTTGTTAAGTACATCCTTTTTTAACGTCAAGTGTCTGGCTCGAAGAAGATTTAGGATTCTGGGCTCTCCTTTCTTCGAAACTCTTACAGAGCCATCATCTCACTCTACAGGGGCCATAGCGAAGTTCATCCTGTAATCTTCATGGTTCTCAATGGGGAAGGGGAGTCGCGCCGTCTTCCTTGTGGTATCACAACGTTCCATTCGATTGTGCTCAAATGAGCTTCGTCGTGAGAGGCTGCCACTCCTAACTAACTAACTTAACTAACTTCAATTTATAAACATTAAAATAATGTCTTTGTTGGGACACCCTTTAAAATTAAAATTTATATTCTTTACTTGTTATAGTGGATATAGTTAGTGTGTGAACTCTGTACTCTTTCTTTTTAAATTTACTGGTCATATTTTTTATGGGTCACCCTTTTAGTTTGATCTTGATAAATTTTTGATGGAGCGGCAGTGTATCCCATGTTCTAAATTTAAAGATTTCGGTTTGAAAGTTAAAACAAATTAAAGCTATATAAGTCAAAATAAGATCTCTATAGATGAAATCGAATCACGCATTTTTGGGATTGATAAGTCGCAAACACAGGTATTTATTTATATTTATTTGGAATTTATTTTTTTTAATTTTAGTTTTAAAAAGTTTTATATAAAAATTAAAATCTTATAATATTTTTTAAAAATCCCGATAAATCCCTTTATTTCAGAGTCGGGATGTAAAAACTTTCCTACCCCAGGATTTTTGTAAAAATTTTGAAAAATTTATGTTTGCAATCAGCCTTTAGTTTTCGAACACGCATGAACATATTTCAACTGAATAATTCATTAATTAAATTTCACAATGCACTTTTTATTTTTTATTAGGGAGTTTACTCTTCTCCTTTCATAAAAGCCAAGTAGAAAATTATTACACACCCACATTCAAAAGTATAAATCCTCTGCCATAATTGTGTAAAAAATTTTTTTTTTTTTAACGATATTTATTTAAATTTTTTGTTATTCCTTTTGCAGAAAATGTACCTGTCATTTCTTTGAAAATTAAAAAAAAAAATATGATACGATCCCTTGTTACATCCCAGCAGGTGAGTAAATCAAAATAAAACAGATACTTTAAAATAAAAGAAAATAAAATATTAACAAATATAAATAAATAAATTTTTATGCAATTTTAACTTAATACTATGGAGCTTCTTTAACAACCTACAGTGCACAGTGGGGCAGAATCAAAATATTTTGGAAATAATTCAGCCATTTGAAAACGGCAAGGCCGATTGATTCAAAATTTGGCACGAGCATAGTAGAGGAGTACTTGAGCTTAAGTTTTGAAGGTGCTTACCCTCCACTTTCCAGGGATGGCGCTATGTGGTCACAAAGTTGGACACCTCGCTCCTGAAAATTTTTCTAACGCTTGGCATTTCTTCAATTTTTGTCTGATTTTTAAATATTTTAAATGGTCTTAAAGCTCTCGTAAATACCTACAAAACGGTGCTTTAAACTGCATGTTTATGTTTAAAAATGATCGAGTTATAAGCATTTTCAAATTAAAATTTTTGATTTTTTCCATACCCTGGTCCAGTTTTTTCGAAATATTGGGTACAATTTGCAGCAAATTTGTTTGAGTTTTTTACCGTAGATAGCAAACAAAATTTAAGATTTTCTGAAAAAAATTTGAAAGTAATATCTTTTCTGGCTTAAAAATTATACGATTTTCAATTTAAAAAATCAAAAATTATTGCATTTTTTTGTATTTTAGCCTAAAATGGGACACTTATTTAATTTTTTAGATAGAAAAAAAATTTCTTAAGGAATATATAAAAATTTTTTATTTTTATTAAAGCTAACTATATGTGTGTGCGTTTAAACCAAATTTCGTATAAAACTGATCATTCTTGTAGAAGATGTAAGTCTTTCAACTTGACCTATTTTACATCGAAATTTTGACTTTACCCCATATTTTCTAAAATCCCAAAGCTGGGATCGGAAAAAGAAGAATACTATAAAAAAGCTATATATATGCTCAAAATTGTTTCAAAAAGTATTTCGTGAGCCCTAGTCCATACGTGGACTTTATGGGCAAAAGATAACAATAGGCTATAGAAAATGTCTTCGTTTTGTGACTGCCTAGAACATTTTCGAGAACTGAATATTTGAATGTACTTGAAATCGCAGTTTCTTGCTTCTTGGGCTTCTTCTGTTAATTCCCCAAGAGGAAGAATATTCGATTCTATAATTGTTTTACCATGACATAATATTTTATGTACTGTGGGCGTCATATCCCTCCATGGATATAGGGAAACGAGTAGCTGAGATATTTTTGCTGTATATTCTCCAAAGCGAAAAGAATTAATTTGAGTTTTGCTATTAATTGCCATTAAACTACGTTAACCATTCTAAGCAACTCTTTGTCAATTCCAGTTATGTTTGAAGTAGTTTCAAAATCCCCAAAAAATTTTCTTGCAGTATTTCCGTCGTTAGTGTTTGCTCCACTACGAAGAGGCTTATCAATTATTAACCCCGTTTGTACTCTAAACTCTTCTTGGATTCTACTTTTCTCAGAAGCTCTTAGAGCTTTTAGTTCATCATTGTTTATTGTTTTTTTTTTTTTTTTTTTTGTTATTAAATTTTCTGTCGTACTTCTGTATTTTAAGTCGTATGCAATATGCAGAAAATGCTCCAAAAATCTTATTCTAGCATGAAGGGGGGATATTCCGAAAGATAGAACTTCTTCGTTGACTACGTTGGTTTTTTTTTATCTGAGAATTCTGACTTCTTCTGATCACATATGGAACATTTCCAATAAGAAGATGTGTTAGTTATAGCGTTACTAACTTTTCCATCAATCATTGTTAAACTAAGTTGAAAGGATATGTTAACACAGTATTCTTTTATTTTTATAGATATTGGTTCCAATGATCTTATTTCGTCTTTGATATGCTCGACTAATGTTTTTGTCGTAGTATTTGATTCCTTTACATACTCAAAACAAATAGGCCTACAAAAATTTTTGGATCCTGGGGTTGTGTTTTTCCATATATCTTCAAAAGTGTTTGCACGTACTGATGAAGATGCAACTAGTGAGTATGAACGAATTCTTAGTGGTACTAAGGATGCCATGAATATGCTCTTAAAATCTATTGTATGTTTTTGTTTGTACTCAGGAAGGGCTGATATTCCATCACATCCCCACTTACACATTAGTACTACATCGCAGTTTTTAACCTTTTCTAGTTGGTCAGTAGAAAAATCTGAAATAATCCGTGACGCCGTATTTTCTAGCAAAGAAGATAGTCCAATAGTAGCTTTCGTTTCATCAACTGTTATTGGAGATGGCATAATCGCTTTTTTTTTTTTTTTGAAAAGACTTATATGATGGTAATATTGCATGTCCTTTCTCAAGTAAAGCTTTTCTCAAAATTTGGTACTTATTTCGGCTTATATTCATTTCCAACATCAGAGCAATAGCTTCTTCCTCCGTAAAATTTGACTGCGATGTCGGAGTAGGTATGCTGTTAACAATCCGTTTCAACCGTTTTGGAGATGCGCTGGGAAGAATATTGGCGATGTGCACTGCCTCGGAAGGCTGATTTTCTTTTTTTAGCAATTCTTTGAACGTATCGGAAACTTCATCTTTTGAAACTGAAGAAAGTTTTTCGGTTAACCTTTTTTTCTTAGACTTCGAACATAAGTCATCATAAGATTTGCAGGGAGCTCCACATAATGCGATGTAGGTTGAGAATTTCGCAACAGTATCCATCCAAGTAAGATACTTTACTTTAAACTTATTTTTGTTTCCGCGAACTGATTTCATTTTTTGATCAAATTATTTAAAAAAATTTTCTAGTTTTGCAGTACCAATGACATCAAGTCTGCAGTTGTATGTAGCCTTAATAAATTTTTTCATGGCCTTAATTCTATCAAGTCCTTTTGTAGCATCAGTCCACAAAAAAGAATACAATGTCTCAAACTTCAATGTGAACGGCATGATGTTTTTTTTTTTTTTAAATATGATATCCATTGTATTTATGCAAATATTTATATGCGTGTTCAGGTCATTGAACAGTTGGGTACCTAAAGAAGCAAAGCAGCTAGCTTAAAATCAAAAAAGGCACTTAGGTAAGACATAATTAGTCATAGGTCATCCTAAAACAACACCTGCACCATTATTTTTAACGCTTACATTTTTAACCCTTTTTTCAGGTATAATTGTTTTTTACACCATTTTTTACACATGCATGAAAATTTTTACACCCGTAACATAAATGTATAAAAGTGAGACACAAATTGAAACACTCATATTTAAGAACGCATAGTTTTGCACGTAAGAATGATATTGAGGTGAATCTTTTTTTATTTAATAGGAAATTGCGTCATCTTTATTCACATGCATAAAAAAATAAGAAAATGGAACAAAATTTTAATATTCGTTGCTGAGCTCCGAAAATTTCGAAAAATTATGGTAAAAACGGTCCAATTTGAGAAAAGTAAAAATATTAAATATGCTATAAAACTTTTATTAATTAAGCAAATCAGATAAAATTTTCTGTGCATATGTAGTTTGTTAAATAAAATCAAACAGTAAAAAAATCTGCAACATTAAGCTAAAGGAAATCCCATAATTTCCAAAATAAAGACGAAAAATCCTAAAATTGGAATTTTTTACTCTTTTGCCCATAAAGTCCACGTATGGACTAGGGCTCACGAAATACTTTTTGAAACAATTTTGAGTATATATAGCTTTTTTATAGTATTTTTCTTTTTCCGATCCCAGCTTTGGGATTTTAGAAAATATGGGGTAAAGTCAAAATTTCGATGTAAAATAGGTCAAGTTGAAAGACTTACATCTTCTACAAGAATGATCAGTTTTATACGAAATTTGGTTTAAACGTACACACATATAGTTAGCTTTAATAAAAATAAAAAATTTTTATATATTCCTTAAGAAATTTTTTTTCTATCTAAAAAATTAAATAAGTGTCCCATTTTAGGCTAAAATACAAAAAAATGCAATAATTTTTGATTTTTTAAATTGAAAATCGTATAATTTTTAAGCCAGAAAAGATATTACTTTCAAATTTTTTTCAGAAAATCTTAAATTTTGTTTGCTATCTACGGTAAAAAACTCAAACAAATTTGCTGCAAATTGTACCCAATATTTCGAAAAAACTGGACCAGGGTATGGAAAAAATCAAAAATTTTAATTTGAAAATGCTTATAACTCGATCATTTTTAAACATAAACATGCAGTTTAAAGCACCGTTTTGTAGGTATTTACGAGAGCTTTAAGACCATTTAAAATATTTAAAAATCAGACAAAAATTGAAGAAATGCCAAGCGTTAGAAAAATTTTCAGGAGCGAGGTGTCTAACTTTGAGACCACATAGCGCCATCCCTGGAAAGTGGAGGTTAACCACCTTTAAAACTTAAGCTCAAGTACTCCTCTACTATGCTCGTGCCAAATTTTGAATCAATCGGCCTAGCCGTTTTCAAATGGCTGACTTATTTCCAAAATATTTTGATTCTGCCCCACTGTGCAGTGGCAGACAAATTTAGAATTTTTTTTAAAGAGAAACTGTCATACAACATTTCATTTATATAAAAAATTATTTAAATTATAAAATTTATGTTTAATAATTTTTTTATATATTTTAAGATTTATCATTGTATTTAGCTGTTTCCTTTATGACTTGTTACGCTGTTCATTTTTATTACTAACAATCAACTTGTTTAATGTCAAATTCTAATGATTTCAATATGTCTGTCAATGATGTGGATAGAGTCTCAATAAACAACACGTGCCGCAAATCAAAATTTTTTTTAAGGTTCACATATTTATTCATTTACATGTAAAGAAATATAATTTCTAATCTGGCAGTCCTAAATTTAAATTTCTCAAAAACAGGATTTTTGTGAAGAAAGTAATTTTTTTTAGGATTTTTTATAAACTTTTTTTGTGGTAAAAAAGTATTTTTTAAGCAAAGAGGCTTTTCTTTCTGACAAATAAATTTTTATAACTTCGTAAAATTAGTGGCTTCTTTTTGATCGTAAGATTTTCTTCGTTGCGCAGACAAACAAAGGGTTTTTTATATAAAAAGTTGGCTCGTTTTGGAAACAGTACTTTTTTAGTTTAGTAGAACTTGCCTGAAGAAATGTTGGCATTAAAAAAAATGTTGAATTTTTTGGGCTTAAAAGGTGGTTTTTATGGATATTTTTTGAAAAAAAAACACTTTTTTTAATATTTTTTAATGAAAAAAATTACTTTTTTTGTTGAAAATTTACTTTTTTTTTGGAAATTTTTATTTTTGTAGGAGAAGTTACTCTCCTAGTTTAAACTGGTAATTTCATAAGAAAATTGTGACTTGATCTTGATTTTTTGTGGAAATAATGACTTAAATTGAAAAAAGTAAGAGAGCTAAATTCGGATGTAACGAATCTTACATACCCTTCGTCATGTATGTAAATTGAGTTAGTTCGATGAAGTAACTCTAATCAATAAAAAAAAAAAAAAAAAAAAATAAGAAAAAAAAAATTAAGAACGTTATATAATTCAACATAAAAATCTCATCAGCACTTAATGGGTTAAGTGTTTTTAAACAATTTTCGTATTTCCTGATAGATCTTTTCAAACCTTTTAAATGATACCCATGTTGACCATTTTGACAATCGAACTTTTTTTATGAAAATTTCAGAGGCACATAACTCGGAAAAAATGGGCGAGCGCCGATTTTTTCACTTGTGTTTTTTTTTTCTTATTTTTCAATTCTTTATTACCCCATATATTTGTTTTCATTGGAGTGACCTTATTGTTCCAAGTGATATGGAAACATTGGGGGCAGGCGTGGTGTTTGGCCCACTGCTTCGAAGGACATGGACCGATTTTGATCTCATGTTAAATAGCAAAATTTTCGAAAATATGTCTGATTGATTGGTATATTAAAGTTTTTTCAAAATCTTCTAGTGCCTTGGTAAAGTTGATTTCAACACTAACACCGACGGACAGACGGAAATCGCTTAATCGCCTTCGCTATGCATTAGAAGTCGGAATATATACTAAATGGGGTCGGAAATGAATATTGTAGAAATTACAAACGGGATGACAAACTTAAATATCCCTTCTTCTACTTTTTGTGGTGAAGGGTATAAAAACGAAAAACGCGTTTTTTTGTGGAAAAGATGAGTTTTATTTTATTGGAAGTGATTTTTTTTTTTTTGGGTGGCAGAAATGACATTTTTTGTGGAAAAAGTTAATTTATTGATAAAAAAATAGTTTTTTTTTTGTAGAAAATCGATTTTTTAATAGCAAACTTGGTGATTTATTATGGACAAAGTGATTTTTTGTAGAAATTTTTTTTATTTAGAGAAAGTTTTTATTAATTAATTTTTGTAAAAAAATGGGTTTTTTTCTTGCGAAAAAAGAGTTTTTTTTTGTTATTGTTTATATTTAAATAATTGTTCATTCTCAGTTAATATAAACTTTTTGAGATAAACATTTAATTTACTTAAAATAAATAATGTTTAGAATTTCATGTACTTTTTATTTAATAATTAAAAAGTTTTATGTCACTAATTCACTTTGTCTTTCTGCTGTAAATATTTTTCGATTGTTTGATGATTAAAAAAAAATAAAATGTAGAAAAGTTACAGTTTGCAACCCATTTAAGCGAAAAGCTGTTTTAATTCATTCATCATTGGTTTTCCATTTTTTTTTTCGTAAAAGCAGAAAAAAATTTAATTTTGTCGTTGTCTGCCAATTTTTCCTTCACTAGAAACGAAATACGAAATTAATGTCTTTGCAGGTGTTTTTGTATTTGTAGCCATTTCCGCTTTTACGAAAGTACCTGAGTTTTTTTCATTTTATTTTATTTTGCTAACACACATACACTTACACTAACACATATTAAAAATTTATTGCATGATAAAACACAGGAGTTTAAATATTCTATAGATCATTTTGTTTGTGTTATTTTTCGAATCGTATAATGGCTGAGCTGAAAAATGTCAATTTTAATTAAATGTAGACTAATTAAAAATGATGGGTTATAATTGATTTATAAAATTTAGCTGTGTGTTCGAATAAAAAAAATTGCTGGATAATTGGAGGATGCTGCCAGTTTGTGACGTAAGAGAAAATACTCAATTCAAAAAATTATGTTGCTAATAAAATGGTTTGTTGGTGTTAGAGATATCATTTTGTATTTAAATTCACTCTTGTAACACAGGTGGGTTTTTGTAAGTAAACTGACTTTTCTAAAAGAGTCTTGTTTTAGACAGAATGGAAAAATTTTATAAAAAATCTAAAATTTGTTTTTGCGACAAAAAGAACTCACTACGAAACCCCGGTCTATGATGCGTAACATATTATCATAAAAGTATTTATCTTGTCCAAAAAAATTAATTTTTTTTTCTCAAATACTAATTTATGTGTCAATAGTAATTTTTTTCAGAGGCATTTTATGTCAAAAGTGAGATTTTATGAAATAAGCGACTTTAATTAAAAATTAATTTTTCCAAATTCTTATTGTTACAAAAGATTCCAATTGTGACAAGCTATTTTTGGTCAAAAGTAAATATTTGTTCTAAAAGATAATGTTTTGTAACATGCAATAAATTGTGTGAAGAAAGGCGATTTTTGTGACAAAAGAAATTTTTGTGACAAAGAAAATTTTTGTTCCAAAATACAGTTTTTGTGCCAAATGAAAATGTTTTGTGGCACACAATAACTCTTTTAGGAAAATATAATTTTTTTAACAAAAGAGAATATTTTTTGCATTTAATAATAAAATAATAAGTAATAAAAGACAGTTTTTGTGACAAAAAATTTTTTTTGGCAATAAAAGGCAATTTTTGTGACAAAGTAGAATATTTTGTGTCTTACAATCTTTTCTGTGAGAAAAGGCGATTTTTGTCATAAAAGTATTTTGGGACATTAAATAGTTTTTATGACAAAAAATAGTTTTTGTATCAAAATAAAATTTTTGTGATAAAACTTGAAAATACAAAGCTTTTGTGACAAGAAAAAATTTTTATAAAAAATCAACGATATGTCGCAAAAATAATTTTCTTATTCTATAGATAGGAACGGTAATACTTTTGACGATCCTGGTTTCGTCCAGCCTTCGTTTTTGTGCCACCAGCGAACTTTTGTGACCAAAAAAAAAAAACATAATTTTAAAATCTTTGTGAGGATGGTATTTCTTGAGAAATAGAGTCTCTAATGGAAAAATTGTTTTGAGACAAGTTTTTGGGAAAATGTCATTTTGGATTTAGAGATTTTGTTTTAATCAAAGGTTATTATTGATACGAGGGCTGCTCTATATATTTCTGGCCTAATAGTGAATATGCGAATATTCATAATCAAAAATGGTTTTATTGTTTTTCAAAGTATTCTCCATGATTTATACACTTATGCATGCGCTCAAACCAGTTGTCGAAGCACTTTTTCCACTCCGATTGAGACACCTCTTAAACATGGTTTTTTAACACTTCAACAGCTTCTTCTGGCGACGAAAATCGTTGACCACGCATTTTTTCTTCATGTGCGGAACCAAGAAGAAGTCATTAGGTGCCAAGCTAGGGCTGTACGGCGGATGACCCATTAATTCGACGTTTTGGCCGGTCAAAAACGCTCTGGTTTGAGCCGATGTGTGAGAGCTCGCATTGTCATGGTGAACAATGATTCGTCTTCTCTTGTTGGTTTTTCAAATTTCTCCGATGACTTCAGGCAAACAAATTGTAGTGTACCACTCAGAGGTAACCGTCCTACGTTGCCACATGATCAGTTTTGCCGAAGAAAGAGGCGACCATTTGCTTCGAAGTGATTCTTCCACGAACAACTTTCGTTGGATTTTGCTCGTCTTTGAAGACCCACACGGTCGATTGTTGTTTCGTTTCGGGCTCATACGCATAGATCCATGATTCGTCACCTGTGACGATCTTATAAACGTCTTTTAAAGCACCGCAATCGTATTTTTGCAACATTTCTTTGCGCCAATCGACACGAGTCTTTTTTGAGTGACTTTCAAATTGTGCGGGATCCAACAAGAACAAACCTTTTTTACGGCCAGGTGTTCATGCAGTATCGAATGTATGCTGGTGGAAGAAATGTCCAAGGATGTCTCTATCTCTCGGTTTGTCGCATGTCGGTCTTGCATTATGCGTTCACGCACGGCATCAATGTTCTCTGGCACAACAGCCGTTTTTGGACGATCTTCACAGAATTCGTCTTTGAGCGAGCTTCGGCCATGATTAAATTCATTATACCAATTTTTCACAGTGCTATAGGATGGTGCTTCATCGCCATACAAAGATTTAAGTTCATCTATTGCACTCTTGTCGTGATAATCCACGTCGAAAGTTGTGAAAAATGATGGCACGAAAATGTTCACGAGTTAATTCCATTTTTTTTTATATAAATTTTTTCAAGTCACTGTAAACAACACGATTATGCTTAAAAATGACAAACTTTTCAATGGAAATGTCAGATTGCACTTGGCGGCACTCAGTGTTGCCAGGCCAGAAATATATATAGCAGCCCTCGTATTTTCGTTTTGAAAGAGTAATATTTTTTCAATGAAAAATAATATTTGTGACTTAAGTTACTGTCGTGATAAGCGAAATATTTTGTGTTTTTTTTTTTGTTAAAAAATATGACTTTTTGTGAGAAAAAACTTTTATACAAAAGTGAGTTTTGTGTCTATTTGTCAAAAAGAGCCATTACAATAGTAAACAAATATTGGTGAAGAAAATTGATTTATTGTAGTAAAGCTGATTTTTCAATTAAAAGATATTATTTTAAATGCAATAGAAATGTTTTCTTGTGATACTTTTAGGGACATTTTTTTTTATTAAAAATTACAGAATTTAAGTTTTTTTTTTGAAAAAAATCGACTCTTTCTTGAAGAAGTTAAAATTAAAAAAAAATCTACTTTGTGGATTCATCGCAATAAATTAAAAAAAAACTCATACTTGTTGTCCATAGAATAAAATAATAAAAACAATGAAATTTTAAAATAAAACATTTTTCAATTACGAAAATCTCAGCAATTTCAAGTCAACTCATAACAATTTTAAAGACTCCTTTAATTAAAAATCCTTTTTACTTTAAGTCAAGTAATCCAACGTGTAGGCATTTTATTCGGTTTTTTTTAACATTTTTGTCAAGAATTTTGTGGTAATAAAAGCTTTTGCAAGAGATTTCATTGATGATTTATTTTTACATTAAACACTGTAATGGCAACAGAAATTCTATTTTTAATTTAAAAAATTATTTAAAGTGACAACGTAAATGGCAGGGCAAATTACATTTGCAAAACAGAATTTTCTTCAATTCAAATGCTTTTTAACCGACTTCAAAAAAAGAAGGAGGTTATCAACTCGACTGTATGTTTGATTTTTTTTATGTTTGTGCCAGCAGAACTCGAATCATTTCTTTAATGATTTTGAAAATTTTTAGTAATTTAATAGATTATGCTTACAGATCGGTCCCATTTTTAAAAACAGTTCATAATCTTAAAAACTAAAGGGTGTCCCCATACAACAGACATGTTTTTTAAGCGTCTTGTGAACCAGAAAATTAAAAAAAAATGCGTATTACTATAGCTGACAATAGCAAAAAGTCATACAAAAATAATTCTAAAAATTAAAAAGGTGTCCCCATAGGTGACGTAAATTGATTTTAATGCGCCTATTTTTTTAACCCTGTTTGGACAAACGCTTGAAAATTGAACGGAATGTCGAATTCTATGACCGTTGTAAAAAAAGTATAAACATTTAAAATTATAATTTAAAAGGTGTTCCAATAGTTAATGTAATTTGATGTATGTGGCCAAACTTTTGATGAGTTGTAGACAGTTGAATGAAATTTTTACAAAACCTTTGTTGCTAAGTCCGCTATTAAAAATAGCAAACGTGAAATAAGAAATTAAAGGGTGTCCCTATAACTGATGTTATTTCACTTATCAGGTCCTATATTTGAAACCATTACAGACAAACTATTGAAAATTAAACAGAATATCCATTACTATGTCAAGTATAATCACAAGTACAAATATTAAAAATTAGAAATTAAAGGGTGCGCTAATGACTGTAATTTGATGTATGTGGCCAATCTTTTGAACAGTTATAGACTAACGCTTAAAATTTAAACAAATTTTGTTTTACCTTGTCAGCAATAAAAAGTGTAAAAATAAAGGGTGACCACACAACTGCTGAACTTTCTTGTTAAATCTGCATTTATGATTTTTTGTTCTACGACATATAAAAATTCATAATGCAATCTTTCTCGAATATATTCGAATACAATTAATGTATAATTACCGTCCTAAAGAAATTTGGTTTTAAGTTTGTCCGTTTTGAAGTCGGCTTTTTTTTGCAAGAATTATATTTTAAAAGCTTAAAATTTAATGAATGGAATGAATGGAAAAGAAACATTTTTGTTTACTTTAATTTTTATAGCAGTTTATATTTAAATTATTTAAACAATAAATTTTTAAAAAATTTATTACTTTTCTAATTTATTTAATTATTTGATTGTTGTGCTAGTAACCAGCCCTGACAGGAGACAGTCAATCTGAAGCTTAAAAAAAAATTGAGTGACATTGTATTCTCATCCTAGGAAAAAAAGTTCTCAATGTTGAGTACAGAGATTGTCACTTGCTTATCAAAGAGCTGGAAATACAGAAATTTGTTAAATCATTACATTACGTTTTCTGCAGGTCAAGGAGCAAAAATAGAAGGACTTTGTTAATATTTATGGAAAAATTTTTACTATTAAAAACAGGGTTTCGACGAATTCTTTGGCTTTAAGTATAACCCGAGTTCATTAATTTACCACAACTCATTAAAAACGCAACAACATTAACAATTTCGATTCTACAGTAGACACGTACTTTGTCAATCAACCACAAAATTAAAAAAAGCGATTTAACATCTCTAAATGAATACAAAACTCAATCCACTGTAATTAAGTGAATTCTTGTGATTGTAGATGGCGCCACCAAGCATTACTTTGTTGCAGTTATAAGATATTTTTTTAAACAACAGGAATAAATGACACCCTTAAAAACATGTGTTTAATATCATTTGCCTTGGTCACTGCAAATGAAAAAAAAAATAATAAAAACTTCAAGACGAAGAACAAAATGAAAATTTGTCGTCTACCAAAGTATAAATACTAAAATAAAGAATAAAGAAATAAATAATTATTTGACTAAGAGATGAGGACAACTTACTCATCAATTGACAATACAATGGAAAGAAAAAAATTATCCATCGTCTGCATGTTGAATGAATTTGTAAAATGTCCTTGTAATTTAAAACGCCAGCTACTTTAAATGTGTTTTAGAATTATTGAATGGTTATTGTTATTGTTGTTGTTGGTAAATTTGGACGCCTTAAGTTAGTCAGCATTTAAGTGAGCCCAACACTTACACACACATTTGGTTGGAAAGATGATAAAAACGATTCTGTTGCGCATGTGCATAGATTTTGTTTGTAATTTTATTGCTTGTTGTTGTTGTTTTTTTTTTTAACGGCTGCAACAATATTGCACATATGTGCAACATGCTTTAAACAAATAATTTCTATATGCAAAAGACTTGTCTGGCTGAGCAGCCAGCAAAAAATTACTTTTTTCGTTCTCAAAATTTTAGGTCTTCATATCTTCATGTTTTTATTTTTTTAAAACACACATTTTTTTTGTTTATTTAATTTTATTGTTGTTGTTTTTTATGGTGTTGAACATAAAAATTTCTTAAGGCGTTTTGTCGCTGTTTACAGTTGCATGTTCAAGTGGCACATGCGTAAAAGTGCAAAGATATTTTTATGCCAAAAGTCATTGATTTAACACACATGTTTTTAGTTGTTGTTGTTACTTTGGTTGTTTTTGTTGTTGTTAAAAACCCTCATTTCAAATAAATAAATTACAACATGGATTTTTCTGGTGATTTATAAGGAATAATAGTTTTTCAGAGAATTAACAACAAAGACAAAAGGAAAAAAAGGAAGTAAGAAAAAAAGTGTTAAACATTTTTTTTATTTCTAATTTAGTAGAATTACAAAAACAATATTCTGGAAGTTAAATATTAATTTCTGCTACGACAGATTTAAAAGAAAGCGGTGGCAACTTAATATTTAATATTTGGCTTAATATTTGGTATTTCAATTGCACGCTCCCAGGTGGAAGAGTTTTTAAGATGGCTTTTGCATTGATATTCAAACTTAATGTGGAAGTGGCACATAATGAAACTGAAATTTTTGTTTCGTTATTTATTTAAAAATCAACACAAATCTTTCGAAAACTGCTAAAATACGGCAGCTCGTGTTTTTGCAAAAATTATTTAAAATGAAATTGTTAAAATGAAAAGTTATGAATTTGCTAAAATAATACAATTTAACAATCACTTTTCCCCGCTTTTAAATTAAAAAAAGGAATTTCAATAAATGTGCAATTTCAACA